>JAYGXS010000001.1:104919257-104970263 GCA_036362985.1 Ligula intestinalis | reverse complement strand
TTGCTCATTAATTGCAACAGCGTTCTTGTCCGCGTCGGATGTAGGTTTGATAATTGCTCGACAATTAGGCCCGCTGTCGTCCGAGATGCGCCCAGTCCTTCCCACGTGACTAATTTTTTCGCTCAGGAAATTTCTCAGTACACCGTATGGGAACGCCAAATCGTTGCGCTTTCATTCCCTAAGAATAAGGATTCTCAACAGAATCCTAAAAATTGCATCTTCTTCTTCTGAACTGCTTCCTAGAATTCGCATATTCACTCCTATGGGCAACAGCTATACCACTTAGGCCATGTTAAGAAATTTTACCTATTCACGCCACATCAAACTGCGTTTACTAGTTTAAATGTAGTTGCGGATGCAAATACATCGGGCGCACGCAAAGGAAGTTGGTAACGCGATCAGCCGAACATATTCCTAAGTGGTTGCTCAGGGTGGAAAATAAAATACCCAAGAGTTCAATCACGAAGCACCTAGTGGACACTAGCCATACGGTGGACCAAAGGACTGCATTCAAGGTCGTACTTCGGGTGACGACCGGGTGTCTCCTGCGATTTATGGAGGCCGCTGAAATATGGAAAATAAAACCAGAACTCTGTAAGCGGCTGGATCATGTGATCAACCTCGCATTGCCATGGTAACGATCGATTACCCCAGTCCCTCTCACGCCTCCGCCCTCCTCCCTTATGAAAGACTGCTACCCCGTCATTTGCGTCCACCCCCTTAGTCGCCGTTGGCAGGCTTTCACTGTAACATGAACTGTGATAACTACCCGAATGAATGAAAATGTTCGCGTTCCAGGTATGGATAAGGCAGAAGGCATGTCGAGCAGCGGATCAATTTGCTTATTCTCCTCAGCTTTCGAACTCTGACAGGAGTTCATCTTCAGAGATAAGAAGCAGCAACCAAAAGGAGGGTAATTATAGTGGCCAAAGGCCAATCAACTGTCAGCGATCGCCAAGGCGAAAGAAACATCAACCAGAGGATGGAGGTTGGGGGGTGGGGGAAATTATAGTGGTAAACGCTAATTAACTGTCAGTGAAGACCGCTGTCGTTCGGGGTCATGAGCAGTAATTAGTGTAACGCCTTGTCCCCAGGGTAGAGGGTTCCGGTGATCCTGCCTCCTCTTCTGGTCGGTTGGTAGTTGGTTCCTCTTTGTTTGCAATTCTGACGTTAGGCTTGGCCTTATTCCGTCCTTTGCTTACATACTGGCGTAAAACTTTGTAGGCCGCAGGGAGGTCTAGATGCCTGTTGACGGAGTTGGCATCCGAGTACCATGCCTCAAGCGTCAGCCTTTCGGCTTTTGAGTTTCCTCGGCCTATGATGGTTGCTCGTTGATAGTTGAAGCCGTGGTCCATTTCTATATTGTGTGCTGCAAGCTGTGAGTTTGGGTCTAGTATCTGAGCCGCCCGTTTGTGCTCCTGTAGGCGGGTCCGCAATCTTCGGCCTGTTTCTCCTACGTAATTACAGTCCCCATCAATGCAACGTATCTTGTACACAACTGCAGCGGTTTCGGTAGGGGGCAGTTTGTCTTTGGGTTGCATCATACGGAGGCGTATTGTTGCCTCAGGTCGATTGGCTACGCCTACTCCAGCGGGTTATAACAGTCGTGAGACTGCTTCAGAGACTCCTTTTATGTAGGGAATGGCCCTCCAGACTTCGGGTTGTTGTTGCATTGGCCGTCGTCTGGTTACTCGGCACCTGCTTCGTTTGATAAATGAGATCGGGTATCCATTGGCTTGGAATATTTCATAAAGGTATTGTTGTTCGACTCTTCTGTCAGCCGGCGTGCTGCAGTGTGTCTCAACTCTTTTGAAACGAGTACGAACGCAACTGCGTTTGTGACACATGGGTTGATTGCTGTTGAAGTGTAACGCTTGGTTTGTGTCGGTGGTTTTTCTGAATAATGTGGTTTGCAGTAGTCCAGTTGAACACCGTCGCACAAGAACATCAAGGAAGGCTAGTTGGTTGTTTCTTTCAGCTTCCAACGTGAATTGGATGTTTGGATCAACCGAGCTTAGTAAATCTGTGAGGTGCTCGATGTCAGATGTTTTGACAATGACAAAAGTGTCATCGACATAACGAGCCCAAAACTTCGGTTGATACTTGGCGAAGACCAAGTGTTCTATCCTTTGGAGAACCACTTCAGCAATCAGGCCTGATAGGGGAGAGCCCATGGGAGTGCCTTTTATTTGCTCATACATTTACCCCCCAAATGTGAAGAAGGCTTTAAGGCAATTTCGTAGAAGTTCGAGCAAATGTTCACACTTCAGGGGTTTTCGCTTTCGTCGTAGCACTCGTTTAGAAGTTGTCCCACAACATCAATCGCTAGTTGCTGTGGGATATATGTGAAGAGTGAAACAACATCGAAGGATACTATAGATTAATCTGGCTCCAACTTCAGATATTTTATCTGTTCAAGGAACTGTTTGGCAGAAGCTACGGTCGTTGTTGAGCCTACTGCCAGGAACTTCAAATGAGTACACATCCACTTTGCCAAACCGTATGTAGGGGTGCCACGAAGGGAGACGATTGGATTAGGTGGTATGTTTTCCTTGTGGACTTTCGGCAGACCATAAAATCGTGCTGGGGCCGTGTCGGTTGGCTTCATGGAAAACCAATCGGTGGGCATGATTGCACCGTTTGCTTTGAGTTTTGCCAGACTCTTGCTCATTTGGGTGAGTTAATGTTTCATTTCGCTGGCTGGACATGTCCTTCACGAAGTTTGATCGTCAAATAGGCTCTGAGCTTTCGCTTGGTAATCAGACTTGTTGAGCACTACTGTAGAACGAAATTTGTCCGCCTGCAGAATGATCATTTCTTCATCGGCTTTTAGACTTTTTAAAGCTCTCTGTTCTTCTCGGCAAATAGTTGAACACCTTTTGCGTTGCATAAACAGCGATGGTGTTTTATGGCGGATTAACTCTTGTAAGCCTTCTGAGGCCTTTGATGATTGAAGAGCTGATTCAAGGGCAGCGATAAACTCCGCGGGTGAAGCGTCTGCTAGGTTGAATGTTGCTCCACGCTGTGGGACTGCAAGTTATGTGGCGGTGAGGGGTTTGGATGAAAGATTGTGGACCAAGTATGAGTTCTTATTATCGGCTGGTTTCAACCTTTTGAGTTTTCGCTCCAAAACCTCCCTTGTTGGCCTGCCTGTGATGTGCTAGAGCTGAGATTGTCTTTCCCAGATTATCGGCTATAAAATCTCCGAAGATCTGGAAACACTATCTTCTTTCCTCCTCAATCTTAGCCTTGTATTTTTGTCGTCAATAAGAACTCTCGTCATCTGCTTGGCAATTCGTCTTGCGACTTCTCTGCCCATAGCCGTATTAACGGGAGCCTTACATCTGAGGCATCTTGGTGTCAGTTCTTCTTTGAGGCATTTATAAAGGAAGCCAAGCTGTTCATACTTTGCTGCTTCTAGGGTGGAGAATACCTTCCAGCTGCGAGCTGTGCGAAGCGCATCGCGCCCGAATTGTTCCCGAATGCATGAAAAGGTTCGCGTTCCAGGTGTGGATAAGGCAGAAGTCATGTCGAGCACCGGATCAATAGATTTATTGTCCTGAGCTTTCGAACTCTTACAGGAGTTCATCTTCAGGGATAAGAAGCAACAACCAAAAGAAGGGTAATTATAGTGGCCAAGGGCCAATCGACTGTCAGCGGTCGCCAAGACGAAAGGTGATAACTTCCTCCCCCCCCCACCATGCGTCCACATCTAAGACTAATAGCTCCTACTCTATTTACCAATAAAGTTTTACCCTTCTATGTCCATACTTAATTAAACAGTTAATTTATATTATTAGCAGACAATGACCATTTGCAGTTGAATAAGAGGTTTCGAACTTGCATGATTTCGAGAATGCTATATTTAGAATGGAATATCCAAAAAGGGATCCATTCACGGAGAGCAAAGGATACGGTAAATAGGGGATCATGGCAAAAGATCAAAGGTCATATAATACTCCAAATTAAAGTTTTACACGATATCCACATCTACTATGGAGACAGGTCAGCTTTCAACTTCTCAATTTTCACTTCTTCACACGTGAGGTAGCGTGCTAGGAATGGGAGAACAGAGTTCTGATATGCCGATGTTCGGCAAGACATATGACGGAAGCCTTGGAGCATTGTACGGGAAGACTTCGCAGCCATTAGTTCAGAATGGAGAGGGTGAGCAACCTCACTAAGGATGCGATCAGCAAACTGCTTGACCGTTTTAAAGTGGTGCTGTACTAAAATGTCATTGAAAACAACAGCACGGAAGAGAGCATTCGAAGGATGCGTTTAAGAGTGACCAGATCTTTTTCAAGCAAAGCTGAATAAATGAATTGAAAGAATGTCGTCAATAAATTATTCTAGTCTCGTGAGCTTTACCCTGTTCAAATTCCAAAAAAATTGTAATCGGTGGATGTTTGCCAGGGGAACAGGCTTAAAACTCCCAGATAACATTTTGGCAAGGTGGGTTACGCAGTAGCCGAATGTCACCTGACTGCTACTGATATTTCCGATTATATCAAGTCGGTGACTTTGTCGCAATCAGGCTGAGTTGCGTTGGCTTTAAAGTCGGCAAACTTTACGCAGTATGCGAAGAGAACCAGGAGACAGTGACTTAAATCCATTAAATACGTTTTAATCACAGAATATCGCGTTCATCTACTCAAATATTCATTTGAATGGAAGAAAATCCACGATATGATGGCATGCCAGTTTTCGAGTGCACACACCTCTCTGGCCATGTCCGTATATCCTACATTCAAGTAAATCACTGCTCCCCAGTGCGTCTCGATGCCTGCAAATATTCAATGTGGGTGTTTACTACTTTTAGCTTTTACGAGGTTTGCCATTAAATAATAATTCAGACTTAATGTCTCACTCAATTGTATTAATGCTGCCCACAAGGTATACAACAAGATAATTATTTACTGCCATTAGTTACGAACATAAGGAAGCGTCTAGTTATCGAGAGAATAAGATATGCGAACCGGTATTAAGGAAAATTACTGACCAAAAGTCCGGAAAAGTCGTGAAATTATGAGAGCACAGGTCACAAGACCCAAAATGGCAAATCTTCCCCGTGCGACAGCATGCATCTTGTGAACTTAGAAACTTTCAATTTAAGGCCATGCAGTCATTCGTGGCAAACGTGGAACAATACTATGATAAAACTGCGAACACACAAGAGCGCATCTGATAGTTCCTTTTTTAGAAATTTCAAGTATTTTTCTAGTTGGATCATTTTTCTGCCTAGACAACCCCACACAAGCCCAACATACTCACTTAAAAACCCGAATTAATACGGAGAACCGACTTAAAACGTGAACATTAATGAATTTTAGCAACGAAAAGTTGATAACTTATTCAACTGATGGATGAAAATGCATGGCATATTACTTAAAAAAATCTATGAACCAAGGGTTGACAGAGGTATTCATGCAGGCTCTGCATGCGATGACCTTTTGTCACAATACTCTTAAAAAACTGTACTACTGACAAAAGCCTTATTTTTTTTCACCTAACAACACATTATTATCCAAAAGATTTATTTGATCCATAAAATGTTGGGAAAGCTTATCAGTTGTGCCCATTCCATTGCATGGTGGGAGTAACGAATGCGAAAGATACAAAATCGAATTGGTACAGAAAGGTCGAAAAAGGTCATAAGGCAGGTTACAAGGGCTAATTAGTGAAGTTAGCGAGTTAAAACGAGGAAGGAAGAAAAACAGGTGAAAAAGAGCTAAGGAGCACTTGCCTAGTTAGCTTTTTCAAGCGGGAACATAGAACGTCTCGTTCCTCCATTACAAAACATTTTCTAGATACGGGTCATTCTATAGACCATAAATTTTTCTTCCGAGTACTTGTTCGAGCAAGAACAACTCGTACCTTGCGCTACCTGGAGGCAGCCTATATACGGTGGTCAAAACCTGACCTATGTAAACAGTGGGAGCATGTGGTTAACCTAGCGTTGCCTTGGTAAAATCTGGCTCCCAGATTTACACAGTCCCCTACTCACATTTCACCCTAAATCCTTTTCATTTGTTTGGCTTTCCACTTCGTTTTAATTAAATAACTTCATTAATTAGCCTTCGTAACCTGCCCTATGACCTTCTTGACCTTTCCTAACCAATTAAATTTCGTATTTTTCTCATTAGTTACCCTCAAAATGCAATGAACTGGATGCAACTGATGAGCTTTCCCGAAATTTTATGGATCCAATAAATCTTGCTGTTTTTACAACATATAAATTTGCATCTGGGAAACTTTGCTTTGAATATTCTAATCTGGCATAATTCTGCAGAACTACCATTGGAGTAGATAAGGGAGGATAGACGCATCGGTTATGACTTCCTTGCTATTGGCAGTCAGCCATAGCTTAATTCCAATTCGAAACATTCGAGGTCTGAGTCCAGGTTCAGCAGTTGATTGAATAAACACCTGGGTCATAGCTTGACATCCTGTCGGCATTGGCGATGGAGAATAGTTTAAATCTCATGAGGATGACATCAACACAGGAGTCCATGAGAATGAAGTCACATGCAATTCGCAAAAAATATCAGCGCCCTTGGCTTCTACTTCTGTTTTTATATTTGTTTCGTGACTTCAGATATGAGCACGCTTAGCCACACGCCAACTGAATAGATAGATCCGTTTGAAAACAGGTAGAACAGGTATTCCCCCCTAACCCCATTTCCCAATATTAAGGATGAAATCAGATTTGGAAGATCACCGAGTGTAGGCGACATTTAGTTACTGAGAGTAAACTAGACACAGGGCCGACTGATGGCCTATAGCTCTGGCAGTGATATTCGATGCGCGCTGAAAAGTTAACCTTAGTTGATCACATTAATTTCTGAGAAATACCAATTAGCAACCCTGCCAGAAACAACGGTTTTGATTTAGGTCTGGGGCCAGATAAAATCTTGTAGCTAGTAAAATGTATAAAAATATCTGGCACAGGGTGTAAGCATTTAGTAGTTGGCAGGCAGATGTTAAACGGGGCATGAATAAAACCTCGTTAAGCCCACTAAAACGGAATAGGACGGCGCGCGCGGACATGCGGATCAAGCTGTCGACGATGGATGAGACTACCGTCAGTTGGATAATCTAATTTGACTATGGATATTTGCAAGAAAGACCTTCGAATATTGCGAGAGGTAGATGCTGTCGAAGCAGCGTGGTCGGAAACACGCTAATAGCTCGGCTAAATGTACAACAGTGTATGAGCGGAGCATGTGGCGACCACTGATGATGCTGCTAGAACAAAATGTGTATCTACCAGCATTTGGAATTAAGATAAAATTACGTGACGGAGTACCCAGAGCGACTTATTCTCTCAACTGCTTACTAGAAACTAATACGTTCACGGCGATGTCAATAGTCAGTCTTTCTGCGTTGTTGTTCGGTAATCCTAGTAAATTTTGCGCAAAATGTTTACGAAAAGCTGAGTGAGAAGAAACTTTGATCGTTGGACCAACACTTTTATTCACCTGACGTTTCGACATCCGTCGCGAATTCTTCATCAGCGACATGAGCAGAAAGCAATAGCAGAAACCGGTGACATATACACAGGAATTTGCACTATTTATGGGACACATTCATTACTGCACAAGTACAACGACAATTAACGATAATTGTCCGGTTGTGTGTTGATTGCTTGATCATCCTGACTTGCCGAACTTTAATCACGCGTGGTGAAATCGGACGTGATGATTGCTCGGCCGTCTGGTACTTCGGTGTTGGCATAAGACGACGCGGTGGCCTGTGCTTTGTCCAATTGGTTCAATTGAGCTTCAGCATCAAAAATATAGACAAGCGTTGCACCTGTTTATGGACTGGGGCCGTGAGCCATAATTCAAGTAATTCTCGGCTCACGAGATTGTCGCCTCTTGCTAGAATTTTGACCTTATCATACGTGTGCAGTAATGACTCTGTCCTATAAATAACGCAACTCCCAGTGTATGTCTTACCTGTTTCTGCTACTGCTTTCGGCTCATGTCTCTGATGAAGAATCCGCGACAGATGTCGAAATGTCAGGCGAATAAAAGTGTTGTTTTAGTGATCGAGTCTTCACCTTCTTTCCAATTACTTCTCGGGACTTGCATATTCGCTCGTATAGACAATAAGCTGAGTACCACCCTCGGTACAGCAATACTGTGTGCTTCGAGCAACAACGCGTGCGCCTATGAAAATAGTTTTTACATTTTATTTTCCTGAAGAGATCGGTGTACAGGAAATAAATGTTAAAAAAGACGAAGTACTTACGCTTTTCCGTGGACATGATCGGCGCAGATAACGTAGGACTGATGTAACAGCTCCATGTCAATTGTTATATCCTCCTCACCGTACCTGATTAGTTCTTGGAGAAAAATTAAGTGACGCTGACAGGATCGGATGCCGTAGCGGTTGCAGTACTCATCAAAAATCAACTTTTGTGCAGGGCTTAACCAGCCAAGCGAAACAAATGGGTCCTAAAGCAATAAAGCGCAAATGGCTTGCTTAGGCAGTTTAGGCACAAAAGCATTAACTCGGCCGAACGCAGATCAAATCGAATATTTCTCCCATTATTTCGGTTAAGGCTAAAATGATATAAGTCTAAGAAGCCAACGAATTGCATAAAACAATATTCAAAACAGTGCGCTGAAAACGAGCAGATAGTAGATTTCGAAGCCACGTTATATATTTGGTAAGAGGCCGGGGTTTATGCTCTTCCATATAAGCAGAAGCTGAGGTTTCAACTCAGACCCGTTGGAACAGTTTTGCTCAGAGGTTTACAGAAGTTGATAGTTCGTAAAAAAATAGACCGACACAGCCGGTCCTTCCACTTTCCCTACATCCGTTTTAGTTATTGGACAGACACAAAAAGGCTACGTAGAATATGAAAAAACCTTCTACTTCACCACTGAGGTTCACTCAACGTCCGTATTTACCAGACCTTCTTTTTATGCCACAACTAAAATAATTATACAGGAAGGCTTCAAGGGGGCAATTAGGGGCTAACTAGCAATCATCGGCTAGCCATAAACAATCACAGGTTTTGTGGGCGAGATTGAACAGGACGGAACAAGTGTTTGTCCCGTAACACAAACAGTGAACACCCCTTCGCCATCCTGACAACAAGCACGCACAGGCCGTATTCTACTATACCATTTACTGGGCTTAGGAAAAATGATCACTTTAATTAGCACTCTTATTGTAGACACATTGCCCGTGGTAGCAGTATCCTAGTCTTTGTAGTGCAAACTGGCAAGAAACTGCCACACTCGTGTGGGTAGCGCTGACTGGGCAGAAACCAAGGGAGGCCCTGTTGTGTTCTGGGTCCCAAATATGCACTTTCTGGGAATGGTATGATCCGAGGTTAACACTTCCTGCTGGGATTGAGGGGATATGAGCCCAGCGCTTAATTAAACCAGTGCCACTTCTGACTAAGAAAAGCGTCAGTAATATTACCAGTACTACTATCACTCAGTTACACTCCTAGGTATTAAGGAGTAGTAATAGTAGAAAAAGCAGCAGTATTAGTAGCAGTACCAGCCTTGGTTTCCCTGAGTCTGTCTTGGCATTTAGTGCAGATGAGTGATGGTAAATAGTGCCATAGTACCAGCACAAAAGACTATTGTCACTTGATATAAAGTTAAGCACCTGATCCCGTTCGATCCTGTTTACTCTTCCTTATAAGCGGTTAAAACGGGTTGAGGGTTTAGAGTGAGGTAGGCGGCTGCGCATCTATTTCACTAAAATCACTTCTCTGACTCTAGTCACCGACCCTGCGCTCCTGAGCACATAGTGGACTTCACAGAAATCGAGGGTCGTGTGGAGGTCTGCCGCTGTGCTGATTCACGCCAGCTATCTACTTGCACGTGACAAACTCCCCAGCTGTCAACCGCTGCGAGAGGCCGCGATCTCCCAGTTGCCCTATGCTTCCTCCGTCTGCTCGCAATTCAAGGTGCACGCGACTGCCAGCCAATTGACGTGCGGCTGTCTACCTGGCTTGCTGCCCGGAACACTAAGAACGTTCCGCAGGCAAGGCTAGGCAGCAGACAACACAATTTCGGTTACGGACTCGGTGTGCATACGGAGTTGATTCTGACACAAAACACCGCTTCTCTACTGTCTCTATTTTCCGGTAGTAAACTTCTATCCACCAACACCGTCTTGCTTTACCTGTGAGTTGGGGGAACGTTCTGCTTGTCGACATCACAACATGCGACTGTCGACCCATAGTCGTTACCATTACCAATCACAATCGGCAGAACAGTCAATTCACGGCTAAATGGCAAGGGAGGTGGACATCCAACTAACAGGCCATATGTTTGAGCCACCTCCTCCTCTACTACAGTGACAGAATGTAAAAGATAGAAAAATAGGGTAATTCATAACTAACTTATTGCATAAATCATTCAGTCGTTCTACTAAACGTGCCAGGTTAGATGTTCTGAACAAGGTTGAACACATCAAACTTGAGCAGACGTCTAAGAACCTTGGTGAAATAAACACCCTTCTTGGACAAGAGCCTTAGCCATGCAGCCTTGGGGCTGTGGATAGACCACAGGCAGGAATTAGGCTCCAAGCCCTGGGCCTGAATGACCCACTACCACAAAGAGAAAAAAATCTGCGATCATGTTCCACGTCAGGGCCGAAATTCGTGGGAGAGGTAGCAACTGCGTGAACCGTGAGGTGGGGTTGGGTTGGGTCATAAGTATCTGGCCCACAGTCTCCCAGAAAACGCATCGACTGCCCCCCCCGCCCCCATTCACTACTCGCGCTTTGAATGTGTAAGGATGAATGTGGACAGTGCGCACACGAACAACCCTTCCCCTGTGAGTACAAGTTCAGCAACACTGGTAATGAAATCGTGAACATTAACTTCATTAGCTTTCGACCACGTCGCGAGAGGGTGACAATACAGCGACAGCTAGCATTCCCAGGCCACCCACTCACGCCGTCACGTGACGATGACACTTAGCGTCCTCACACCTCCCAAAAAACGCGATAGGACGACGAGACGACATGAACTAATTGTCAGACCCCTCTCCTCCACCTTTCCTCTCTCTGGTCTCTACCTCAGACTAGAATCTGATCCCCTGATCCCTGAACACTTCTTCCTTCCCTCTAATTACTACCGATTGGTTGCTTTAACTTTGGTTAACTCTACCCTCCTGGTGACAAATCAATCAAAAACGTTTGTCCGCCTAACCTGAGTTCCTGAATGCTGAACTTCATACGTTTAAATAAAAGTCGCATATACGATGAATTTGAGAGAAAGTGATTTTGGTTGGCCTAAAAAGTACATTTTGCAGCCCACTGTGTTCGCCCCCGTCTCCGATGATGGGTGCGAGGGTGAATTCGAAACACCAGATGAAGCCAACCTCTGTCTCATTGGTCGAATTTCCTTCCTTCCAAGTGCTCTCCTAAGGATGTTTACAGGCGACTGTATTACTGGTGTACCGGGAACGTGAGGCATAAGCGTACAAATCCTTAAAGTTTGGGATGGTCATGGCTTAACAGGAAACTGTCTTAAGGTACGTTTATGACAATCATAGTCCAAAAAGTATCAAATAGGTTATAAGTTAAGGCATAAAGGATTTTACCTTGAGTCGGAAGTCCAACATCCGGGCTACGAGTTCACGAAGCAGCGGGAGATGATCCACTTCGTACGGTTTTACGGAAGCCAACTGATTCAGGCCCAAGTGATGTGCACGCACTCGTTCTTAAGTCGATACAAGAGAAACGTTTTGAAAGTCAGGGCGCACATATGGCATTTCGAAAAGGAGGGATATAAAAAGTGGACAAAGCGACATGTAATTGGCAGACAGAATTAGGTGGATGGCACAAAACATATCGTCAATGAGAATTCAACGAGCTGACAAAGCTAACAGAGCGACAATCTACTGTGTCTGCTTTAAATTGTCATATTAACGCATGACATTCCCCATAACTGGTAACACAACTAACATAAGGCAGATGATAGATTTCACTCATGAGTAATTACGGTAAAAAAGGCACTCATGAGCACTCAAAGGCAGCAATTCCCGTTATACTGACAGGCTACTTGGACAATGTTCTAATGAGGTATAAAGAGACCGCAAAAGAAACATTAAAACAGCTAGCCGGTCACGGAGAGGGAGTCTTACTAACTGAAAGCGTAGTAGAATAATGGGTGCCAATTACAATCCATGTGTTCGTAGTGAAAAGGCGACTTTAAGGGATGAAAAAAATATGGCTAGCAATGTCTGGAAAAAGGGGAATAGCCTTCGGGGAATAGACTAACACAGTAGCACTTGCCAACAGATCAGTAAATGAGACACGACTACGTGCAATTACGGCCTCTGTGAACAGGAAAGTTGTTTTTTAAAAAAACAGACTACAGGATATCCGGCCTATCGGGTTAATTAGACAGGAAAAAATAATTTTAAATAAGCAAAAATATATAACTATACGCCCACAAGGTGGTTGGAAAAACCCTCTTACGACAAAAAAAACTAAACAGAATAAGGCAGTTGGTAGAAAATGCGCTCTTCTCGGAGCGCCAAGTTTGAAATACAAAAAATCGCACAATTACAGATAGAAGCGGATATGCGGGTTCCAGGAAGCAGTTCATGTGCATAAAATGCGATCGCAGGAACGTGCATTTTACTTGCCTGACGGTTCGGATTCTGTCGAGAATCCTTAGTCATAGATAACCAAAGATAATCATAGGATTCGCGAAAGAATTCGAAACGTGAGGCAAACGAAATTCTTGTTCCAGCGATCACATCTTCTACTTCTAAATCGGAAACTTGCTCTTGAGAATCAAGAAAAACTTTATAGAAGGAAAGAAATTACATAGCGACAGCACAGGATATAGTACCATGGCAATTTTAAGGTTCACTAGCTAGAGGTTCAGAGGTACTGGCCACAAAAAACTGCAATGAAAAAACCCGCAACCAAAAAGAATTCACCAAGACAGTCATTACCCCTGTGTACAACTCCACAGGGTTATGAATAAAGAATGAGCGCTAAGGGCTTTTGAGTAATCGAAATGAAAACTGTTATATGTAACCGATGCGCAAAGTATTTTGAATTCTTCACCAGACTCACTCAACGTGCTTTGGTCACGCGCTTGTGTTCGAAGGCTCCATGCATCACATGGTTGCCTCATGCATGACTACAGTCCGATACGAGTCAATAGAGAAGCGTCAGAAAATCAACAACATCGTGTGAGTGTTTATGGATTTTTAGTCTTCTGGCAAACCATAAAGACTCAGCGATTAATAAAATACATACAGTTAAAAATGCTTGCCTGCAAATTGAGGAAAATGTTAGCATCGCAGTTATGTGTTTAAATAGACAGAGAAGAAGGCGTGTAGATCACCAAACTCCTAATTGTATTCGTCTGAGCTTTCGAACTCTTGTGGGAGTCCATCGTCGGAGATAAAAGCATTAACGAAGAACAAGCAGCAGCTATAGGGGGCAGGGGCCAATCAACCGTTATAGGTGACGCCATACCGTCGCACAGCCAGCTTAGTTTCGTGTATTCGCGAGCCAAGCATGCGTCCAGTCTGTTTCGTATAATTTCGGGGACAGTTAAGACATGGTATTCGATAAACTACACCCGACTGCTCACTGAGATTTAATCGGTCCCGGCTGTGCATGGAAGCCTGGAGACGGTGTGCAATTCCAACGCCTAGTCCCGCAGAAATGCACGTGGTCACTTCCGACACATACTTGATGTATGCTTGCCTGCTTCTGCATCGAAGAGGACTTGCTGTTCGCTGACCGCCTTCCTCTGAAGTTCCCGAATTTGTTTACTAGTTCATTCGGCGCGAAAGCAGATGCTCACTTCCATCGGACCATAGGTTCTGATGATGACATTACAAGGTTGCGACCACCAGAGGCAGCGTTCCGGCTGACCTGACCTGATACACATGGCATGCAAATACTGCTCCCTATGCGTACGCATCCAAAGCAAAATCAAATAATGACATTGCACGTCTGGAGACGTTTCCCCAAAAGGCCGCACTGAACAGCGGCCATCGCACGATCTTCCCCTGGGCCCGTAGAGAGATCAAATTACCCCTCCCCCCAAACATTGGATGATTGTTTGAGTCAAGAAGTTTGGTTCATTTCGATAATTTAAAACGAAGAAGATGACATTGAATCAGCCCCTTTTTTCCTCCTCCCTTGGTCATCTATCTTCGGCGAGAAAAGCCCAATCCAACTAGAGCTGGAACGAGGAACAGTGACTGCAGGTGTAAGGATGTCATCACTGCATGCCATGCATGCTTTAGCTTAAACCTACGTATTCAGAAAGTGATGCGCTTTAAGCCTCCCTTGAAGTCTTACTCAAGTACCAGAAACTAACCAAGCCGCCCCGTCACTTGGCAACATAAAAAGAAACAGGAATGTTAGCTTCCACTGACAGTGTACAGCGTAAGGTACTTTTGTTGCGGTGGAAGAAGTATGGTCTGGCGTACAGGCAACTCTATCGGGTACATGCGATTAAGAATTCCACCAGTCGGCCATTGGTACTAGAGTTAAAACACCAATGTGTGTACGGAAAACTGCCTGTCGTAACTGACGCCTTTTAAGGGCTAACAAAAAACCAACAGCTGAAAGCGTTACAGTTAATAGTCAGAAAAAGTAGGTAAATGCTGAGGAACGATTGGACTGCTTGTATTCCCTTCCATCGACAGTCAGAAATCTTGATCAAATAATGGTTTTCAGAAGAAAGATAACGAAGGAGGAGGAGGAGGAGGAGTAGGAGAAGGAGGAAGAAGAGAGCAAATTTCAGTTGCTTGTCAGTTACAAAACTGATACTGCGACAAGTAAGCAAGCGGGATAAAACAATTCTTCTAACTAAAGGAGAGGCATTAACCAGTGAGCAATCAGCCGGTCATAAAGACAGCAATTTCAGATCCTAAAATCGTAGTTGTCCTTCCTCGACAAGTTGCCATGCTCGAGAGAATCCTTCTTCTAGGTATTGTTAAATATTCGTGGGTTAGCGTAATAATAACAACAACAAACACGGTTTTTGATCAGCGCGCAAAGCCTGAAAGGCCATAGGTCAGAAAAAATGTTATTTTTTTCTGTCACTTAGAATTCCACACAGAATTGAGCTTACCTAGTGCGACAAAAATTGTACACCGTACTATCCGAGCTTCTACAGATAAGCCTTTGCCCAGTGAGAGGTATACAACAAACAAACACGGTTGATGTAAGAAAATGCCCAGCCGAAGATAATTCAGATGTGGGTAATTGTATAAATTGACAGGAGACGACCTTTTCTCACCTCGACGGCATTACCGATATTTGTACACAGGCTTTGCATACCTAAGGCACGCCCATCTCCAAGAGTGGGTTTTAAAACCATTTTTTTGCTTTAGGGTGGGTAAAACTACAACATAAAAATTAAAATTATTAAAGCTGTCAATGCTTTTGCTCCAAATTCAGTAATAATAGCGAAGTCTCCAAAATTTTTGCCTCATCAAACTGCCTACGTCAGCACTGTCTGAGTAGATGATTGCAAATTACAATAGATGAGTATGAGTATTCGACGATAACTTGCAGTTTGATAACAGTAAGCAGTGGATATTGTTCAGCATTGCGAAGGTACTGACACGACGCGTAGTCCAGATTTTGTTGGGTCGGACTACCAACAAACCCGTACAAATCCAATGGAATTTTCGATCCCCAGTTAGTGATATGGCTAAACCAGATTTTTGCTTGTGGGGATTTAAAAAGAACCACAGAGTACAATGGGATGAGAACGCTCGTAACCCAATTGGAAATACCCGTCTACCAGAGTTACTCTAGTCGATCAAAAGTGCCAGAAGAACCAGCCTGTGGGTCAGTGATGAAAAGTTTGACTCAATGACCAAAGATTCTGGGTTCAAATTCCAGATTCTGCAAATCCGAGTTTGTATATGGCTGGCTGGTGATGGTCATTAAGCCAGAACTGATCATCCTGGTCGCCTATCGTGATCGATAACCCTCCCCCTGTACTTGTATATTTTGTTGTGTGAAGGTTGGCCTATTTATAGAATAGATCAGACTGCGTCTAATAATGAATGACCGGTATGAAGCAACAGAGTATATCAAGTAACAAGGCTCAAACTAGAATTTTTCGATGCAGTTATCACGGCTTATCCGACACACTACGGCCTTGGACCATATGCATCGTGCATGCTGGGTTTTGAGCTTTTGATTCAAATCCGAATTACTATTGCCTGATAGAAAACATAATAAACTAAATCTAACAATGTATATTTCTAAATGGCATCGGCTCCAGGTAGGGGAATGGGGAGAGAATGAGGTGGATGCAGCGTAACCTGATCGTCACTTTTAATCAACGCAAGTCACTGCCCCTATATCATTAGACTGTGGACGTCATCGAAACCAGTGGCCAAAACGTCGTGTATAATTTTTGACATTCACCTGCTGACGTGAGTTTGAGGTCGTAGAGCTTTTCACAATTGAGTCGGATTAGTATTTTCTGTTGTGAAAAATGGTTATGAGTGTAAGCATTCCACCACATTATTAACACGATATTTCTACAAACCAAAATTTCCCGAGAAGAGGAAGCTGAGAAAATGCTCATATTTATAGGTGTCCCCGTAGAGAAAAGGGCTGATGTAAAATTAATAACAGCAAAGACTACAGCAAAGCAATTTACGAAGAATTGAAATAAACATTACTATCCTATCTATCACACTAAGGAGGTTTTTAACAGATTGGCTAATGGTAAAATTGCACATAGCTCTGAAAATGAAAGGTTACTAGTTTGGAGTAGTTACTTGTTTGATATTTTTGCCAATCAATATCCTACAGATTTTTTAATCGATGCAGGGCACAAAACGAGCCTAAAGAAAGCGTTCCAATTACATACCAAAATCAAATACCTGAACAACTTCTCCTTGAAGTAAAAAAGTCATTCGGTTCCATAAAAAAAATTGGGGGATTAAAAAGACAAGTGGCATGCAAGTCGACGATTAAATTATGCACCCGAATTTGTAAACATTAAGGAAGCGTTTGGCTATTTGGAGCAGGAAGTCGTCTACAAAATCCTACGTGATGTCTGCAGTATAGTAGGAGTAGACTGATGAATCTGCCTTTACACGCATTCACGAACAGCCGTTGGTAGAAAAGAAACAAAAATGCCTGCCCTTGGAGGCAAAGCATGCCTGAGATTCTGGCCAAACTTCTTCTTGACGAACACGCATTGTTTGTGTTGGCCTATTCAGGATTAGTGTTTCTACATTATTTAACTCATTCTGCCAATTCCCATCTAAACCTTAAGTTTTAAGGAGAGCTCACAATGGCGTTGACAGTTGCTCTTCACTAAACAAACAAAATTAGTTTGCGTGTTCCTATGCGCAACTTAAGTACTTGGAATTTTGATAAGTAAGGACAACATAAAGCCAAAAACAAAGACAATTAGGCTAATTTGGAAAGCACTTGAATTTGTCCTATCGATAAGACAAAAACCCACAAATACAACACACTTAATTCAGTGTGTCAAGCATTGAACAACTTAAAGCACACAAAAATGAAAAGAATGGTCAGTAAGAAAACTGTGAACCTCTAAACCAGCCTCATTTGGGATAGTCCTGTGCCAAAGCGTCGACAAGAAGATGGGTTGAAAATGTTTTCCTATGCCGCCTTGCAAAAGTATAAATGGACACAACACCCTAAAAAAGGGTGTTATATTTCAGATTAGTGGAATAGTAAACCTTTTCGTTGACAGAAACTGCAGTAAGCATTAGGAGAAATACAATATTCACATTTGTACGATAGCTATTAAGTGAAAGGTTCCAAAAAGTGAAATTTACCACAGGTAAGAACACATATGCTTACAAAAAGGAAAAGATTGGTTGAGGCTCGGAATCGTTTGCCTTCGAACTCGTACTGGGGCTCACCTTTAGAGAAAATAGTGCCAGTTTGAAAGCACAGGATTAAAAAGCAAATGATTCCAAGCCGCATGCAATCTGCTCCTTTTCGTAAGCATCTACATTTTTACTTGGGGAAGATTTCGCTTTTCGACCTTCCTAATTGACATCTATCGTAAAAATGTGTTGTTTTTTTCTCTGAATGCTTACTGCATTTTCTTGAAACTAATATGTTCATTATTCCGCAAATATGCACTATAACGCGCTTTTTATTGTGACCTTTGCATACATGCCCTTACGAGGCGGTGCAGGAATGACGTTGGAATCCTACACCACTTCGAAAGCTCAGAATAATTCATCAATGAATAAGAAAGTTGTTCAGATGCTCGATTTGTTATTCATTCAAACACACGGACATCGAACATTCGGACCAAGTCATAGATGCTTAAGGATAAATTAATAGTAATAAAAGTATGGGGTCAGCAAAATCAGGTGCCATGCCATTTTGCCTAAATAGCACTTATAATGCCCGCCGTTTGCAGCGAAACCAACAGAGCACCTCATCACTGGGTAAGCAACAGTTTTAAAGTTGTGCACTTACAGACATGCCTGGCCTACATTTTTATGCCTCAAATATTAAACATAGCCCCGCGAAATAGGCACAGCGAAGCCAATATACACGCTTGGTTTTTGCAGTCCTGTCTAGCGCACCGCGAAGAAATGACCTAAAGAAACCAAAAACGTTTTATTGCTGCATGTCGTACATCAGAAGACCACAGTTACGTGTTTTGGAAGGCATTTCGTCATGATACCAAAATTTTGTCCAGAAACAGTGACTAAAATCCATCAGCCCGATAAGAACCCTCCATTACATTTCGTTTTTGCATGGCAATGCCCTGGCAGCAACGAATCAGCAAGAAGTGTAGCAAGCCTAAACTGATGTCAGGCACTCAACTATCCTACTCAATCCTCCCTTTATCCCCAAAGAACGTTAAACGTGACCCACGCGCTGATAGAGACCTGTCTATACAGTTTATTTATTAGGTAGGAAGTAAAGTTAGGCGAACGAACGTTTTCGATTTGATTCATCATCAGGCATGTACAATAACATAATTGGGTAGAGTTAGGAAAAACTTAAGCAACCAATCAGCGGTAATTGAGGGGTGGAGGGGGAATTGTTAAGAGATCAAAGGGGTAGGGAGGAAGAGAGCCGCATTCTACAATTAGTTCATGTCAACTGGTCATCTCGTCAACGCTTCGCGGCGTCTTGACACCAGTTGTCACTGTCTGCTAATCATCTCTGGGCATGATAGGAGGTGTGCGGACGGGTGTTGAGTTTGTTCTCGGTCGCGGGAGCCGTAGGGCCACTGAAAACGCCTATGAACGTCTAGTTCAATTCTCTGTCAGGATTAACTTACTTGCGACGCAGCCCGCGAGGTCGTGCGTACCCAACTTGTAAATACAGTTTTTGATTATTTTATTTTCAAATGTTTGTTCGGTGCCACCGGAAGTTAACTTACTTGTCCAGCTGCAAATATTTTGCAAATTTCGGACATTCTAAGCGCAACTTCTGCGCCAATAAAGATTCTCTAACGGCAACCGTTCATTTACTGAGCTGGCTGCAACGACGGTACAAATAATTTTAATCCGACAGTTCCCCCGTCGATTTCGACGATGGACAGCCGTGTGCTCCAACAAGCCACAGTAAACGCTGAAGCAATCCAAAGTAGACACCAAGGCTAGCTGGGCAAGCAACACGAAGGCT
This sequence comes from Ligula intestinalis, assembly GCA_036362985.1. Taxonomy (NCBI): domain Eukaryota; kingdom Metazoa; phylum Platyhelminthes; class Cestoda; order Diphyllobothriidea; family Diphyllobothriidae; genus Ligula; species Ligula intestinalis. The sequence continues at coordinate 104,950,640 of JAYGXS010000001.1, read as the reverse complement.
ACAGCAGGCAGAAGCAACGAGGCAAACTACCGTGAATGAAAAACGGGAGTTAAAGCAGACTCGCGGGGAATCTACCCACTTACCCGCCGCTCCCACATCCGTTTCCGGTGTAAAGACAAAGTCAGTAAGACCGGGGATGAGTGATGGTGTAAGTGGCTGGCATGATAGTCACTCAACACGCGCACAATGGACACAGCACATCTGCTAGGTAGGCTCCCGCGTGCGCAGGAGTGCCATAAAAACCACATCAAGAATGAGCCATTGCAGTCCGATTTTCAGTCCACCATCTCCTCACATACGCACACACAAACGCGTACTAGAGGAGCAGCAACGTAGGTGGCCAGAGTTCCCCTATCAGTAAATTTTAATCCAGTAGGGAGAGCACTGGCAGGTAGGAAAAAACACATACCATCCTTTCGAAAGTGACCCCTTGAAGAACTGACGCGTACTGGGGGGACGGGCTTGTGCGACTGGCCCGTAGCTCGATGAATAACCTGCACCCAGCCATGCAGTTCTGCCTCGTCAGGCACCGCGAAGATGAGAGCGTCACCCTCCTTGACCACATTGAAGAAGTATCGTGGAAGCCGGTAGACACCGGATGCACCCGGCAAACCGGATATTTCGGCCCGGCGCGGCGTCTTGGCTGTGCCAGACATTCGAAACTTATTCAGTGTAGGCAGGGAGGTAGAGAGGAGGCCACCTGTCTCGGTGGCTAATTCGGCCTTTGCAGCCGCAACTAATCCTGAAAAGGACGACATAGACTGATCAGAAGACTGGTAGGTCACAGTCTGAACGTTGAATTCGCATTAACAGCAAGGTCGCTGATGCATTATACGGTTGGCGATATTTTACAGCACTAACAGATCCAGAAGAAAGAGGAGCATTCACCGGGAGTGGTTTCCGGTAGTTGTCTCGTCTACCCATCTTCAAAGAATGGAACTCTGGTTCATGGTTTTCGTCTTTAAGTCGCCCTTTCTTCCGCGTGCTCATTGTACCAATCATGGCTCGCGCCTACCTGCACAATCCGGCAACAAGTTATGCAGCCAAAAGACCTTATACCTAAACAGGACCAGCCAGGCGTTATCTATCGACTTCACTTCAGCTACAGGATGCGCAGCTATGTTGGGGAAACTGGCCGACAAATACAAATGCGAATGCATGAGCATGAACTAGCTATAAGAAGGTTGGACCGAAATTCAGAGGTAGCAACCCCATACTGTAGAGATTGGGCATGAATTCAACTTTGACGCGATTGAAATGGTGAGCCAAAGTGATGATCAAACATCCAGGCAGAATAAGGAAGCTTACTTTTCAGTAAACCACCAAATAAATTTACCGGTCCCCTTTTTGTTTTAAGAACCTTCTTATCCGGGGACAGAGAAGGCCTGAAACAATCAGCGCCGTCAACCGGCACCACGGCCAACGTGTGTATGCCTAAAAAAGCCGGGGCGCGACGGGCGCGGCACGGTGACAGACAGGGTAAACGAGCAGGCCGAAGGCGAAATGCGAGACATGCCCAGTGACCCAGCCATGATTGGTCGAACACGCACACAGAAGAATTCGCGGCATAAAAACGAAAAACATGAGCCATATTTCCTTTCCTCTGAAGACAGGTAGACGAGACAACTACCCGAAACGTCAGGCTTATAATAAACCTCTCCCGGTGAACGCCCCCCATTCTACTGATTTACCACCTGGGAATCGAATTTTCAGCAGTATTGCTGCTCACAAATTCACCAGGACATGAAAGGAAATTCAAAAAGCATACATTCGGCATACATCTTTAACTTTAGAATAATAGGATACTGAAGAGACGTGAAGACTGAAGTCACACCTCACATTGGAAGAGCGAAGTTATAATACGAAAAACCAAGCTAACAAGCTAACCTTGGTTAGTTTCGCAGTAGTCCACAGTATATCCTTCAAGGATCATGCTTTCGTATGCGGTGCTTCTCGCCTCCTTGAAGGCGGCCATAATGAATGTATACTGTGAAACCTAAAGAAGAAGAGAATCGGAATGGCGTTAGGACATGAAAAGACAAAACACGCCAACGAGGCAAAAGTTTAAAACTTGTCTGGTTTTGGCAATGGGGCTAGTGCGCGCTTAGGGACCAACGCACCTGATACCTACGATAGTTAGTCCGTTAAAAGACTTGATGCCCATATGTGCCGAAGGGAGAACTTAGCGACTAGTTCAAGAGTACCTTTACAGTCCCGAATACTGTCCCTGCGTCCACCTTACTCCTTTTTCTCATACCATTCAAACTGCAAGGCTGAGGTGAGGTTACGACGACTGAACATGGTTGTGAAGGTGGGAGGTAATATAAGATAAAAACTCCTCTCATCTGTGTTAACACATATGCATTTATTTCTCATACACCGTAGAGCTCAGCTGTTTTTAATGAGAACTTTCATAACGCTCAATTGAAGCCCTGTCCTCGGTAGAACATTGCGGACAAAGATGAGAAAGCATGAAATGACCGTTTCTGGCTTATTAATTGTCATCAGCCAACCACATTCAACTCCATGATTCGAATCCGCGACCTGCTGATGAGAAGTTCAACACCCACTATTGAGTGAAGCGATTCATGTCCCGTATCCGGCCGGTAGGCACCCATCCACAAAATCGCATCTTCAGCCCTGACGTGGACAGAGCCATCCGGCCATTGACCACCTTTCCAAACACTGCGTTGAGAATTTAAGGTTTCGGAGTAAAGGTGAATTGAGTTCACCTTGTGTGGAAAAATTATTGACTGCACTCCACACTGCTTCTAATAGCCGCATAACCACTGATACGATTTTAAAGGCACAGTTTTAACCTTCCAGTCGCACCATGCTACTATTTTACTACACTCAGGCTATTTAAAAAGCCCCATTATCAAGGTTGAACCTCTTCTTAATATGGTCTGATTTTTAAACTTTCTGTCTGCGCATTTATACAGAGCAACATTTCAGTCCGACTGTTCTGCTATTAAAATTCTCTCACAATGGCTAGAAATGGCGATTTGTGCAATCTAAATGCCCATCCAAAATGCTGCCTCGTGATTAATCGATGGAGTTACATTAAAACGATCAAAGTGGAGTTTGGATGCAAAGTAGAGAGTGGGCTTGCAACTCGACTACTAGCTGATTACTTTTCGTTTCCCCTGCCGTCTAATAAATAATGACTAAACTTACGCAGAATGAAGCATGGATTAGGAGTGCAAAGACAGTGCTCTAAATAAGCCGACAGGGGCAGGCGAGTGCGAAGGGATGCAAGAAGGTGGAAGAGACGCGATCGGGGTTAATGAGACCGATAACGGCACACACACCGCAGTCAGTTCAAAATATAATGTTGCGAACCTGCATTTTTCTCATAATTTTCATCAGGCCTACTTATTTTAATTAGTAAAATAACCATATAAAGGTCCCAAGAGAACTTATCGAAAGCACTACTATAACAAATGTTGAAGAAAGCCATTCCGACATGGAATTAGTGGTAGATACTAAGAAAAATATTGCATACGGCGAGATTGTGGCTATCTCCGGATGGACAGTGAACGGAATCCCAGAAGGCCAGACAAGTTAAACCCATCACCGAAGTACCACAGAAAATCCCAGGAAAATTAAGCTATTTTCACATCTCACTGATACGTCTGGCGACCGGCCATAAAAAGTGGAACTGCACTTCTTCAATTAAACGGGAAAAAATGGGCCAATAAGAAGAGGCAAGAGCATAAGAGAAGACGAGGTAGGGAAAATAGTTGCAAATATCTTCGTACTTCAAGAGTGCACTTATCACTAGTCTGGTCGGATACCGCACTCACCGTAATTACAAGTATGTCAAGAAACCAGGTCAACTTCTACCAACTGCGCAAATGTGACGTCAAAACTCGATAACGCTAAGTTTTCAATACGCCTATCAGACCAATAAAGCTACTACAGTTCACAACACATCAATCTCAATGAATGCATGATCCACCGGACGCGATTTAACAAGGGGCGTACTACGCCCAATTCCTAAGCTCGCGCCCACTGCCAACTGTTTGCAGCGATCATTTATGTTGAGTTTACCTCTATCACTGCTCCAATTTCGGACATCACGCACGGATTCGACATTCGCGTAGACCGAAATACCTGCGTACATGCTTGTCGGCGTGTCGGTAAAAAAACAAGTCGCTATCTTGTCATCGACAACGTAGATGGTGGATGAGAATAGAGCCACCCACGCACCTCAGAATAGAAAGAAAAGCCAACTACAGAAGTACTATACAAGAACTAAGTTTCTGTCGGATGAAGGTGGACGTCAGCGGTTACGAGGAGCTAACAGCGAGTATATTCTTTCTTACTTTCAGTGATCACAAATGGACTCATAAACTCACACAAGGCCCTGACGGACTAACAAGTTTGCACAACCCATATTAAAACCGTTCGATAATTAGGCAACAATATTTTAAGTAGTGCGCCTCATAACCCCCCATTTTCAAATTTTTTTCCTACTAAAACGGTGATTATAGGGGTTTTGTGGGGAGGGGAAATTAGGATAGACAGAGAAATATACTTTAATAACTGCTATATGCATTTTATTTTATCGTATTGAGAAAGTTTGTTGATTTATATACATAAATTTTCCTAATCTGTATTATCGTTTAACGTTATGCGGAAAAAATTGGTTATCAAATGCAAGTTTCTTAAAATTCGTGACAAAATAGAAATTGTGGTTAGGAGGTCGTCTATTTTAACTTATATGATGTCAAACTTACCACTCCGGAGTTAGATTAGTATAGTCCACGGCACAAAACGCCACGCACACCTTCAATTTACATGCGGAACAACTTACTCCCAATGACCGCTAGAACACATTCAACTACATTTTCTCGCTTCACACTTACTTCTTCAAATCTCCATCACTACCTACCGTATTTACCTACCCCCAATACCCCTATAACCACCGTTTCCGTAGGACAAAATACTCGGACTAGGGGTGTATGAGGTGTACTTTTGAAACTAATCTTGACGATAATTACATACAAGAGGTATACAATTTACTTAATAGAAAGGTAAAAACCAATTTTAGGAACGGTACAAGTAGGCTTGTCAAAAAAGAAAGATACTTGATAAACCAATAAGTAAACGAAATAGTCATATCCAACTTGCAACAAAAATGACAACTATTCAGTGGGGAACTGCACGCGAGGAAAAAATAAAGCAGAACATTATACGGTTTGATTGAGTGCTTAATTTTTGTGTGGTTCCAATTTGATGAACAGCGGTAAAAAGAAGCAGCAAAATGAAGTGCAAACGATCATCAACAGTTTAAACAAATCAGAAAAGTATTTTTAAACTGTGTTGCATAACTAATCAGCCCATCCCTTTTACTGCACTTTTATGGGCAAGCCCCGTAGATTCCTTGCGTAGAATCAATTAGACAGTTTCCTGGTAATCAAGTAAAGAAGCCTACCACACAGGGCTAGTGTGTGCCTCAAACACAGTTTATTTCTATGAATTAGGATCTGATCCAACGTGTAAAGCTACTGCAACTTATGACGCCTAAAAATAAATAAGATGAACAGTGAAGGTCCCATCCATCGAAAAATGTGGACTAAGAACCTGCTTTTAACTTCTGGATCTATTATATTTCTAAGTAATATGCTCCAAGGCAGTTTAAGCTGCAATTGCATCGATCCCTACCTTTGTTCATTGTGTTGCATCACGTTTTCGGTATCAGAAAAGTATTTTAAAAGGAAAAACAATGTATAAATTACGTTTATTATTAAGCTCAACTGTGCTAGGATAACTGTACCTACAGATACTTCTAGCATAACAGTTTTCCTTTTAAAGGCATCAATGTAAAATTACCTGGATGAGACAAAGATAACGCATTTTCCACTTTTTGAAGATTGTTCTGCCCTGAACCCAACAATAACCGCAATACTTCAAGTTTGAAGGCCGCTCTTGGCGGATTGCAATTTGGAGTTCCAGAACGTCGGTACAATGCTTGGTGGGCAGAAGTTTGTACCAAGAGGGGCAGCGTGAGGTGGACGGATTTGGCAGGAGAACGATCTAGGCAAGTGAACAGTAAAAAAAGGAACTTTTCGCTGAATCCAAACAAACAGAAATACAGAATTACGCCCATATGTGATTTTAGTTGGGTAAAAAAAGAAAAAAATAGAAAGGGCACGAACACATACATAAAAAGCGGCAAAATAACCATTTCACGGTGAACTTAAACTATCCTGAAGAGACGAAAAAACACTACAGAATACTTTCATGTAAGCGGACTGAATTGACCCCTGGGAAAAGGCGAGCTTTACTATGTGGTAAGAGTACATTGGACAATATTTTGATGTAGTATGACAAAAATGAATGGAGACCTTGCACGAGGCCTTCGTTATTTTTCCTGTACGTGCGGACGCAATAATAAAGGGGAGTATCCTTGAACTTACCATTCACAACCAGCCCAGTAGTCAACAGTAACTCTGGAAAGCGCTATTACTGAATGGGATCTAAATTAGGAGCCATGCTACCTGTGCGGCAGTCAGGTAGCAGGGCTCCTAATTTAGATCCCATTTAGTGATAGCGCGTTCCAGAGTTACTGTTGACTGCAACCTGACTGCCGCACAGGTGAACCACAGCAGTAGCGTCTACGAATCGCGTTCCCACCCGCCCTCCCGGCGGCCAAGCTCTGCTACACCCATCTCCCTACGTTGGATCAACTCTCCCCTCCGCTCAAATCGTGTTTTTGATGACGGAACAGCCCCTCACGGCCGCGCTGCTCCGACTCCTCCTCCTCGCCGCCGGAATTGAGGCCAACCCTGGACCTCTCTGGTACTGCACCTTCTGCCGAGTCCACCTAAACCACCGCGACTGGTCTGTACATTGCGGCTCCTGCAATGTTTGGTGCCATCTCCACTGCAGTGGCCTCACCACGGCTGCCGATTGGTTGCCCGTCTTCGCGTGTCCCAGCTGTTCCGTGCCCCCACCGATCTCCATGCCTCCAGCCCGTCCTGTCCTGAACCAAAATCCTCTGGTCTCCGACCTTGCCTCACCACCTGGTCTTAAGATCTTAAGATCCATGGGAAGCTTGACCAGTTCCTGACCTTTGTGCGCTCGCCTAGCATAGTTGTGGCGGCTATCCAAGAGAAAAAAAGTGGTCTTGCTCCACTAAGGTCCCTTCCTGTGCCGAGTAAACGATTGTCCCTCGCGACCGCGGCCGCAACAAAGGCGGAGGTTTGGCCTTCCTGGTGGAAAAATCCATTGCCCATCACCATCTACCCCTGCTTGGAGCCGATTCCACGGAAGTACTGGCGAGTTCCCTTGACATTGGCCCGGCGCCGCTAACCGTCGTGAACGTGTACATCCCTCCAACTTCCAGTTGTTCTCCCGGTTTCACCGCCTCTATCGCTCCCTACTTACCTTCTGGAGACAGTTTGGTGCTAGAAGACTTCAACGCCCACCATGACCTGTGGTGCTCTAACTTGGCAGCCGACCCCCGAGGAGAAGCTATGGCTGAAGAAATAGAACACGCCCCCTTTGCCGTTCTCAACGAAAACAGCCAAACGCGGCTCCCGACCAACGGCGCCTCCATCTCGCCCGATGTTCCCCTCGCCAGTCTCAGTCTGGTAGCCTCCACCATGTGGAACACGGAAATCAGCCCGGGTAGCGACCACCTCCCCATTGTGCTCGAATTGGCCACCGACGCCGAGCTAGTCAAGGCCCCCAACCGGCACTTCATTAATTTCAAGAAAGCCAATTGGGCAGCGTTCACGACCGAATGCAAAGCCGAGATCGATGGCCTACCGCCTCCCACCTGTGTCCACACGGCGGAGCGAGCCCTTCGTCGCCTACTCCTGGCAGCAGCAAGTCACCACATCCCTAACGGCCGCATTCCCCTTCTCCGTCCTAACCATCCGCTCGAAGCCTCCCGCCTGGAACGAGAGAGAGAGAGACGAAATACGAGCGCGTTGGCGAACTAAATGGCTTAATCACTAAGACTATCAACGATGGCAAACGCTAACGCTGGCATGAACTAGTTTCAGATTGTAAGTTCAGCGGCAACTCAGCTGCCACTTGGAAGCTTTTACGCAACCTGATCAAAACCCGGGCCGATACATCTAACCAGTCTATTAACTTTGGGGACGGCAAGTTAATTTCCAACAACGGTAAGATCGGCGCGAAGATGAACAAGCTGTTCTCGCCCCGCTCGGCACCCAATCCCGAAAGCCAGCGCCCCCTTCTTCGTCTCCTCCATAAAGCCCCACCCCCAGACATTTCCTTTTCGGCTGATGCCATCCTCACCGCCGTCAAGAACATGAGAGCTTCGAAAGACTAAGGACCAGATTGTCTGGCACCTATATGTGCGCCACATCGGCCCGAAGGTGGCTGCCTACCTTGCCGCCCTCTTCAACCTTTCACTGGGAATTTCAATCATCCCCGATTGCTGGCGCCGGTCGATCATTATCCCCCTGGTCATAGCGGGTAAGGACCTCCACCTAGCGACCTCTTATCGTCCAATTGCCCTCCTCAGTCCATTGGCGAGGATCCTTGAACGGCTCGTCCACCCAATTCTGACGTCTGTGGCGGAACTATCTTGCCACCAACATGGTTTCCGATCGGGTCGTGGGACTACAACGGCGCTTTTCGAGCTCAGCGACGCTATCCTCGAGAGCTTCAAGCAACAGAAGCCCGCATCGCGGACCGTGGCAGTCTCAATTGACCTGTCGCGAGCCTTTGACTGCGTCCGCCACGATCAGCTCCTGCAGGACTTTGTCTCGCTGAACGTCCCAACTGGCCGGGCCAATGGTTGGCGGCTTACATCCGTGGCCGTCACTATCGTATCCTTTTCAAGGGCGCTCTCTCTAAGCCCCGTTAGCAGACCTGTAGCGTATCTCAAGGCTCTGTGCTCAGCCCGACGCTCTTTAACATCTACATGCGAGAGCTCCCACTCCCCCGGGCACCTGTGCAAGTGGTATCCTATGCGGACGAGGTCTCGTTCTTTTGCTGGCACCATGACATCGATCAGGCTGCACAGCTCCTCACGGAGTTCATGCCTGTTGTCGAAAACTTCCTCGCCCAGAACGGAATCACGATCTCGGCAGCCAAGTCTTCCGTAACTGTTTTCACGCTTGATCCGAAGGAGTTTAATCGTCACCCGGCCATCACCGTCAACGGGGCGTCCTTACCGCTCGTCCGCAAGCCCAAACTCCTTGGTGTGCGTTTTGATCCGCTTTTCACGTTCGCAGACCATGCCAGGGAGACCGCAAGCAAAGTAAGCCGCTGCACCAAGGTCCTCAAGGCTCTAGCAGGCACATCCTGGGGCTGCGCGAAAATGACTTCGTCGACTGCTTTCAAGGTGCTGGCCATGCCGCACCTCACTTATGCGGCATCAATCTGATCTCCTGCGATGAGCTCTTCCAGCCTCCACCGCCTCCAGTCAGCACAGAACGCTGCCCTCCGCACGATCACGGGCTGCTTTAAAATGTCGCCTATAGATCATCTTCATGCGGAGGCTTCTGTTCTACCGGTCGCCCATCACAACGCTCTCCTTAGCCAGCAGTTCTGGTGGAGTTGTTCGCAACCCGGCCATCCCAATCATCACCGTTGCACCGCTCCCGAGCTCTGCCGCAACGTCCGGCCGTCTATTCGAGCACTCCACAAAAAGCTGTTGCCTCGTCTCTCGTTGATCTTCCTGTTGATAGCTCTGCCACCAAGACAGGCTTCCAGCATCTCCACCAGAGAGTCGTTTTCGAGTAGAAACGAGGTTACCGTCCCTAGATCCTTTTGGATGGCTATCCACCTCCGATTGCGGCCTCGGAACGACATATCCCGAGGGTCACTCGCTGTAACCTGGCGCAGCTACGCAGTGGCTACTGCATGCTCCTTCACCAGTACCAGCACCGGCTCGACCCATCCATACCCGACTGCTGTCTCGAATGCGGCGTCTCGCCGCATGACTGCCGTCATCTGTTCGCCTGCAGTTCTCGGCCAGGCACCCACCTCACGCCCGCGGACCTGTGGGTCAAGCCGGTCGAGATCGCGGCTTGTCTCCGTCTCCCAACTACTCCCACTTTGGATTACGGCGGGGATTCCTGATCCAACTACGGGCTACGACACACACACACACACACTGCCGCACAGGTTGTCATGTCATTAACCCGCCTCGTCATCACCGCCTGATCGCTCCTCAAGCTAATCATTGAGACGGATGAAGGAAGATTTACCTCGTTCATCACTGCATATAATTCGCATTATTCATCGTAAAAACTGTGGATGCATATTTTTAAAAGTTTCAAGTACATTTGCTTGAGTAGAGGCATACACATCAACACCGAATTTAACTAAAAAAAGTTCACGTTTAAAAAGTACTAGACCCACTAAGAAAGCTCTTTTCCGTGACATAATTCTCAAGTATCTCATTAAGGGCAGCACAGTGACAAAGATGGAAGAAGCAGGAACGGAAAAAATTGAACCGCAGCGAAAGAACGAAGTGGCAGTTGAGTCAGTGTTGCACTCAACCTCTGACTCGACAAAAACATCCAGGATTTAACAGCAATTGTAATTCTTAAATTAGACTTCATTTGAACAAAGTGAAGATCGCAAGACTAGTCGAATTTATTGACGTCATACAGTTTCGCGACCCCTCATTCAACTGCAAACGGTCATTGCCTCTTAGTAAGATAAACTTACTTCTAATCTTGTGATCTGCGCCTTGTTAATATTTATTCCGAGAAACAATGTTTCAATACGTTAACTTGTCGGAGACGTTTAAAACGAAGTTAACTGCGATGAAAAATTCATATTTTAAGGCCTATAGCTCTATTGGTTCCATTTTTAAAAGTTTAAGTAAACCCTGCTTAATGTTTAAAACTAGGCCTTCATCGAAAACCAGAGTACCATTAAAAGAACATAGACGTGCATATAGCAACCTAAAACAACCACACCTGGGACCGTAGCGAGCAACATCCAAGAGAAACAACTAATTAAGTAAACTATAAAAAAGTACAATCCTTTACCCAGCACATAATTAGTCGCATATATATCTGCTCCCTTTCAAGTCACAAGCTATACAGTTTCGAAAGACCTGTTATTCATGTTGATAATGACCACAAGAAGATCTTGATTTTAAAATATTAAATATGAGGACAAATGCCAGCATGCAATAGGGATATGGGTGCTCGGCGTAAAAGGTGGTAATGATCAAATTGCTCGAGAATTCAATCGCGCGACAGAATTTCCAGAAAGCATTAGTTGATAAATTCGTGCCCTTGGAGAAGCTCAGACCGAGTATTTGTGCAAGCTAGTGTGTATAGGTGGGAAGCACGCCTTTTATTAAACATCTGCCTTTGAAAAACAACAGCAAGTTTCAGGAGTGAACTTTGACTAAAACTACAGCAATGATCGAGTATGCTGTGTTCGCAGTTCTACCGGTGCATCACATAGCAAACATGCAAAATGCAATGCTTATAATGAAAGAATTGAAAAGGGATACTTCCTCTATCCAGGATATGCTTCGCTGGCTGTCCGGGCGACAGGTAATAACAGAATTTTCCAGCAGTACCCGAGAGGTCCAACTTACCAATCAATTATGCAGGATGTCCCAAAAATGTATACACATTTAAGTAATTGTAATCTTGGTGAGCATCAAAATTTTGTTATTTTAAAAACCGCTCGGGATTGGCGTGGCTCACAAACCGGCACTAACTATCAGAAAACGGGTTATGAGGCCTAAAGATCCACTACCAGTGACCGAACAATCAGTGGTGGTCTACAGCATCCCTTGCCAAGATTGTGATGTGAGGTATGTCAGCGAAACTGGCAAACGTCTTGGCTCGAGCTTGCATGAACACCAGCTCCCAATCAACCGCGAAGACGAGCATTCTATGGTTTACGACCACGTGAAGCAGCGCAAACACGTTTTCTCCTTTGAAAAGTCAAGGGTGTTCGGCAGGGCCAGAGACAAGATGGCTAGACTGGTGCTCAAAAGCTGGTCGTCGACTGGCACACTCACCAGAGCCATTGAGTTGAATCCTGCCTACCAAGCCATCCACGCAAAGCTCACGCCCGCACAAAACGGGATACTAAGGCGGGAGAGTGGCGACACAAAAAACTGCCAATCCGCCACAATGAGTGGAGTTGGCATCCGGCGCGAGTCACATGACCGGCGTGGGATGGGTTCTTACGAGAGTAACTATGAGACCGCGAACGAAGGGGAGGCCGACGCAGGCACACACGAGGACCTGAACGCGGGGGAGTCAGAGTCGGCGGGACAGGCCGACGCAGGGCCGATAACAGCGGAGCGGATGGCGCCAATTAATAGTCAACGGACGTACGAGCGCACGGGCATCACACGTGGGTACAACACCCGTCTCGCGGCAAGACGCATTATTTGAAGGTCGGCGGAAGAGTAAGCAGCACGCTCTGATGATGAAAACGAGCATGTTTTTGAAACGTCAGCAAGAATACAATTTGGTCCCAGCACTTTCCCCCTCTTCTTCTTTCTCTTCCGGGGATGGTGAGCATGATATTATATCTGGACCCCGAATATTCGCGCATATGAAAACTATTATTATATTTTTTTTCACTCCATTTGACTATTGCAGCAGTGGCTGAATTGAGAGAAGCGATCGAACATGAATGCACCCAAATACCAATAGAATGGTTTCATGGTACGTTTGATTCCATTGTTTCACGTTGTCAGCAGTGTCATGATCAAAATAGACGTCAATTTGAGAACATTCAGTGATAAAAACAATAAAATAGCTTAGCATTTATTTTATAATAAAATAATGCTAAACACCGATTTTACAAATCGGTAAATGTGTATACACTTTTTTGGGACACCCTGTATAAAAGTTGTACTTGCTTCGAGTAGTCAGATGGAAGCCTCGCTCCGCAGATAGAAATAGGAGCCGCCAAAAAACTTCACGGGCACATCATACAGGAGTGATGGGTCGTTTCACAAGCCCAGTTTAGGTGTGACTTTATTTTTTTCGGCTCCTTATTCGCATCCATCTCTACGCGCCTTGTTTATCAGCCACATTCGGGTAACAGCTCCGATTTGCCGGCTAGACCAGATAAGTGTATCCGGTGTGTGTGCGTCCCCCTAAACTGGCAACAGAGTAGGTGTGCTGGACCCCCCCCCCGGGGGGGGGCAGATCAGGCTACGGCAGACGTTAGTGTGGTTGCGCTATCGGGGGGGGGGGGGGGGGGGGGGGGGGGGCGGGATCTGCGCGGCCGCCCGGGGGGGGGGAGGGGCGTGGTGGCACGTATAAGGGTTACACGGGGGGTCAATGCCAGGACGCCATAGAACCGGCGGCTATAACCACCACCGGCTTCTCATGCTGCAGGTCCGCACGCCAGAGAGCCACCATTACCTCGCTATTTAGAGTCGCTGTATCGCTGCGAATACTTGTTTGCAACACGCCGGGGGAAGTCTAGTTGCCTGCTGATTAACAGACTCAATAATGGCTCGACAGTCTGCGTTTGGGAATCCGGTAAGAGTCACATTTAGGGTCCACTACAGCACGCGAAAACCTGCTCAGTCTGTAATACGAGATAGGTGGTAATAGGAGCTAAATGGGTGGGGACACATCAGGGAAAGAAAAATAATTAAAGAGGTAGAGCACATAAAAGAAGAAAATAAAATGGAATAATTATTTGAATAACCAAACATTTGCACGCGATAATTAAGACGATAAACATAACCAGTAGGAAACTAGAAGGCCCAACAGTGCCCAATCGGACAATCGTCGTAGAGGCAATATAGATATAGCTTCTAAGCCAAAAAGCCTCTACATATGACCAAAAATGGGAAACAAAAATGAACTAGAAATAAAGTAAACAGAAAAGTTAGGTAAACAGGAACTAAACGGAAGCTAGGGCCATAATTCGGCAAACTATGTCTACTGCATTTCTAAGAAAAGCAGTAAATAAGGCGACTTACTCGGCCCAGTTCCTTGTTATCCAAAGCGAGGGGACTATTACTCTCCTTCATTAATTTAATTTTAAGGCAAGGCAGAGGATGCGAAGTCTCGAATTCGGCGATTGTGTCCCAACTGAAAGAGAAATAAGTTTGAGATTAAAGGGTCTTTAAAAGCTGGTTGAACTTACGCAGGGATGGATAAACAAATAGGAAACATTCGTCTAAGATTTTTTACATGTTCAACTGGAAATATCAATTCTATATCCACGGTAGCCAACAGTCTATGCACGTTTTGGTGTGGTGAAAAACTACGAGCTAGTAAACAGAACATGCGAATAAAGCGTCCCCCCCATCGATAGGGTATATCTAGTGAATGTGTATGTCTGCACCAGAATACCAAATGCTGTAAAGTTTAATTTAAATCACTAGGATTTGTTTGGGTAAAACAAGCACATAGAATTTCCGCGAACTTTTGTTTGTTTTTAAAACAACACGCAACGTAGACCTCTCTAGGAAAGTTTTGTTTATTGGCGTGAAACAGCTGACTTGCTGTAAGGTAAATTCCCAAGAGAGATGGAGCGTGTACTGATAGGATTGAAATCCGTGCAGATTATATCGTAATTTGCCATCTGTTTGCTTTTAAAATTTCTGACTTTTTACAGCTGGACGCTGGAAATTGTTATTTGGATACTCAGCAGCCTGTAGGTGGTGAAACACCCGAAGCGGAAGAAGCTAGCCTAGTGGCAAAGGGATTTTTATGGCTGCAATTTCAGCGCAAATTATGCTAGTCGTAGAGCGAAAAAATGACTAGGGGCGTTCAAACCAAACGACCTTTGAGTCCCATAAAATGGAGGACTCCCTGCGACGGTAGACTACGTCGTGCAAAAACCTTAGACTTCCTTTAGCGGCAGTTACGTAAAAAAACTTAACTTATCATGACTTCATGACGGGAGCTTGAGGTAGAATTAAGTAATGCAGCGTTATGTAACGATGCATTTATTACTGGTCCTATCAAGAGGAAGTTTGATGGGGCAGTTATTATGCATCCGAGAGAAAGTGTGCTAATTTGGTTTGGCTCAAATTTAATTTTTTAGCCAAAAAGACATAAACAACGTGAAAAGCCTAGGAGGCTGGCAATTTTTACTTCAAGCAGGGACTCAGAAGCGTCGGTTTTGTCCATATTTTAATCGTAGCACAAAAAGCTAATATTCATACAGTTTAACTAAAAATAGAGCAGAGGTAAGATGAAATTCCGATTCGATGAATAAATATAAATATCGTGTATTTACTGTGCTGGAAAAATAAATAATTAATGGAGCAGTTGTGGAAAGAGAGACATCAAAGTACAGCCGCCGACCAAGTTTGCTTTGGCAGGGTGTGTCTTTGGGACGACGTTTGCGTAAGTCGCAAGATCGAAGAGTCTGCTTTAAGTTCAAAGTTAGAGCAGGCGCCAACGATAATAAACTGCCGGCTAAGGAAACTTCAAATTCGCAGCGCAAATAGTTTTAAAGGGAGCTAAACGCATGTTATTTTAAAAAGAAAGGGAACTGTCCAGCAAAAGAACTGCTTGAATCGCGAATTAAGCAGACAGTTTAAAACTATACAGCACCTGGTACCGCAAAAACTGGTCTAAAATATATATGCATGCATGTACGTGAATGTATACATGGTCTTTATGTCTGCAATTTATCAGTGCGTCAAGGTCACAATTCATCAGGAACAGACAGCCCATCCGGCACTATATGATTTTAAAAAGCCACTAGAATAAGTTGCCTCACTGCTCTGTTCTTCAAATTCGAGCGACTTATATATCAGTTAAGAAGTTTAAAATGAACTCACAGTGCGTGTCTTCCATTGTGCTTTTGGTTTATATCACGAAGTGATATATTCACGTAGACTTTAAAAAGCGCATCACTGTGTTCTTTTCTCGAAATTAAAACGACACGTCGGCATAGCGACATTGTAAATGAGTACAATTAGGCGAATTGGAACGTTAGTTCGATTGTTTAATCGAAGATACGTAATGATTTGGACACAAACTGGGACATATACGATGGATGCAACGACCGTAAAGCAGAAGGTAAAGGTAAACCTGAAGTCAATACCACCAGGACCATCAACAGCTCCATTCTAGCACACATGGTGGATTCCGGACATCAAGTGGACCCCAACGAAGCCTTTGGGGTGATCTACAAGGTCCCACCAAACTACCCTAAGTCACTGAGTCAGCGCCTGCTAGCAACAGCAGAAGTAACCGATATCCAGTTGAGGAAACCAGTTTTGTGTGTGCAAAAAAACCTGCTGCAAGCTCCAAGTTAAGCATGGCTAACGACTACCTAGCTACCGGCATTTTCCGCGCCTCCTCTCGCCCTTTTCATCCCTTCTCCCTAATTACCGCTTAATTAGCCGCTTGTTACTACCCCAACCCCCTCTCCTATCCCCGGCACTAATTTGCTTGTAACGTTGAGCGTAATTTACCTACAATTTACCTTTTACGCTGTACCCCCTTCCCACATAAATGTAATGGCCTGATGAGAATTTATTGAAAGTATACGTATGCTCGCCAATTACTCTTCGAGTTATTGATTTTTCTACATATTCATACTCTAATTGTTATGGTACCATAAATTTCGGGAGAGCTCCTCAGTTACAAACCCTCATTGCATTAAGGTCCACGAATGAGAAAAACACGAGATTGAAAATATGCAGAAAGGTCATAGGTCATTCGGTAGATCCTATAACTTCTTTCCGAGGTCTTTTTCGAGCACGAACATCTCGAATCTTCTGTTACCTGGAAGCTGCTTATATTAGACGCTTTAAACCGGACCTCTGCAAACAGTTGGAGCACGTGGTTAACCTTGCCTTACCTAGGTAACCACAGGCCCCAGATTCGCACATTCCCCAGCCCTATATTCCACACAACTCAATTCCCTGTTTTCTTCCTCCAATTTCGTTTTAACCTTCTTTCTCTATCTGACTAGGACCTATGACCTTTCCGTATATTTTCAATTTCATGTTTTTCTCATTCGTGGACCTTAATGCAATGAGGGGTTGTGACTGACGAGCTCTCCAGAAATTTATGGTACCATTAAATCTTACAGTTTTCACCATCTTTAATTGTTATATGCAGCGTTCATTGCCCCTGCAAATGTTTGGCCTGATGACGAGTTGCTGCAAGTATATGTTTGCCATAAACTGACTTTTAAACTTAACCATGGGAATATTTACGGAATTTAACAGAATTATCGATATGGCAGATATGCCAGCTCACCGATGGTGGAAAGTACTGTAGCACAGAAGTACAACGAATTGACCCAGTTCCATTCTGATCCAAAGGTCGTTGTGTGGATGACAGAGCAGTTCGTGCCTCCTCTCTCCTCTTCCCCACCCTCTCCCTAATCGTTACTTAATTAGCTGCTTGTTACTACCCCAAACCCCCTTCCCTGGACTAATTTGCCTGTAAAGTTGAACGCAATTTACCTTCAATTTTACCTTTTACACTTTACCCCCCCCCATATAAATTTAGCGGCCTGGTAAGAATTTGCTGAAAGTATACATATGCTCGCCAATTGCTCTTCGGATTTCTGTGATGGAAATTTTTGCAACCTAAGAAGTTGACTTGGTAAAATTAATGCTCATATGTCATTACAGCGCAAAGGGGGGGGGGAGGATCAAACGTCTGACGCAGACTTCTCCAGAATTCTATTAGCCTTCACACAGGAATAAAAAAAACAACTGACTGCACTGGCCAATGAGGGATGCAGTAGGAGTTCAGACAGACAGAGAAAAATGCAAACATTTGCAGACTCACATGGGTTTACAAGCCTTGACCGAGACTGTCCTCTGTTTTTCTGAATAACCTTCTAGTTCAATTGTGCAAAAGAGCTGCTTGTTTCCGGAAAGATGCCGCAAAGGCCGAAGTTGACAAATGGATATCTGCAAAACAATTGATTCGAAGAGTCAAGCAAAGAAGGGCGGAAGATAGAGGGAGTTCAGCATCTATCAAGTGCAGATAAGCCCTTGTAATATCTCGTTTATGAACAAAAAAGTGATTTTCTAGCCTTGTTTAAGAGCTCAAAAATTTTTAATAATTCGGGATAGATGCCCTACAATATTCTCATGGAGGAGTGACTATGAAGAGTCCAGTCGGCAAACATGTTTCAGAAAGTTACCGTTAGCCTTATACAGTTACATAGATACGAGAGGTTGACACTGATTATGAAGGTTTTATGATTAACACCTATCGTTCGCTTGATATCCACACTGTGAGGTCGGCTTAATGTGACCATTGGGACTGGCAGGGGGGAGGGGTAAGGTGTGATCGATGTTCAAAGGTCGTGCGTGTGAGGCCTGATAATGAATCACTGAAAACAAATGTGTTCGTTGACACGGAAATATTCGCAGATTTCGAACAGCAAATAATTACTAAGGCCTGTTTTTTTTTACATCAAGCTGTGTTTCCCTGGCAATGGAAGATTCTAAGGTCATTATTCGGCTTAAATGACTTCAATAAGGTTTTAAAAAGTTGCTAAATTGCCGAATAGTTTTGAAGTCTACCGTCTGCTACACCTGAATTCAAAGGTTAAAAACGATGTGCTGTGAACATCCTGTTTAAGGGTAAGTACATTTTTGCCTTCATTTTGAGGAAGAAATCTCATAGTTCTCATACAAAGTGCAATAGATGTAGATCATGATGTGCACATTATATCCAGCATTGATTAATTGAGGGATACAATGCATTATGAATGAACATCTCATAATCGTAAAAAATATTATAATTAGACATTTTAAAAAACCGAATGATACCCTTTCTTTAGGTATAAAATTTAAAGAAAACGTCATTTGCTACCTAATGAGTACAAGACAGAAATATTTTGTGCATTTTTTCCATAAAATGTATTCGCATTTTTAAACGCAGTCAAAATCAATGAATGATAAAAAGGTATATAAGATAAGTAGCCAGTTTTACAGCACATATTTTTTGTAAACAGTCCAAAAAGAGTTCGTAAAAAAGCCAGCATCCTATCAAGACTGAATTGGCTTGAGAATAGGCTACACGATAATCAGTATCACATGCAACCTTACTCAATAAGCATATGTGAGTGGGTATGAATTTTTCGCAAATGTCAGCATGCTGTATGAATTCTGAGCAGAATGCGCGTTCTAAGCGGAGAATTTAAGTATAGTGATGACAAGTACTCACTTCCAAATGAAAGGACAACTGGATGGACAGCTTTGACATGCTTCCACTGTGATGGATTGAGATCTGCTGACCGTTGTCTCCGGCCGACTCGTCTGTCCAACCACTTCCACAGATTGAAGGTCTGGCTGCCAGGGTGTAGGCAGACGCCGGACGCTGTGCAGGCTTCGTGGCACCGCCAGCGCCAGCCTTTGAGTCCTCAAGTGCACCATTGCGGTCAGGTGGCGCAGATGTTGGGCCTCCAGCCTGTCCTGAGAGGTAGTGCTTCTTCTGCAGACGACGCTGTAATTGCACCACTACGCCTACCGCAGTGCCCGAACTGACGTAGGAGTGCGACTTTCCCACAGGCACCGAGTCCAGCTGAAGCATCAGCTGGTTCACGTGATTCAGCTGTTCTTCCACGTACTGAATCTCCATCTCCTTGTGCACCATTTTCGGGTATTGATGATTCTGTGTGAGATATGGGGGAGTAGGATAAACATGAATACAAAGATTTTTACTTGCGATATAACATCCAGACACAAAATAAGTGGACCTTGTATGAAAGACAGCGTCAAGCCGATCATTATTCCTCTGCCAGATCGCCGAAGCCCACATATTCATTACATTTCTGACCTCAACCGACTAAACAAATAGCCGGTGATGCAATTGTAGAGTGGTAACCTCAATGACTTAAGGTTCCGGGTTCGAATCTCGGGGCTTACAACCCTTGACGGTGGGTATGACTGGCTCATGACGCCTAACAAGCCAGGGACGGTCATCGCGATCTCGCTTTGCCTAGTTGGATCCATTCCACATCCGATCCCGCTAAGCATCGTATACTGACCTATTTGTAAATTAAAACTTGGAAATTCACTGTTTTTTCGTCTATATCGAGAGACGTAGGCATAAACAAACATTTACTATTGAGTTCGTTTTGGAAAAGGGTGCTTAGCCCCCTTTCCTCATCGTTTGGCTTTCTTGTTTATGTCTTCTAATCACTCTGTAACCACGACAATAGAGCCTGGGCCGATGGTCGTCGGCCCTCATTCCTTTCTTTAACAGAACTGGTGATGGATATCTGTACTGCTTCGTCTCAGCGGGTGTGACATTTTATCCCTTCGTATCCACCAGCCATTCCTCGGCATTTAATCAACACTCTCCAACTCAGGAAGTAAATGAAATGAGTAATGAATTCTACGTCCATAAAACAGACCCAGAATCCGAAAAGTTCGGTATATACAGTGGGTCTCAGAATAAAAAACCCGCCAAAATCAGAAATGGAGCCACATCACTTCTCGGCAATGAAACCCGGGCCTGCAGCCGGCCACTTGCAAGTATAAAAGCAGTAACTTCTGATATTTTTATATTTAACTTCCCTAACACATTTGAAGTCCCCGCATCTGCGGCCAGTTCCGTTAAGGTGAAAGTTGAAAAACTTTTAAATTAAATATGGCTTCTGAGTCACGCCTAATTGAGAAATAGGCTTCTGTAAAGTCTGCGAATATTCAGAAGAAGAAGAATATGCGATCACTGGAACCTGAGGTTGTCACGCAATTATCACACACACATCCGACCCTGAAAAGGCAGCTGTGGCAATAAGTGAGTCGAATGAGAAGTGTCAAGCCAGTACCGAATCAATTAAGACCCAAGCAATGGCTACAGAAGTAAAAAATTATCACACACGCACGCGGATGACCACTGTGAACTATGAGTACCATGCAAGCTGCGCATGTTTCAACTCTATCTGCGCATGAATATGACTATACTACCATCACCTATGATTTGGGATACCCGAGAGAATTCGAAACTTCAGGCAAAAAAAATTTGTTACAGTGAGCGCCTCTTCTTCTTCTTATGAACTGCTTCCTGGAACTCACATCTTCGCTACTTTTGGCACTGGGAATATTGGTGTTAGGACGGCCCAGCACGCTAGATATGACTGGGGCCGTCCTGAGATTACGAGAACAAAGGAAGTTTTCATGCCAATGGGTGCATGCATAAAGAGCCACGACACGCGACCTTCAAGGGCGGACACGCGAGAACTGAAAGACAACCGCCGGCCGGGTTCTGAGGTTACGCAGGACAAGGGGCCACGAAAGCACGCATGCACATGCGCGCGCACACTGAGGTCGCCGCACGACGCCTGCTGGCATGTCAACTCGCAAAGGGTCTAATGGAGAACAAAGACAGTAAGTTCTTAACTACGCTGCCACCGAAACGAGCCGACACTCTGCTGCTGGGGACACGAGATTCTGCTGCTAGTAACACGAGACTCTGTTGCCGAGACCTGCTGTTGGCCGAGGCGAGAGAGACGACAGGACACACGCTGCTGACGGCTACAGGACAAGCTGCCAGACACACAGAAGACAGAGCTGATTTACACGAATGAACAGTGACAGTAAACTATTATCTCCTATCCCATCTGCCTTCTCGTACTAACACGCAACTGGGGGGTATAACCAGTGTCGACGCAGGCACACCCAAGGTTATAAAACTAAGTTAGATGAACTCAGTTATTTACAGTAGTATCAATAACAGTTAACTCATGTACGCTTCGCATTTCATTAAAAGATTCACTAGGACAGATGTACATGGGAGGGAATGGACAAAGAAGCAAACACAGTTGTAGTATCACATTAAGGCCTACTTTTACTATTCTAATCGAACATGGTGAGATAAGCAAACAGTAACCTTCGGACTATATTCAATGAATTCGACAGTTAGACATGATGCAGCAGTAAAGGCTCCAAGTACTTGTGCTAGAGATCGCTTTTATGCCCCTTCCTTCTCAACCAGACAGGACGCGGAAACGGGCACCATCCGTAATATAAGCGGCTTTCAGATAAAATCGGGGGAAGCTTCAGTTGGAATTAGGACTGAGACAACGTCAGGATTAACGTAGGGGATAAAGTTAAGAAAAGACGTAGGACCGTACCTATGTACACAACGTTAACTATCGCCCGGGTATCTTAAAAATCAGCACGTATAAAGTTTACGACATGTGTAAGTTCATATTCCCATTTATTACACTTGCTGCAAAAAATAGGATGCATGGCAGCTTTTGATACAATTATAGGAATATATTACTAGAATATACTATTCACTGGTCTTAGTTTAGTTGCTCCAACTATGACTCTAAGCTTTGGCAAAATACTTTGAACAGCAGTATCCTAGCCCTAGTAGTCTAACTTTAGGAAATAGAGGTAGGAGAGTGCAAATGAGGGCAAGCCTTTATGTGCTCAGAGCCTCAAATTCTATTGACTCAGAATAGCATAAATCCAGGTCCCAGGTCGAGGAACACGAGCCCAGCGCTAAACCTAATCAGCGCCATTTTCTGACCAATTCTTAGCGTCAGTAATAGTAAGAAGTAATACAAATAGCAGTAGCAGTAGTAGCAGTAGTAATATTCGGCTCGGTCTCTTTGAGTTTTTCTGAACACCCACTGAAGGTGAGTAAGAGTAGGTAGCGCAGTATTACAAGCGCAAAAGGTTACTGTCTTTTAACACTTTGACTGCGACTCCCAAAAATAGCTCGTAGTTTGCCATATTGCGTGTACCACCTATGGCGCACGTCGCAGTCAAAGTGTTAAGACTCAGTTAGGCGGTTTTTCTGGCTTGCATTGGAGAAAGCGGCTCACGCTTGATTCCCACTCAGTCATCTCAACTCTGTTTTTTCACCGGTTCAGGTGGGGTGAGGGTTTATAGTGTGGTAGATAGTTGCGCGTCTACTTTCACTTTATTTGACTGCAGTCACCACCCCTTGTTCTCTGGGCATATGGTGGACATAATCTAAAACGATGATCGGACTATCAGGCGTAGGGTTGGTGTCGGGTTAACGATATGGAAATATTGACCCTACCTTGCCATCAGCACAAGAACACCTACATTACTAGGTTGGGCGGTTCCTAGTGTAAGGAGGAGCCTAACGAACAGCTAACAGGCAGCTAACATACAGGTAGCGAGCCGCGCTCATGGTAGGCAATGGACCGGCCTACAGGCGTCGGACACAAGTGGCAGTCAATCAATCTATAATTTAAAATTCAAGCTACAGTTAGCCACTGAGTCACAAGCCAATCATGCCGCTATCCACGCCAGGACAGAAGCTGATTGGCTCGATGGACATAGTTTTACACGCGTTTGTTTCCCTAAACATGTTGTACCAATTACGCTTAAAGACTTCTGATTTTGCCCAATTCTTGTCGTGTTCTTCCCTGGAGGCTCACAAAAGACGTAGTCAGGCGGTTACATCTCGGCTTTAGCTACCGTTACAACACCTCGAGATATGTCGTGCCACAGAGAAGAGCATCCAAGCGATTCCAACCATAGTTTTATACTGCAACGTGAATCAAAAGCTTCTTAAAAAGTTTTGATACGTAGCAAATAGCCAATATTTTCCAGTATATTTAACGTCTTTCAGCTAACTTTCGGCACAACAGTCATTCAAAAACGGGTCAAGACAATGCAGTCCTGAGGTAAAAATGTTGTTTTGTGAGCACTCGAAAATTCCGACGCCAATATAACCTATCATATATCGCAAAATTCTTCGCCATCCCGTCTTTATAATTCCTTTTAGAAGACGGCTCAATTCACGGCGAAAATAACCATTCTGAACGCCATGAAAAATACCAATGGGCAGAAGATAATTCCAGTCAACGTCGAATAAAAATATTGTGTTCATAAACAGCTTTCGAAAGGGAAGCGACTCTGGAATTTACCTCCCTGCGTCTCATCAAAAAGGACAGTAAATCTGTAACTAGGAGACTCTCGATACATGCAAAGCACAGTCTCAGGCCCATCGACATGGCTGAATAAGTGATTTGTGACTATAAAACGAGCACCTTTGACGACTCTTCGCTGACAGGTGAACCCTGCGTGGCTTAGCAATCAAAAGGCATATGGCAAAGCAGCCATATATCCTGCTTATCTTTGGGCATCTGCTCGTCTAGGTTAGTTTATGACAAATGGTTAGGGCGATTGCGCTAGTTCCGTCCAGCCTAAAAACTGTAGTCTAAAAATATGCACCCCAACATCCAAACCCAGAACGTCCTTTTAACACGTTTTATTTACAAAGTCAACAAATGTGTGATTTGGAAAGCGGCAAATCGATGCGTCGGTCTCAGTGTATTTTTCACGGTGTGTTGAAGACCTCCAAAACTATCTCGCCAAATTTCATGGAAATTTAAAGTATCAACGGAGGCTGTTACCAATGAATTCAGAGAACAACTTAAAGAATGGTCTTGTTGTTCAGTTACAAACAAACAGTATAAAAAAGATGAACTTTAACGTCAACAAAACGATGACAAATATGCAGAATAATCAGCGGATGTAGAAACAACGGCTTTTTCAGGAAACCACCGACAGCTATAATGGCCGATCAATCCCCAAAATGTTAAGAGGTCAAAACATGGCTTTGGCTGTGAGCTCAGAGGCAGAATAGCTGGCGAGTTTACGGTTGGCGATGGTTATTTACGAAATAAGCAAACTAGCACGTACGCGGTGGAGACAGTCGTTAACAAATAGAGCAACCACTACTAGGACAGGGAGCGCTGAGGTTTGAGCACATCAGCAACATGAAGAAGTGTAGCCAAATCAGATGATGGCAGTGGTGAACTGCCAATTTTTGTTTAGCTCTATTATGCGTGAGCACCTTAGATAGGCAACTTTATTAATAGGGGGCACTGACAGGTTTGAATAATTCATTTGACGCAACGCGACAAAATTAGCTGCCGATTAGGATGGCACTGTCACTGACATCTCCGAGGTCTACTGAAAAGCGCTCTTCGCGTAAACGGTACATTATTTTTAGCCTGTACAGTCGTCAAATTGGAAAAGCTCTTTCAAACAACCACAAAACCAGTCTTCTTGTGCCGTTTTTTGATGCCACAATCGCGAAAGTAGGATTAGCTCAAATAGAAAAATCTATCCATTTCTTACGAAAGCCTACTAATTAACACGTCTCGGCTAGATTGCGCTCAGGTTTTAGTCAGCACAAGTTGCCTTGACCGCGTGTATACTAACAGACTTATATGTTCTCTAACGAAAGAGCAATAAATACGGGCCGTAACATGTTCTTGTCCACGCGGGCAAAGAGGATCGTTATGCAATCGTTTAGAGTAGTTTAAGTTGTACACCTCATATTCCCCCTAGACCCAGCATTTGTTCTACGTAAACGGTGGTTACAGAAGTTTTATGGGTGAGGAATTAGGATAAGAAGTGAAATATACCTTAATAACTGCTATATGCATTTTATTTTATTGTGTTTAGAAATGCTGTTGAATTATATCGGTAGATTTTCCTGATCTGTATTATCGTTTAACTTTTTGCGGAAACACCCGATTACCAAAAAGTAGGTTTCTTAAAATACCTGACAAAATAGAAATGGCGGTAGAAACGTCGTCTACTTCAAAGTACCTGAGGTTCAACTTACTACTCTGGAGTTAGATTACAGGCGAAGCAACTTACTCCCAGCGGCCGCGGGAAACAATTTCAACTACACTTTCCCCCTATCTACTTCTAGAAATTTCTCTTACGACCAATCCTAGTTTCCCACCTCTACAACTCCCGGAACCACCGTTTCTGTTGGATAAAATGAAGGGACTAGGGTTATATGAGAAGCACTACTTAAAATACCTTTCCCAAAGGGTATGTTTTAGCCAGGAAAATATTGTAAGATTAAAACGGGAACGCAGTGCACCTTTTCAGAAAACATGAAGGTCGATTGAAAAACTGAATGATCCTTATTAAATAAGCGGTAAGCGAGAGCACTACCGGAAGTACTAGATTCATTCAGTGGACCTGCAGTAATTGCGTCCTTCAGAGAATTGAACAGTAGTCAGTCCGTACAATACGAAAGCAATCGATTTTCAATAACAAACACCCCCGGCCACCGTTAGATGACAACAAATTCCGGTAAAAAGGATGGTATAATTACTGCACACAAGCGAAGAAGGTTTCAGAAACGAGTGGGCACAAAAATCTCCAACTAGCTCAGCCATTTAAAGGTACGTCGCCTGGGGCCACAGAAATGCTTGCTATGTGAACGGTGAGCTTACTGTTCTCAACTCGGCAAAGGTATACATACAATATAGCTTCGAAATTTAGCCAGCCTCCACCTCTTCCACTGCCTCTTACTTAAAGGGCGTCGCGTGAGCGGAGATAAGGAAAGCATTCGATGATGGCCCCAAAAGCAACCGATGTGCGTGTCTTGAAGAAGGACAATAAAACGTGATGCCAAAACTACCGCAGTATAAGTCCACGACAATGCCACCAACCTCTTTGATATTCACAGTCCCAAACGGCTGTGGACTGTGTAGCGGGTTTATTTGCATGCAATGGACAAGAGCCTATGCGTGAGGCAACATGAAGATGGCTTTGGTGGTACTGGAAAATATTACAGAAACTTAAATTAGAAAGGCAAACAGTTTCGTCTGGCACGCTACCGAAAATTAAGAAAGTTGCATGAAAGACTTGCAGTTATTGGCTAATCCGGCCACAAACCTCTGTGTAGGATCGAAAGGCTTATCTACGTGAACATAATTTTAATTTTATAGATGTGTTTTTATATTGTACTTAAGATACATCCCAGGTTACTTCGTAATTTCATGCAGATCTTAAGAAACCTCTGAAAAAACTATTAAAAGTTTTTGGTCAAAGTTCATTTCATTTATGCTGATGCAACAGAAGACACAGATCATTTAGAGCTGATAACTTGTGGGTGTGTGTGTGCATTTTAACGGGATGACCGGAAATACCCGGCGCGCACACACTAGACAGGGGAGTAACTGTTCAAATTAAACTTAACATCCGGAGAACGGCATAACGCACAAGTCCATGTCCGGTTCACTGTCAAAACATCGGAATGGATAGCACAGTTTTGGCACTAATCGAAACTGAGCCCTAGAAATAAGAGCATGCGGCTAGATTTTTCTGACTAAATAGGAGATGCGTAGGATAAAACGCTGACGGATCCTACATTAATGTAAAGCGCTGTTAGTGCGGCCGGCATTTACGGGGAAAGAGAAAATCTGTACTTTTCCGAGCAGAGTATGCGCGGAATGAGCTCTTCTTTTGAAAGAATCACGAAGTTGTCACAACAAAATTTAATTCCAAAATTGCTGTTTGGACCTTGGAGAAGTCATTCTCGCAGTTAAACCTTTCGTCTAGTCTAAAATGGTCCAGACAAAAAACATCCAGTCACTGCGCGTTACGAACGGTCCCAACCAAAGCTTATATTGATTAAAGGCACAATCGATCTTTTCACAGATGCTTTACCCGTATGGTTTTCTGGATGAATGATCTACTCCTCATTTTAAATTTTTTAAAAGCAATATGTTCAAGACTAAGATGTACGATTATCCGAAATTTCCTCGTTGAAAAAGTAAAAAAAGCAAATATGCATAAAAAGCCGCTAAATAATGTAACGAGCAAATAAATCTTGTGAATTGGAAATGAACACATATCAAACATCGAGGATAGTAAAAAGATCAAACTTTCGAAACATTGCTTCGACACATGACAATTTTAGTTCTGAAGGTCAGTCTTCAAGCAGAAAGCACAAAGGTAAGATATTGCAATCGATTACAAAGCGAAACAAAAACGTACAATCGCCATTTCTTCGAGAAAATTCTTTTGACTAGCCAATTCCCGCCGAACTTGGGCTGCCTGCTCGTCGACACTGTCCAGCTAATCAAAAAAAATGTAAATCAACCATTTTGGGGGCATTTCTTTGTCTTTTTCCAAGGAAAATAAAAAACAACTATGGAATTTAAAATGAACACGGGTTTGCCCTACATTTTAAGGCCCTGACTGAATAACACAGAGAAGAAATTTAACACAAACACATCGCATATAAAGAATCAAGTGTTCGAACATCGCAGATTAGCTGAATTATGCGATACGCTTTAACTCGTTTAAAGGGAATATGTCCCCAGTTCGAGAGATGAGAACGCAAACACCATTAAAAAGGAGGAGGAGGAATCATTTGCCTCGATTTTGCTCCCTAAATCATTCTGGTATTATATTTGCTTGCGTAGTACACCGCATAAACTCGCACATTTTTTGCTAAAAAGAATTGGCTTAAAAGCTGGTTAAGTGTTGTATGACGTATGTACGTAAAACAGCTTTC
Organism: Ligula intestinalis; assembly: GCA_036362985.1. Taxonomy (NCBI): domain Eukaryota; kingdom Metazoa; phylum Platyhelminthes; class Cestoda; order Diphyllobothriidea; family Diphyllobothriidae; genus Ligula; species Ligula intestinalis. The sequence continues at coordinate 104,922,435 of JAYGXS010000001.1, read as the reverse complement.
GAAACGCATTTAGCTCATTCTGAATGAGTAAAGTTAACAGAAGCAAACAAAATTTTAAATAAGATCAACCTAAGTATCTGCTTTGAGCCTTATTTGAATGTTTCACTTGAAGAAACGCAAACGAATAAATATCGAGTAGCACACAGGAATAATAATCTTCAAAAATGCACCAAAATTGTAAAACACACATCTGATCAGCTCCTGTTATGACGCAACCATGGAAATTGTTGTCGGTACAGAGCCATCGACATCAACCTAATATTGACCAATGGAGACAAACGTCCCTTTTAAATCAATAGTCACTGCAGCATGATGTTATCAGCAATCCAAGTATCCTTCCGGCATACTGGTCTTAATCTGTAACTGATAAAAGTAAGCTTTTAATTTAAACTATGAATGTCAGTGATATATTTGTGCCGATGTTAAGAAAATGTCCGACTTTGTGTTAGATGTTAACTCAAAGAAAGGATATTTGACTCACATATTCATAGCTGCTTGGCCGGGACCTGCCCTTATCGCGGCCGCCGTAATTTAAACGAAATCCGTCAGTGTTTTGGCTCCCAACATAGGACCAGTCATTTTGTAAATGCAAGTTGAATGCACGCGCGCAAGTGAGTAAGTGTTCCCCGCTAGTCTAGTAGTCTTTGACTATCTTCTTACCACCAAAAGGCGGGCGTCAACCGTTTGATGCAAAAGACTATACGCACTAGGTCTGTTGTCCATGTATGGACTGATTTTAGCTTTTTAGAGAGCTTATGGTAAGCGGCCACAGACAGTTTAGCTTCGCAGTTGATTGCAAGCTAGATCTCAAGCAGTCTCATGTTGCGTAGCGCTCCCATTTTGCCGTTAGAATTTACATTGCCGGAGATGGTGTGCTCCGGATCGTTCACGTGCACTACTAGCAGGTGTTTGTGTGTCCTTTTTGCTGTCCGATGATGGGGTCCGTTTCATGGGTCGCATAAAATCAACGAGATTGCAGGCTCCTAGGTCATCTCAGCGAAAGTATTTTCACGCAGGGAATTGCAAGCAATAATGTGAGATTCCCACATTCGTGTGAATTCCGGATGCATGATGAAACTGGTAGTAGAGTTTATGACGCGTATCGGCCATTAAGTTGTAGGCGCGGGGACGTTGTGTCCTTCGCGGCATCTGGTCATGCCTTTTAATTTAAGTGGGCCCAGCTGTCACGGATTTTCACGATATTTTTTCCAATTGGAAACTGCGAGATTATAAGAGCATTTTTTTCGAACTCACACGGTAGTATAGCTTGATGAACACACGTGCAGAATAGAGGTGCTATGTAAATTGGCTCCATTTGCTCCAGTCCATAACCAGGTTTTCTACCAGGTACTCAATGTCCATATATATGAGTAGAAAAGCCGATTTGCATAATCATAGTCGCATTATCAGTGTTTCTGCGATTGTTTATGTATCTGATGATGAATCCGCGATGGATCTTAAAATGTCAGGCGAATTAAGTGTTGTCCTAGCGATCGAGCCGTCTTCTTCTTACTTAAATATTTCTCATAAAGTACACAGGCTGGGTCACATCTTTTGAAAAACTTTATAAGAATTAGGACGCATCCTTCTCAAAGCGTACAGAAATGTGCAATTTTCTTCAGACAGAATCGTCACGGCCCGTAGTTTGGAAACCTCGCACTCAAGTGTAACGGCTGGTAGGGTTCACAATTATTCGGCATTTCAGAAATTTCTTTTAAACAGACTGATATCCTTTCTTCAAGTACAAAATGAGTACAAGGAGGAATTGTTTTACATATTTTATGCAAAATATATTTGCGAAAAGTCCCATTTATAATTTCAGAAGATAAAATGACGAACAAACGCTTTTTTCTTATCAGGCCCTTACATTTATATCGTAATTAACTTAATAAATCATGCCGGTTGGTAGATAAAATAGTGCAATTGTCAAATTAGGTGGGAAGAGTAGGGGTAATCTGGGCCAATAATCTGACAGCGTTTGGGGAACTGAGAAGAAGACGAATTAATGACTGGGACAATACTTTTATTCGTCTGACGTTTCGAGATGCGTCACGTATTCGTCATCAGAGACATAGTCAGATAGCAGTAGCAGAAATAGGTCTGGGGGGACTGGTGGCCAATAAACATGACAAGCTGTTGGATTTTTTTCTACCAACCCGGACAATTTATTCAGTTTATTACAATATAAATATACATACCTGACGAGAAGATATCGAAAAAACGCATGATCGCCAATTTATCTTCTGTAAAATATATCTTACTCTACAAGGGAACTGCAGTCAATGAGAAAAATGCATCATACTCAATTCGGTATTTTTTAAAAGTACATTTTTACCGGCAATCAGAAATAAGTTCGTTCAAAAGCGGCATTCTGACGTAAGTGAAATAGGTCGATGTTATCTTGCTCGGCAATCAATATCGTAATGTACCTAATCAATCTGTTCGAATCGAAAAACCACATTTCAGAATATCGATTAATATTTCCCGAGATAGGGAATCTACTGTGTGTGCCCCTTAAGGGACCGCCAGTTTGATACGCTGGACTAACAAGGGGAGGGGTGATAGAATAGGACGACGCGTAAAGCGTCATTAGGATCGCACGCCAATAACAAATGCAAACACAGGGGGAGGCCCTGGGGACACGGATAGGCACAGGCATCAGCCCCCTCCCCCTGCGTGGCCTTTATGGCACCCCCACGCCATGAGATCTGAGTCAGGCGTGGTGGCGACACTGATCGCACCTCCCACCTGCGCATAATCCCACCTCTGGCCTGTTTAACTCTAACTTGACGCACAGCACAGATAATTGAAGGGGAGAGAGAGAGAGTCCGGTGGATGCAGTGGATGTCTACTATTATTTAAAATTTATTCACGCGTAAGTCACCGCCCCTAAACCACCTGCCTGTGGAGGACACGGTGGACACCTTCGGAGGCAATGGTCAAACTGTTGTTTATATGTATAGTGGCATAGACGCGTACACCGATCTGTCAGAGGACCCACTGTTCCCCCATATTGCCATTAGAGCTCTCTCGAGCCTCCACCGCTGGGCGGCTACATATATATTTAGCAGAGGGAGAGTGACAACGTTTGGGGTAACTTGATATAGAACTGTTTCGGGCTTATTTGCCTTCATCAGCCAAGCATAACCCTGGCAGGTGGCGAGACGCTGATGAACTG
>JAYGXS010000001.1:104877813-104919247 GCA_036362985.1 Ligula intestinalis | reverse complement strand
AGTTCGGAAGCCTATTCGATCGGTGTTCGCACATTTCTGAGTGAATAGATATATATAAGTTGAAATATCCAGATATGCATGGTTAATTCACCTGGCAGGCATTGAAGAGGATTTGATGCTCGTACTTCTTTATGGATAAGATACGCATAAAGATCTCGTAGAGTTGTTCCCTGGTTGGGTTGGTGAGTTCCAGTTGCTGAGAGCCAAGTCTGTTGGCAATGGGGCAGGGACCTTCACCACCTCGACAGATTTGGTCAAATTTTATCTTCCAGGCACTAATTACTGTCTGCTTGGGTAGTCCATCAATTTCACTGAAACGTGCCAGCTGGTAAATGCAAATAAAAAGCGCAGTAACTGCAGAATAAAATGCAAAGCCTTCTCAAACAAATAAGAAGGCTAGTCCGGGCTGTACAACTTAAGGAAAAAATTTAAATTAGAATAAAACTGGGAAGGAAGAGAGTGAAAATATAACTTTCAAAGATTTCAAAATCTACAGGAATGGAATTCGGGAAAATGTAATTATTCATGGCGTGTGATATTTGAAAGATGGAGCCAGCGGCTGGCAACCCATGTTCAAATCTTAAGCACCAAATATTCATGGAAAAATTTACATTTTTGAATGACTCAACACCAACTTGGGTCAAACTAATGTTGTCTGGGATAAACTGGGATCATTAGCTTTAGAAATGACTTCGTATAAAGTGATCATTAATCAGCCATCTCTTGGTTCGCATGGTTTTCGGTTCCTGCGAGGATCCTAGTCTAGGAGTCAGGTGCAAGGCGTAAAAAATACCTAAACCTTATAAAACTATCCAATAGAAAGGGAGATTCCTCCGTCAGCAGTTTTGAACCTAGCTGCTTTAGCAACCCACAGCTTTTTATCCAGTTGGATTTCTGAAAACATTTATTTCGATCTGGCAGCTTTCTGCGCTTACGTTATTTTTCAGAAAAAGCGGTCAAACCAGCCTCTTGACAAATAAGATACTGACGGACAGCAAAAATGACATTTAAGGAAGGGAAATCGCTCAATTAAAAAATAATGACTGCCTTAATAATAGGTCTTAAAACATTATTTTCAAATTCCAAATTTAAACTGTTAATCAGCAAGGACTTCAGCGGTAGGCTATTCTCATAGAAAAGTACCACGCATATATCGTCCCACTTTAGATTTGGGAATTAAATATGGGAATTTGGTACAGATCCATCTGTATTAGGGGTGGTTCCTGTAAACGATAAGGAAGAAGACCTGTGGAACAGTGAATATTGGTTTATTGACCTCTGCAATTGTCTAAAATAGACGTTGCAACGATGTAGACTGTGTTTACGATGGTGAAACGGGCGAAAAATTGCATACTCGCCTACGCGAACACAAACTAGTGGCTAGGAAACCAGACCCAAACTCGCAACGTGCAGCCCACATCGGGGAGACTGGCTACGCTTTCGATATTAAAGGAACGACTATCGTAGGCCGAGGAACCTAAAAAGCCAAAAGGTTGACGCTTCATGCGAGGTACTAAGATGCCAACTCAGTCAACAGGCAGTTAGACCTTCCCACGGCCTCCAAATTCTCACGCCAAATCGCACGTAAGCATTGCAAGCGAAAAGGACCCCACGACGAACGGGCCGGAAGAGAAGGCAGGATTATCAGGACCATCTACTGTGAGGACAAGGCATCACACTTATTGCAGTTCATGACCACTAACGACCCCTGACTTCACTGACAAATAATAAACGTAAACCACTGTAATTGCCCCTCCCCATCCTTTTTGATTGCTGTTTCTTACCCCTTGACAACTAAATGACTTCTGACATTTTGTTGGCCTTTTCCTACTCCTTTTGGTTGCTGCTTTTTATCTCTGAAGATGGACTCATGCAAGAATCGTAAATTCTAGGACAATAAACCAACTTATACAGTGCACGACAAACTTCCTTTCTCATCCATACAAATACCTGGAACGCGAACGTTTACATTTATTCGGGTTACTGGTACCAATCTCCATCATGAATACAATATTGTAGAATCTAAGCAGAAGTACAGTAATCCGAACATATAAACCAAAATAAGGGGCTCGAAGTTTTAACTCAAGTGATGAGATAATAAATATCAAACAGTTATAAAAATTTACTTAATTTATTTCAATTAAGGTTTCTCACCCGTTGTTCAATGCTGCTGATGAAGACTTCCCGTATGTCATGCATTGAGAAGGCTCCGGTTTTCACCATCCGCTCAACGTTTTCAGATTTCAGGAAGATCTCATTAAAGTGTTCCACAGCATTGTAGAATGCTTCATCGCAAGTTATCTGCAAATCCTTATTCAGGAAGGCCTACAAAGAGGACCACACAGAGCATGCGATCATCATAAGTATGAGAGTATTCGCTATTCAGAATTGAGCGCGAAAACTTAGCAGTTGCCTTCGAGCAATCGAGGATGTAGTGTTCTTAGAGCTTTCACAGTCACCGTTGCATCAAAGGGCGACTTCTGAAAAAGGCAACCCTGCTTGCATGGATTTCGCTGTTGAGGAGCTGTTTGAGGAGCCTTTGAAATGTGCGGTTGACATTATCAGAATGCCTACGAACCACACATTACGTAAATTGAGACATTGCCTACCATCAGCAATTTAGTGATAGTTGCTTAGTCACTTATAAGAATAACCTGTAAGGCTGGCCATGGATAGTGAAATCAAGCACAAGAAAGCCTACGATACAGAACTATAAGGATCCAAAAAGACATCTGAATAACAGCACGTTCAATAAAAGACGTTCAACCATCTCTTGTGATTTGCCTGTTCCAATCTGTTAAAAAGGGCAAAGAGTCCCCTCTCCATATTCGTTGCTGTGACTTTGTCTGGACAGAGTACTTAGCTATACGAAGAGAGCAAGAGTAAAAATATTCCCCGGCGGCAAACTTACGCGTACTCTTCACTACCCCTCCCCTTCTACGAATGGGCAGTAAAGACAGACTACCGTTTCAGGCCACATCGATGTGCATCTATTCGTTCACCTGTTTCTGTGGAGCGGGCTATATTGGCCGAGCAACGCACATCTCGAGAAGAGAATACGTGAGCATATACAGGCTGGCTCAGTAGAGGGGAGCACAGCCAGATCTCAAGCTCAACTCTCGCCCACCTAATTGACACAAACCACCAAGTGGACGCGAGAGAAGCCTTTCGGGTCATATACCACACGCCAACGCACTACTTCAAAGGCCTGCGCAAACGGATGTTAGCCACTGCAGAGACAGTGACAATCCGGCTAACAAAACCCACTCTATGCTTCCAAAAGTCTCTGGTACAAGCAATCTGCCCTCTTTGGCCAACTGCATGCGGAAATTCCGCAGCTCTTGAAGCCAGGTCATCCAAAACACACAAAACGAAGCCATAGAGAATAGTCAAGCACAAGCTGCGCGGCTGGCATACAGAATTCAACCCACTGACCACGAGAACATCCCCCTGTCTTCTCCGCGCATCGCAACCAACGTCCTACCCGCGCAGGCGCCCGCATTCAGGAGACAAAGGAAAACCCAGCATTCCTATTACCCTCACCCTCACCCTTTTCCCACCTCCCCCTCTCCCAACCTGACGATTATATAAACGCTGTAATTCACTGACCAATTTCATTCCCCATGTCATGCACCAGCCTGTTGATGAATGAGTGAGAACAATTGTTTGCCAATACGACTTTTCAATCGTAAAAATGGGAATTTTTGCAGAAAAAATATGTCCGTTGCGAGTGTCAGCCAGTCAAACTGCTGAACACTTGTCATATCATGGCAATAGCAAGTATTCATGATAAAATTGCGGAAATTGATTACTCGTACGCGGAGGCTTAAGCACTTATCGAACCAAGTGTAACAGCCTAGCAAAACCGCGGAAGCTACTTACTCTCAAAGGTACGCGGTGACATAACATCTGCCGCGCATAACCACTGCAAGCCATGTTCATCCATTGCCGCATCTGCTGGTGTCTTTACGGACGGGTTCGAGTGAGAAGGCGAAACTAAAAGTTTGCTGCGGCGAATTCGAGTCCTTCTTTATTAAGCCTGTGGCCTACCTTGCAGTAAAAGACCACTAAAACTACCAGGAATCCTTAACATACTGCTATAACAACATGGTTGTGAGTTTTAAGAGGTTTACGCATTGCGGCTAATAAATGATGACATGTAAACATATGCAAAGTGCAGGAGAGGAGACCGTACCAATGGTAAAAAGGCTGTATTCGCCTCATTTTCAAAGTGTATTCTTGAACCCACCAGCAGATTTAGTAACATTTAAAGAAAAACAAAACAAACAAAAAATCCGAATTTCCAAAAAAAAACTTTGAAGTGAAAACCGAGGAAAACACACTTACAAATTCAAGATACAATTTTTAATTAAATTAGCAAACCTTCTCCCTGCTGGTTATTGCGATAAGGTTTTGGAAACTTTAAGTAAGAATAACGGTTGCAGGAGCGATTGTCGGGTTTCAGGAGTAATATGCGTTAGTAAGGAGTCTTTTACGCGAAGCTGTCAGGTTAGCCTATCCTGGGCGGTTGTCAAGCAAAGTACACGTTAAAGACGAAACCTAAATGTTCTTTTTAATTAAAGGTTTACTGTAATAGGGCTTCGGTACTAAACAACATCAAAAACACAGTAGAATACTTATTTTTTGTTGGGTGTGGTTCTGGCCAACTGCGTAGAACACATTTGGCAAAACGCCCTACTGGTGAAATATGGCATAACTTTTTGATTTTGGATACCTAGTTGAACTCATTCTTATGTTTCGTTTGAGTAAATCGATACCTCGGTTTTGAAAATAATCCATTAATGCCCCATTTAGACATTTATTTCGGGTTTTATATCATAACGAGCAATGACGTATTTGAAATAAGTCGTATTATTCTTTGTCCTGGTGTCGAAACCCCTGTGGTACGAATACTATCTTGCAATAAAAATGGATCATTACATTCATAGGTCTACGGATAGCGAACTGCATTAATAATTAAAGGAACCATACTGGTATTATCATAGCAATAATTTCGAATCTAAAAGACTCCTACTTTCTTTAACAGCAAAATATGACCAATACTCTCATTTATTCTCCTGAGCTACATGCGTGTAGTCATATTCGAACACAAAAACTAATTAAAGAATGCACAGCACATAAGAGGAAATTAGTTATCAAGGTGTCATTCTGGCAGGCATCCAAACAGATCGTCAACGAAAGGTGGGTACACTGTAGCCAATGAAGTATTTTTCAATGCTGCCAATGGAAATGGGTATCCCATCGTAGAACACATACGAATTACATGCAAATTTCTATTTGCATCATTACGCCTACGGTGCACAGTGCGCGTTTGGATTTCCTATTCCTGTGAGTACATAAAGGTTAATTATTTATTTCCTTTCCCGAGATAATTATGGCAAATTTATGTCGCTGCTCATTGCGATGATGTGTACAGCACTGTCTGACAAGGCAATGCACAGACTGCTTTATATAGGCATCTTCGTAAGTGTTCGAGACAGTTGCCCCTGAAAATTAATGTACTTAGCAACTACAGAGCGTTGTTTGACAGGGTAGTATGTCTGTAAACAGGTTCACTTCACAAACTGATTCCGATGTTGATACCTTTATAAGTCGGACACAAATGCGTAAGCCCTTTTTAAATCTATATCATTTTTGCGAAAATTCCCATTGAAAATTTCAGAAGATGAATTGGCAAACATATGTTCGTTTTCGATAATTCTCATCAGGCCTTTACATTTATATAGTAATTAAGTACAAAAACTATCCAACAGCCAGTAGCTTAGCCCCTCAACCGAATACCAATTCCCCCTTAGGCTGATCAGATTTTGACCCCTTTTCCTCCGCCCCATTCCCCTGCCCTGACAACCGTTCTATTTTATCTACCAACCCGCATGGTATGTTTACCTACGTCGTAGGTAGAAAAAGACCAACGGATCAAAAGGTCAATGTCTACCTGTGAAGAAACCTATGTGAGAACCGTTGTATTCAGTAAGGAAATATTATTGATGGTAAAAACTGAAAGTGCATTTCTAAAATGTGGAGGTGGACATACCTGTTTTTTTCCACTTTTAAGAGGTTCGTTTGAAATTAAAACGTAAGTGGTTTTCAGGACATCAATTTAGGCGAACGAAGGTTTCCGATTAATTCATCACCAGGCAAATACGATAACATAAGAAAGTGCCGAGGGCTGAGCAGAAACTCTTATTTCTTACATTGCCTTTTGGAGGGGATCCAGTAAGCGAACTCTAGGGCTTCGATTGAAGTCTCTGATAGCGCGCACATATCCAGCAACTAAGTTAAGATTACTATTTTCAAGCGCTCCAATTCTTCGCCTTAAAGGCAAGGGTAGATTTCATTTCCAGACCTCTTCAATGTGCATCTACGCCGTTACATGCTCCTGTTGGGCAGGTTATATTGGTCAAAGGACTAGGCAGCTATCCAAGTGCATGCGAAAAAATCGTCCCGCTTGGCTAACAGAGGCAAGGTAAAGTCAATATCTAGCGGGGCTGTTGCTCACTTGGTTGACAAAAGTCGTCGGTTAGACGTTAACAAAGCGTTTCAAATCGTGTATAAAGTGCCGGTGAAACATACCAAGTTCCTGCGTGGGCGGATACTTGCGACGGCAGAGGTAGTCGCCATACGACCCTTTCCCCCCGTTCCCCTCTCTAGTTCCTAATTATGACTAGAATCTGACCCCTTTGAACCCTCAACACATCTTCCCCTTTCCCCATTCTACCCTTCTTCATATTTGCCTCATGGTGAATTAATCTAATTTGACTTCCTAAATGCTTACATGGGTAAGTGGTTTTGTATAAGAAACAACAGCAAACACGAATTTTAAATGTCTTGTGTATTTAAAATCTACCGTTTATATAAGGGTATCTTTGAGGGATAATCCTGCAAACTTCTAACTGGTGGATGTTTCTATTGTTTTCGTCATTTGGGCTAGTCTGGGTTAGTCGTAGCTTTGTCGTTAGGGCGTCAGCTTAGGTTTGCAGCAAACATTTTTCTTTGACATGGATAGAGCTTACGTTCATACCTTTTTCGAGCAATGCCTACTTTTTTAAACAGAATTGAGATGCTGCTTACGGCACAGTTAGTTATCATGAAGAAGCCTTTCCAATGACCTATGCTATGTTAGACAGATAGTGGGCTGTTATAAGCGAATTCGTTTGAAATAAAAGTAGCATCAAAGTAAGTACTAATAGTTAAAATAAACTTACTGTAAAACGGTCTTTGAGGATAATGAAGTACTCTTTGGTTAGTCGTAAATAGCGTCGAACAGGATCCTGAGGAAGCCCCACTGTGAAGGGGTAGGCAATGCAGCGAAGTACGAAGACGTATCTAGGCAAAAGGAAAAAAGGAGGCAATAGAGTCCTGTAAAAATTCACATTCCCCAGCGTCGACGGATTACTTTGACGCAACCGGTCAAGGTTAAAGTTTTTGACTGCATTTAGCAGTAAACGGTTAAACTTAAGTAGTTAAACCAGGAAATAAAGGTTTTTTTTTAAATCGAGATTAAAATTTAGTCTTTACGAATGAGAGAGACATTCCAAGTATGTCTATTGGTAAAGGACACAAATGGTCGATCGCTGGAACGAAGCTTATTTTTTCCTGAGCTTTCGCGTTGTCTAAAAGAAATTAATATCAATGGAAAAGAATGTTCGAATTCTGGGTGTATGCATATGAATAAGGGGAAGACTGGTTGGGCAGCGCAACCACTCACACTACCAACGATACTTTTTCGTTCGCAGAAGAACTGAAGAATGAAATTATATGGAGCAAGCAAATGATCTCATTTGATGTGCAACTGAAATAGGTGTGGAAGCAGGCCAACTACGGGAACTACTACAGATATGCACGAACAATGTGCAGTTCCTGTTCAGCGGACAGCTCTATCGACAGAGTGCCGAAGTGGCTATGGGCAATCCTAGCGGATATTTCCATGCCTAACCTAGAACGAAAATTAGCCAAACACATAAAAGAAAAAAACTGCTTTCTACTGACGATACATGAATGACATTTTTGCCATAGACGAACACCCTTAAGAGGGGGTAAATACTACTCAAAGCTATGAATGAATCACATGCGAAGATCATAGGTACGGTCGCACATGAGAAGGATGACAGGCCGGCTTTCTTAAATGTGCTTATAAGTGGGCGGGCAGATTATTTCATTCAAAGGTCTATCTGTCGAAAAACCACTTAAAAAGGACGGTACATGCACTTTCTTAGATTCGTTCTGATTCAGAGGAAACGAAACTTGGTTTTGTGTCTTTTCAATAGAGCCACTAAAATCTGTTCTTCGGCTACGATCGACGAAGAGATCAGTATTCTCAAAAAGGTGTTTCTTCGAAACGGCTATCCAGAGAAATTCATCGATAAGTATCGCCAACGGAGACAAGAAAATCCTCCCGAAATATCAGCGTTACAAAGCCAGTTGGCATCTCCCTCGCTTTCAAGGGTGATAATGTGTCCACAACATGATCAAGCGCAGGCTTCGATGCACGATTGACATAACGTATATCGCCTCTAAATCGTTGTACATAAGGACAAAAACGGCTATTTCAGTGAGACCAACTAAAGACATTTTGCCCAAGCCCACCACCTCAAACTGCGTTTACGAGTTTACATGTATTTGCAGACGCAAATACATGGGGCGATCGCAAAGGGCAGTTTGCAAGGCGGTCAGCCGAAAATATGTCGAAGTGGTTGCTAAGGGCAAAAAATAAAATGTCCACGAAAAACCTAGTGGAAACTGGCCGTATGGTCGACCAAAAAACTGCATTTAAGGTCGTACTTTGGGCGACGACCGGGCGTCTCCTACGACTTACGGAGGCCGTTGCAATGTGGAGAAGAAAACCTGAACTCTGTAAGCAGCTGGATCATGTGATCAACCTCGAAATACCGTGGTAACGTTCGGTAAACCCATTTCCTCTCACGCCTCCTCCCTCCCCTTTATGACCGACTGTGGCCCTGTCCCTGCCCCCCACCCCCTTTTATCACACTAGATAGGCTTTAAGTGTAGCATCAACTGCCTTGCTGTGATAACCACTTCTCCCCCTGTCCTCTACGCCCACGCCATACTCCCACATCAAGGACTAATAGCTCCAAATATATTCACCTACCAAGTTTCACCCTTCTAAACCATTACCTAATTGGGCAGTTAATTTATCTTATTTATAGGTAATGACTGTTTGCAGTTGAATAAAATGTCGCGAAATTGTATGACGTCAGCATATTCTGCTAGTCTCGTGGTCTTTGCGCTGTTGAAACTTTGGTATTTGTCCGAGTTCACGATCTCCTACCGGAGTACACCGCCAAAAAGACAAAAGCGGCAACAAAAACGTTGAGGAGTAGGTGGCCAATCAAGCACCAGTAACACTGGTTCGGTGGTGGCTACGAAGGACTTTGTATGCCCGGGCATGAACAAACTGACTTAGTTCTCATCCGAGGCCTGGAATTCAACTGCTGGCTTGTCTTACTTCCGGCCTGGGCACTTATCTCAGTGGCCTCAAAGTTCACTTCGTGACCCCTTCCAAATTCGGTGGCAGCCATTAGCAAAAATTGGTGTCCTCGTCGAAAAACCAGCCCTGTGCTCCTGTTTGCACGGCCCGAGCATGCTCTCAGTCTGACCTACGTAATTACAAGGACTGTTAGGGCACGCAAGACGATTCACTGCACCTAGCTGTTTCCCGAAAACTAATCGTTCTATGGTTTTATCACCTTGTTGTTGTTGTTGATTGTCGTTAATTGATGAGCTTTCGGCCAATGAGCAATTCCAGCCTGTCCATGGCCTTGGCATATATCGAAGGTATCTTTGCATATGCGTCGCCTTCGTAGATAAAATCCGTCCATTACAAGGAGGTCTTCGCAATACGAACACATATCAGGCTGCTAGACTAAAGGTTTCGCGTAATTCGAAACTGCCAGCATCTGGCACAATATCAGAATTGATGGACAAAGGCCTTAAAGAACTTGTGTCTACAGTAGGTGGTTTGACTAATGAAATTAACGGATTTTTACGAGTAAGCTCATGTTTCTCAAACGCAGCCCAAGCTGCGGCTCCCAAAGTCTTACAGAAATAAAATAATGGCTCTCCCTCACAAAAGGACATACAGCAATTTATAAAGGCATATTACATTGTTTAGAAATGCCAGCTTTTTTAGCAAAACGAAAATACCAAAAAGTGAAAATTGGGCGTATTAGATAAAATTAAGTTTAACATGCAGCTGAAGCTTGTTCCTGCAAAACCACCGAGTGAATAAAGTAGCGCAGGAAAAATTACGTTGGAAAACAATCGTCTTGTAAAATTATCGGATACATGTGCTTTCAGATTACGTGTAAGGTAAAACATGCCTGTTACCGAGCAGCCCAACGTTCGGGTATGTATTCCAACATCGTTTCACGAGAATTGTTGCTTGTTTATTCCGTTAATACATTTCTTGAGTTACGCTGGACTAAGACAACCACATTGTCGCTTGATTTGGCCCATTGGGAGGTCACAGGGGTAAGATATGTCGTAAGCTCACGTGCGGACATGCCGGTTAGTGTCTTATAAATCGTAAACTTGCCACTTTTTGTGCACTAAGTGAAGTTTTCTTCCGCCAAATTTCGTTGTTATACTAGGCTACCTTAATTATCAGGGTGGGGGGAGGTGGGTTTGGTACATTTGAATAATTTACTTGACCCTATTTTGAAACACTCGCCACCTCGATGCGAGTCGAACCCACGCAGCAGGGAAGGCTCCCATGGAGGCCGCGAGTTTTTCACAATCGCGTTAACTGAATTATTCAAATGTGACAAAGTTACTCTCCACCTAGTTAACCTAGTAGTCCTTCTGGTGGATTCTAAATAATTGCTTTGGAAATCCTACCTGAGCAGTCAGCTTGCTGCATCCGTAATTATGAATTCTATACGATCAGTGGGTTGGGCAAGTAAATTGATCCAGTTGTGATCGAATTCGCGGCGCACGGTGAGCCTCGTAGTTCAATTGTAGAGCGTTGGCTGCGCTGTGTGGGTTCGACTCCCCCCGAAGCCGTGAATTTTTTACCACAGGGTCAATTGAATTATTTAAAAGTTGGTGCCGACCTATGGCGAAACCTAATAATGTTCTAATATCCAAAATACGCAACTGAGGCATATGACAGAGCAAAATATTAGTCACCGCGTGCTTGGTAATATTTGAGAAATAATTAGATCCAAGAAATTCTACAAAGTCTGCATGTTCAGGAAAAAAAACAAAAGGGTCGAAGGTACTGCACTTCTCTCAAAGTTCAATGGCGAAATAATATCATATATAATAATAATCTAATGCATAAGTAAGCATGGCAGAAATTGGGTCATTTACCCCTGCTCCATGTGCATACAAGATTAGTTCTATTTTTTCAAAAAAATTTCGGGAAATTAAAAAAGCGGGGATAGATGTAGCAGCGTCTGATCACGTCTTAATATATCCCAATTGTTGGTATCCACACTAAGAGACACTGCCGGCTCTTCCCACATTTTTTTGTTAAAGATCGATGACTACCTACGCAAAAGCGGCCTTGCCTGATAGGGCTTTGATCTTTTTTTGGAGGAAAAAGGAGCCTTTACCAAACAACCTACCCTCCTGCTCCCTCCTACACTAACTCCTGCTCTAATTCAACCCCGTGGACACGTTATTACGTGAATATATGACGATACTACAGTGGGCATGAAGCCAGTGACGAACGTCATCGCTGTTTCGGAAAGGGCATGGCGATGCTTTGCATCAGAATTTGCTGATGCTCAGAGGGACTTGCGTAACATCTACTCTACTCCACTTATCCCGATGCTTGAAAGGTTTTGTTTTGAGGAGATGACCCACAGGCGGTGGCCCACAGGCACGACCTGGCTCGTTAAAAACACGAAGATTCCATAGAGAAAGTCGCGCCTGTAGCAGAGGAACCACAGAGAGGAGAAGCCAACGAGCACACTTAGCATTTGCGTAAGTTGTGCGTCTTTGGGGCTGCGGTGGTGGACGACTTCAAGTGGGACGAATAGATCTGTAGTGGTGGTATGACCTGCGATTTTTTACCGCAGGAGTTTATGGAGACGCATGTGGTGAGACTAAATGTGAACAACTGAGGCGAGTATGCTGGGTGTTTGCTGGTGCTCGACTATTCGGAGGGCTTTTCAAATTGAGCCGTCATCTTTTTCGGCCCTCCATCCACATGTAAATTTTCGTATTTGAACATCGGTTGGCCTACGCTGCCCATTATAAACCGATTTTTATCCCCCTTCGTTTGTTTGAACTGCAATGAGGTCATAAGTGTATGCGGTCACGACGCAAGCGTCGTTCTGAAAGCAATTCAATTTGGCCACTATTTGACGAATTTTCCAAGGACATTTATCCACGATATCGAAAAATTGTGGTCACTGGCGATCGTGAATTACTTTTGATTTCCCGGTGTTGTGAGTTTGAGCGGTTATTTGTATTTCTTTTGAATAGAGGACGCTTTTACTCAAGAAGTTAAAATTCTATTTTCAAAATAAGGCGTATCTCTCTCTCTCTCTTATTTACCAGTCTCTGTGCGATGGATTCGCGAGTAACGAATGAGAATGCTGCGCGATGTGCGTGTGCTGTGGCACTGTGAGCCGGATAGGTTGCGGAGCTGCAGAGACGGTGGCGGATATAAGCATGCAGTGTAATGCAATACACAGTTCTGGAGCATTCCACAGCCACGAGCTCACAGATCTTCAGTCGTTGTCGACAATGTCCAACATGAGACTCAGCAAGCTGATGCAACACGGTAACTCCCGGGGAATTAGAGTAATAGAAGACTCGCAGAGAATTTCCCCCACTCGCTCAACACTCCCACACCAGAATCCAGTGTCCAGACAAAATTCAAGAAGACCGGAGATGGGGGAGGGCGCAGGCGGCTGGCGCGACCGACACTCAACATGCGAACTAACAGCAAGTCTCGCTGCGTAGGCTCCCGCCTGGGAGCGCCACAAAAGCCACATTAAAAGAAGCCATTGCAGCCGGACTCTCAGCTGCCAGTAAGCCACTCCACTCCACTCAACAAGACACACACTGGACTGACTGCGGTGTCCGAGTTGCCCCCTTCAGTTGGCAACCCTCTGAGCCACGGCTTTTAGCGCACTGTGATAGTTCCAAACTCATCAGATTGATTATAGTAAGGAAAGAAATACGCTGGAGGTCAATCTTACTGTTTCCCCAACCACAAGCAAGAGGTCACCACATAGCTGTCGTTCGCCTGATGTGGGGACACACACACACACGCCTGTACTAACTTCGCCTCCGACTACATCTGCCATGTGTTCCACAACAGGCTAGACACAGAAACCGTGACTTGCGTGTGGATTATTTTGAAGTTGATAGCAGGCTTGCCTCAATTTCTAGCCCTGTGCCACCTGGGTTGAGTGTCAAGAAATTTGTTATGGGTACGCATCCCAAATAAAGTCAGTCGGACCCAAATGCACACACCCATACACTACTGTGGGGCGACCCAAATAATTCCGCAAAATAAACTCGCATATCTTCTAAATTGTGTTAACATTGGACCACTCTTGTAAATTGAGTCGGGAAATCGGATAGCTTAAATTACTTCGTTTGACAAAGTATTTATTGGGGACAGCGAACTGGTTTTTTTATTTGTCCTGACTGTTTCTAGATGCAAACATGATTGCTTAATTAGTATTGCAACTTTTAGCCAATCTGCGTATTATGGCCAAACAGGTGGGGCTGTAACAGATGTAGCCGCTGACGGCAAACCATACGGGACTGGCACTAAAAGCGGCGACTTACTCATTAATAAGTCTTTTAAGAAGGACAAAGTTGATATTTCTTCTGGCAATCTGATTGGTCTACTTTAAAGGCGAAAAAGAACGATGATTTGTCTAAAAGCAATTTTCCAACTGCAGAGCGTAGGCACGTGAAAAATAGAGGAGACTGAGGGCTTATTTACCAAAAACCAAAAGTACAAATAGTGCCAATAAAGCCCGATAATGCAGAAAACGTCAACGCAGCCGCAAGTGACAATGGTACGTACCACTGCAGGCGCTAAAAGAATCGCCACAGAAAACAGAAGGCCAAATTACACTCAGTGAAGCAGTCCAAGTTAGATAGGATGTTCTTTTGTATGCATATTTAATCTGTCATGCCCTTTGAGGCACACTGGCTGCATGAATGTACTAAACATCCAAAGAACTGTATAGGACAAGTTAGTGCAAAAGTTAACGTAGAGTTTCTGTTCAGAGAAAGAAAGAATTGCAAAAACACAAATCTAAAATTTCGTGTAGGCGATTGGCAAATTGAATCATCTTTGGGTCCTAATTCAGTCTATGCTTTTGTAACACAAAGAAGAGGCTTTTCTGATTTCAAGATCTAACTTCAAGGAAAATGTGAAGATAACATGTGGCTATTCAGACGCATTGCTGTATAACCGAAAACACAATTACTGAATTGCAATTGCTACTGCTCTCTGACGATGTCTCTGATGACGAATCCATGACGGATCTGGAAACGTCAGGCGAATAAAAGTATTGTCCCAGCGATCAATTCGTCTTCTGAATTGCACAATTTCGTCAACCGCAACATGCACCAATGAAAACAGAGGTCCAATTCAACCGGCCCCAGCTTTTTATGAGTGTCCCGTAAGCGAAGAACGCCTCGGAGGTCGTTAGTCTGCTTTTTTGACATAACTTGAAGTTGGGGCTTCTACACAGACTAAAGGCAATCAGTGGACACCAGGCCATGAGGCCAAAAGGCGCATTGCCACAAAAGGCAACTTCTAGAGTCTTTAACCACGTATGGTGCAATTGCAGCGAAATCTACAACAGCAATGATGAGAAATTGTGCTAGCTTCCAGTTCGCAGTTCATTTGACGGCATCCGGCGACAGGAGCTAGGAATTCTCGCGAGGCTAACCACTGACCGAACCACGACCTGATGGAGATAGTTTTTATTCTGCCCGCAATCAATTTTCAGGCTTGATATTCGCTTGCTTCCATAGACTGTGTTGAGACTTTGCCTAGAAAAAGTAATGAGCCAGAAACGAAGTGTGGCCAATCAACAGTTCCCGTCAAATTACCGAAGAATCGTCGCACCAATAGTCCATATCGATGACGAAATGAACACAAGATTTACCGAGTTCTATAAATTTTGGCGCAGTTTCTAAACTGCATCCTGCTATTGGATAAGTTTGATAACAAATCGAACATACACAGTTCGAATTTTTATAGAAAAATGTGGCATTCAACTCAACATAGATTAGCGCAAGGACTTGTCAAGAAACAAAAGCCCACTGTAAAAGTGTTCTCCACTTACACTTAAGAGGACATTAGGCGCTAGAACATCAGTGTTACATTTATGAGTTCCCTAGAGGTCGAGTCATTACTTAAAAATGCCCAGCTGGACAAAAGAATGGACGTTCTTTGTGCCCATGTGTCTGAAACCCACCTGTCACGTGAAATTCTGCCTATGTTGCTGTTCCTCTGTACCAAATAATTGCTATTTCTAGTTCATGGAGAGACAAATGGACGGAGTTGCAATGCGCAGTCCATATAGGCCCACATTCACGGACATTTTTACGGGGCATCTAGAAGAAGAGGCATCACCTTAACTTAATATGACAAAATTATATAGAATATATGTGGACGACATATTCAGAGCCGCTGAGCATTTGGTAAACTGGCTTTTCAAGCAAGAAGATAGAGTACAACTGTCCCTAATTACCAAGCTCCTACTAGACAGTGATCATTCTGTCGACGTCAAAACAGCTTTTCGAGTACTTGTTCGAATACCAACAAATCGAAATCTGGGCTTCTTGGAAGCGGCCTACATAGGGCTGGAGAAAGCCGACCTATGCAAGCAGCTTGCCCATGTGGTCAACCTCCAGTCCCCTGGTAATCGGGCACGTAATTTTAATCCCCACATGATTTCGTTAAGTTTTCCTCCCTTTTCTTCCCTCTACGTTGATTCAAGACAGTATCCTGCATTTGATCATTATTGACAGTCAACTATGACCTTTGCTGTTTCGCCATTTCATTCTGTGAAAATTTAAACTGTGTTTGTTCTATTCGTTATCAAATTCATGCAACGATAGGATGCAGTAAGGAAACTGTCGCGAACTTTATTGAATTCAATAAATCCCGCTGCCTACGTTTGTTTTGCATTTTTACAGGGGAACAAATGCACCAAATAAATCATCATAATCAACGGTCCACTATGAAATAACAGATAAACCTCGCATCAACTGTCAACCAAGGGATGAACGCAACCGTTGTCAATAAGTGTAAGTATGCTGTGGCATAACAACTGCGTCCTACAAAATACTGTAATCATCGTCCCTGCATTGCCTGTATGCACTTCGAGTTAAAATCTAAAAAATCAGACCAACACCTTTCTCCCCCCCCCATCGATTGTGTCTGCTTATCCTGAGCGTTATAAATGAATACTGTCATTCTGAGCACGACGAAAACAACAAAATTTGCGCGACAAAGGGACGCTGTCCGCTGCATGAGTTCTCCCCTTCAGCTTCTATTTATCCCTGCACATTTATTAAACAAGCAATTCGATTTGAAGCTAGTTTATGGCCCTTAAATGGGATAAACACGTAGACGCAGCGAGTTTTATTCTGACAAAAAAGTGGGTGTGGTGTCTAGTGTTGCAATCAACACCAGCATCAGAGTAGAGGGTTATTTTTTAAGTGAAACACGTTATTAGAGAACAAAGTAAATTATCCAGCGTACAGCGATGGCTAATCAACACAATAAAATTTTAAATAACCTTTGGAAATCTGTATGGGTACTGCTAACCGTTTAAGTTAGCCGGAATGAGATTCTTCAAAACTGCTTGCAAAACCCACACTAAGAAATAAAGGTTAAATTTTTAATCAGCAGTTAATTCTCAACAAAATGGCAAACTTAATTGCAAATTCAAATTTTCCTGCACTACAGGCAAGCGAAAATGCATAGACCAGAGGTGCTTCAAATTCATCGGAAACTCCCCCAACAGTTAGTCCAACAAATAAAAGCAGTTTGAAAGTCTTGCTGCTTACAGCACAACAGATGCTTTTACATTCGGAATAGGCACAAAGCACCATTAAACGTGCCAAGCCATTTACCGAACGTGCTGCTTGAGTAAAGCACTGACAGTTTTGGGGCATGCATTTAAATTACCTGGATCCATCTCAACTTTGAGAGCCAGTAAGATGATGCATCAAAAACGCACAGTTCTTATTTGGTGGACAGTTTTTCGGGCAGACCCATGGCGTAGACATGGGCAATCTACAAATGTCCGTACCAACAAATGTCAAAATATTCAATGTTGAGAGATACATTGTCCCAAAGCCACGACAACTTATACATACTAACAACTACTTGGTCATAGTTAATAGCCCAAGTGATTGGATACTCCGCTCAACCTCATTATTTAAAGACATTTCAAATTGACAGTGGAGTACGAGGAAGAAAACCTGCCTGTACTGCCTGTAGGTTCTTTTGCGTGGGCGAAAGATTGGCTCTATTCCTGGCACATACTCATGAAAAAAAAACAGTGGAAAGCACGCAGTTTACTATTGATGAATTTCGCTATAATTCTGAGAACGTGGCACTTAAGTCAGGCGCCTGTTCAGCACCGGGGAGGTCAGCTATCTTAAAGGTATTTGTAGAAACGGACATTATCAATAGCTATCGCCATCCTGGGAGATTCAATTCCTGCCAAATATCTGTGCCTGTGAGTGGTACTATGTTGAACATAATCAGGCAAGTGTTTTTGGTAGGGCAGTTTGCCCATCGCTCTCGACGATGTCCCCTACGAGCCCCAGCAAGTTCAAGCAACGCGGTGGGTCACGTGGGGTTATCGTGAAAATACAGCCGCGGGGAATCTTCCCCACTTTCTCACCACTGCCCGACCGGAACCCGGTTTCAAGTCAAATTCGAGAAGACCAGATATGAGGTGGGGGAGGGCGCAGGCGTAGTAAGCCACTCCACACAACAAAACACACACTGGACTGCCAGTAAAAGCGAGCCCGTGAGTCCCAGGAAGTAATTCAGAAGAGGATTACTCGATTGAGCATCTACCGAAATCTTTCCCGCTCTCTGCCCCCTGTCAAGGAACTCAGAGGCAAAATCGAGTGCAGGTGGCTGGCGTGACGTGAACCCATGCTCACTGGCGTGCCATCACGTCCCTTCCTTGTGTGTGACATTTTTTATGCGTGCGCATCCCCAATAAAGCCTGTCGTGCCCCAACTACATTCACACCGGCATACAATACTGGGAGGCCAGCAAAAGAACTCGAAAAATCAGCTCCCGTATCTTCTGAATAGTGTTTACAACCACCCCCCATCGTAAATTGAGTAGGGACGGTAGATAGCTTAAAGTACTTCGTTTACCAAATGATTTATTGAGAGCAGCGATCCGATTGTTTTATTTGTCCTATCTGTTTCCGAGTGAAAACATGATTGTTTAATTTGATTTGTTGTATTTTGTATTTCTGCGTATTATGGCCACACAGAAGGGCCTATAACAGATGTAGCCACTAATGGTAAAACATACGAAACTGGCACTAAAAGCGGCGACTGACTTATTAAAAAGTCTTTTTAAAAAGGACAGAGTTGATATCTCTTCTGGCAATCTGATTGGTCCACTTTAAGGTGAAACAGAAAGATAGTTTGTCAAAAAAAACAATTTTCCAAATGCAGATCATAGTCACGCGGAAAACAGAGGAGAATAAATAGAGTAGACTAAGTTTTTTTTATCAAAAGCCAATAGTGCAACCAGTGCGAGCATTTAAGAATACCGCGTTGCTTCCTCTTGGGTAATGAAGCCCGCAATGCAGAAAACGTAAATGCAGCAGCAAGTGACAACGGCGCTTCCTATTGCAGACACTATCTGGAATCTTCGCATCAAAAGGGGTGCAAAATTGAATTAGACTTATTGAAGCAAACCAAGTTATATATGATGCGCTTTTCGTATGCATACTCAATGTGCCATGCCCTTGAGGCATATTGGCTGTATAGAACAAGTCAGTCCAAAAATTAAGGTGGAGTTTCTGTTCACAGAGAGCGTGTACAGGAAAGATTCCAAAGACACAACTATAAATTGTATGGAAGGCGATTGGCAAGTAGCTTCATCTTAGGGCCATAATACAGTCTATGCCTTTGCAAGACGAAGAAAAGGCTGTTCTGATTTCAAGATCTGTCTTCGGACAAATTTTGAAGACAAAATGTGGGCATTGAGATGCATTGCAGTAAAACCGAAGAGACAATTGCCGAATTGCACTGTTTACCTGCGCCATTTCGTCAACCACAGCATGCGCCAATGGTCCAATTCAACGGCCCCCAGCTTTTTTATGAGTGCCCCGTAAGCGAAGAACGCCTCGGGAGCCGTAAGTCTGCTTTTTTACCACCACTTGAAGTTGGGGGTTCCACACAGACTAAAGGCAATCAGTAGGCGCCGGGTCATGAGGCCAAAAGGCGCATTGCCACAAAAGGCAACTGCCAGGATCTTTTACAAATTATGGTACGATTGCGGAGAACCTGGAAGACTTCTCCAGACACCAACGGCCAAACCCACAACAGCAATGATGGGAGGTGGTGCTGGCTCCCAGATCGCGGCGACAAGGAGCCGGAATTCCCGCGAGGGTGTCCACTGAGCGAACTGTGAGCTGATTGAGATACGTTCACTGAGAGAGGTTTATTAAAAGCCTGGCGTTTCGGGTAGTTGTCTCGTCTACCCATATTCATAGAAAGCACCTTCTTATCCGGGGGCAGACACGGCATAGAGCAACCGGGACTCCAAACCGCACTTTTACTGATCAAGATAAGTTCTGTTCTAACTACAATTAATTTTAAGACTCAGGAAGCGCTTGCTTCCGTATGCTGTGTTGGGGCTTTGCCGCGAGGCAAGGGTGGGGCCAATCCACAGTTTCTGTCAAATTACTGAATAATCGTCACACCGATTGTCCACGACGATGACGAAATCACGATAATCAACGGTCCAGTATGTAATAACAAGTGAGTATCGCATCAACAGTGAACCAAAGGATGAATGATTCCGCTGTTAATTGTTGTAGGCACATTAAGGCATGACAACTGCGTCATTATGCAATCATTTTGCCTGCATTGTCATTTTGTATTTCGAATTAAAATCCACAACATCAGCCCAACACATTTTGCACTCCATTAGTTGTATTTCACTGCTCTTAGTGTTATTAATAGATACGGTTACTCTGAACACGCCAAAGACAACAAAACTTGCGCGACGAAGTGACCGTTTCCGCGTCATGAGCTCTCCTTCAGTTTGTATGGATTACAGCATACTTATCATACAATCAATTTGATTGGAAAAGAGTTTAGGACCCTCAAATAAGATAAACAGATAGATGGAGTGAGTAGTATTCAGACAAGAAATTGGGTGCGGTGTCTGGTGTTGCAATCAACACCAGCATCAGAATACAGTGGAATGTTTTAAAAAATAAAACACGTTAGTACTGAACAACACAACTTGTGCAACCTATATCGATTGCTTAGCAACACTTTCCAGTTTAAAATAACCTGTGGAAAACCGCATAAGTCATACTGGCCTCCTAAGTAAGATAGGATCATATCATATGAAAAATAATTGCGAAAACAATGCAGGAGAAAGACGAAGGTGCAATAACTACTTAAAGAACTAGCAATTGACAAAGTTGTAAGGTACCTTGCAAATTTGCATTTTCCGAAAACGCACAGGCCAGGTGTGATTTCATTTCACCGCAAATTAGCACAGCAGTCATTTAAAAAATATAAGTAGTTTGAAAGTCTTGGTGATTACAGGCAAACAGTTCCTTTTACATTCAGGCACAGTCTGAAAGATATTAGCCTAATAAACAGGCATATAGCGTCATTAAACGTGCCAAGCGCGTTACCGAACGTGCTGGTTAAGTGAAGCACTGTCAATCTAAGCTGTTTGGATCC
Source organism: Ligula intestinalis (assembly GCA_036362985.1). Taxonomy (NCBI): domain Eukaryota; kingdom Metazoa; phylum Platyhelminthes; class Cestoda; order Diphyllobothriidea; family Diphyllobothriidae; genus Ligula; species Ligula intestinalis. The sequence goes on along the minus strand of JAYGXS010000001.1, from coordinate 104,898,301 downwards.
ATGACAAGTGAGGAAGCTCTTGAGGTTATGCATTAAAACCACACAATTCTTATTCTATGTATAGTCTTTTGAGTGTAGGTATGGGCAACCCGAAAAAATCAGTACCAACAAATGTCTGCATACGCAATGTGGAGCGAAGCATTGTGTAAAAACTACGACAACTCATATCTTCTAACAATGTCTTCGTCATAGTCAATAGCCCAAGTGACTCCGCTCAACCTCATTATTTATAGACACTCCAACTTGGCGCTTGAGTATGAAGAAGAAACCCTGCCTGTACTGCATGGAGGTTCTTTCGCGAGGGCGAAAGATTGGCTCCATTCCTGGCTCAGACTTAGAGGAAAACAAAACAGTGGAAAGGACATTGCCTACATTTTATGAATTTCGCTTTAATTCTGAAAAACTGGCACTTGGGGGTGAAGGTGTAAACCCATTTGCGCTTGACAAATTGTCACAAAGATCAATTATCACTCATCTATGCCACCCATTCGCTCCCCGATTCGCAGCGAATCAATCGGCAGGCCTGACTAACACTCTACCTGCCTTTGCCGCATGTACTTTATGGCCGTCCTTTTGCGTGGGCAGAAAATTGGCTCTATTCCTGGCTCAAAATTACGAGAAGACAAACAAAATAGTGGAAAGGACACAGCCTACATTTTGAGATTTTCGCTTTAATTCTGAGAAATTGGCACCTGAGTCGGGTGCCCGCTCAGTCGAACTAAAAATAGTTTTCCTCCTGAGTTCATCACCGAGGCGATCAACTATCTTAAAGGCATTTTTAGAAATGGACATTATCAATAGATTTCACCATCCTGTGCATGCGAGTATTAGTGCGTAAAACATAGGCTGGCAAGTGTTCTTGATAGGACCGTTCGACCATGTTTAATTACGTCATTGACTGGATTTTCGGCAAGAGGACGGTGTTGAGCTTGCACCCGGACGCCAGCTAACTGATCTTGACTACGCCGATGACATTGCGTTGTTAGCCTCAAGCTTTGGTGGTCTACAGTCGGTAGTGTCGCGGTTAAATAAGATCGCTATGTCGGTTGGCATGTCCATAAATTGCGGAAAGACGAAGTTGTTCTCGAGCTGCATCCCTGACCAGGAGAAAGCACACCTGAAGAATAATGGCCTTCAACTTGAAGAAGTAGACAGGTTTAAATACCTCGGGGCGAGACTGCTATCGAATGGGCAGAGTAAGGACGACATTGTCTCCCGCATCGATGCTGCTCGCTGGGTTTTCTCGATCCTCCGAAAGCGCCTGTGGATCCGACGTGACATCTCTATCGCTAAGAAGATTCGTGTATACCATGCATCCATCCGGTCAGTCCTCCTGTATGGATGTGAGTGCTGGGCTGTGCGCGCTAGAGATGAGCAAAGACTGGAGGTATTTGACCACCGACGCCTGAGGACGATCCCGCGAGTTTAGTATAGCCACTTCATCTCAAATGAGACAGTCAGCATGCGCTGCGATCGTATCACGAGGATATCCCAGGCCATTCAAGAAAAGCGGCTGAGGTGGTTTGGACACGTTCTATGCCATCCGCCCAACGAGCTTTGTTATGCTGCCCTCAACCCACCGCCCCAGCCCACTTGGAAACTTCGAAGAGGATAGCAACTGAAGACCTGGCTCGACGCCGTCTGTCAAGACATGGAAGCAGCTCTTGGACCTTCTATCTTCGGTCTCCATCGCTGGAGAAGGGACTGGGTGGAGGTTTCCAGATCCGCTAACGCCAATCGCCACGCATGGATGGGTACCGTTCGTGACATCATTGAGGCCGGCTAGATCAGGCATGATCAAAGCCGAACAAGTACAAGTAAGTAAGTAAGTTCGACCATCACTCTCGACGATGCCGACCACGGGACTCAACAAGCTGAAGCAACGCGGTGACTTCCGCGGGATTATAGTGGAAGTAGACTTGCGGGGAATTTATTCCACTCCCTCACTATTCTCACAACGGAACCCGGTCATGAAGACCAGAGATAAAGGATAGTGCAGGCGGCTGGTGCGACCAACACTCAATACGCGTACCAACAGCATACCTCGATATGTAGGCTCCCGCGGGTGCAGGAGCGCCGTAAAGGCCATGTTGAGAATGAGCCATTAAGCCTAACTCTCAGCCTGCAGTAGGCCACTCCACACAACAAGACACACACTGGGCTGACTGCGCTGTTCAAATCATCAGGTCAGTTGGCAACCTTCTAAATCACGGCTTTAAACGCACGACTAAACTGATATACACAGCGTTTATTCTGGTGTTCTGAAACGCCGAGACAGCTATTCCAGTGTGATCAACTCAATACAGCTTATTTATGCCCACCATTTCATACTGCATTCGTTATGTGTAGATGCGAATACAAATATATCCAGCACAGAGGAGGTTGTCTGCAATTAAAATAGGTTAAAGTGACTAGCGAGAGTTAAAAATGGAACATTACAAAGTCCGATGCCAAAGTATTAGTTGGATCGGCCGGGTCTAACGACTACATTTGAAGTCCGTCGTTGAGCAAAGACTGGATGTCTCCTACAATGTTTAGTAATTACGTCAATACGGAGAAAAAGAAAATAGTTTTACCTGTTTGATGACATTATTAACTACCACGTTCATGATAGGGAGCTGCGGAGGAGGGTGTTAACCCATTTACGCTTGACAAATTCTCACAGAGATAAATTATCGTTCATCTATGCCACCCATTCCCTCCCCGATTCGCAGCGGGCCAATCGGCATGCCTGACAAACACTCTCGTCTCCGCCTTTGCCCCACTTAATGAGCATAGACCCCTTGCCGATACAGCTGATATTATTGTAAAAGTACAATGACAAGATTTCAACAAAATTATGATGTTATTCTGTGCAGCCTGATTTGTCCTCTTCGTCCTGTCAAAAGTTTTTCTAGGATAAAAGCCTGTAGGCCACGGGAGTAGGAACTTCGCCCGTCAATGCACGTGACCTTGTACGCACAATTTCAGGTCAATTTGAGTTAGAGTCAGTGTTAAGGTCAGGGTAAGCAAGCGGGAATAATATTCTGCCTCAGAGTTAACGTAAGGCCACGCATTCTGCACGAGTGTTTCCTCACCTACCGGTATGAGGAGCAGTGTAATCAAATTTACTGATATTTACCAATACAAGCGAAAATCTGAATCCCAGAATGTGAGCAAGGCAAAGATCACAAGATTAGCAGGATTTATTGACGTCATAAAATGTCATGACCTCTGCTAATCTCGTGATCTTTGCCTTGTTCAAATGCCTTCCGGAAAAAACAATACGTCAACTTGTAAATGTACACCAAAATACCGCCAACTAGTATAGACAAAATTATGGTTCAATAGTCGGCCATTGTTTGGAACCATTAGCTGCAGAGCAGTACATGAATAATGTCCATAGAATGTGGGTAAAGTCTAAATAAACTAACTCCACACCTTCAAAGCGAACAGCATCCAACAATTAAACATGAAAATGCTAATCAATATGCTCAGTATCACAGTAATTAGTCAGTCCTGCCAGCCGCTGCTAGGACCGCGATGATTTGCATGTGCATTAAAGGAAGTATTCATTTTCTTCACCCTTCACATATCAGTGCGAAAAGTGTCGAAAATAATAATTTATAAGCAGTCAAGCAACCACAATGTTATGTCCTGGTTTTCTTGACTTACGAATAATGTTTAACAAACACTGTGTTTAATCCGGCTTAGTCCGCTTTTCAATTACCGTAAAAAGAACTGTGTAAAGAAGCGATATCACTTTTTGGTGGTAAGCCATTTCCGGGGACACGACCGGGTCATGTGAAAAATTAAAGCGTGTGCATTACTTACTCAAATATTGACATCTGACTCCCAGGCAGCAAAACACTTGCCTTTATCTCTTTTTTTTCATTAGATTCCAGGCGAATAGTTCGGCGGTCGTGAAATTCCTGACCTGTTCTATTCTTGACAATTAAACGCTGTGAAATTCGAGAAACCAGCAAGTTGGCAGCAAAAAATCCGGCCAGTAGTATACAAATCTAGGCTTCAGTAAAGAATATTTATCATTTAAAAAGAGAGGTCTGCTGCAGTCCACGGCAGTGCTGGAGAGAACCTCTAAGCACAGGATCTCCGTTGACTAGTACGATTGATTTGAAAGTGGATGGGCATAAATTAGTACATATTTATCACAGCAAACACTTATTGTTAGCTGAATCAAAGGTGTAACAAGCGCTCTCGAAAATACTAATTTTGTATCAGGCAAGTCTCTGGATGTCTTCAGCTGGCCGAATATTTTTAATGCTCAAGTTCGTCAACTGTTAACTACCTAACAAAACCCTTTTTGAGTTGGTATCAACACTTGCCTGTTAGCTGAATCAAAGGTGTAACAAGCGCTATCGAAAATACTTATTTTGTATCAGGCAAGTCTCTGGATGTCTTCAGCTGGCCGAATATTTTTAATGCTCAAGTTCGTCAACTGTTAACTACTTAACAAAACCCTTTTTGAGTTGGTATCAACACTAATTTAGCCGACTCTAATGTTCACAGGACGGGTTTTTAATGCTTAGAGTGATTTGAAGTAATATGTGAGGGACCAGATCTCTGAACTCATCAAGCCTTTGATAAGAATCACAATCTTTGAGATATGTGGAGTTCTGTTGAATGATGAGTGACCGTAGACAGGAAGCAACACAGTTTTCCTCCATTAACCAACACGATGCGAAACGTTGCCTTCAAACGGTTCACCAATGATTAATAATCCGACCAGAGAGTTTGCTTATTTAGTAGAGAGGCTAAGATGAATTAAGTGTAATTATTGATCAAATGCGGGTGCGCCGAGTAGATCATGTAAAAGAAAAAAGGGCCATTGCCGCCCACCTAGTTTAAATGTGCCCTACCACAAAAGTTGTGCATGTCTTTTCAAGTTAAACTGGGATGCCAGGTAGTCAGTAGATCCACTAAGCCGATCCCTGCAGAAACCAAAACAACGCCTTTTATGCCTGACTCATGGCACATGTGAACAAGGTTAAGGCAACAAAATTTGCAGTAGTTAATGACGTCATCCATTTTGAATTTTTATGTCAACTGCATAAGACCATCGCGCACTAGTAGCATACAATATTTGGTTAGAAAACGGTCTAGAGGAATAAAGCATTCGGTGTGAATGGAAGGGTAAACTGTCCAGGTGAGAGAGTTCGGTTTCAACGCAGCAACTGCATAGCAAGAGACGAATATTAGTCATGTGAGAAAAACGATGGAACGACATACGGACGATTATATTTCGGTGCCTTATTTGTTTGTCCTCAACAGCCATTTATTCATCTATTTTACTATGTCCAATGCATTTGCATCTTCAACTGTATGTTTACTCATTTCCACCCATTGATGTGGCTTGCAGAGGCAGGCATGTCACCAATTAGGCTAACTAAAATAGCCATTTAAGCGTTTATGCACAATGCATCCGTTTAATCGCGCACCGAAGCCATCGCTTGATTTGATACTACTCGCTACTAAAGGGAAATAGATGCCTTTCAGCTCTTTGATACTGCCAAAAATTCTCTCCGAAAAACTGATCTTAGCACCGATCGTATGAGTAACTGATTCTACTGACGCTACTGAACAGACACAGCACAAAGTCTTGTTTTCCCTGAAATGTGACTAAACAGAGCATGTGTATGTATTCTCCCTTTTAGGTGGTATTTAGACAGTTTACTTCCTGAACACAACTGTCTACTCACCGACGTATGAGGTCTAGAGAGGGCGGTGTGTCCTTTATCGCACGGCATTGAGTATTAATTGTTCTTCGCTGTGTTTTAGACAAAAACTTTCTCAATATATGGTCTACAGAATGGCAGACTCGATTGTTGTCATTTACTTATCAATTAACATCCTTTGGCTGTGCGAAGTTGAATAAGAGATAGCTGAGGTTGCTTGCCCGACTACGTTCTGCACATTTATTTGCCTATGCCCTGTTCAAAATGTTACTGTCACCCAACAATAGATTCACTGTTTAAATGTGCTTCTGATTATGCAAATTTAAAAAAGTACTTACAAATAGCGAAAAAACATCTCATGTAGTTTCTTGAAGGCATTAGCACACAGTCAGACATTTTATTTAACTCAAGCAAATGAGAATTTCAGTTGCTTGAAAATGCCCAACTGTGGGCCAATCCAAGATAAATAAAGATGCTTGATCCTTTGTCAAGACAAAAAGAGTGAGAATAAACAAGGTGCTTCTAACTTTCGCCATCACTGTTCAATAAAGAGTTATTTTCAAAGCCTTTTGCATTCTCTGTGTCACTTTGTCAGTGTGCGGAACTCAATCAAAGTGAAAAGTTCGACAAAGTTCATCGAATTCATTCTCTTATCAATTTTATCGTGCTTAAATAGTTATACAGCGTGCACCCGCCCAAATGGGGAAAAATTACGCACAATTCTTAACGGTTCCACGTGTTCAGAAAACTGCAAGTGCAAATTATTATCAAATTCATTCCAAATTCATTTGCACTTAAATTGCATAACAAAGAACTTGTTAACAAAATTAATTGAGCCTTATGATAAATAAATAGTCATTTTCCGCTATTAGGTCGGCCTTTTTAGTATCCAATGAATAGGAATAAATGTCTGTAACATAACTTTCACACACATGATGCCGGTATTATGACATTGAACGTAATATAAGTGAATAATAATATTCATAAGGTAAGCAGAAGGTAAAGTCCCACCAGCAGTTTTCGTGCCCTGCATTTGTTGTGGCCAGCTGGCAGCATAGATTTTCTCAATCTTTTGCCTGACATTGCCCCTCCTGCCGTGGATCATTTCACCATATTCTCCATATGGCTGACCCCGCTACTATACAAATGCACAAACACGTGTCTGTCAAGTAATCCCGTGAAAACTTAGATGTCTATCAAAAGACTTATGGGTTTTGAGGTCAAAAGGATTCAATATGTGAAAAGGATAGTTTTTTACAATTTTTTCGTTTCCGTTTACGTAAATTGGGGCAAGATATAAGCAGCAAACCAAAGCTATGACTTACAATTGAAGGTGAATTTTGTGGATCTCTTCGACAAAGTCCGGGCTTATGACGTGATATGGTAGAACAGGGCTTAGTTGCATCTCTGGCATTGGTTGAGCTTGATAAATTCGACTAAGGGAGTTGGAATAACGGCTAGAGTTTTCTGTTTGCCCATAGTTGGACGAGGAATAACCCAACGCTGTAACCGCCATTGTCCGCCTCAGAGAGCGGTTGCGGTCTAACAGGACTGGAACAGAAATCACACTGCAACTGTGAAGAGATGAGAGGTCCACAGAACTGGGATTCTCAAAAGACCAGTTACTTTGTATGGAACTGTTTTCATCCAAACCTATCAAAGGTGCTTGCAACTGATTTGCTATGCTGGGAAGTAGCGACTTCGTTTCATCCGAATGCATGACGATTTCCCTCGAGTTTGAACGTCTATTTATCAGGCTTGATGTCCTTACAGTCAACGGCTGATGAACATCTTGACGAAGAATGTAGGATAGCTTATCACTCATCAAACTTTTTGAAAATGAGATCTCGCGTTTTGGCCTCCAGTATGTGCTACTTGAGAGTGATGAAGTGTCTTCGTGCGAAAGCGAATCTTCTGTAGCTCCATCTACTTCAGTTTTTCTGCCAGTTGCCACGGAGTAGCTAAAAGAGAAAACAAATTACGAATAATCGATAGCAGTTGGCATAATCATTGCTGGATTATGCACATTGAACCTGACCATTACTTCTTAAATTAAAAAAAGCTAACAGAAAAATCCTGTTTCATGTTTCATGATTCATCGATGAGCAAAATAATACTTTGCGGACGTTATAATAAGTAAGCAAGAATCATGGGAGACTTACCACGCTAAAATCATATTAACAGCTCTAAGAAGGCTTCCCAGATATTTTTGGGTACTCATTCTTAGTGGAACAGTACCACCTACAAATTCAAATGCGCATTATTTATGTAGCTTTAGTTGAGAAGGTTATTAAATATCTTTACATGATTGATTTGATACTAAATCATACTTTGTCATTAAAAGGCATTTGAAACCCTTCAATGTTGCTTTTTAAATTATTCGGGGAGGAGATTTATAGCATAAGAAAATGTAAGGGGTTCTCCAACTTTTTCCTTAGCTAAGGACTGACGTTTAGTCGTCTACGTAAGCAACCACATAAAACCGATACAGAAACACGAAGATACACTAAGAAAGATATAAAATGCATATACTGAGTAGAAAAAGTTTGTCGGTTTAACGCATAATTTTCACATACAAAGCTGGCATCAAGACGGACTAGTATATTCCGAAGTAATAACAAATATTTATCATTACGCATAAATCCTTATACAAATGCTAACATAAACAAGTCCAATCTGGGGTAGAAATTGAAAAAATACACCAATTTAAAAATACTGACTTGAAAACAGTACTACTTTGGAAGTATGACTGGAGAATCAGCCAGAAACCCAATGTTACTTATAGCGAGATGAAATTTTATAACTGTTGAAATATTTCAGTAGAGTAAAAACTTTCAGTATATTTAAAGCATAAATTAAAACCATGATGGTTGAAATCTTGACGTCAGCCATTTTCTATAGTGCAACGAATGGTCAATGATAAGAGTTAGTGGGGTAACACACTCACGAATTCTCGTAATTTCCGCGGACTTCATCCGAGAAGATTTCTTGATGCACACTTCTATGGACTTGAATCCCATTGAAGTCATCTTCACTGGAAGATGAACTCTGCATCATTTTTCTACGAAACTTCTTTCAATGATTTAAATACAGCTTGCGCGATGATGAAGAGTTGTAAGCGCTTTCGAATACATGTCGGCGTATTTTAATGGTGTAGGTCAGACTTTTAGTCACATATGATGAATTTAAACGACAGTACTAGTATCCATTTCAAAGCAAAAGGAAACAAAAAATAAGCGTTTATGCACTCAGCACTTCTCCTCGTTTTCAGGACACTTAATTTCTATGCATAATATTTCCTGCACTTAACTTCCTTTCGAGGGATTTTGTCGCCAGTTCCGTGTGTTCATGTAACTAATGTAGACACGTCGCCTGCTGCTGACCATCGATCTGCATTCACCCATTTGTGTCTTATTTCATCTTTTTCATCAGAGTTACTCCAGTAACAAGCTAGAGCTTCACATCCCTTTGGATTCTGGGGAAGAACAGTGTTATGTCATCGTAGTCTCTGTGTTTCTAATGCTCAAGCCTTCGAGTCGGATGTTTTATTATTTGCAAAAAGTTAAACATGTTGGAAATGCGGATCTCCATTTAACTAGTTTATTTAAAATAGTGAACTGTCTTTTAAGAGGAACATACACTGATTCTGAAAATCCGTTTTCATAGACAAATCTCTGAATGAAGTAGTTACTGATGGATCCCATAGCGCCCCGAAGGTTATCCTACGGGATATAAAAGCTCAAACCTTCACTAGCTTGATAACAGTATGCCAGTTAGGTGTTCCTTTTATCTACTTTCCATGCGTAAATGATGGTTTACGATCCTCTACGAACACAGAGAAGATGAATTTTTCTTGGAAGTCCTGTGGTGGGCCTCGTCTATTCATGACCTTTAACAGTCTCTCCTCCTTTTTCCTTGATTAACCCTGGATTGTGAATGAACAGACAACATAGATGAAGTTTTATCCTCGTATACCTCAAAATTCAGTTTGATACTTTTTTCGTCATATTTTACACACTATTCACAGTTTGGTCTTTTCCCTTACGTTAAACGTTAATATTGTTCTCCGCTTTCCATAGACCCGTGTTCTTACCACATTGGTGGCATTTCCGACTTAGCACGATTTTATTTTAACCTTCTGATACACACTTACCTTTTTGGGTAATCAGAATATTTTATTTTGCCCTCATTATGACCAAACCAACAGTGTCTTTACCGGAATTCTGGCAGCAAGCTCCAGAACTTTTTTTCGCATTGAAGCGTCGTTTCATTCTGCTAAGATCACAGGGAAGATTAACCAATTTAACAAGCTGATAGAGGCTATTCCTCCTCCTATCTTAGCTCAGATTCAAACCCTTTTGAGCAATCTTTAATTGGAAAATCCCTATACGAAATTGAAGTCTGAGCTTTTACGGCTAACCTCTCTTTCAGACCGGGAGCATTACCATGCTCTGGTAAAACAAGAAACTTTAGGGAATCGTAAGCCATCCGTATTTCTAAATCAGACGCGTTCTCTTCAGGACGACATGACAATTGATGAAAAAATTTTCAAAGAAATGTTTTTAGAGCGCCTTTCTTCCTCCATTCAAACTATTCTGGCTGCTGGGTCAAACGATTGCTATGTTATGAAACTCGCCACGATGGCTGTTAAGATGATGGAGGTCGAAAGTTTTTCCTCCGTATCTATTGCTCAGGTATCACAGCCTTTCACTGCCCCCAGCTCCGATTTATCTGACCTCAAGGCCCAGGTAGCTCAACTAGTAGCGACTATCGCCACGATGCAACTGCGCAATTCTCCTCGTTAATCCCGGCGTTCCGGCAGCTGCGACCAGACTCGTTCGACCAGTCGTGAACGCCATAGCTCTCGCTACCGCTCGAAAACGGAAAACCCTTATTGGTACCATGCCAATTGGGGCACTAGAGCAAAGGACTGTGTCCCACCTTGCCCTTTTGTGTCTTCATCAGAAAACTCCTCGTTCGGAGAGTAAACGCGACCGAGTTCTCTGGCAAAACTTCGGGTCGTACATTTTACGTTTTCGACAGCGAAAGGAGCGGACGTTTCTTAATTGACAATGGCGCCCAACTAAGCGTTATTCCGCCTTCGCCAGCCAACCGTCGATGCCCTTATCCTAGTTTTGTGCTCCAGTCTATTAACTCTTCCCCCATTAGTACTTTTGGACTCCGTTCACTTTCCTTTGAAATCGGTCTTAGGCGTCTCTTTCCTTTGATATTTGTGGTTACGGATGTTCCTACCGCTATCCTTGGTGCAGACTTACTCGGGGCTTTTGGTTTAATTGTCGACCGCCGTCATTCCTCTTTACTTGACGATACTACGAATTTGACCTTCCCAGGCATTCCATCATCTGAAGAGTCCCGCAAACTCGCCGTCTTGTACCCTGATCCTGGCAGTCCATTTCGCCAACTTCTTGAGAGATATCCTGGTTTAACGTGTTCCGCCTTTAGTGCTTCTACACCACCGCATGATGTTGTTCATCATATCCGAACTACAGGTCCTCGTGTTTTCTCTCGCCCTCGCCGTCTCTTGCCTGCACGACTTACTGCTGCCAAGGTCATGTTCGAGCACCTGCTTCAGATGGGCATTTTCCGCCAATCTGACAGTCCATGGGCTTTACCCCTTCACATGGTACCTAAGGCTGATTCTGGTGACTGGCGTCCCTGTGGTGACTATCGGGCCTTGAACAATGTCACCATCCCAAACCGCTATCTGGTTCCCCATCTTCAGGACTTTGTCGGCAAATTGATTTTTCAAAGATGGACCTGGTCTGTGCGATTCACCAAATTCCGGTAGCCATGGAGGATGCTTCCAAGACAGGCGTCACTACCCCTTTTGGCCTCTTTGAGTTCTTGCGAATTGCGTTTGGACTTCTCAACGCCTCCCAAACCTTGCAGAGGTTTTTTGATAGGGTACTCCGTGGCCTGCCCTTTTTCTATGCCTATACTGGCGATCATTTGGTTGCCAGCTCTACCATCAAAGAGCACATGGAGCATCTTGCAACGGTGTTTGACCGCCTTCAACAAGTTGGCGTTGTCCTTAACCAGTACAAGTGTGTCTTTGGCTTTCCTTTTCTTGAGGTTTTTGGACACCTCGTCGATAACAACGGCATCCATTCTCTCCCTTCTAAGGTGTCGGCTATTCGAGATTTTTTACCGCCTTCTCCAAAGCGTCAGTTTCAGCGATTTTTGGGCATGGTGAATTTTTACCACCGGTTTCTTCCGAACTGTGCTGACACTATTTTGCTACTCACAAACCTCCTTTCGGGTCCGAAAGGTTCGTTAGCGCTATCTGCAGATGCTCTCACAGCTTTTGACAAGACTAAGGTTGCCCAAATCGATGCCGCCCTCTTGATGCACCCATTTCCTGATGCTCCCATCTCACTCATAGTTGATGCTTCCAATGTTGCAGTCAGTGCGCTTTTCCAGCAGCATCATGCAGGTCAGGCTCAATTATTAGCTATCTTCTCTAGGAAGTTAAAATCTGACGAATCGTGCTACAGCATGTTTGAACTGGAGCTTCTTGCTCTCTACCTCGCCGTTAAACATTTCAGGCACGCGCTTGAGGGCAGAGAATTCACAGTTTTCTCTTACCACAAGCCACTATCTTTTGCCTTGAAGTAACAATTAGACAAGTTGAATTCTCGGGAGATTCGCCAGTTGGAATTTATTTCTTAGTTCACCTCAGACATCCGCCACATCGGTGGGTCACGCAATTATGTGGCTGATGCACTGCCCAGGCCCGCTTTTGCTCATTTGCAACTTACCCCTGGGATCGACCTCGCTGAGATGGCTGCCGAACAATGCCGTGTTGGCTTATCCTGTAAAGAGGATGTTTCCAGACTCCAACTCCAGGAGTTGCCGTTGACGACTGGCAACGGCACCATTCTTTGTGACGTTTCTACCGCCTCTCATCACCCCTTTGTGCCGCCGTCCCTTCGACGCACTGTCTTCTCCTTCCTGCACGACCTATCTCACCTTGGGAGTCAAGCCACCGACAAGCTGATTCGATTGAGACTTTCTTGAAGCGCTTTCGTATCGGCGTCAGACCTGATGGCTCTCCAGAGTTTGACGTTGTCGGCAAACATGATAGCGCTGCAACCCAAGTCGTTGACACAGTCGTTGATATAGATTAGGAAGAGCATTGGCCCTAAGACAGAGTCTTGGGGGAGGCCACTCAGCACAGATGTAGGGTTTGACTTTGAGTCACCGATGCACACAGTTTGCGATCGCCCTGTGAGAAAATCTGTGATCCATGCCAGCAGGTTTCCTCTTATGCCAATTTCTGACAATTTATACATTAGATGCTTATGTGGGATGAACTGACAAAACCGGTAGATATTTATCCTCGTGTACCTCTACATTCAGGTTGTAACAATTTCCGTAATTGTTGCAATGTAGTGTGTTCCTATGTCAACACCGGTTATGTTCCCCAGTGCGTGTAAGGAAAAGAAGACAGTATGGGATAACAACCAGTACTTTACAGTCACTAGAACTAGTACATGAACTCTGGTCCGTGTGTCCAGCAGTAGTCTTCTGTGGTCGGCCTCGTCTAAGCAGCAGTGTCCTGTATTCAACAGCGTGTCCTACAACAGAGTCTCCGTTCTGCTAGCGTTGTCATTGCTGCCCATTGGCACTCCCAGTGCGCATGCACTGCCATTCGGCTCCCAGCCGACTGCGGCTGCAGTCCGCCTCCACTGGCCGCCTCACTTATTTGTCCTAGCCTAGTCGGCCCTTTCACGTTCGCTCGTTTTGCATGCTTGAGGTGGCCTCATGTGACCTTGTACTGTCTGACGTGTGGGTGACGTCCACTCTAACACATCCCATTGTTCCAAGGTTGACTGTTCCGGCGTGACCTCGGACTGTCTGTGTCTCTGTCTGGGTGACGTGCTTTGTCCTCCCAATACTTCCCGCTGTTGCAAGGTCGACTTGTCCGGCGGGCGTTTAGTTCTAGTTGGCATCTTGCAATGTAACAAGCCGATGGTTTACTTTACATTAAAAGGGTCCCCAAGCGCATTCCTTGTCTGTAACCCTCAAATATGCGTATACACATATAACATTTGTCATTGAAGCAGAGCTGCTGAAGCTCAGAGAAGCGAATTCATCGCGTGCAGACAATATAACTGTCAATTTATTGAGAGATCTTTCAAGCGAACTCTCCACACCGTCAGAATATATCTCGCATTTGTCATTTTAATTACAAGGACCATTTGAATGGAAGACGAAAAACTGATCGAGCGCGACTTTCAAATTCGGTTGCAAATTGTCGATCTCCGAGAACTATCACAATTTTCGGTATTTTAATCGACTGGTCGCTATTACGGCTCTAAAAACCAAGCACACTAACTTGAAAAAACAGGGCCGTCATCTCCAGGTGGCTATACTGAAGTCCTCACAGGAATATAGAACTTCACCATCCGCCTCGTTTAATCCAGCAGTTTTCCCGGCCCTACGGAAACTATCACGGCTGAGTCGTTTCTTAAATTTGCTAAAATATCTCTGCCACTTGACATTTTTGTGCATAAAACCTTTTTAAAACATTCCACAAAGCTAAGCTAGATATGGGTATCCAACTAGGCGAAGTGTCGAAAGTAGGCAAAAGGGATAAAAACTCGGGATTCTAACGGACTGGAACCCAGTAGCCAGGCCCAACGGGCGGCGGTGATGACCAGTACGCCATGCTTCATCGATGTGAGCGATCAAAATTTTAGTTACTTAAGCGAAACAAATAGCCAACTTCATGTTAACGATGGACAGTTTTGTGTTCCTTCATCACCCGCTAAGCGAACAAGAAGATTAGCACCACTGAAGCGTGTTAGATATGCAGATTAAGATTATTCTGCAGATTCAATTCTTCATCAGAAAGTTCTGAATTTGGAAATTGAGATGAAAAGCATGAAAACTGAGATGAACAGCATGAAGCTTTTAATCGGTTCAGGGATCTACCCGCCAAAGGAGGAAAACAAGACCAAACCGAACAAAAATAAAAAGGCTTTAGAAACAGATGCGAGCATTGCACTAGCGCAAGTGTCTAATGTCAGCGATAGTCCGGCAGGGCTGGTGCTCGAACCCGGTCTATCGGACAAACTGGATGACATGCAACACACTACACAAACGATCGGCGTTATGAGCACTCAAAGTTGCAGTTATTTGATTATTTCCGAGGCCTCTATACCGAAATAGCAAGACACAGCAAAACCGAAGAACAATAATGAAGACGCAAAGTGTCATAAACATAATGCTTCAGCAACAGATACGGGCATCGAACATGCAGGAGTATCGAAAGGTAGCAAAAAGCTAGTGGGGCCAGGGCTAGATCCTGGTCTATTAAACGAGCAGACTAACAGCCCTCAAGCTTCGCTAACGAACGACGTGGAAGAGGGTCCAAGTTGCACTTATGCAAGCAAAGCCAATAGCCAAGTACGCGATATCGATGGGCTTGAAATCTCTCGAGTTCAGTAGACTCAAGTTACGAACACCATGTTGAGCGTCTAATTAATTTCACTACGAAGACACAGGATGACAGTAATCAAAATCGGTTATTATCAGTCAAAAAGCAATCCAATTTTCGATTTGATTCATTGACGGTCTGTTGTGAAAAGATGGTGACAGAAACAATTGAAACTATGTGCGATACAGCTTAGGAAGACGGGAAGAGTGTTCGCCAGTGCCTGCATTCGAAATTCTGACATCATCGCAATAAGGAAAAAAGTCACGACACTGCCTGGATGTGAACCCTGGACCTCCCGCGTCGAAGTCGAGCGCTTACCTCTCTTCGCCATCACGAGATGGAGTGATGGTATCCAAATTCCCTTAATAACTGCAGAAACTCGATCTAGAAGTTGTTTGAAATCTCCTCCTGCCAACCGAACTAAAAGTCTTAAAAGTTAAAGGGATAAAACTCATAAAGATGAAGCTTCCGTATCATTTTTACCCTTCTGAACGAATTTACGAACCTTGAGAAGGTGGTTAATAGTCTTAGAGTGGAGATGGAGGAGCTGAAAAATTTTAGTCGATTTCTCCCTCGTGAGGAGAAACTGCCGATGTGTGAACTGGAGCGAGGAAACCTAACGTACGGAGAAGCAGCATCCTCGCCAAAGCGTCTACGCACAAAAATAATCCGGCAGCCAGGGTGCTTGACGGAGTTGGTAGTCTGCCATGGACAGGGGAAACGGTCAACCCACTGGCTTCTCAGAGAACGAAGAAGCGGTCTCGGGCTCCCAAAAAAGACCAACGAAGCCCAAGGGCTAATATAAGTTGGCCGAGCTTGAGCACGAGCCAAACAAAAAGGGCACCTTCGCAGGCCAAAACGTACATGAGTGCTGAACCTCGAAGCGAATCTGTCCTAACAAACCTTAGTGAAGCAGAAGGGCACGACAATTGGAATGTGAGTACCACTCGTATAAACTGCAAAGTCATAAAAGGCATGACGGAAGGTACTCCCGATACCCCAAAATAAAGATAAGAAGATGACAGGAAGTTATTTAAAGAATAGGTGAAATTCCTCCTAAAGGGTGAGGAGAAGGTCGAAGTTCTAAAGGCATTTCGAATGGGCCGTATAACAGAATCAAAAGATGAGCAACGCCAACCAAGACCGTTGAAGGTTGTGTTGAAGAGTGAGGCCGAGGTCCAGCTATTGTTAAGCAGGAAACAAATACTCAGATACTCACACCCGACAGTTCTTTTCAGTGGGATTTTTCCCCGCGGAGCGGGAGAAATGGAGATTGCTAAAAGTATAACTCCACAGGAGATGCGAACTCGGCGAGAGCAATCTTCGAAGTCTGAACGGGAAGATCGTCCAAGTCCCGAGGTCACTCCTCTGGAGAAAGCCGATAATACTAACAGCCTAGTCAGGATGGAACACAGTCCATCTTCATCAGCACCGACAGTTACCTGCATGCAATCTCACGCAAGAGGCAACCGCCTGCATAAAGTGGTGACTAAGTCTAAATTGATTTTTTTTTGCACTAATGCCCAAAGTCTTCCCTCAAAAATTGATGAACTCAAGGCAGTACTTTTGGAGCGGAAACCTGATGTAGTTGACATAACGGAAACATGGCTAAAAACAAAATAGCAGATTCGGATATTTCGATTCCAGCATATCAGCTTTTCCGCAAAGACCGACAAAACCGACAAGGAGGTGGGGTTGTTGTGTATGTCAGAACTGAAATCTCTGCTGTAGAAAGAGAACACACTTTAGCCATGGAGTATGAGTCCGTCTGGTAAAAGATCAAGCAGGCGAATTCACAGAACCTTACATTTCTGGCCGTACACCGGCCACTAAACATACTGAGCGGAGCCGACGACTCGCTCCTTGGTCTGGTGAAAGAAGCTACTAGCCACCAGGAGGTTCTCATTGTTGGTGACTTCAAAGCCCCTGCAATTGAATGGAACAGCCTGACAGTGGAAGCTGCGTCAACTTCCTTTAGTTCCAAATAAATGAATCGCACGCTTGACCTATCTCTAGTTCAGAACGTTAAGGGCATCACCAGATTTCGAGAAAACCAGCGGGCTACTTTTTTGGATGTCATTCTTACGAAGGATTTATCCTACACAGATGAAGTGCATTCAAGTGCTCCGCTCGGTAAGAGTGACCATACGACGCTAAGGTGAGATTACTCACTCCATACTCAACGGCTGAGGAAAACGGAGGAACAGCCAAACATATGGAAGGTCGATCTCAATTCAATGAAGAATACACTATCGTCCGTGAATTGGAACTTCCTGCTCAAGGGGGATCCGGAAGAGGATTAAAGATCACTCAAGAGGGTTGCATTAGATCTGATTAAGTGCTTTTGTCAGGTGAAGGTACACAAGACGACTCGTCGTCCTGCCTGGTTGACGAGAGACCTTAACAGGCAACTGAAGAAGAAGAATAGGAAATGGAAGTTATTCAGGAAAACTGGGTCACCAGTACAACTTGAGGAATTCCGACGCCAAGGAATTGCAGTAAAAAATCAATTCGCCAGGCCAGGAAAAACTATGAATCATGAATCCTCCAACAGGCCGAAGATAAACCCTAAATTCTATTCCGCTTTATTAACAGTAGATTAAGAAACAAGGATCCTGTCGCAGTACATAAGGATGATGATGGCGGAGAAGTCGTTGAGAATGACGAGAAAGCCGAGTACTGTAGCCGGTTCTTTGCCTCGGTATTCACTAGGGAAACCGAGCTTCATTTTGATAATGCCAACAGTGTTGTTGTAAACGCTCTCTACTATTTCCAACAGCTGTAATTGAGAGGTAGATGCAGGGGCTCAAAGAAGCAAAGTCATCCGGTCCAGACAATATACCAGCCGAGTTCTTGAAAGAATTGGCAAGCGAACTCTCATAGCCCCTAGCAAATATCTTTCGTTCTTCATTTGAGTAAGGAAAACTGCCATCCGAATGGAAAACTGCAAATATTTACCTGATATACAAGGGTGGAACCCGCATGAAGGCCAACAATTACCGGCCCGTCAGCCTAACTTGCATTTGCTGTAAGGTGATGGAAACGATAATTAAGAAGATGACAATGAAGTTCTTGGAGGAGAACAACCTACTGTCGGCTTCAGAAAGAACCATTCTTGTCTGTCCAGCCTTCTACTCTCCACTGAGCAGTGGACTCGCGCACTGGATGAAGATGGTAAGGTTGACGTCATCTATAGGGACTTCAAGAAGACATTTGACAGCGTCCCACATAAGCGTCTAATGTATAAATCGTCAGAAATTGGCATAGGAGGAAACCTGCTGGCATGGATCACAGATTTTCTCACAGGGTGATCGCAAACTGTGTGCATCGGTGACTCAAAGTCAAACCCTACATCTGTGCTGAGTGGCCTCCCCCAAGACTCTGTCTTAGGGCCAATGCTCTTCCTAATCTATATCAACGACTGTGTCAACGACTTGGGTTGCAGCGCTATCATGTTTGCCGACAACGTCAAACTCTGGAGAGCCATCAGGTCTGACGCCGATACGAAAGCGCTTCAAGAAAGTCTCAATCGAATAAGCTGTTGGTTTGCTCATTGGCTCTTAAACTTCAACATTAGTAAGTGTGTGGTTTTAAGACTCCGTACTAGAAGGACTGATGAGGAGAACGATTCCTTCCAATACCTCCTCGATGGGCACCAGCTTTCAAATGTGAACGAACAAAAGTATCTCGGTGTTCTATAAATTCCTCACTTAAACCATATACTCAGTGTGTAAATGCAGCTAAACTCGCGACACAGGTGCTGTTTGCGATTAGGCGGGGATTCGTCAACATTGACAAGGAGCTCTACAGAAAACCTACGGAGCGTTTGTTTGGTCCCACTTGGAGTATGCTGTCCAGGCCTGGCGTCCGTGGTTCAAGAAAGATTACCTGCACCTGGAACGACTGCAGGCGAGGGCTATGAAGATGGTCAAGAATCTTGGTCATTGACCTTATGAAGACAGACTGACCGAACTTGATCTTTTCCCTCTCAATTATAGGCAACTCCGCGGGGACCTCATAAAAACCTACCATATTGTTAGAGGCCAGGACTGCGCCCTAGAATTTGATGATTTCTTCAAATTGGCTCAGACTGACCATCAGCGGGGTCATCCCTTTAAACCACAGAGGAAACCGGCCCGTATCGACGTTTGACGCAATGCCTTCTCTTAGAGGGTCATTGGAGCATGAAACAGACTCCCGGAAGAGGTTTTGGTCCATTAACGAATACTTGCGATCGTGGCGGCTTCCCCTGTTTTCGTCGCGTTTATGACGGTCCCGGAAATCAACAAAGGCGTATCTTGGTCGCAGCTCAGATTTTTTGGGATCTTCTCGTGACTCTGCAGTCTCGTCCTCGTACCCGTATGAATTTTCCGATCAAGTAATAATTCGTTATGGACCCCCTAACCTGCCATCTAACCAACTAACCTGCTGCATCGTTGCATATTTTTCAAACACCTTGTCCTACGAGCGACAGTTTTTTTCCTAAAAATCATTAACTACATTCCATCTTGTGAATTCTGAGCCCTGCCTTAGGAGTTTTTTTCACTGTCTGCTCTTTTGTTCAGTTACACCTGCTGGTTCGTGCTAACTGACATCATCCCATCTGATTATATTACTTGGAAAAAGTGAAAAGCCACCCACAAGTACGTTAAAGACCTCCTTTGAAATGTTTGGCATTGTCGATGCATTTCTTAACTACTGTGTGCCGATAGGGAGTTCAAAGGCGTTTGCCTTTATTTCCCTTAATAAATTGACTTTACTTGACTTGATAGGTCCAATATATAAGTGTCAATTTTAACGAGATGGTACACGGTCTCAGGAAAGGATCGCGCTTTGAGGATATGTTTCAGTTGCCACTCTCTCCTAATTTCCGTGGACATACGATGAAGCTGCGCACAAAGATGTCCAAGCATAGTCTCCGCTGCGAATTCTTCACACTACGGGCCATAAAACAGTGTAGTTATCTTCCGTAATCAGCCATGGACGCCAAGTCCCTACAGCTGTTCAAATAATGCTTAGAAAATCACGTATTTCCACTGTTGTTCTTCGACATTCTGAACTCGACCTCACATCACACACTCACGAGGCAAGCGTTTTCGTTAAAACACTGCTACTTGCGGTTTGTCCATGCCAATTAATAAGTGTTAATTTAACGCGTGCGCCATGTTTTCAACATTCTTTTCAAATGTGTTGCCTATTACCCTTGCCAAATAAAAAGAAAATTAAAACTGAATTAATTCCAATAGCGCCCGGCCTTTCGCAGAGAGTTAAGTAAGTAAGCGAATGAATGAAAAGGTTCGCGTTCCAGGTATGGATAGGGCAGAAGACTTGTCGAGCACCGGATCAATTT
>JAYGXS010000001.1:104796604-104828622 GCA_036362985.1 Ligula intestinalis | reverse complement strand
AGGTCACAATAGTTTCCTATTTCCTGTTTCGTCGCGACTCTTCCGCTTAAAGAGCTCATGAAATTCTCCATTGTTGAAGCAAGATAAAAACTTCGTTCTCGATGATTCTGAGAAATCTGAGTTGCTCAATACATTTTTTGCAAAACATATACGAGGTAATCTGAACCGGTTCTGTCATTTCATTTGGCGCCTCGTTTCGTTTAGCAGATTGCAATAATTCGATTGAGTCAATTGTGGAAAATTCGCTGACAAGCCGTTAAAACAAGATTATCACAGTAGTGCATCCGGTGGATCCTAGATGATTACTTCAGATAGCTTGCATGGAAGTCAACATACTACGTCCTCATTTGTGGATTTCAAACGTGCAGTAATGCGGAGCAAGCTAATTACCCCAAATTTGATTAAATGCATGGTGCCCGATGAGCCTAGAAGCTCAATGACTGAGCTTTTGCCACGAAAAAGCCTTCCCTGTTGTATGGAATCGACTCCCACCGAGGCCGCAAATCTTTCGAGATTGAGGCAATGACATTATTGAAATCTGCCAAACTCCTGACATTCTGTCATTAATATATCATTAAATTGATATGATGCAGTAAGGTGGGATCGTGATAATAGTGAGAACGTGCGTAATGGGGGAGGGGAAGGTGGGCGACAGGAGGAGCTTATCGCAGAAAACAGGGCCAGTGGGGTTGCACCAAATAGTCGACAGCAAAATTCCCGCAAAGATTGCCAAAATGCTGAAGTTGCGACCAAGCAGACGGTGGACCACCAACAAGCTGGTGAAAAAAATAAAAACCCTTGACAATCATCACCAGAGAACTCAACGACCACCGTCATGGTTGTACAACGGAGAAAAGTTGGCAACATTGGGAAATGAAGCTTTGCAGAGGATAATGTTGACATATTTAGAAACCAATTGAACACTGCATCAAGACCCTACAAGATCACAGTCGATATTTCCCCTCGCTCCTCCTAGGACAATTCTACATCGATATCCCCCATCAATTACGATCTTGGATATTGTGGCTGCAACCGTTCGTAAACAATTTTTTTCTACACTGCTGGAATTATTTTTCTTGCGTGGACGATCTTTTGAAGTCGGAATTTAAGAAGATTTTGTTTTCCAACCAATTCTACCGAGACGCAACCTATTTAAACCGAACACAACCTCTTCAAACCAGCAAATTCGCGGCCTAGTAAAAGAAATCGTCAAGATCAGAATATTCTTGAGACCTTCAAAGGCTGAGTCGTTTCCCAATATTGAATACACTTTTTCAAATAAATTTAAAGTGCTTATTAAAAAAAATAGCTACAGTATTTGTTAAGTTCCCTGTACTTATTTTTCGTAAGTCATATAAGGCTGAATTTTTATAAATCATCTTACATTTAAAGCAGTTTTTTATCAAAATTATGAGAACAAAAATTATAGCTCATCGTAAGATATCTGCTCCCAGACCCAAGCGGTGCCTGACCACGCCTATTAGTCAATGCCTTGATATCAACATGCAGCCCATTGTCAAGGCTAAGCAAATTGATTTATCTGCATTACAGAACTGTAATGACTTCATGATGAAGTTTGGTTCTGTTTTATCAATACTAGGCAATCTGTTTGATGGCAAGTTATCAGATGTGCCCTCGCAAGATTGTAAAAAGTTAGACTCCCTCGTCCATCTTATAACCACGGAAGCTTTTGATAGACAAAAGCGAAGCTTTAACTTTATACTAAAAAATGCCTCCATTATCAGTCGCCCTTTGGATATCGCAAACGATTTTCTATGTTCGGGTGGTTTTAACTACAAAATTGCAGAAGCCAAACGCCTCCAATCGCGTAGCAAAAACCCGCCCATCCTAGTTAAACTGTTTTCACCGATCGAGGTGGACTCAATCTTTGCTCAACGAGGTCGCATTTCCCAATATTTAGAAAGGACTAAAAGTTTTCTCTGTCGGGATCTTACACCAATGGAGCGACGAAATACGGCTCTCCAGTCCAATAGACCAATGACTTCTCAGCCTACTATTCCTAAATCTGTTCGTAGTCCCGATAGGGTAAATGCACTCGCTAATCCTCCCCCCCGCATAACTGGCCATACGCCCACTAACGTCAGTGCACCCGTTATCCCTGCCTCCCAGGTGTCTTTTCATAGTCCCATAACGGTCAGTACACCTGCTATCCCTACCTCCCGAATATCTAGTCATAGGTCCATAAACATCAGTGCACCAGTTAGCCCAACTCTCTTGATATCGGGACCGTCAAGGCCCGCCGCCCCGTCATCTACTACGATTAATACTAGTCTAAATACATTCTCTGTCCAACGATCTATAAATTCCGCCGCCCCTAACGCGGCAACAAGTTCATTAAGAATGTCGCCAACACCGTCGATAGCGTTTAGGCCGAGTGCTTTCCCAGCACAACCTAGCTCCTCTTTTGACCGTGGGAGTCATATTATTCCCCCGTATAATGCGTTATTGAACACGCCGGGCCCGAACCAAGAAAAATTTAATTTGCACGAATCAATGCTCTCATTCCCGCAGATAGACCTTATGCCACCCGTAATTCCTCCAGGATTATTGCATCCCCCTTAAGCTCCACTTCGAACCATTCTCACTTCTTTGCCTCCAAATATGCCTTCCTCTGGAATAATATTCCCCTCGAAATTAGGCTGTCGTCTAACTTAGCAGGTTTTAAAGTCAAATTACGTAAACACTTAACTTCAGAAGATATAAAGGCCTTGTTATCCGTCTCCTTCCCAAACACACAACTTTTGGACTTTGAAAAGGGTCCCCCTGGTATCTGAGGTTGTTATGTTTAGATCAAATTTTTTCCATGCATGTCTATTTCTTCATTCTTTCAGTGATATTTACAACGATGTTTCGTCCACTTCTCTGTCCAGTCATCATTGCCGTTTTCTCTATTCTCCGTTTTACTACCCTGACGATAGGCTTCATGGTCCTCAGTCATGCTCGTTGCTGTTCTGCTATTTTCGCCAGCTCGTCGCTAAACTCCGCAGTCTACAAGGTCACAGCTCGGACGTTTCGTTGATGATCAGGTGACCTCTGCCGTTCCCTCATCTTCCTGACTCTGTTGTCCGCGATGGTCTCCTCCGGTCATCATCTCCCTGATGGTTGATCATGAAGCCAGTCGGGCGGTGTAACAATGGTGAAAGACAGCCTCTGCTATTATATGATGTCTCCAATCACAAGAAGCGTTTCCCACCCTCATTCGTTCTCATCAACAGTCCTGTCTCATTTGCACTACAATCAATCCTCTCAACCAAACCCCTTAACTTTTTTGAAGCAGTTTTTTTCTCCTACGTTTTGTTTTTTTTTAAGCAGGGGTTCGCTGAACTCCGCCCCAGCTTAAATGGTAGGAGTTTTTTTTCACTGCTTCCTTCTTAGTTCACCATGCGTTGACTTCTATTTTAAAATGACGATATGACGAATTTATCTACCAACACTACTAAACGCTCCCGCTGTCTATGTGGTTGTTTCATGGAGAGCAGCATTTATCAACTGTGTATTTATTTTTCCACAGCACTAAGTTAGCAATGACGAGGCCCTCCGGGCCTAAAATATAAAATTTATTTATTTATTTATTTATTTACTATCTTGGAAAGAGCCTCAAAAGTTGAGTGTAAAAGTTGCGTGTTTGGGAAGGAAACAGACAGTAAGGACGATAGTTCGTACAGATTTAAATGTTTACACATTTTGCATTTTTAAATTGGTAATGTAAAAGAGCAATCTAATTTAGAGTGGAAGATTGTTCCAAACGAAAGCACATCTGGCGAAAAAAACGAGAACAGTAAAATAGAGAGCTAAAGAGTAGTGAATTTACAATGGAGGACTTATGAGTGCCGTATTGTAAGTTTACCGGAGTCAGAGCGTTAATTTGTGAGAGAGTAGGGCTACTGTTAACGTGACACAGGACGCATGTACCGGCTTGGAGTCTTCGTACCCACAGAAATTTAATGTTCACTAATTGCTACATATCCCTATAAGAAGTACTGGATCCAGAAAAAGAAAATATTTTACGAGTGAAAACTCTCTGAACCCTTTACTTCTACTGCCGGCAGACGCGTTCATCAAACCAAATACAAAAAATGTATTCTAGGATGAAAAAAAGAAACATAGAGGAAATATGTAGTTTTCTTTCCGGAAGGAAAAAAGTTATATGGTATGCTGATTGTGGAAGCGCAGTAGGAGGATATGGGATTCTGGAATCTTCCACTATATACGAAAGGGAAAAAATGAAAGATAAAAATGTACGGTCAACATACGCAAACGCGAATGTGTTCAACCGTGAAAATCAATCCTAAGCAACATAGCTTTGATAGTATGGCTGCGTTCAAGTGCCCAATGCACACTTAAAACTTTGTTAATATCTCCTGCCTTGGCAGGATTACGTAAGGCCAGGGGAAAACCTCACAGCGTGATGTCAGATATCATGTGTTTGATGTAAAAGTAAATATTAATGTAAACTTTGAGTAATACTTTCAATTAAAGTGACCAAATTTGATCTGAATTTGGTCGTAAAAATCGTTTCTTATCCAGAGCTCTAGCCCAACAGTCTCTCGTGCATCTTGCCATTAGTCTCTAAATTTTTTTACTTTGCATTCAGAGTGCTGTCCGGTAGCATAGTAGTTATTGTTGAATCCAAAATTTTAAAAAGCTCAGTGACGACGTGTCTTCCATAACAGTCTACTAGAGCCACAGATTCAACTAATAAATCCCTCGTCCTCCGTTTCAGCCTAGCCCATATCCACCCCCTGTCAGTTATGTACTCAAATGACTAAATTAGGTTTAGCATCACCTGTGTTTATTGATCCACTTCTCACGATTCTGCGGGCTCTAACTCACAAATGTAGAAACACGCTGCACTTTCTGTGGATAGGAGGGATGTAAGAACTTTGAGTGGCTGTTTTATATTCTCGGATGCTTACCTCACAAATGCATCTTTGGCGGACAACTATGACAGGCCTTTAAATCTAAATACAGATCAAAATGGTGAAATTCGTTGAACCTACCGACAAAGATACTTCCATTTGAAACTAAAAGATCCCTGTTCTTGTTTTCATCTTTACATGAGACAATATGTTCTTTAAATGCACTAGGCTCAGTGATTTTCTCAGGCATGTAAATAAGTTACCAATTGAAACATATACATTGGAAGGTGTCTTTTAATGTGACACGTTTGATGGAGACAACCAAATTGCAGCATAAGAGTCCAAATATTAGAGACGGTAATCCAACTACAGAGGAAATAATTGAGCGAGTAATTATAGTAATTTTATTTATTAAAAGATTCGGGCATGGATGCATGGACCAGGCAGAAAATTACTAGATTCTCAGGTTGCTCGACCTAGTAACTTTGAAGAAGCGCTTGAAATAAGAAAGTCGCACGAACAATTTGAATTTAAATGCATGGTAATATACATGATCATAATCTTAAGTTATATTTTGCTATATCAGAAAGCACTCGCGGATTACGCAGCTCTTGGAGCACTGAGAAAGGAGGATCCCACAAACGAAGCTTTGACGCAAATCGACTATGAAGTTCAAAACTTCGTAGATAAACTGAATGCAAGGACATTCTTAGTAGTCTCTTGTTTCACTTTCTTCCGTGTTTTGGACGAGGTATTTTTCGCAATTTAACATTTTGTTTTTCGTAGTTGTGGAAACTGCTTGATGAAATAGAAACACGTTCTAAAGATTTGAATCTCTCAAAGTTAAAATCGGTTTATGACAGTATCGAAAGTCTTGAACAGGGCATGGTGAATTCTAATAATAAAGTAGCATCTCTTGGTCGCGAACTTGAGAGATTGCGGGTCATTCTTCAAAAAACGGATCCGGATTATCTTGATCAATTGGAATCAGGGTACAGGGACGCATGCTTACATACTGCTAATGCCCAACAAATAATGCAGCTGCGAAAACTTGTTTTGAAGAAGGAGCTAAAGGCGAGTCGTAAACTAAATTTTAGTCCATTTAATTCAAAGCATTATTTCATGCTGACTTCTTCAGGACCGTTGCTTGAAAATTGTCTGATTCCTATTTCAAAACTTCAAAATATTTGAATTTTATCGGGAGAAATTTTGCCGAAAAAAGGCGTTTCACACCTAAGAGTGTTAGAATTTTTGGAATATCTCCGTCTTATGTGTTACAGATACTTCAATGTGAACAAGAAATATCAGAAAAAGTGGATATGATCTCCTCAGTGTCTGAAGAGGTTGAAGAATTATTTGAATCGAAGTGCGTGGGCAAAATGGCAATCGAAGCATCCAACATCATTTCGGACTGTCGTGAACTCCATACGAAAGCCAGTGTAATAATATTTAAACCAATACGTTTATATTTTTCTGTACTCGTTTTACAAAAATGGAAGTTTATCAGAATTGGCTAGAACATATACCGTTGAAACCGCTTAGCGTACCCTTTTGTTTTTATAGCATGCGTACGAAGAATGCAGAAAATTATTTGATACATATCGCTTAATGTGTGAGGCTGATCTTCGACAAATGCGAAAACCCACACTTTCCTTAAAGAATCGCCTCGCTAAACAGTACCCCCAACTACGGAAACGCATTGAGGAAGTTATAGCAATTACTAGCAACGCTGAACACTGCTATACGGAGTCTGACAAGGTAAGTAGAATATAGCAAATGCATTCTTCCTGATGTTCGTTAATTCACATTTTATTAGTTTCTCTACATCGACTGCAGTTCAGGCCTCTCTACGCGTATACGTGCCTCGAAAACGCAGTTAAATAACTGAACTTGCGACATGATTTTCGTCGTTGTATTATAATAGCTCTCTGTGTAGTCTTTCAATGCTTTCATATACATTTTTTTTTATTTTTGGCTTTGCTAACTGTTTTAATTTGCAACTATTAATGCCAAATATTGCGATTTCTGTGCAAGTTAGATACTATAATTCGTATGTTATTGAAAGTAAACTACAGTCCTTAGAGAAGGTAGGAAAATAGCTGGGATTCAATGGAGGTAATGATCACAGAGCGGCCTCCAACTAGTACAATTATCAATTTTGAAGCACGTTTGAAGTCTTCGTTGTTTTTTGCATTCATAATCAACTTTTGACGAGGAATTAACGTTGGAATTGCAGTTAATAAACTTTTTCACATTTTTCGAATAACATATCTGATTTAAAATTCTTTCTTTGTGGAGAAACCTCCATTGCATATCGTATTATACTTAAAATCAGCAGTGTAAGGGCTTAAAAACAATTGGCGTTTAAAACCGATGGCAGAGCAAATGTTTTGCCTAAAATCACTGCTAAAGTGTCCTTTTTACAAAATACATTAAAGATTAGGTTCTAGAAGTCACCACATCGATGTGATTGAAATAATGCTATAAAAATGACAAAAACTATTTAAAAAATTCACCGTACCTAAACTCTATAGTATCTTATCATAAAATTAAGCGTTGGTCTTTTATTTTTCCCAAGTTGAAATAGCCAAATGTCTTTCTTCTATTGAGATAGTAGTGCTAGGCAATAAAACTAATATGTAGACTAAAAAAACTGCCAACTCAAGGAAATATTCAAATAATTTATGATTTATAAGATTTCGCTTCATTTTTTATATTTATCGTTATTTTTGCCTCAGCTGCTTAGAATTGTGGGAGAGGAGCTTCTCAAAATTGCAGCCAGTCAGACTCAGGTTTTGCCAGAACAGAAGAGCCAACATCTTCTCCAACTGGCCGAACAATTCGAACAGCTCAAATCCCGAGCATCGTCCCTCTTGCACAACCTGAAAGCTGAAACTCGACAAAAGTAATTGTCAGGCAACATAAAATGGATTAAATATCTGCTATTGCTTGGTAACCCGCAGAGTAAGCTTTACATGTTTTAACATGACAGTTTCTGGCGGGCTGGCTATCGACTGCCTTGAGACATGAAAGAGAGTTTAGCTACCACAGCATCTATGTCTCATAGATTTTGCGTGGCCCGATGATTAGAAAACCGCTCATCGAGTAGTTGAATGTGACATCACTGGAGTCATCTAAGCGTCCCAAGGAAACCCCCTTTGTAGATCTTCCGTATTTGCGAAAATTTTATTTTGAAATTGTCCTCATGGCTTGTGCCATTTATTTTTATGCATGCAAAGATCGCAGTTACACAGATACACGAGTAGTTTCAGCTTCAGCCTTATTTCTCGTAAGCATCCTGTAGTTAACAAAACACTTTGGTTTCCGAAGATATGCTCCCGTTTTTTTGCCAAGTATTTAGACTGAAGTACTATGTATGCATCTTCGAACCTAAAGTCTAATTCGCAGATTTAGCGGTATAAGTAGCACTCAGTAGGTTCCTAGATTTCGAAAAAAGATATGTTTATTATCATGCGTTCGCCATCCCCTAAGGGGGCGGAAGAAAACAGAAAGTCAGCCCACGGACTGCCCGGAATTTGTACCGACGCCTCAGAAAATGCCACGTTTATATCATCAGAGCTGTGGGTTGGCTATTCATACCTGCCCATAACATATCTTGTATTGCAGCAGTACCAGATGGGCAAACATTGAATTGCCTATTTATTGCCGATTAGTTTAACTCTCTCTCTCTGTGGTCGACCGCTGTCAATTCGTGTTTCCTTCACCTCCCTTCGTGGTCGTCTTAGCTGCAACAGCGTGAGAACCTATCGAGAGGAGGGTTAAAAGGCTCTCAATCCAAGAAGAGTAACCGACTGATTTCCTTTACCACAGTCATACAGTTATTTATTTTGCGTGCACATTGGCCATGTAGGTCGACGTTTGCGATCTCGGTGATACACTGTACTCTACTTCTTCAATTAAGTATCCTTTTTAAGATTGAAAGACGTACAAAATGTGAGTTATGCCTCCTATAGAGTAAGCCCGTTTTCTATCTTGTACGTGGCTACTTGGTACACATGGTTTCGACCCTTAATTGCCAAGTGACTTTCTTGTTTGTGAGTGAAGGCAACTTCTCAGTTTAAAATAATGGCATCGCATGACATTGTGTAGACCTCGTCTCGCATATCAAACCAGTGAATTATATTATAAACAGAGCTCGTAAGCATATCTTTCGAGACCAGTCGCTTATCTTAATGAAAAATCAACTGTTTCACACACCTCTTATTTCCCTATAGGAGTTCCCGCGAAGTCTCTGAAACGTTAACCGAAATAAGAGGAGGATTAAGACTGCGGCTCTATACATTGCTTGTAAAACTTCAAGAGTACGAACTCGCCATAACAGGCCAGTGCCAAATATTCAACCTGGCCGATGACCTGGTTCCACAGTGGCGAGCATTGACACCAGACTCTCGAACTCAGTCTCCCGTCTGCCGGAAAAATCAAAGTCAGGAGCAAAGCGGGGCAACCACACGCCCTATGAGTTGCTGCAGCCTGAGGACGCCCCCACTCCCACCAAAACGCCTTCATCGTGGCAGTCTTACACCGCCAATTTTGCCTCCTCGGTCTATTCCCTCCGGGGTGACCTCCCGGATGACAGAAGAACTTCCAACGGAGTCACCACACTCAGAGGGTCTATCTGGATTTCCTGGCATGGTAGATCAAGTAAGATGTCACTTTCGGATCTGATCTGCCTGTTTATCTTTGTCGCCTTCCTCTTTCTCTCCCTCTTCTTCTTTCTTGAGCGCACGCTTCTTTTTTCAAAATCGTACCACTCCATCGCGTGGTCTTCCAGATTAGCTAATAAGAAGGCTTTTACAATGCACAATTTTGTTGAGTAAGCGACAAACGTCCTTGAGCATGTTTTTCCTGATGATAGCAGACGTGTTTTCAAGCTACTGGTGTGTAACAACTAGTTCATGTCAGATGAGGGCGGTATTCTGAAGAACCAGTTCTGATACTAAACAGGAGATGGGGAGCCCCTTGAGTTCCGTTTATCTGCTCGTAGTTTTCTCCAGTAAACGTAAAGTAAGGTTTCTGATACAAAATTGGAACAGTATCATGAGGTGCCATGAGGTCTACGAGAAATTAGAAGGCTGATCTAATAGAGGTATTCGAATTTTCTTGGAGGAAAATTAGTGTTTGATTGCCGAATTGTAAGTCAGGCTACCTTTTATTGCACCGATTGGTTGCTGTAGGAAATTCGGCCTATGGGATTTGGCAAATCAAGTGGTATACTTTACTTTGCTTTGGTGCCAATCTTTCGCTGTGGTTACATTCTCCAAAAAGCTTATTCCACCGACCTACTACTATTTTGGCTCTCGAGTTCTGTACTGGTCTGTAAAATTCTCTGTCATCACCAAGGGCCTTAGCTTTTTCATTATAGTCTTCTCGATTCATCACGAAAGTTGTGCTTCCCTAATCAACGCGCATAGTAGGCTAGATAGAAACCAACATTAGCCTTCTTCGTTGTATATCTAAGTCCTCAAATTTAATCTTGGACGTCGGACGGTTGCATACACATATAACTTTGAAGATAGCCATCCCGAGAAATGTTATTTTTTATCACCCTAATGAATCGAGCAAAAACGCATTTTTCATACCCCGACATCTACCAAGCCGAACTCAATTACCTATTCACGCTGTTTTCTAAAAACGGCTACCCCAGAGAGTTCATGCGTCGATGCATGAAACAGATAAAGTTTAAACAAAACAAAAAGGAACTAGAATGTTCCAATGAAGTGCCTAATCCAAGAAATTGGCGAACACTTCCATATATTAAAAACGTTTCTGAACTCGTTGAAAGATACCTGATGAAGTATCAAATCCAAGTAGCGCAAAAACCAACACATACTCTACGAAACCAGCTTGTACACCCTAAGGATAGGGTTGGCTATTTATACAGAAAAGAGGTCGTTGACAAAATTCCTTGTAGCTGTTGCAATGCAGTTTATAGCGGAAAAACAAGACGATCGGTCTCCACACGCTTACGTGAACATCAGCGAGCGGTAAAGGGACGATATCCGTTGTCTGAGGTCGCCATGCACACAGTAGGAACTGAGCACCAATTTGCATGGGACAAAACTTGCATTGTCGGCTCTTGCCCATACAAAAAGGGTCACGAATTTTTAGAAGCTTTGAATTCCGACGAATCCTGCATCAACAGGCACGTTGAATTGGATCCACTATACACCAACCTTAAAAAGGCCTGGAAAATAGACCAACCACAAAAGCAGGCTAATGACCACAGCTGACACAGCATTTTCGATTTTTTTGCCACGTTAAAAATGTGAACTGTTCCTCACACTATTTCCTCACGTTTGAAGACAACCTAGCCTGCTAGTGTCGAAAATTTATGAATAAAGTTTGTAACCGTTTCCCGGAGAATTTCTCCATCAAGACATCTAACTTGGAATCTCCGTAGTGTCGGAAAACGGTGCTCTTTGTCAGGTCTTAAATTAATGTTTTCATTGGTATGGTCGGGCAATCCACTATCCGACTGTCATAAGTGTTCCTAATTCGACTTATCAGAGGTCAGATCAAATCATGGCGGAGAATAATGGCTGTTTATACAACAACCCGTTTGAACCGCGTCTAACGCATGGCTGCTTCCCTTAGTTATCTGCTGTTTAGATAGGGACAATCATCCAAATTCTTCGTAAACGAGCGTATGGTCACATATACTCTGATCTGGCTTCTACCACATAGATCTTTATTGATAAATACTTATTTTCTGTCCATTGGAATCCTTCTTCACCATGCATGGACACCGCAGCGCGTTTGCTGCTCTGGGCTTTGGAAAACAAATTAAATCCTCATTTACCTTCATCCAGTTCTTAGTTCTAATCGCCTAATAGCCATGACCTTCTATGTTACTCATGCACTCATGACTAGCACTCCTCGTCCATTAACATAACTCCTTCGCCTAACTTTCGATAACAGCGCCTGACCTCCCCTTTTTAAGTTCCGATCAATCTATCAGTTTACAGACCTCCTGCTGCAGTTGAAGACCCCAATCGATGCTGTCGGCGTTCACAAGTCTCGGGTGGATGAGTTGGTGCAACAGCACGAGGAGGCTCGTCGGACGGCCTCCGCGGAATGGCACAAACTGGAGTCACGCCTGTCCGATGCCGTCGCTCGCCCTAAACTCCATCCAGAAAGGCTTAGTAGGCTCCAGACCCTGCAGACGGAGGCCAAGAACCGCTTCTCCGATTGGCTGCATGACTGGGAACAGCGACGAGGCTTCCTGGTGCCCAGACAGCGGCTGCTGGAACGTATTGCGGAGCTGGAGCACGATCTGGGTGAATGTGCCGACCGTCTGGCCCACATCTTCGGGGTGGCCTGCCGTCCGACAGCCAACGCCTTAAATGGACGTCTGTCTCCGGAGGGTCGGTCGCAGACGTTGCCGGGGACGACGACAACCGCGGCTCCATTGAATTTACAGCTTTACCTTCGACAACTGGATGCTATTAGCGCGGAGGTTTTGGGGATGCGTCAGACAGTGCCCGTAAGATTTCTCAGGCATCCTCCTTTTTTTCCTGCCACGCCCTGGGCTGAAGTTAAGTTAGACGGGAAATTAAAAAAAGTCTTCAATCAGCGGGAGTAAATGAGAGCCCTTTTTGAAAGAGGGTAACAAGGGGAGGGGGAGCTGGAAGTTGTGCTTCAATGGTTTCAGTCCTGAAGCAGGGGTCGTGGGCAACGCAGCATGTGCCAGCGCCGTCCGGCATTAATCCTTAAACAGCATGCTGCCGTTCGTCTTAGCCCAAAAGCTCACAGTTAGAGCGTTACTACTTTCGAAACTTAGTGCGCTCAGGAGATGTTGCACTTCTTATCGTGGAGTCTTACGCCTGTTGTTTCTCACCGAATTTCGGACTTAATTTATTGACTATATTTTCAACGGCCGATATTTGGGCTGCAGTCATTTCAAAAGTTTTAAACTTATTCCTTTCATAGTAAAATAACAGGATGCACCATTCAGAAGAAGAATATTTGACCACTGGGACAAAACTTTTATTCGCCTGAAGTTTCGACATCCGTCGCGGATTCTGCATCAGAGCCATAAGCAGAAAACAGATCTGCTTCTGCTAAGATACACCGTGCTGACCCGAGTATTAGCTAAAATTCCAGATGTGTACTTCTCCGATATTCTACCGCTGTGTGGTACAACCACGAGGCGTATGGTTCATCAGTGTGCTCCCTAGTATTTCCTATGGGCTTTTTGGCAGATATTCCAGTTCTTTAACTGATGCTTTTCATTTAAATTGACCGCTTACTTGGAGTAAGCCATTCTAAACCAAGCTTTGTAGGCGCTAGTACTTGTGGTACCAGTATGGTGTATCTGGTCACGTCAGTGTATACTCCAGGCTGTATTTAATAGTTACATTAAGGTTATGCCGTTATCCGGTTTCGGGTTAATAGAACTCGGCTCAAATATTCATGTAAACTTTCAGTTTGTTCCTATAAAAAGATAAGTAAAAACTGATTTATTCCACATTACCAATCTTTTTTCCCAGAAATGCACAGCAGCAACTAAGCTCACCACTTTATCTCTGGAAACCAGTATTCTTAAGGGACGGGTTTCGTGCTAAATTTAATTCCCGGAAGCCGCCCAGGCGTCAAACAGTCTGTTTTTGTAACTACAATTTTCTGCAATGACCTACTTTAAGGTAATGCGAGAGTTGTCGGTAATCGAGGCAAAGGTTGTCATCCCGGGTATTTGTCTAGAAGAAAAAGTCGTTGTGATAACCGGAATCGTTGATGGTTTATCTCTGACAATGGACTCCCGCAAAGGGTTCTAAAGCTCTGAAGAATAAAATTACGATTCCGGTGACCACAATGACTTTTTCTTCTAGTTGTCAGTAAACTTTTATTCCGACAATTAATGTAAAATATAGTGCCCCGGACAGCAATGTCAGTATTGTTCAGTGGATCCGTCGAATTTGCACGAAATATTACGTTTTAAGTCTTGCTGGATGTCGATTGAAACGGATGAGAGAGTAAAAATTCGCACGTAACTTAAGCCAACGTCTATGGGCAGGGAAGGAGGTGGAAGGTTACAACGGAGGAAGGTCTTGTCTTTATGACTCATTCGGTTGAAGATGCGACCCAAACCGGAAGATGCAACCATATCAAAAAATCAGCATAATTGCTAATATGAAACTGATTCTTGATCACGGATTTTTCATGCAAAGCATCGGCCATCGGCAACCGGGTCATTCATTCTTGGGTTTCCATCGTGGTCTGCTGTACATAACTTGGTTTAGAGAATTGCACTACTGTTCTTTGTAACATTTAATCATGCCCTTTTAATCACGTGCAAGGATTTTATACGCAGGATGGATAGTATTCAAAAAAACTTTGTGGTTTTACCTGTTCTCTACCGGCTAGGTTATGCAGTGGCGTCAGTATAAAAAGTAGTTTCGTCAGATCCCCATCAATCATCCCCTCAATGTTGGTGATCTATGGAAATTTAATCAATCCCAACTTTGCCATGATGCCAAGCACGCCAGTCGATGTCAAAACCGGAGAATGATAGGCAGATGAATTATGCAAAGCCGCCAAAATATTCACTAATCATATTTCAGTCCGAATTGGTTGAGCTTCCCTTCTTCGATTTTGTTTGATTGACTGCCGGGCTCATTCCCCGCAAAGGCATTATATGTCCTTAGCTTGCTGTTGATGCAGATGCCACAGTCATTCTAGCGTGAAAATTATTAACTCTTTCATTTTCGCGGGAGTTTTTATGCAAGCTTGGAGTACATATTTAGGGAAATAGGGGATTTCGGCCCCGTCAGAAAATTGATGCTACTATTTGGGCTTTTATCTATTACCTATGCTCTCAATATCGTTACTCATTCGGTAGTAAAGATGTTGGTACATGGAGTTAATAGATACTTTTGGAAACCTAGGTAAAAATAAGGTCGTCGGTGTCGATCCTTGTCGAGATTGTGATTCTTGGGTGCGAAAGTTTGCCGACAACGTAGGATTTTGATGCACTCTGCGATAAGTGTTGGTTAGAGTAGCAAGCTCGTTGATGGTCAATCGAAAATTAACGTGTCTGAGTCGAAGAAAGGCTAGGGCTCCTTTTACATCAATTTTAGATGTTATATTTAGTGCGCAGTTGTCGGCGCCCATAACTTCAAGATTCACCCTGCAGATCCGAGAGTTCCTACAACAGCTTTTTAAATTTACGGTCAATGATCGCTGGCATACAATGTTACCCAAAATATAAAAGTGTGCTTTGGAGAAGGAGTGCTTATTGATGTGGTGTTGTAATATTTATTATCTTGGAACGTAATCATGAAATATTTCAGAGACTCCAGGGTGCCAGCTTTTGAACAGACGTACGTTCGGCTGTCTGACGAAACCCCGCTCGATGCAAAATGACTACTAACTTTAAGTGCATTTTTTGTTCAAATTCAAATTGAAGTATATTTATAGAAAACTTCGGAAAAAAATTCTTTCCTGTATTCATTTGATAACAAATCATGTGAGCTGGAAAATCGGCATCCCAATGCTAGTGTTTGGCTGGAAAATGACTCCAAATAGGTCGATAGTTATCACTTCAGTTTTCCGAGTCTCCACCGATATGCATTTTCATAAAATATTTGCGATTATGGTCAAATCGGTATCAAAATCTGTTGCGTTTCACAAACGCTCTGTTGCTTTTATACCATTTAATTTTATTAACTTCCTCTAGGCTCAGCAAATATTCATTGACCACATAAGGGAAGATGCTTCTGTTGTCTACGGTGTTCAGGCCTCGGAATGCATGGCGAATGTTGAAGAACAGTGGAAGTCATATCAGCAGAAACTTCAATGCCTCGAAAATGCATTACCTTCCTTAAGACAGGTAGTGACCTCGGATTGCATTAAGCTTATTTATTTGTAATTTAACGCTTCTTCGCCTTCTTTAGGAAAACAATTTAGTGCACAAGTATATTTTTCCTTGGGTGGTCTGCGAGCTAAACCTGTACGCATTAATTTTGAATTAACTGCAACCGAATTTCAACGAACTCTGGATTATATATTGTTTATCTAAACTACAACTATAGGTCTGTGTTTAGGCAGTTAACCGTTACTTCTGAAAATTCAGAGTTTATGTCGCTTTCAATCCTAAGTGGATACCACTGACGGCGTGTGCAGGACATTGGAAAACTCTGTTAGTTTACATGCCAATTCTATCATCCTGCAAAAATTGAAATTTGCATCCATGCTCGTCCCATCATTTTACACACAGTCTAAAGGTACATTTCATGGGCAAGTCAAGCTTTGTAAATAGAAACGAGTAAAAAGTCTCCTTAAAGACAGGGTACGGAATAATTTATTCGGATTAAATGCCCCTCAGGCACTTGATCTCTTCGAATTGCGCCTCATCTTTCTTCTCGCAAAATACTCACGATTTAATGTTTCATAAAATTTCTGCCCAACGTGTTCTAACCACCAAGACCAGAAAGCCAAACACTTAGACTGAATGTGATGTGAAACGCTTTTAGTTTCGTAGTTGAGTTCTAAAACACTTTGTTTTCGGAAGCCTTAATTTCGCAATTAGCGGTTTCATTACGTGTAGTTGAGTAATTAGCAAAAGGTGCCGGTAACGTTCAAATTACTTAATCACGCATTCTTTTTTGTAATTTGTGCTCATGACGACGTCGGCGGTGACTCTAGTGGGTCACTGCCATCACAGAGTGCGTTTACAGTGCGACGTAACATCCCTCCACATTCTTCAGCTTGATTCATCTGACATTCCACCCATAGATTTAGTTTTCATGTGATTGCGCACCTACTGGCTTACTTTTATTCCAGATCTTAGTACCTTCACGTTATTGGTGTTTTTATACTTTGCTGTCTAGACAGATTGGATGCCGCTGAACGTGCGTTCATTTGGAGGCACAAGACGCCAAATTACTGGCGCATATTTTCTCGCACAATTGCTAGGCTTTTGCCACAATAACTCGAGGCTGGCATATGTGGATTGAGCTCAATCCATCTGACTTTTAAAAGCATTTGGTTTAATTTTTTTATAAAATAAGTTTTCGCGGGCAGGCAGGCACAGGCATGCATGCTTATCACAAAAAAAATGCTGAATCAAGCAATATTTTACTCGCAGAAATGGCTGGGCACTCTTTCCCAGTTGCGTGTAAAAAATTCCGACAGGTCTTTCAAAACAAAGTTCTCGGCATGCTATCTCAGCCTGTCTGAACCCGGTCGACTAACCGTTAAATACAGGTTCATATTGATGCAGAAGTTACTTGACATGTTCCATATCTAATTGAACGAACTTTACGAACCAAACTTTGGTGAGAGTGCACTTTCGATTTTTCCTCATCAGACTTACGGGAGAGTATGGTAAAGAACATTGAAACACCTAATAAACAGTAATTATAGGGGGAGGAGGATTAAGGGCGTTCAGAAGTCACGTTGTCAGAATATGTAATATCGACAAACAGTAGGTTCCCCCAAATCACATATCAAGGAAGACGGTGTTGGTGCACAAAAGTTTACTGCTGAAGAATAGACAGTACTGAGGCTGTGTTGTGCGCCAACCGCCAATACGTTTACTCCGCATCTGTCTGCGAAGTTGTGTGTTAGCTGCAGTCAAACCTTGCCTACCGGGCCGTGGAAGAGTAATCAATCGTCTGCCGCCAATCAGACGAGGCGGAATTATCGATTACCTATGAGTGTATGCGCGTATGAAGCGGCAAGCTGGTCGATAACACGCGGAGTTGATGACTAAGCACATGTGTAAGCCCTGGCAGGGCGAAAGCAGAGTCAGTGCGGCAAGTTTCCACAACGCGTCTAATCTAGTCCTATCAGGGACTGAGGGGGGAGGGGTGTCTGCAAATTACCTTAGGTTGCGTTTCGTTGTTGTAGCTTGACGTGGCAAGATAGTTAAACTCTTGTAAAGATAGCAGGGCCTTCACTGATCCGGTTACAGAAAATACTCGTCCCATTTTGCCTTGGAGCTCAATCTAGAGCCCTCGCAGGCAGTCACATAGCGACTTGGAATACATGGTGAAGTGGGACCGACAAAAACAAGGTGGACCGAACATGTTCCTTTACCAGATCTATGAACGCTCCACTATCATCATACTCCCGATCACAACTGCCAAAAACAACAAGCCCGTGATGCAATGGCAGAGTGTTGAACTAAATTATAAAAGGCCGTGAGTTCGAATCTCGGGAGTCGCCATCCCTGGAATTTGGTCTCACGAGCTAATGACGGCCCAAAAGCCAGAAATGGTCATTCCGATCCCCCTTCTCTTTATCGCTTTCATTTCATTGCTTTAAAGGTCTGATGATGAGTAATCGAAAGCGTACGTTCACTTTACTTTACTTCTTAAAGGCTTACATGGGTATCCTTGCGGACCGTTTTTGTTCGGCATTACACTTCAAGCCCTTCTACGTAGTAACCCATCTGTCGAAATTAATTTTAATTTAATTTTAATTTTATTACATTGCTGTCCGGTAGATTCCCCTTTCATTTCTCTTTCGTGAACATATGCCATCTACTCTCATTTGAGAAATGCAATCCACTTGGCCTGCTCTAAAATCTGAGTATTTCTGTTTTATTGGCGCCTTTTGGCAAACTTGTGGGATTTAACA
This sequence comes from Ligula intestinalis, assembly GCA_036362985.1. Taxonomy (NCBI): domain Eukaryota; kingdom Metazoa; phylum Platyhelminthes; class Cestoda; order Diphyllobothriidea; family Diphyllobothriidae; genus Ligula; species Ligula intestinalis. The sequence continues at coordinate 104,810,140 of JAYGXS010000001.1, read as the reverse complement.
CCTCATAAATATCCATTCAGTTTACCAAATTAGCCCAAATCCAAAAACGCAACATGCACTTACGCCTGCTATAGCATAGGTGCTTCTGCCAAAAGTTTTTACTAAACCACCAACTTTCAACTGGTTGCACGCAATCTCTATGCTTGCTGAGGATACAGATTCAAGGAATTCCTTTCTAATTAATAATTTGAATTGCAGTGCAAAATCCAACGAAATTAATTTTGGCAACCTGGTCTAAAATATTCCCTTTCCGAAGTACTTAGCGGAATGAATTTCCTGATGTCAGTTTACAGAGTGAGAGAGGGAGAGACTTACTGAGCTGGCTGTGCGAATACTCATTTTCATATAAGCCCCATGTGAAGGATTAATTTAATTAGCATGGAATGTAACTAGCCAACATATAGTCATTATTTTTCTAGTTGCATATGGCAAAGCTCTTAAGGATGACTAGTGAATGTTAAAAAGCTCGGGATACCGCTGAAACACATGCGTAGGCATTTTAGCTAGTATCTAGGCTATGAATATGTTAAGTTACAACATAAATTCATTCTTTTAGTCAGTCTGTCAGCAGCGAGTGGACATTTCGCAGTGGTTGACGGGTTTCAACCCAAATATACACTTAAACTTTCGGTCTACGCCTATAGACCTTTTAATATACTGATATATACCGCGAACAGAAGTTATTTTTTTTTCAGGAGAGTAAAAAGCTGAACTTTCAAAACTATATATCAACCAGTAAGCAGACAGGAAAAGCTAGGGGACCCATTGATGAGCAGGATCCCTCGCAGCTGTGTCAAACAGCGGCCGAATAATGGCGAAACACGTGTCTGGGCCTTTTAGCTAGTACCTAGGCTGCTAGTATGGTAAGTTGGAACATCCAAGCTTGGACTAAACAGTACTCGACTTGGAATTCGGAAAATATTCACTGTAGCTATGGGAAGAGGCTCACTGCGTACTGCTAGGCCAGCAAACTCTCAAACCTAAATTCCTACGGCGCAATACGGTGGGCAACCTTGTTATTGGGAGCGCATAAGTTACGGGCTTGCCTTCAAACTGTCTGTCCTGTATGTCTGACAGTCCCGTTGCCTCCGGACCATATACATGCTTTTGTTCTTTACAGTTTCCGATGCTGTATGAATTTTTCGTTCTGTTTCTGAATACTTTCTTCATTTTGAACGTGAGGAATTGTTTAACAGCATGGTTTCTCGAACCAGAAGGCCTGATATAATTTTTTTGTTTTCTTTGACAGGGGGCTCGGCTGATAGCTGAGGCAAAAGTATTCACAGCTTCTCTCCAGTCGCGACTTTCTGCCAGTGACAAGGATCCGAGTCAGTTCACCGCTCTACAGGTTAGTTGTTTTTGTTAGTTTTGCTGAGTTTTCTTTTAATTTTTTGAAAAGTTCCTGTTACTCAACCTGTTTTTCAATCCACCGCATCAAATATGAAAGTTTGTTTTTCAGAACGGCGATTTTTGTGTAAGCCTTTTTTCTGACTTTGTCGTTTACCATTCATGCATAGAGATTTGATGTCCTTAGACCTGTCTGTTACCTAGGCTAGTGCATTCTGAATCCGCAGGCAACCTCGTCGTTCTGAATAAGTTGGTGAAAAAAATCACGATCGTCCGCCTATTAAAGTTTTGGAGACCTCTTTTTTAATGGCAACTTCTGATCGTAAGAAGTGACAATCTAATCTTACCTGTACATTAGAAACAAAAGTCGACTCTGAAACGCTTTATGCTACTTTTACGCAACGTCGAATTATCGGGTCTGTTAGCCTCCTATTACTTGTTAAAATGAGTATCTTTTGAATATTGAATTTGACGATTGTGTTGTTTAAAGCCAGCACAGTTGAGTCCGATGGTATGTTACATACGTGACTGGTTCTAAGTCTTCCTTTTGAATGTTCTGAGTAGATTGGTTGTGCCTGGACTCTCGGTGACCAGGCTAACTGCTCAGGCGCGGCGTAGTTGGCAACAGTTAGTAAAAGCCAAATTTTGTTGCCTAATTTGAATAAACACCCCCAACGAGGGTACGTAGGTATCGGTAAACTTTTCAGGAAGGAGAAGAACGCTCGGTTCGTTTAGTCTGAGAGTTAACCTGAACCTCCAAAACAAACGGCTCCGCCAGCTCATGAATTTGCATTTTTCTGGAGTAAAGTTGTAAACCACTGACTACGGACACGGTGCAACAAACAGACGGATCATTTTCAGCTCAAACTTTAAAAAAAAACTAGCGGGCCGTAAAATTAATGGTTTTTCCCAGTCTAATTAGAACGAAAAGAGACAGGGCAGAATGGCAAACTACCCTCTTTCTGGCTTAGATCACCAGCGCTACGGCTCCGCCGCCCAAATGCGATTCAAAACGGATAAGGACTCCCAGCATGGCATAATTAAGCATCGAAAATAGGAGCTTAGAACCAGCACAGGTGCATGACCACTGCAGTAACCGAGAAAAAGTGCATGTTCATCGACAAAATCCTAAGATTTCAGTGACCTGGGGTTAGTTTGCCCGATGTTCACCGGTATGCAATGCTACAGGTGTAAGCGGGTGTTTGGAAATCCGCTCTGTACACTGCATAGGAGGCAGTTCACTGCTTAATATGCGGTGGAAACGATACGCACCTATTCGTTCACATGCGTGTGTATACGAATGGGTAACAAAAGATCAAAGCGCAACGCGACAATTGAGTTCCGTAACTCAGCGGTGACTTCCCGCCTACTATTAAAAACATCATGCATTACTCATAAAACAACCATGTGGAGGAAATAACGTCTTCTCTGTACTTTAATTTAGGTCCACTTTCGGTCTAGAAATGTAGTTAATCCATAAATAATTCCGGACCACACCTACATTGGTGCTTGCGCCAAGAAGTTCCAAACTACACCTTGTATATTCTCCATGTAACGATAACCATACGCTTCTTATAATATTTAATAAATCGTTGCAGTGAATGTGGACAATTTTGCACATTTTATAAGCAATATTAATAAACGAAGAGATTAGATAGTCTATAAATTGATATTTGGCGGTTGCAAAAAAGCATACCTTAATGAGACTTTCGTTAACTGGAAGGTACTATTCCTTCAAATATAAAGCAAACTTTAAAGCAGCAATAATTTGCAAGCCAACTGGATAGAAAAAAAGATACTTTTGTGAATGTTTTCTATCAAATATACTTTTATTTATAAGAGAACCAAAAATCAATGGAAAAAATTGCTTATTAAATTTTTACTGAATGTATTTTGTTTGGGCTCATTCAAAAACAGACCGTCTAGGCTGACTAAAGGATCTTGGGATTATACTGCATGATAATGAACAAAACAGACTTCAGCTTTTTAAGTTCTTTCGAAATTAATTTCTGTTCGCAGTATATATCTGGATATTAAAGGTCTCAAGGCATAGACCGAAATTGTTAATGTATATTTGGGATGAAACCCGCCAACCATTGCGTAATATATACTTGCTGCCAACGGGCAGACTGTAGTAGCATATATTGCTGTTGTAAGCTAGCTAGTGCCTGAGCTAATTGTATGGTAAGTTACAACATCAATATATTACAGACTTCTCCAAGTAACCCTTTCGAATCGTAAGCATATTTTATGGGACCCATGCTTTTGTTTAAGTCTGTTGAAGTGGTATGAAAAGCCAGGACGTGCGTAGCATGCGTATGGGAGCTTTGGTGTCACGTCAGATACTGCGCCTAACCCCTCCGTTAACCGATTAACAAATTCATACAGGCCGCATGTGCAAACAAGTGGGAGAGACTTGAAACTAATACCGGATAATCATTCCTTGGGACAACTCAATGTTTTCCTCCAATCCGACCCGTTTCAACCTTTGACGAGGCGCTACATTCGGTGGCTTGGAGGCTTGTCACCGGACGAGTTAAGTCGACAATCCTTTAAACTTAATCTCAGCCCACAATAGACTCTTCTTGATGTAGCCTCACAGTGCCGTTGACTTCTGTGATACCGAGACTTCATCATTGAGGCTTGGTTTTTGTAAAGTGGGGGATCAGGCTGTGTGTGTGTGTTGGGCCATGTGGTTTTTTTCTGATGACAGTTTGACCGTCGGTACCGACGCGTATCTACGTGTATCCCACAGTCTCTTGTGCGAGGGAAGGTGGATTTACGCGGAGACTACTATTTTAGTGATAAAAGACTTGCTCAGCATCTACTACACCCTCCCTGCTCCCCACCCACCTGAGCCCGGTGCCATGACGGAGTAAAGAAGGCCAAAAATTTAAGTACAAATTTGGGCCGAAACCCGCCAACCAATGCGTAATATACACCTGCTGCCAGCGGACAAACTATAGCGGTGTATAGTGATTTTGTAACTTTCCCAACTACCAGCCCAGGTACTAGTTAAAAGACCGAGGCACGTGTTTTGCCGGTATTCCGACGTTGCTTGACACAGCTGCGGGACATCCTGTTCATCAGTGGGTTCCCAGCTTTCCCTGTTTGCTTGCTGGGTGATTTACCCTTACAATTTTGATCTACGCCTATAGAACTTAAATATATTGATACATAACACAATCGAAAATTAATTTCTAAGGAAAGTGGAAAGCTGATATGTGGGAATATTTCATCTACTGGTTACCGTGGACTGTCTTGATTTGGCCCAGCCACTGGAAAACAGTGAGTTTGAGAAGCGGGTGAAGTCGACGTGGTGAAAGTCCGCTCCGCTATAAAATAATTTGTAATGGTAGATATACGATTATCGGTCACTCTTGGGCCCTGCCTTCATCCGCACAGCGGGAAGTATTATTTATAATTAGACATTATTGACAAACACAAAGGAGACCGGAATAAATATTTCTGAACTATAAGTCGCCATTAAGTGATTTATGTGCAGGTCCCGGCAACGTCCACCTCACAAAACAGTATCACCTTTCAGTGTTCACAAAAGGTGAACCATCGTATGTATGTACGCAAACTCTGTAACACACTCTGATTGCGTGTTGCTGGGTTGTAGATGGTTTGGCAATTCTCATGTTTTTCCTGAGGTGGCTAGTCTAGGACTAAGCTCCTACGCTTACTTTCAAAAAAACGTGATGTTACTTCAGTGACATGATTGACTGGCAAATAAACTGCTCAATTCTGACGACAAGAATACGTGCACAGTGTTCCGGCTCAGAGCTGTGCACCAAACAATATACGAAACAATCAGCGTGGCTTAAATGAAAGACACTGTGCAAAGTCTCCAAACGACTCTCGCTAAATCCAATTTGGTCGGGGTTAATTTAAGTTTATTGCCACTTTGACGTTGATTCGTCTACCATATGAGTAACAAACCAACAAGATTAATTATGTTGCATCTACGTGTAATTAAATTGATAAACTCTCATGCCTCTCCTTTCACACGTGAGTAATTGCTTTACTGGAATGCGGGAAAGTGATTGCTTGTCAACCGGAAGTTATTTTCCTATGTTCATTGATACCACTGGCTACTGTCTAGGTATGCATTTTAAATAACGTAAGTTCTCACGTTCAGTGTTCATTTGAAGAATATGGAACTCTGTTGATTTTACATTTTTTTGCTGAACCTTTTTGTCTACACATAAGAACAAAGTCCGACTAACGAGCATTTTAAATTGACAGATCTCAAAGGGTTGCAATTGATAACTTCAGATTTTTGGGGTTTGGTTTTATTTACTTTTTCTCAACAACAAAACCACCCGTCAGTATGCTTCACCTCATACCATACCTTAAGTTGTGTTAGTGTTTAACCAGTAATTACAGTTTACTTTTAAAATGCTATTTTAATTCCCTATTTTTGTCTGAAAAAAGTCTATCCTTGTATAACATTATTGGGAATTCGTGATCCGTCAGTGCGGCTACTGGAAAAGAGGTGACGTTGATGTATGCCCTATTTATCCTCACAGAAGTGGTTCTTTTTCACATGTGTAAGGACAGCTTGCATGACAATCGCTGAAGGATATCTTAAGTAGTTGAACAATGGCCCTACGGGATGGATGTTTACAGACGTGTAGCAGATTCCTTATCCCATAAAATGCCGGCCGAACCTTTGACATATTTTTTCCGAACATTATGCAACCTTATCTCGATATATTTCAGACACATAAGGAGGCCAAAGTTTTAACGAACTTTATTCTGACCTGCAAAAGGCAGAACAGTTAATTAATTAGCATACATTTTTATTATTGTTCTTCAATGCCCTTGTGAATAAGAATATATTCTACAGAAAACAATAGTTAAATCTCAAAACTTTGCTCCTTTGGTAGCGACTAACGCCTTCTTCAGATGTTATATTTGAGCAAAACGTGTCCTTCGATCTGTAAGAAATTTATCATTATGAGAATTTTATTAAGGGGATAAATTTTTCACTTATAACACATCATATTCCTTAATTTAATAAAGTTGTTGGTAAAATATACACTGTTATCCACATCTATTGAATAATTTAATTAGAAATAGGGGACTGCTTCCTTTTATCATAGTACAGATTTTTATATTTATATTTTAGACCCAGAGGGCCTCGTCATTGCAAACTTAGTGCTGTGGAAAAATAAATACATAGCTGATAAATGTTGCCTTCCGTGAGCAACCAGACAAGGCAGCGGGAGCGTTTAGTATAGTAGGTAGATAAATTCATTTCCACCAACATATCCTTTTTTCAAATAATCGTCAACACTCTCTGAAATATATGGTGAACTAAGGAGGAGCAGTGAAAAACAAACTACCATCAAAGCGAGGGCAGAGTTCAGCGGACCCCACTTAAAAAAACAAAACGTGGGAGAAAAACTGCTTCTGTAGAATTACAGAAGTTGGTTGATAGGATTGCTTGTAGTGCAATGAGACAGGACTGTTGATGAGAACGTATGAGGGTTGGAAACGCTTCTTGTAATTGGAGAAATCATACAACAGCAGAGGCTGTCGTTCACCATTGTAACACCGCCCGACTGGCTTCATGATCAACTATCAGGGAGGTGAGACAGGAGAAGTTCATCGCGGACATCTGGGTTGAAAGGATGAGGTCACGTGATCATCACCGAAACGCCAGAGATGCGACCTTGTCGACTGTGGAGTCCAGCGACGAGCTGCCGAAAATAGCAGAACCGCCACGAGCAGGACTAAAGACCGTGGAGCCCATCGTCAGCGTTGTAAAACGGGGAACGGAGAAACGGCAATAATAATTGGACAGAGAGGGGGACGAAACACCTTGCTAATATCACTCTATAGAGGAAGAAATAGACATATATGGAAAACAATTTAATATAAATATAACCACTTCAAATACCAGGGGGACCCTTTTCAAGATCCAAAAATTGTGCGTTAGGCAAGGAGACGGAGTTAAGTTAAGCGTTAAATAATTCCGCTTTAAAAACTGCTAAGTTAGACGACAGCCTAATTTCGAGGGGTATATTATTCCAGAGGAAGTCATATTTGGATGCAAAAAAGCGAGAATGGTTCGATGTGAAGCTAAAGTGGAATGCAATTATCCTGGAGGAATTACGAGTGGCATTAGGTCCATCTGCGGGTATAAGAGCGTTGATCCGTGTGAGGTTAGGACTAAAGTTAACGCAAAAAAGGAATCAGAGGCCCGCTTCGAGTCTTCTGACCCAAAGAAATGTCATGTTCGCTAACTGACATCTCTCCGTATAAGAAATAGTGGATCGAGGAAGAGTAAATATTTTTCGAGTAAACACTCCTTGTACATTTTCAACCTTACCGCGGTCAGAAGTATTCATTAGACCATAGAAGGGACAACAGTACTCTAGGATGGGTAGGACACACATGCGACAAAGTTTCAACTTTATTTCCAGCAAGAAAAAATGATGTGATATAAACCCACATATCTGTGCAGCCTTCGCAGATATTCGATCCGCATGAGGTAACAATGCTAGTTTATTTGTGTAACTTAGACCTAAGTCTTTTATAGTGGATCGTTATAAAAGTGGAGTATTTTGAAAGACTAGGGGATGGGGAAGCTTGACGGGACCAAAACACATAAACTTACATTTGGATGGAGAAAATTCCATCTGCCAGGTAGCAACGTGAGAGTGTAAACAGGTCCGCGTTTATTTTATCAACACATATATTGGCCGTGTCCTTAGAAAATGAGTATATGCATTTGAGGTCGTCTGCATAAATGAAATTGTGTGAATTTTTCAGGATAGTTGAAATTTCATTTATGTATAGAATGAAGAATAAAGGACCCAAGGCAGTGCCTTGAAAAACGCCACTCGTGATCATCTGAGCAATGGAGTAGCTGTTAGACGGATTGTAAACAGCATGTAGTTTGAAAACTTTGAATGCCAGTGTAATGGCTCGTTTGACAATGTCTAAAGTTTTTAAAGCCGAAATATGCGCTTTCCTCTAGCATAAAATTTAAAAAAGACATTTCAAGCGAGGGCAAGGAAGAGTATTTTGTTCCTGTTTTCCATAAAAAATATATCCAAATCTAGAAGGCTATCAAAAATTAACGAGAAAAGTAGAAACTACATAAGGAACCATCATCTACAGAATACTTTTACCATAGACTGACATCCTGACGTGACTGAACTATCTTGAGAGTATGATCCGCCAATTTTACTACCTTACTCAAGTAATTTTTTTCGAATCTAAAATATAATTCAGAATTCCTGTGGGAATTTTGCTGCAGTTCGTTCTTCGCAAGCATGTTAGTTTTCCGCTGATTTTTGCGTTCAGTCACTACTTATTGCTGAATTAATGTTTATTGCGGCAGCCTTATGCAGAATCACCCAAACCCTCTCCCCTAATCCACATTGCTTTAGTGAAAAGACGAAGTCGATACGACATTTCAAAGGTGTAGATGTCGTAGCGGAGTCCAAGTCTACTTGCATCAAATCCACTGGTTAAATAAATCGCGCTGCAACAGATCTAGCCGTTATGCCGAAACCGGTCGAAGAGAAGTTTCTATTGCCATCACTGTTTTCTGTAGCTGAGCAGTTGCACGTCTTTATTGACAATACTATCTTTAAAGGTCCTATTTGCCTTTTAACTTATAACGATAACCTACTTTTACATTTCTAGTAACCTCACTCTCCTTTTTTGTTAACTTGCGCCAATTTACGGTCGAATTTCCCTTTTTTGTTAAATTGTTTGCCAACACAAGGTTGAATTTCCCTCAGTAGGCATGGGTCGCCTGAGCAACAGAGTTAATTTTGATGGAGCTAATTCTATTTAGTACATTGGGGCAAATATAAGTTTTCTTAATTTAATATTTTGTGATCACTTTCAACGCAATTAGGTATTCATTTACTCTTGCTTATTAAATTGCCAATCGAATTGAATATGCGAGTTCCAGGAAGCACTAATTAAGACTTCCCGCGGTGAGCTGACCGGTGACCGGTACGCACTATAAATACCGTGCAATCTGTGCATGTATGACCCTTATCTGCGCATGTCTCAGACTTGTCTACGATAACATATGACTAACGATTCCCGACGGAATCCGAAACATCAGGACAATAAAACTCTTGTCCTAGTGATCGCTTCTTCGTCTTCTAAGAATTAGATGGTTGACCACAAATTACTTTGGACATTTGTGCGGGGGGGGGGAATATATAGTAAGCCGGCCCTACAAGACAGTTTTGTCTCTTTATCAATTCAAAAGACTCAGCGAAATATTTACTCGCTACCAACTGCTAGTTTAGTAGCCTAACTACGGCCTATTTACATCCCTAGAATGAGGCCAATCAGTTGCACGAAAAAATTGAACGGCTCCTCTCCTCCAATCAACTGCTGCAACAGAGCACTGATCCGTCGGCGCTTCCTCTTGATTGGCTGGTCAATGACCTGCAGGCAACAATGGCACCCCTGCAGGAGGGCAGTGCAGAGGCGGAGATCATCGCTGCTAACCTTTGCGCCGACGAGCTCGATGCGGCCGGGGATGACAGGACTCTCGAGTCAGCTGTTGTCGTCAGAGCTCAACTGCTGGCTGATTCCTCTCTTCCTGTTGATCAACTATCAGCCGAGGAAGATAGTGACACCTCTCCGGTCTTCTCTCCAGGCGTTTTTGGTGCTGCCGACACGATACCAGGTATGCAAGGGCGTTGATGAGAAACAACGGATAGTCTTTCGATTCCTGGTGTGTTTACCGGCGCAGGGCTTCGCTATGCGGCCAGTTTGTATTCAGCAAACATTGGAAGCCGTTTAAAATATTAGTCGGTTTGGAGACCCACCAACGAACGTCTAAGGCAGTCAGTCTTTAATGAAGGTCGCTCCGTTCACCAAAAAGTACAGCTCACGCACTTTATCCATTTTTATTCGACCTCGTGGATCTTTTTTAATTCCCAGAATTATAATTATTACAGTTTCATGGGTACTGAATGGTTTGTGCGGCTTTCCAAATTCACCTAACCAGGCTCCGATTTTGAGCTAAGTAACGCTTGGTGGTTTAACGCTGGAACTTTTCCTGTTTCACTCAAGCGTTTTCAGTATCAGGGCATTATAATTTTTCAGGGTCATTGTCTCTGCTGTGTTTTCAGAAGACGCTAACAGCAGCCTTTTCAATTCCGTGGTCGGCGCCCGATGACGATCGCATATTACCCCCAAGTTTTAGTGACAGTCGTTCACTGCGTGCAAGTGACAGTAATTATCACTCCACATACCTGACCCAAGATTAACGCTCACAACGTATCTTTATTTCCATCCCTTCCTCTCTCCCCCAAATATATGTGGCAAAGACAGTAGCCAGTTAACATGCGATACACGCGACCATACAAAAGAATTAATACTTATGAGTTGGAAGGCAGGTATCCCAAGAAATATGAGTTATTGGCAGAAAGGTTCTCTGGGAAAAGTAGGAAGCCTAACTAAGGAAATTTTCGAAGTTGGTTTCCCAGGTCCTGGTCAGAATTGAGTAAATACATAAAAATAGTAAACCCTTCAAACGTGCTTAAAAAATCGATAGTAATTTGACACGTGCGTCAATTAACGGCCACCGTTTGCACTAGGCTCTATTGATCGGTTGTCTTTATAGACCAAATATTTACTTAAGGAATTTTCATATATTGCACAAAAAATCAATTTGCCAAGCTTTGGCCGACATGAGTGACGTCGCAAATTGTACTTTCCTGAGTGTTAAGATCGGTAGCAGCTGATCTAAAGAGGTCGGCCTTCTCTGTTGTCCTGTTTGGGATCAACAGATGTTGGACGGCTACTGGTGGCATTTGTCTTCGACACAAAGGTGTATGACGACGCCTATTTTGACTATGTGTGGGTTTCCGCCATAAAGACTGTGGTATTATGTTTGCTCACTTTCCACAGGGTTTATTTTTATCTCCGGATAACTGTTGTGATCTATCCGAACATGCTCACTGAGGCCTTACTCTATCTCGACTATCCAGTGATGTGTTTAACTTGTAAGAAGATGCTCCTTTTGCGAACCATAACCACTTGATATTGCGAGTTTACCTTTATTTCACTTATCCCTATTTTTCCGTGCTTGCCTGCACACGAGTTTCGCGTGAAGACTTGTAGTTGATCATTCCACTTGGAAACTTAATTCATTTTCGTTGTAAATCCGGAAATATTATTCATCACTGTTAGGAAATTCGCCTATCTTCGTGTTTATTTCTGAATTTGGTTTCGTATATCTGTGTTTTATGTTTGCTAGTCGATAGAACAAGCTGTTGGCAACGTGCACTTTAAATTGATTTGGCAATTGTGTTTTACTTGCAAATTGAATTAAATGGAATGCGATTTGAGGAGCACGAACGTTGAAAAACCGGATAAAAAAGAGTACAATTGCGTTTGTAATAAATGGAAGATCCCCCTTCATTTCACCACCACTTAAGACTGATCTTTTCTTGCACTTACTGGGCATGAGTGCGGTCGAAAACCTGTCCGACATTAAACTACTACCCCGTGCTCGATTTAACGCAACACCGCCGAACACATGGGCATATGCCCTTGCATTATTTACTCTTCAGTTACCATACGAAGATTCAGCGGAATTTTATTGGTCAGGTGAATTCAACCTATCACAACGGGCGTGTGTGCGTGAGGGGTGGGGGGCGGGGTAAAAATCAATTTAACTTATTGTTCCGGTAACAGCTGTTGAACGTAACAGTGAGGCGTGCCTCGCGCGAACTGTCTTTCGCCTTAGGTCGACTAGGCGGTAAGTGCAACTTTTGTATAGGTCCGTAGGCCTTCTTATACCTTATCTGTGTAAGCTCTTAATTTTGTGCTAATTTTAGGCTGACCTTGAAATATTATAATTTAAAGTTACATTGCCAGCAATAAGGTTTGCCTGGCTGGAATATTCGGCCAAGTTTTAATTTCTATGTCGTTCGTAGATAAATTGTGTGATTTCTCATGTGCGGTGCCATTATCTGGTCTGATTTTGTCGAATAAAATTAGGTTGGAGGTTCAGTTTTAGAAGGAAAAAAAATGCATATCATGGTTCGTCTTTGGTTAACACATCAGCCAGTAGAAACATGCGGCTGCCTTTTGACACGGAGTTTGTAGCACGCCGTGTGATTCTCATTGGTTAGCTGCACGGTGCTGTCATTCTTTCCTCATAGGATATTAACTGCGCGTCTGGATCTAACACTTGTCATGATGTACACGTGATGTAAGGTTTCCGTCAGTGAATGGTTATAAACCACCTGTTTTGACTGCGTATATGACACCGTGAATCCCTTTTATCTACGCGACTGAGATGGTACATACATATATGTTATCTACTAAATTTGCCCATTCTTCGATGGTTTCTTCTGCAGAATAAAAAAACGCATTGTTGACTAGGCATAACCTACACCGCAGCTTTCTCTGTGCAGCACTTCTCGACTGATAATTGTGATTGGATATGTTTAGCTTTATTTGTCGTCATCATCCAATCAGGTCCTACCGCGGCCTGAGAAACTACAACTCTTAAATCAGGTGCGACTTTTTATTGCGTTCAAAATTCTACTGGTTCATTCACTAGCTCACGACCTCTCCAATGCCTCTGAAAATATTAAGAGTTCTCTATGGTTGATGTGACAGAAAAGACTATTCGGTTCGGCAGACCAGTCAAATAGACAAATGCCGCCATAACGTGAAAAATCTAATAAGTCTCCGCATTTCGGAAAATTCACACAATGGAGCCACTTTTAAGAGCCAGGAATAAAACAATATTGAATTGCAAAAGGTGGCAAGGAAGACCGCGTGCCACTGACCATGTCGGGTGTCATCTCATCTGTACTTCACTCGGTCGCGCCGAACTGCACATGCGCAAAACCATGTAGTAAGGTCACCGTTGTTGGAACTGGAGGTGTCGGGATGGCTGCAGCTTTCTCTATCATGATGAAGGAGCTTGTTCATGAAATTGCATTGGTTGATGTCATAGCCGACAAAGTTCGTGGTGAAGTTATGGATTTGCAAAAAGGCCAGCAATTTTTGAACAATTGTAGAATTATTAGTGGCTCAGATTATGCTCTTTCTGCCGAATCTGATGTTATACTTATAACTGCCGATGCCCGACAACAACCTGCAGAATCGCGGTTAAATCTTGTGCAGAGAAATGTCAACATTTATAAGAAGCTCATCCCCCAACTTGCAAAACAC
>JAYGXS010000001.1:104746940-104786604 GCA_036362985.1 Ligula intestinalis | reverse complement strand
CGACTTTTCGGATTCCGTTGGGCGTCCTTAATCATAGGTAATAGTACGATAATTTGAGTCATTCGCAGAAAGGGATGAAACATGCACAGCTTGCACGGTATTTATAGTTCGTAGCGGTTATTCACGTGCGTAATATAATTATCCACTCCTTTAGCCACCGCTTCGGTCTTAATTGGTGCAGTGATGGCTTGACACTTCGCGTGCGACTCATTAAATGCCGCGATTTCTATGTCTGTGAGATGCGGGCTTGGCAATTGCGCGACAATTATGCCCGCTGTCGTCAGAGTTGTTGCTGCGTCCGGCCCTTCCCACGTGACTGATTATCTTGCTCAGACAATGTCTCAGTGTACAGAAGAGAAACACCAAATCGTTGCGCTTGTTGAGGGACTGGGGGCCTGAGAACTATGACTCGATCAGCTCGCGGCTCACGGCAGTCAATGAATCTAGCGCGAAGTGTGAAGCCATCACTGCACCAATTAAGACCCAAGCGGTGGTTACAGGATGGCCGCTACAAACCATAAATACCGTGCAATCTGTGCCTGTTTCACCCCCTATCTGCGCATGACTCAAACTATCGTACCATTACCTATGATTGAGGATTCCCCACGGAATCCGAAACGTCAGGAAACTAAAATTCTTGTTCCAGTTGTCGCATTTTCTTCTTCTGAACTGCTTCCTGGAACTCGCATGTTAACTTCTATTGACGAACAACTGTTTTTAGTCCTTCATCTTCAGGCCGGTACAATGACATGGAAAATAAAACGTTCAGTTATAGGTAGTTTTTGAATGATCCTCGGGGTAGGGTAGAAGTGTAATTAGTCATCTCGGTGTTCCCTCGTTTCATGCATGCTGGCGCCAGCCTGTTATGGGCGTCGGATACGGCCAGCAGGGAGGGGGCTGTTAGCTTCCAGTGACGGGGTTTCAGGTGGCGTGGAATTCACTCGTGTAGTCGGCCAAAGAAGGCAAACTGCGTATATCTACTAGGTAGTGTGTCACTACCTAGTATATGACTTGGAGGGCCGCTGTCGCATCAACTTGGTGGTTCGTATCGACCATGTGTCCGAGGATTGAACTTGAAATCGATCGAAAAGAAATATTTTGACGGCGTCAAGCCCCACGACCCAATCAGAATGCTTATAGTCTAATTAGACTTCTCATCCACTTTTCTAAGCGGATCGATAATGAGGACAGTCGATTTCACCAGCGAATTCTTATCGATCAACCAACGGGAATCAGGAATACCGATAAGTCCCTTCAACCTGCTATTACTAGATGCAGACCGCACGTACAGTTCCTTTTGACAACGGCAGTCATAGCCAAGAAGGCGGAATTGCTATCGATATACCTCTGGCTACTCATTTAGCCAATAGGATCAAAAAAGAACATAAGCCTCGAACTCAATGTACTAACATGTTGCTGTCGCCACGTGAATGGTGAATGATACTTTGGTAAGACAATGAAATAAGAAGCAGTAACAGCGGCCCGCGTGGCAGTTCCTGAAGGCCGTGATATCAGAGCTGGCATACACCCATCTGGGCAAAACCCGGCAGCGACATCGCGACTGGATCACTAGACCCACGCTTGAGTTAGCTGAGGAGACCGGCCGAGCCAGACATTCCAAAGAACAAAGCACCGTTGTTGCCGTCGAAGCAGAGGGGCAGACAATTACATGAGGTGGCGATAGCAGACAGACTACCACTACCTGAAATTCCTATGTTCTCCCTAAAGAAACCATTCAACAAACTTTTTCGGGTAATGTGTTGCTACAGAAAATCCAGAACAGCTGACAAAGCAAAAGCCCGTGCCTCTGTTGACAACAAATGGCCTGCGCTGTCATAGTATATGTTTCTTTGCTATTAAAGCGGAGATCAGCCCCGGTTAACATTCACCTATAACTTTCAGCCAACTTAACCGCCAGGTATATTTTGTCACGTGGGACGGGAGGAAGGAAAGTTTGAATGGGCCTATTGATTTTCGTGAAAGGAAATTGGATTTAGTAGAAGCTGGGGGAGGCGGAGAAAGCGACTGTTCCGACAGTCTGTAGAGTATTCAGACAGAAAGGTCCTTGACGTCGAAAACAGATAAACTGTTCGCAAGTTTGGGGAACAAACTTTGCATGTTTAGGAAAATTAGTTTGCCCAACAGATGCCGACGGTGTCCGCCATGTGTTCCACAGCGGGGAAAGTGACTTGTGCATAAATTAGTTGATAGTGACAGTGGACTTTCGCAGCACCTATCGCATTACCTCTTTTTCCTCACGTTCCTGAGCTAATTGTCATTATTCCTGACAAGTGCGGAGGGAAGCCGCATCTATGTTGTAATCTTGCCAAGGGCTTAGATGTCGCCATCTCAAGTACGCCGCGAGGAAGTACGCAAAAACAAGGGCGCAAAAGTGCAGCCTACTTAAGGCAAGCAAAGCGTTACAAAATCGGACCAATCAGATTGTGCCCTCAAGTGAGGAGCGACATGGTTGGCATTGTGACTCATCCGGCTGGCATGTTAGAGTTCTAAGCCTGGCCACAGCTGCACAGCATCACCACCGTGTGTTGGCAAACCGGTGGTATGGCGTGGGAGCGAGTCGCCAGGACTGCATGCACGCGCGTCTTTTAGGTTGGCTCCTAACAATCTTGACGTGCTACTACGCCCCCTTCTGCCCTATGTGCGGGATTTGACTTGATGCATACCCCCAAACAACGCCTGGTCTAGTCCTGCGTTAGTTCAGCGCATCTACCAAGTGGTCTGTCTAGGGTGCACACACATCCTAGAGCTAACCAGGCTCAAAGGAGTAAGTAGTCACTGAAGCAAGGATTACATCAAATAAATTCAGTAGCATGTCCCCGCTAAAACCACGACTAAAGACAGCATTACGGAGGGTCGTGTAGATAAAGGTCTCAATTTTGAGCGAGAGATGAAAAGGAAACAGCCAGTCATGAGGAGGGCCTGGATTGTAGCCTGGGAGTCAGAGATCTTAAAGCCCTTGAGGAAGAGTACTGAGAGGCTATAAGCGGAGATTAGGGCGTTGATTGCGAGGATTTTGAACATCTGCAGTGTTGTTACCAGCGTACACCTGCCCTGACGAATAATGTGACAAACTGCCAAGGGAAGAAGAAACAACAGTGAAGCTAAAAGAGGCAAAATATACAAAGATATTGTGACATGTATCACAATGGAGGCGGGTGGGGGAATAGGATAGGCAGAGAAGTAAATTTTTAGAAGTTTAAAGTGAAAAAAAACGTAGTCGAAGTTGCTTCTCGTGGCCGCTGGGAGAAGGTTGTTCCGCATGTAAATTGAAGGTGTGCGCGGCGCTTCTTACCGCGGACTACACTAATCTAACTCCAGAACGGTAAATTGGACCACAGGCAAATTGAAGTAGACGACCTTCTAACCCGGGGAGCAAGACCAGGGACCTAGCGCACACCCTCTTTTCTCCACGAAACACAGAATTGACTTTCTACACTCATGAATCACAACCATCCGCAAAATACGACCTCTACTACGGCGTCCGCGGGAACCGACGCGCCTCATCCTTTTGGCATCGCGGGACGTTTATAAATCTGCGAGCTGATGCTGGATAGCGAAGTGCAGACACGCACAACACAAGAATACCTACGGTGTCCGCGGGAACCGACACGCCCCATCCAATTGGCATCGCGGGTGGGTTGTTAAATTTGCGAGCTGATGCCGGATTGCGAATTGCAGGCTTGAATGTTCAAACTCTGAGGGATGACGGCGCCCAACTTTTAACAGCCAAATCCCTTTCTGAATACCGTGTTAGTGTGGCGTGTCTCTCTGAGGTCCGCCGACCTGGCACTGGCTACAAACTGCTTCAAGTACCAGGAGCTGACTCTGCGTACCATCTCTACCACAGTGGTGTCTCCGACAACTCCGGACTGTATGGTGTCGCTTTAGCTTTGGCCGATGAATTTCGCTCGAATCTGTTAAAGTGGGAGGCTGTCTCACCGTGGATCGCTTGGGTCCGTTTGAAAAGTGCCCCAGTCAACGTTTCCATCATCTCGGTACATGCGCCTACTCTGGCTGCTGATGACAGCGTAAAAGATGACTTCAAAAGGCGACCTCCAGCAAAAAGTTGACCGCATCACAAGAAGCAATCTACTCGTCATTGCCGGTGATTGAAACGCCCAACCAGGTGTGTGTGACGCTGGAACCCGTCATGTGGTAGGCCAATTTGCTGTCGGAGCGCAGTGGGCCAACGGTGAGCGCCTTGTCAACTTCGCATCGTCGAACCACCTCGTTGTGTCAAGCACCCGTTTTGATCATCCGCACCACCACCTTGTCACTTGGTACTCAAATGACGGGCATTCCCAGGCCCAAATAGATCACATCCTTGTCCGAGCACGCTGGGCCAGCTCGGTCTTGGATTGTCGAGCCTACCGGGGTGCTGATACAGGAAACGCTCATGCATCGGACCATGTCCTACAGCGGGCAACCCTTCGCTTGCGTTTGAGAGCTATTCACAGACTTTCTCGACCACAGCGGATCGATGTCGCAAAGCTGAAGTCCTCTGCTGGCGACGCCTTGCACTTAGCACTCCAGAACCGTTTCGACGGCCTGTACCCTGACGCCCGAGTGGACCCAGAGCCCGCGTGGCAGTCCCTGAAGGCCGCGATGTCAGAGCTAGCATACACCCATCTGGGCAAAACCCGGCGGCGACATCGCGACTGGATCACTAGACCCACGCTTGAGTTAGCTGAGGAGGCCGGCCGAGCCAGACTCACTGGCTCCCCCACTTACAGAGAGCTGCGGCGCCAAACGACAAGGGCCATTTGAGCTGATAGGAACGCCTACTGGAGCGACTTTGCCACGGAAACGGAGCGAGCAGCTACCAGAGGTGATACCCACAAGCTCTACCGAGTCTTAAAGCAGGCCCGCAGAGGTTCGGGAAACACCACCGAGACTTTACTGGATCGCAACGGTGCTGTCATCACTAAGATCGATGACCGTTTAGAGAGATGGCACGAGCATTTCTGTGACCACCTTAACCATGATCCGCCTGTGATGTCTGACCTGTCGCCCAATGCGGACGATCCTCACCATCTGTATGAGTGCAAAACAGAGCCACCCAGCGTAGA
This sequence comes from Ligula intestinalis, assembly GCA_036362985.1. Taxonomy (NCBI): domain Eukaryota; kingdom Metazoa; phylum Platyhelminthes; class Cestoda; order Diphyllobothriidea; family Diphyllobothriidae; genus Ligula; species Ligula intestinalis. The sequence continues at coordinate 104,781,514 of JAYGXS010000001.1, read as the reverse complement.
GGAAGTTGTCGCCATTCTCTTGAGGCTACGCAACAACAAGGCACCTGGTGAGGATGACCTCCCGCCGGAGCTCTTCAAATGTGCACCCGAGGTTATTGAGCCCTGGCTACAACAAATATTTGCCAAGATATGGGACAGCGAAGTTGTGCCCTCTAACTGGAGTATAGCATTGATCCTCCCCCTGTTTAAAAAAGGCGACAGACGAGCATACAGCAATTACAGAGGCATAAGCCGTATCGATGTAGCGGCGATACCATTCACTTTTCTTCTTCTCAAACTTTTCCAAACTGCGAGAGACCAGCGCACCCGCCCAATCTAGAATGGATTTCGACCAGGTCGTGGTTGCACCGACCAGATCTTCAATCTCCACCGTGTGCTGGAACTGAGATGGGGTCAGCAACAACGCACTGTTCTATGCTACATCGACTTTGCTGCCGCATTTGGCTCTGTTGATCGCAGTTCGCTGTGGAACATAATGAGGAAGGACGGCCTACCACCTAAGCTTCTCACTCTCATGCAGGCATACTATCGTGGCACTTCCACAGGGGTGAGGACGCAGAACGGTGACACGGAAGCCTTTAGCGTCAGGACGGGCGTCCGCAAAGGCTGTGCCCTTTCACCAACCCTGTTTAACTATGCAGTGGACTGGATCATGACCAAAGCACTGGATGACTTCCCGGGAGTGCAGTTTGATCGCTCGTAATGGGTGACTGACTTGGCGTATGCTGATGACGTCGTCCTCCTTGGCGACAACTGTATTGCAGTTCAGCAGGCGCTGGACAAGGTCAATGAGCGTGCACGATCCATCGGATTACGCCTAAACGGCACTAAGACCCAAGTCATGCTCTCCTGTGTGCCCCCTACATCTGTCACTCCTATTGTTCTCGACGGTGCTCCTCTCGAAGAGGTCGACTCGTTTAGATACTTGGGCTCTTTGGTCACAGAAGCGGGTCAAGGTGTCGACGAGGTTGTATCACGCGTCAACCGTGCCCGATCTGCCTTCTACCGTCTGTGCGCTCCTCTATGGAATAGAAGGTAAATATCACTACGCACAAAGTCGCGTGTTTACCAAGCAGTGGTTCGATCTATCCTGCTCTATGGCGGAGAGACTGCGCGTTGAGGAAGTGAGCCGCCTTGAGGTGTTTGAAAATGACTGCATACGTCGCATCCTTCGTCACCGTCGCGTCGACCGAATTCGCTGCTCCGATCTCCGCCGACGCTTTCACCTGGACGCTCTCCTTCCACTCCTGCTACAGAGACGACTTCGGTGGTTCGGGCATGCGTCCCGGCGTGAGGATGGTGAGCTGATTCGTGACCTGTTTGTGGTGACGCCTCCCCCCACCTGGTGCAAACGTCGCGGCGGGCAGCTGAAAACTTGGACAGCAACGGTCAAGCAGGATCTGTCGTCCGTTTCCGGCCCATGCGTCTACGGCCTATGCCGGTGGAACCGTGAATGGATGGCGATCTCGTGTGAACAGGCGCAAGATCGACGCGCCTGCACAGTTGTGATTCGGGATGCAGTCAATGTCAAAACTGATGCCGGTTCAACCCGCCAGAGGTGAATGCCGTTGCAAGTACAAGTAAGTAAGGATAACAATTAGGGTACTGGCCAAGGATAAAGTCAAAGTTAATGAAGAGTTACGGTTAACGTTAGCGTTAAGACACTGGAATTTAGGGGAATCGATACCTCGTGAATAACTGAAATAGTATGCATCCAGAGATGATAGATGAAGAAAAAAGGCTTGTCAGAAAAATCGAGTTTTACTTGTAAATTTTTAAGCTTGTTCCTAAACCGTTGTCAGACGAAATGAGGATTGGAATTATCACAATAGAGGGTTTGAGGGCAGGTCTCACATCGAACGGCTGGGGTCCAGGGGATAAGGTACGGGTAGGGTGTCGCGAATCATGTTGCGATAGGTGCTGCAAGTAAGAGGAGGCGTGTGAACGTTTAGATTGTGGGCAAACTGTCGGGGGATGCAGAATCAGTTAAATTTGTCTTCACAGAGCTCGGATAAACAGTTTTTGTTTCACGCTGGGCGCAAGTTAATTGACCAGGGACGGAGAAGTTCGTAATGTTACTATGCTACTGCACATTTATGACGATTAACAATTCGTCATGATTAACAATTCCCCTATCGAGGGTAATCGCCCGCTTGCGCGCTAATTGCTTGATGGCCGGCGTGCGGGCCGTGAATTGCTGAGCGTCCATCACACGTGATGATTCCTCGGCCATCTGACACCCAGGCGCTGTCCTTAGGCGAGGCTTTGGCCTGTGCGTTCCCCAACGGGTGACTTGCTTTGGCCAAATTGCTCCTCAGCACCAAATATGGATTGGACGGGTCGTTGCACTTGTCTAGAGATTGGGGGCCCGTGAATCATGACTCACGTAATTTGCGACTCACACGATTGCCACCTCTCGCGATAATTTCGGTTTTATCGAATTTGCATGTGTGGTCGAGTCTTGTCGAATGAGCCCTATCAACAGATTTATTACTGTCAGCGTGCTCGAAGAGAATCTATCGAATGCGAAACAGCGAGCAGTGACTGTACATTGGTTAACAGGGTCAAAGTAGATGAACTCGAAGTGTACGTGCACTAGGCGTCTAAAAAGTGGAGTAAGTGTGAAATCTAGGTGGTGAAATACATTCTCGTGACTGCAAACAGTTTTTTCATAATAAAATAAGTAAATAAGTAAAATAAGTAAAAATTAACAGTACGTGCTGTTATAAAGAAGAAAAGGATGTTCCAAAGATCGCGTGTTTTTCTTCGTTACAGTTTTTTTTAATTTTTACATGCTAAAGGTAGGCCTTCTGTTGCTGTTTTTGGGGGCGTCTAAATGACATAACTGACAGCTTGGCTTCATGACTTCAATACACAATCTATTTCCTGTGCCATAAACTCATCCTTCATAGACGCCAGTATACGGGAACTGTTTTCCCCCCCAACTCTCCTTTACTTATAAATAAATGACGACTTTAAAAAAACTAACTCTGCCTTTTTTCATAGCAATACCCTATTTTTAATGCCCTATTCATAGCACCTCTTACTCATCTACTCACGTTATTTACGCCTTTCAGCTGTGATTCAAGTGATGCCGGAGTACAAGCGTGGCTTAGTCGATGCTCATTTCGAGGTTGAAGAGTCACTGGAAGCAAACAGCGGTAAATTCGTGGAATTCTCCATGACTTTCGAGGGTTTTGAAAGGATTCCCTCGCGGGTGATGTGGCTGCACGATGGCCGACCGATTGATTCAACAAAGTGGGCCATTGCCGTCAGCCCGAGAGGCACCTACGTGCGATCAAATTGTTTGAAAAAAGTCGACGAGGGCCTCTATACCTGCCAAGTCTCGGAATTTGAACACGGCGTCCATTTGGAATCCAGCGGTACGTTGCAGTAGTCTGGACTGTCCTTTATGCATGCAGTTTTTAAAAGACCTTCTGAGTAGCTAAATAAAGCATAAAATTCTCTTTCCTCTTTGTGAAGTTAAGCGCATTATTTGAAGAAATTAGAGTGTGCGCGATTATGAAGAGGTGAAGTTCCTAATGACAGAGAGAGGCAGATACGCTTCATTTTGAAAATATCATTCCAATTTTTTTAACAAAAAATCTCCTCCATTCTAAACGAATAAAATTCGGCGCAAAGATTCACAACACCTGGATATAAAAAGTCATCCATAATCGCAAATGACTGCAATTTTCGACATCATGGATAAACGGCCGAGAAAAGGTCGTCAAATATAGGCCAGATTGGACTGCTTTCAAGACAGCGCCAGCGTTGTGAACTTGTGCCCTCGTGACGTCATTATACTTCAAATAAAATTTTATAGTACTCGCCGGTTATTAAGCCCACTTTGGGCCCAAACCTAATCAGGCTTATTAAGCGGCGGGCGCACTGACAGGAGAGTCGTAGTTCTTGATTAGCAAACGCAGGATAGGCACCATATATTACATATGTACTATATTATGTGTAGAGCTTGGTTATATACAAGAAAAGGCCCTTCATGTCTGCTGCTGTCCGAACAGCGTGTCGCGAAATTTAACTTAAAAATGAAAACAAATCACATCCGGCATCTTGTTTTGCGTGAGACTGGCCAAAAATATGTAATCAGTTGCGCACGCAGAGAGGTGAGAATCTCACTCTATCCTGTTGGCAAACTGGGCTTTGTAGCCGGCGATTGGGCTTAATTGCCGGCGGATTTGGCTATGTGAAATTCCGTACCAAGCTGATGTGGGCTTAATACGCGGCTGTGCCTATTAACCGCGGCTTAATAACCGGTGACTACTGTACTTGTACTTGTTACAGCCGCGAGCATGACTGATCTAGCCGGCGTCAATTATACCTCGTATGGTGCTTCCCCACGCGCGACGATCCGTAGCCGCAGACCTAGACAGTTTGACCCATTCTCTTCGCCAGCGCCGGAGACCGAATACCGAAGGTCCGAAAACCACTTCTATGTCCTGACGGACTAAGCCGAGCAAGGTTTTGAGTTGACCCCCTCTTCGACGTTTCCAATTAGGAAACGGTTTCAAGTCGAGGGCGGTAGCACTGGGCTCTTGAGGTTGGCGACGAAGAACGTGTCCAAACCACCTCAGCCGTATCTCCCGAATGGCCTGGAATATCCTTGTGATTTTGTCAGAGCGAGTGCGGACTGTCTCATTTGAGACGATGTCGGTGTAATTCACTCGAAGCATGTTCCTCCGACAGAAGTGGTCAAAGACTTCCAGTTTCTGCTCATCCTCCACACGCATAGCCCAACATTCATATCCGTATTGGAGAACGGACCGCATAGATGCACGCGTCGGGTCCATAAGAACTTCCGAAGGCTGGAGAAAACTCGTCGTGCTGCGTCAATTCGGGAGACAATGTCATCCATACTTTGTCCATTTGGCAGCAACTTCGTTCCGAGGTATTTGAAATTGTCGACTCCTTCAAGTTGACAGCCACTAATCTCGAAAGGTGCCTTCTCTTCGGCAGGGATGCAAAACTTTGGTCTTCCCAGCATTTATGGACTAACCGACCGATTTCGTGACCTCGTTCGCCGGTTCCCAAGCAGCACGCCTTCACCTTGGTAGAACCGACTGTACCCATCTCCGGATGGACCCATCTTCAGATGGACTCACCTCCGGACGGACCTATCTTCATACCAAAATTTGCCAGTATACATGTTTCTATCTCTCTATCCTTTTTTCGAGAATGGATCTTCCTCATCCGGCGAGGTTGATCCGAATCCTTCTTCTTATTGCCGGCGTCGAGCCCAATCCGGGACCTGCTCAAGGATCCATCAGATGGTTCTGTTCCACCTGCGCCAAGCAGATCTACCCAAACCAAGCCTGTGTCTTGTGTGGACCTTGCAATAACTAGCAACACTTCCGCGCAAGAGGCACTAATTGCTCGGATCTCACTTCCATCCACCAATATAGTGGCTCATCATATAGGTGCATAACCTGTCGTCATCCGCGAAATGGGCCGGCTCACTCTCCTGGACCCTCACTGCCACCACCACCTATGCCGCGGTCCGCCACGACTCAGGCTGCCTCACAACAACCCTCAGTACGGCCGCCGCTTATGTCGCTGACCGTCCCAGACGCCTCACCACTTTCTGACCTCAAAATACTGCAGCTGAACTGTAATGGCCTTTCTGGTAAAACAGATGAGATCATTAAACTCCTCCATGATCATGACATCAAAATAGCTGCTCTCCAGGAGTCAAAGCTGTCAGCAAAGTCGAAGGTCCCACGTTTCCCGGGCTTCGCCGTCATTCGAAGAGACATAGCTCGTTATGCCGGTGGTGGACTGGTCACTTTGGTTCACCAAAGTATCAAATACCAGGAGCTGACCTCTGCAGCAACATCCGCAGACTCGCCCCTGGAAGAACTCAAGGTAAAAGTTACTATTGGACCGTCCAGTCTGACTGTCCATAACGTATTCATTTCTCCACAAAGCAGTTGTGATGCCAACTTCAGACCATCATTAGTCCACATGCTAACGGGTGATTCGAAACTCATCTTGGGTGACTTCAATGCCCACGATGACTTATGCTTCTCTAACCTTTCCTGTACTAGAGGTGCCTCACTAGCCGAGGAGATCAACAACACCAACTTTGGGGTACTCAACACGGATGGAACGTCCACGAGACTCCCTCATTCAGGTACTTGCGCTATCCCGGACATTTCCATCCTCAGTTGCGACCTATTACTATCTTCCTCAGGGGACTGTCTATGCAAACTGAGCTCTGACCACCTCCCGATAGTTAGCACAATCAGCACACATGCTTCCCCGATTCGTAACGCTCGCAAGTGCTTTCTGAATCTACGTAAAGCCAACTGGCCCGGTTTCCTTAGTGAAACTGAATCTCTTTGACCAGGCCCCTTTCCCTCCAGATGTTCGCCAAGGTGTGTCGATTTTCAACCACATCATACATACTGCCTCTAAGCACAACATTCCCGCGGGCAAGGTCTTTGATCCCATCCCAGGATACCCTACCGATGCGGCCACCTTATCAAGAGAGCGTGACGTCGCCCGAGCTCAAAACCCTCAGCACCCGTCGTTACCGGCCATGACCTTAGAGATCTCCCGACTGGTCAATGAACACAAGAGGACCATATGGCAAGAAAAGCTAGCCACTTTCTCCAGCCGCACCAACACCAGCAAGTTGTGGCAAACAATCAAATCCATCGGTAGAGGGGCACCTGCTCCTCCCAACCAGGTTATCAAATTCAATGGTATACCGAAGAAGACCGACAGAGGCATTGCCAACCAATTCAATGTGCAATTCACCACGGTTGCGGTCCATAAATCCTCGAAGAATTCGAGGATCGTCAAACACAGGTCGTGCAAACCTTTATTAGTGCCGCTCCAGTTCACAGCTCATGATACCACAACCGCGATTAAGCGTGCTAAGAACTCTAAGGCGTTTGGACCGGACGACATTACGATGGTACGCATAAAACACATAGGCCCCAGAGGTGTCGCATTCTTAACCATGTTGTTTAATCTGTCTCTAGCCACGTGCCATATACCAGCTATCTGGAAAATGGCTCATATCCTCCCCAGCCACAAAGCAGGTAAAGACTCCGCTGTCTCTGACAGTGACCGCCCGATCTCGCTTCTCAGCCCGGCCGTGAAAATACTTGAGCGTCTTATTCTCCCCTCGCTCAATAGAAATGCCAACCTCCAAGAGCACCAACACGGTTTCAGAGCTTTCCACTCTACGACGTCAGCCCTACAACGTGTCACGGACCGCATTGCATGTGGTTTCAACAAAACAAAACCTGCGGCCAGAACAGTAATGGTCGCCCTCGACCTTACTAAAGCTTTTGACTCGGTTAACATTGACACCTTGATGACATCCCTCATGGATTCGTAGCTACCGAACGAGCTCTGCAGATTGCCGAACTGCTATCTCCGTGGCAGACAAGCGCAATTCGAATTCTCAGACACGCTATCCAAAGCCCGCAACTGTAGGACAGGAGTTCCTCAAGGTTCTGTCATTTCGCCATCGCTATTCAACATCTGCATGGCTGACCTCCCAAATCCCCCCCCGAAGTCGAAATGGTGTCTTACGCTGATGACATCACCCTGCTGTCCTCTCACCCAAACTTTCGCATGGCTGCCGATGCCTTAAATAACTACATCCCCAGTTTAGTCCGGCACCTAGACGATAAGCAACTGAAGCTATCCGCGACCAAGTCCTCAGTAACTCTGTTTACTCCGGACCCAAAAGAATACAAGTCCCATCCAATTAAGGTGGACGGCGATGACATTTCCTTATGTCAGTATCCTAAACTCCTGAGCCTCACTCTCGACCCGACGCTGGCTCTACACCGCCATGCTGACATCCAAGCCAGCAAAGCCAAAGCCAAGCTCAACATCCTAAAGCCTTGGCAGGTTCTTCATGGGGCCAGGACACTGAGACGTTAGTCACGACATACCAGGCAACAGGCAAGGCAACGACTGAGCATGCATCAGCCATCTTTGCCCCACTGTTAAGCGATACCAGCTGGGTGAAAGTCCAACGCGTTGAGAACGCTGCTCTCCGCATCGCCACGGGCTGTGTTAACATGACCAATGTAGATTACCTGTATCAGGAAACTCAAGTCCTGCCTCTGAAGGTTCACTCCATCATGCAGGCAAAAATCTACATTGCGCAGTCTCACAACCCAGAACATGCGGGCAGTCGCCTGTTAACGCGCCCCCCACCTGCTAGACGCATGAAGCAGTCTACCATAGACGCGTACGGCCCACACGCTTCGGAGTACCCCACTAATCTACCGATAACCGACCTCGTTAAGCGTATCCACACCGAAACTGTCGAGCAAGCCATCAGCAGCTATAAACCCAACAGAGTCCTCAACGCTCCTCCGCCGGTCTCCGACGTCATGGCCAGAGAACGTAGGGCCAACCTGTCCAGAAACGCTAGAACCAGACTATCCCAGCTGCATTCCGGCTTCTCCACGCTGCTGAATTCATTCAAAAGCCGTCTCACCTCATGCTTTGACAACGTCACAGACAACTGTCCTGACTGCCTCCTGCCTTTCCACACAACATGCCACCTCTTCGACTGCCCAGCCAACCCTACGGACCTCACGCCTGAGGACCTATGGCTTCGCCCAGACAAAGTCACCGAATTCCTTCATCTTTCTTAAACATTTTATACCGTTCTCTTTATTCTTCATTCCTTCATGTCTATCCCTTCATCTTGCTTAAAAATTTTATAACATGTATTGCTGGCAAACTAGGTTAAGGGAGTAAGATAGTACAACAACCTCGTTCGCCCGTGACACCATAGACTGGAGATCGCCAAAGCTTGATGCTAGTAAAGCGATATCATCGTATATTCAAGGTCAGTCAACCGGCGTCCGGGTGCAAGCTCAATACGTCACTTTCTTTAAGGGCCTTCCTGAGAACCCAGCCAATGGCGTAGTTAAAGAGGGTGGGCGACAGGACACAGCCTTGCTGAACGCCTGACCGAATAGCGAAGGGTTCTGAGAGGTTGTTGCGGACTAAGATAAACAAAGAGGAATAAAAATCGGTTTGTAATGAGCAAAGTAGGCCAACTGATGTGAATAAAAAAATTTACATACGAATAGAGGGAGGAAAAAACAGGCGCTTCATTCGAACACCGTTTGGTCAACGTATTTCGGCGTAGGATCCAGACCTACGAGTGTATGCAGTTTCGCGAGCGAGAACTCAGTCAGCGTTGTACACCATCTGTGACGAATGACATCTGAATGAACGACTAATCTGTCGGGTAGGTGCGGTAGCACTGGTGCATAATGGTACCGAAAGGAAGTGGAGGGTCCGTACTCACGAATGACAATTATGCGATTGCCGCAAGATACGTACGCAGAAAGTCTTCTCTCATTAGAATGCGCACATCTGCTTTGGTCACTGCCTCATTTGCGCCGTCCTTCAAGTATGCCGATGCGGAGCTTGCGTGCGACTTTGTGGTTCCTGACAGGTAGCAGAAGAAGAACGGTTGAATGACTTGGCAGCAGGATTGAAGACAGAAAAAAGACAGCAAGACCTACGGCTTTGGGTTTGGGTGCTTACCATCCACACATTAATCATGTAACTTGGTTTGCCTTACCCTCGCATTCCCTTTTCTTACTCTAATGAGCGTCTTACCTAGACACAAAAGACAGGACAAGAGGTATAATAAACAGTAGACTGATTTAACAAATAGATGCGAGTGTTCGCAATTGTGGTGTTTGCATGAGTAAAGGAGAAGGTTGACAGGGCAGCTTGTACAGGAGTTCATTATCAGAGATAACAGCAGCAACAAAAAGGTGACTATAGTAGAGAGTGCAGACAATCAACTATCAATGACAATCGTCTGCAGGTGAATGCGTAGGACTCTGTACGCTGGCGCCAAATGGATACATCGACTAATTAGGTTCGCGTCTGTGGACCAAAACAATAAACAAATTGCTTCGGTGTTCGACTCGTCTTTTATTTTACTCAGACTGATTTAACTCCAGTCTTTTTTCTTTTTTCTTAAATTTGTTCTAAACCAACTTAACATTTAGGCAGATATTATTACCGGCAAAGAAAAGAGAGACTGGAATGGCCATTTCTGGCTTATTGGCCGCCGTCACCCAGTCATACTGAACCCCAATTGGTGCAACATCCCAGGCTCGAACTCGCGACTTCTTCGGTTAGAGTCTAACGTTCTAATCATTGAGCCACGAGCTTGCGGTCTTGGTGGGATAGCTAGGGAAATATTGACACTGGCTGACGATGGCTAATAAGTCAGAAACGGCCATTCTAGTCCCCCCTGTCTTTGCTGGCACTACTATCTGCCTAGACTACTACCCGCTACAGCTGCTGTCAGGACCCGAGAAGTGAGACCCAAGGCAGAGCGATACAAGTGTGTTCTGTTAGCGGTCGGCGAACATTAATCAACTAGCGAATCTGAGCTGTTGAAATGGGATACAGAGATGGCTCCGATAACTTGAACTTATTGTTTACTACAAAAAAGAACTTGATGTGACTGAAACAACTTACTAATAAAGCTGCTTTTCTAGCGATTGCAACAAGAACCCCAGACGCACATAGTTATCTTGAATTCGAGGTTTTTTACTCTAATGCTGTAAGCAGATGATTTCGTTTTTACTTTGCTACTGCCTTTGGTGTGAGAGTAAAAAGTCACTAATAGTTATCAACCACATTTGAGACCAAACTCAGAGTGAATTAACATTTAAGGAACGAAACGTGGAGTACGGATGAGAAATAGAGTTTAGCAGATAATCGTGGTGGCTTAAATAGCTATCTACATTTCATTTTACTTGCAGAATATTCAACGATGAGGGCTGGGTTTTTTCTTTTTCTTCCTTATGCATCATAGACTTCAAAGTGTCTGAATAGTACCCGTATCAACAGAGAGTGCTCATTTGAGACATACCCATATTCGTAAGGTGCGCATTTTCTTGTGGAATATTTCAGTATTCCGTTCAAACTGACTATGTTCTGCAACTATTCCCATGTTTAGTTTGAAAAGTCAGTTTTGGCAAACATGTTTTCGGCGAATCTTAATCAGGTCAGTGACTTTGCAGAACATGTTTGCCAAAACTGACTTTTTCAAACGAAAAACTGACCACCCTACAACATTCGTTCCGTCAAATTTTCCCTGCTATATGGGATTCGCAGTAAACAACCTTAGCTTCATGTTGTCTTTGTCCGCATGTTTTAGCGCATCCAAGCAACGAGCTTCGTCTTTGCCATTAAAACTTTGCCGAATAATATAGTCTGCTTAAAGGGGGGGGGGATCAGCTAATGCTGCCCTTTTTCAGGCCTTTTGGAGACACCTACTTTCTCCTCGATTTTCATGCAATTGAAAAGTTGACCCATTCATATAAGACCCGCATATTTACCGTTATCTCGTGGGTGCTTGCTTTAATGCTCCCTGCAATCAGACGGTTTCATTTTCACATTTCTACCGCCTTTATTGTAAGTATGTTAGGTCAACAACCACCATGAACCACAGGATCTCAGGTAGTACTAATCAAACCGCAAATGATAAGGTTGCTAATTGTAAACCAATTTGCTAACCAATACTTAGGTAAGGGAGGGTTATGTGTTCCCTCCCGTTTTCATATGTGAGGAAACTTACACTCTTTAGCCGCTATGATTTTTTACTTGGTTCTTAGCCTCTTAAAACAAAACCACTGTCTCCTAGCCCTGGTGATTAATCACATACCTTTATACCTCTAGCCTCCTTGTACGTAAGCTGCAGCCCCGTCGATCAGGCCATAGTGCAGCGTTCTCCACCCATACTCACTGAGACCCCGTGCCCCACTGTGGCCTACGAGGGGTCCCCCCTGAGTCTCAAATGTCCCCTGCCCGCGTCTGCATTTGACAACTACAACCAAACAGACTCGGTGCAAATGCAGTGGTTTCGCGACGGTGTCCAACTGTACGACTCCGGGCCAAGGCCCTCCTCCTACTTCAGTACAAGCAACGCGCAGTTTCAGGACGGCAACACGGTTTGGCGAGCGGGCATAGCGGACGGTCGTTTGACGCTGAGTACTGATCGGGTGCGGAGCGTAGATGCCGGCCGTTACTCTTGTCGCGTTTTCATTGGCGACGATGCGTACGAGTCCTCAGGTACCCATCTTTTTGGTCGCTTTGCTTCTCCTCCCCCCCCATATTATTACATCTTCCGGCCTATCTAGTCAGTAACGGGTCAAATCAAAAAGTCAGATTTGAAGCAAACCAAAACAGCAGAATTTGTTGGCGCAAATAAATTTCGAGAGCGCTTATCAACTGCGTCCGCTCTACGCATGAATAACGAAACAATTAGAGTACACATCTTTGTGAGTTTTCACAGAATCGATAGTAGCAAGGTCGAGAACCATACTTACAACCCCCCCCCTCCCCTGAAGACCGCCATGACCACCAGCTGTTCGTTCGCCAATGCTCCCTGCTGACAATTTGGGGGGGAAAACTGATTGGTGTAAATATTCGGAGGCATGATGATGAAAGTTCGACCATCGATTCCGATTATGTCCAAGAACAGGGACAGCGGCTGGAGTCCAAGACGAGATTAAAGTAAAATAGACGCACAACCGTCTACGTCACTCTAAACCGTTACCCGTAATAGCAAGGTCATGATAGCGTGGCAAATGGTCAATAGTTATGCTAACTTTAAACTTGGGACGAAACGTAGGGAGGGGAATTAACGAAAAAGTGTGGTATGTATTTACCAGGACAATTGAATATTAACTATATGGTCTAGTTGCTTACATAGGTGGGGTTTCTCCCACCTTATGCTGGATGCTTCCATGTAACGTAAGGTCCGGTTTGTTCGTGCTTGAACAAGAACACGGAAAGGTGTGATAGTGTTGACGGAGCAGAGAGTATTTGATATTGTCTTTGTTTACGGACATCTTCAAGTCATAAGAAGGAAGGTCTCAATGCGTGACGGTCCATGTTTCTGCAGTCCTGAACTTCCTCGACATTTGTACACATTTTGGTTGGGCCGATTAAGTCAACAGCACGCCATCTGGAATTTATTTAGATTTCAAACATTTGCCAGGAGCTGCCTCTACATGGATACCGGCTATCGTGGAAACAGTTTGTGTCCCCGCAAACCAGTGTAGGGAGATAGCGTACAAGCTTCTCCGAACAAGTACCTTGGCCTATAAAACTAAAGTCCAGACTCGTTACCTTTAATTTGTTATTCAAAGGGCAGTAGCCAATTGTTTTGTCTATTTTGGGTGGTCTTCAGAAGCCCTCCTCCCTCCATTAAACTTTCCACCGCTATTGTTATTGACGTACTGCGATTGTTTCATTTTCTACAGTTCAAAAAACTTACCTTAAGGTAGGGTGGAGTTGCAAGGGTATGGACAACCAAGAAATACTAAGTGTGAAAAAGAGGGCTGAAAGCGTTCTGACATAAACGTTTGTAGTTTAGTTCTGTCGGGACTTGGAGGGGAGGAGGGGGAGAGAACGGGACGGGAGCGTCTGACAATTAAGCCACAACGCCGCCGTCCCGTCGTTTTAGCACAGGCGTGAACACGCACGCCGTAAACTGTGACGTCTGAAAGCTCTCAAACATTTCCTCGCACTTAGTGTCTAGTAGCCGTTTGAAATTTTACTGCGCTAACCTACCTGATAATGAAAAAAACAATTACCGCATTTTTCGGAGTATAAGGTGCACTTAAAAGCCTTTAATTTTCTCGAAAAAGGCAATTAATAGTCTATTTTCAATATTTGGCAGTAGTTTCCTTGGTAGCGCACATTTGTTCTTATTTATAGTTAAATGCCTACACAGTTAATTTCTGTTAGGTTTAGGGTTAAGGTAAGGTTAAGTGTTAGGGTTAGGGTAAGGGCTATGGTTAGGTTTAGGGTTAGGATAAAGGTTATGGTTAGGGTTAGGGTAAGGGCTGGGGTAAGGGTTCGGGTAAAGGTTAGGGTAAAGGTTAGGGTTAGGGTAATGGTTAGGGTAAGGGTTAGAGTAAAAGTTAAGGTTGCGGTTAGTGTTAGGGTTAGGGTAAATGTTAGGGTTAAGGTTAGGTTGGGATAGTGATATCGCATATAAAATGCCCCAAGTTTCTGTCTTACGGGAAGGGTCGCAGTAGGCATTTAAATATAAATAAGGACATATGTAAGCTACCAAGGAAACTCCTGCTCAATATTTTTTGTATATAAACCAGTTCGAGACCAGTCACCAGAATTAATCGATACATAAGGCGCACTGTCGTTTTTGAGATGATTAAAGTATTGTAAGTGGGCTTTATAATCGGGAAAATAGGCTATACATTTCAAAATCGGGATGTGATCATGGTTTAATCGTTCATAGCCATCTTATATTTATACGATAAGCAACTAATACAATCGACGAAATTGAAACATTCGAAATAACCGGAGGCTGAGAAAATCCTCTTTCTTTAGCTGAGGTATTTTTTAAAGATCGAACCTCTTTTTTTCTAGGAAGTTGCATTTTGGCTACCTGACCAAACCCATGATTCTCTTTGTGTTCTGCTCCCAATAAGAAGTTCAAATTTTCGGTCAGGTTTTCCATTCTTGCAGACTTCACTTCATACTTATATAGTTCTAGGTGCATTTTCGGATGACTAACTGACTTCTTACAACTGAAAGATATATTCTTCGGACGGATGAAATAAGCCTTTCGAAGTAAAATATACAGTAGTCGCCGGTTATTAAGCCCACGGTTAATAGGCCCAGCCGCGTATTAAGCCCACATCAGCTTGGGACGGAATTTTACATAGCCAAATCCGCCGGCTAATATGCCCAGTCGCCGGCTACAAAGCTCAGTTTGCCAACAGGACAGAGTGAGAATCACATCTCCTTCAGCTCTACACATAATATAGTGCGTATGTAATGAAAAGTGCCTATCCTGCGTTTGCCATTCAAGAACTAGGACTCTCCGGTTAGTGCTCCCGCCGCTTATTAAGCCCAATTTGGTCTGGGCCCGAGGTGGGCTTAATAACCAGCGACTACTGTATTGCACAACGACTTTAGATCGGTAATCATATTTCTACTTATATGTAATCAGTAGAAATAATTGTAAACTATTCCTCACCAGACACGCTGTGGTAACCCGTAGCGCAAACCGCAATTTTCATATAGCCTTTTCGTCTCAAGCGCCCACACCCGCAAAATAGAGTTTTCCATTTTTTGCCGGCTCACACGTGTAACGTTTGCCATTCATCATGGCCAGTGATTTGGCCTGACCTCGACTACTACGCCTACTAATCACACGGTACCATTAGCTAAACCGTAGCCAGTATGTGGCCCTCTCACCTGACCTAAGTAAGTATTTTTTCCTCCGCTCCTACACCCTGATCTCGGACTGGACACGCTGACTTCGTGGCCATTAATTGATATCACCTTCAGCATCACTTCCCACCGCAATATTTTCTGCTGCCTCGCCCTCCCTCCAAAAGGGTGAAGTGGTTGCCGTGCCGTCAAACGCCACTCTGTTATGTGCCCCGAAAATGCGTTGTCCGATCCCTGCAGCAATTGCCGCGGCATTCTGGCGTGACCGCCCTACCGCGCACAGACCCCTCACAGCGTTTAAAAAGGGTTGACGTCCTGTGACCCCGCCCACGCCGTCGTCACCCCTTCTCCCCCCCCCCTCTCAAGCCGCCCCTAAGGTGAAATCGCCGATTTCACCTTAAGCGCTGGACTCCCACTTCTACAGCTCCTCCCCGTTCTGGCCCAAAGTGCCGTCCGCAAAAACCATACTTCCAATCCCCCCTCGAAGACCACCACGACCACCAGCTGTTCTTTCATCAATGCCCCCTGCTGACAATTTGGGGAGGGGGGGGGAAAGTCAATCCTGTGTGAAGAACTGATTGATGTTAATAGTCAAAGGCATGATAATGATAGTTCGACCATCGATTTCGATGATTTCCACCGTATGCCCAAGACAGAGACAAAATTACAGTTAAATAGACGTGCAAGTGTCTACCTCACCCGAAGGCCTTACGCGTTTTAACCGATGACAAGACAAAGTTAAGATGACAGAACACGATCGGGCATAGGTCGCTTAATCCAATGCAGGCCATAACACCGCCTAAATTAATCTTCAGTGACAATAGCCTTTTGCGCTGGTACTACCGCACTATTTACCATCACTCACCTTCAGTCGGTGTCAAGGCAGACTCAAGGTACTGCTTCTGCTATTTCTACTACTACTAAATAGCAGTGTAGCTGAGTGGTAGTAGTACTGGCACTATTTATGACGCTATTATTAGTCAGAAGTGGCGTTGATTTAAGTCAGCGCTGGGCTCATATTCCCTCAATCTCAACCGTGCATCTTGGATTATGCTATTCTGTTTGAAGCTCGGAGCACAGCAAGGCTTCCCTTGGTTTCCGTCCTCTCACGTGTGTCCACCAAAAGCTGTGTCATGTTTTACATAGTTCGGACTAGAATATTGCTGCTAGAGGCAGTATGCCACTGCTAAGACTGTTAATTCTATTAATAATATTTACTAAGACCAGCCGATAGTGTATTCCATCAATACATTCATATACCTATATCAATAGCTCACAGGTATTTTATTATTGCAACACGCATAACAAATAGGAATATGAGCTTAGGCGTGTCCTAAAATTCCTCTGGGCCGATTTGTAAGACACCTGGGCGAGCATTTACGTCCAGTAGCTAAATACGACTCTCCAATCGGAGACATGCAGTCTGGTTGATTTACGACTTGGTTTAGTCGCAAACTTTAACTTCACCGTCCACCCTTAATATGTTTTAAAGGCCAGTTGCTGCATAATGTTTGAACTTTCTTTTCATTCCTGATTTCTTTACCGAACAGTTGTATTACAGAAAGTATTTTTAACAATTTCTCCTCCTGCTCCTCCTCCTTATTCTGCTTCTTCTTCTTCTTCTTCTCAAAGGAATAATCACCGTGTCTGCCTGTCCTCAATTTGTGGAACAGTTATCCCGCGTCAAGGTGTTTGCTGGTGCGGCGGCTGTTCTGAGCTGCCGCATTCAACCGTGGGTCACTGAATCCTTCAGTCCAACTGGCCAACCACAAGAGGATAACATGCACATTACTTGGTACCAGTACAACACAGTCATTACGCCGGAGATTCAACAAAAAATGGGCATTGAAATCAGTCAAGAGGATGGTCGTTGTACCCTCCGCATTGCAAAAGTTACACGCAGGTTCGCTGGAATCTATAGGTGTGAAGCCCGCTGTGCCCAATGTGTATGCGAGACAAGCTGCCAGCTGCTTGTTGAACGTAAGTTGATGTCCATTTTCTTCTTCTTTCCAGTTCAAACGTCTATTCTCGGGCTTCCGCCTATAATTCTGTCAGCACTGGATTTCTTGAAAGATGTCAGATGTAGTGTGCCACAACCAGCGGCGCTCTTTTCGCCCCAGCTCATCTCAAATACACGAATAGCCATACCACGCGCGAGTTTGGGTTCCAGAACCCATTCCTAATCAGGAGGAAATGCGAGCCCGTGGTGCCGTGGTAGAATATTGAACTCAATGACCAGAGCTCCCGGGGTCAAAGCTCGGGGGTTCCGACCCTTGAGATTGGGTATGACTGGCTGTTGACGGATAACAAGCCAGAAATGGCTATTCCGGTCTCCCTTTGCTTTGTCGGATCCACTTCTTCATCATATCACCTTTGTCACTATGTGTCGGTCTGGCGAGTTTACGTTGTGAGCTCTTGGACAAAGCGGAACTTACTTGTTCCTCTAATAGATCGGCGAAGCACATATATGCATCATATTCTCGATCTCAACCGACAAAGCAAGGAGCCTGTGGTGCCGGTCTGCCCTTGCTTTGTCGGCTCCATTTCAGAAAACGCTAGTGTTTGGTACGGATAACCACCAGTGCTTATTTCTAGAGTGTTTTATCCTAAAGATGAGTCAAATTGTGTTCCCGAAGCACTTTTATTTCCTTTAAGATTTAGAGATTAATAAATAAACGTGGAAACAGAGTACGTGATCGTCTGTTGGACACACGTTACACTAGGATATTTGCAGTACACTATACCATTGCTATTCCTATATTTATTAATTTGCGGCTGTTTTTATCGTTTACTCGCAGTAAGATAAAACCAATTTTCGAATTGAAAAATAAGTTTAATGACTGAAATTTTCCGGAAATTGAAATAGACAATGTTTATTTGCCACGGCATTACGACTGTTCCATTTCGACGATATATCCACCGTGAGCTTCACAGTAAGACGGTATAAGGACGGTGACTTGCACTGGATTATATTAACAGAAGACCTCGCTTCTCGCTCCCCCCACCTGGACCCAGTGTCAAGATAAAGGCATGAAAGCGGAGCTGGGAGAGAAGGCAGCTTATGCACCAATAAAATCACAGCAAAGTTGGCGGTGGTTCGGATCGCAGCTGAGTGGGAGTACCATAAAGGCCACATTAAGGAGGGATCATTACAGCCCGACTCTCAGTTCGCAGCCAACTACTGCACACAACAAATACGCACTATCCGAGTTGTTCTGTCAGTTGGCAACCCTCCAAGCCACGGCTTTTAGCGCACTGTGATAGTTTCAAGCGAGTCAGATTGTTTGTAGTGAGGAAAACGCCCTGAATCGCTGACCTCATTTTCTCGCCCGCCCCGCCCCGCGCCCAGCATCAGGTGACCGTCCGAGCCGGTCAGTTGTCTGACGCGGAGTGGGCGCAGCGGATGACAGGCCTGGCGAACCCGCAGTACTAATTACAATGCGGAAAAATCTCATCATGGTTTGGACAGGCCAAGATGCAACATTTTGAGTGCACTGCCTCTCGGTGGCCTGGAAAAGTGACACTGTTAGAATGACTTCTTCAATTTTATGCATATTTTTTATTGATTGTGGACGTTCGGATAAATTTTAATATATTTTATAAAAAAGCTGAACATAAATCTTCAGGGATAGGCAAGAAGACTTTTCGAACACCCGATCAATTGGTTTATTGTCCTGAGCCTTCAAACAGGAGTCCATTTTCGGAGATCCGGGAGAAATATTCATGCTTGCACTCATTTATTAGCAGATAACCTTTTCCTCAAATTTTATACTTAACGCTTTCAAATGTGGGCTGTTTTACGACCGCCCTTTGTCCATTTAAAATGAATCATCTATGTGCTTTTATCAAGAACACTACATGGTCCATATCTTTTGAAAGGCCTTAGGAGCCATGTGTGGTATCTTCTGAAGGGCAGTTAAGAATAAGTGCCCTTTTTTGCACGCCAACATTGTAGCTTATAAACTGCAAGCCCTTGCAAACCAAAGACCCCTTAAATAAACGCGTCAAAATTACTCACACTGGCATGCCTTAAATATTATGTATTTACTTCGATCGATAGCCAATGCTACGTACTCAAGTAATAGTCCAGGATTCAGAATTTTGGTCACACTGACTGTACGGCAGTAAGACGCTAAAATGCCAAACAGTAGACCATCCGCCAACGTTGGCCGGTAACGCACGGCAGTCAGGTTACAGGTCGACTGTCGCAAGCGTCAAGGGCCACCAATCTCCCAGGTGAAGGCCACTTGCCATAAGTGTGGACGCATAAGGCTCGGTCTCATTTCCTCTTTCCTATCTTCCACACCACTGGGCTTAAGGGGGGGGGGGGAGGGGCATGAGGTTGGTTCCGGTGACTGACTGCGCCCAAACTCCCGACCAGCATGGACCACATCCATGCGGACCAATCGACAGGACATAAGAACAGATGACGGCAGTTCGACAGTCGATTTCGACGATGTCCACCACGAGCTTCAACCAGTTGCTGGTGAAAGCGGTGACCCACTGGATTATACTGAAAGTAGACTCACGGAGAATCTACCCCACTCCTTCACCAGTCCCACACCGGACCCGATGTCAAAACACAAATCAAGAAGAATGGAGATGGGAGGGGGTGTAGACGGCTGGCGTGATCAACAAGCCTACCCACAACACACACACCTCGGTAGGTAGGCTCCCACCTGGGAGTGCCACATTAAGTGAGAGCCATTGAGCCTGACTGTCAGCCCGCATTAATTCACGCCACACAATAAGACACACTCTGGACTGATTGCTGTGTCCAAGTCATTGTGCAGACGATGAACTACAGTAGCGGTAACTCGGGCTGACGCTACGGTCTGTAGAAATTTGGAAGTGGGCAGCGAATGAAGGTCCTGCTGGTACATGCCCGTTAACGCCAGCCGGTGAGCTGGTGGTATGGAAAGCAGTAGCATGTCCGACGCAGTACGTCCCAGTGAATGCTGGGTCGGAAGAATCCTTTGGTGGGTACGTATACTGTCGTCATGCCTGGAAATCCGCAAGAGTGACACATCTGGCAGTTGAAAACAAGTACCCCAGACGGGGATATGTCCCTGTAAGAACATAATAACATTAATACTTCAACCCGTGGAAGTTGGATTTTGGCTTGAATTTTTATTTCTGAAATATTTTCATGACATCAAGCTCGACTCGAGAAAAGGTGTCGGAAACAGTCTTTTCCTGCCGGTGACATGTTCTGCGACGCCACAATAAGCAAACGGATGCAGTCGATAGTGACAATTTAATGGCGATTGGACTCCGCCAAGTCTACAAGCTTATAATAGTTCGTTATCATACTTTTTTGTGTACACAAGTTTGCATATTTATTCTATTGAAATACGAGCGTCGAAAAATATTTACTCAGGCCGATGATATATTCTTTTGGAAACAGGCAACTTTAATGTGCAAATTTTTGAGTTTCTATTTGTAAAGCATTTCCTCAACCGGCATTTACCTCTCTTTGTTTGACTTTTTCTATTAGCCGTTATTCACAACACTTTAACTGGCGGGAGTCATGATATTAATAGCTGATGCTTGACCCATGATTTTTGTTCCCCTCAGGTCAACGTAGGCAGCGGATTCATTATAGCGTGGCTGTCTTGATCATTTCTTGACGTGGGATCGAATCATCGATTGTCAAAACTCCCTAAAGGCTTCTAGCAAGTATAGATCACGGAATTGCTCCCACAAAGATGTAGAGTTTGTCATAACCACAAATATACCCTTCGAAAATAATTTCTGTGAGTGAGAACAAGGCTATAACTCCTAATATATTCTTGCGTGTACACTTTTTGTCTCGTACACTCACGGCAATCAACTTAAATGGTACGGTTAGGCGAGTCTGCATAAGCCGACATCCCCTCTAATTCCTTTTTATGGGCTCTGAGTGCCTTTTTAAATAAAATCCATGCTGCTTAAAAAGCAAATAGATAGTCGACAAAGTACTTATTTTATTGTATGTTTTTCATTATTTTCTCTGCGCTCCCTTCTGTACGACCCTTTATAGCTAGTTCATTTCAGTGATTTTTAATATGGACCTTATCAAAAAATCAGTTTGCAATGAAAATTCGTTATTCAATGTTAGAACATGTTTAAATTATGCCTTCTATGCCAAACCCTGTTTTCTTTTTTAATGGTCGTTTCCATACTGTTGTAAGAATTTAGGGGACGCAGAGCAGGTAGGTAGGCTCCCACCTGAGAGCGCCACATTAAGTGAGAGCCATTGAGCCTGAGTCTCAGCCCGCAGTAAGTCACTCCACACAAAAAGGCACACACCAGACTGACTGTGTCAGTTGGCAACCCTTCAGACCCTGGCTTTAAGCGCGCTGCGATACTTTCAAGCGCATCAGATTCTTTATGATGAGGAGAGAAACGAGCCGAGGGTTGCCCTCACTCTCTGCCCCACCGCCAACAACAACAGGCTACCGCCGTGCTGATCGGTCGCCTGAGGTGGGTGCGGCGTAGTGCTCAAAAGGAAAACATCTGGGAGATGAGCATTCTAAAACAGGTTGTTCAGGAGAAGAGGAAAGGATGGAGAGAGAGAGAGGCGGAGAGAGGGAGAGTGAGAGAAAGGAAAAAGAGAGAGAAAACGAGAAAGAGAACAAAAACAAGAACGAGAACACAACTTATCTCTTAGCGGAGTATATAGGAACAGATATCGCCTGTAATACCGATGACTTTGCTCTGAATTCTAGAGACACTACTGTGAGGGTTATGGTAAAGGTTAGCTTGGATTTGTCGCGGCTGTGATCATGCCTGATCTAGCCGGCCTCAATGATGCCACGAACGGTACCTCTCCATGCGTGGCGATTGGCGGCAGCGGATCTGGAAAGCTCCACTCAGTGACGGAGACCGAAGATAGAAGTTCCAAGAACTGCTTCCATGTTTTGACGGATGGTGTCGAACCAAGTCTTCAGTTGCCCTCCTCTTCGACGTTTTCAGGTGGGCTGCGGCGCCGGGTCAAGGACAGCATAGCAAAGCTCGTGGGGCGGACGATGGAGAACGTGTCCAAACCACCTCGGTCGCCTTTCTTGAATGGCCTGAGATATCCTCGTGATGCGATTGCAGCGGATGCGAACTGTCTCATTTGAGATGAAATCACTATACTTAGCGCGCAGGATCGTCTTCAGGCACCGGTGGTCAGAGACCTCCAGTCTTCGCTCATCTTCAGTGCGCACAGCCCAGCATTCACACCCATAGAGGAGGACTGACCGAATGGATATACGATATACAGTAACCTTTGTGGCGACGGAAATGTCACGTCGGATCCATAGGCGCTTTCGAAGGATTGAGAAAACCCAGCGAGCAGCATCGATACGGGAGACAATATTGTCCTTGCTCTGCCCATTCGGTAGCAGCCTCACCCCGGGGTATTTAAAGCTCTCTATTTCTTAAAGTTGATAGCCATTAATCCCCAGGGGTGCCTTCTCCTGGTCAGGGATGCAGCCCGAGAACAACTTCGTCTTTCTATAATTTATGGACATGTCAACCGACATAGCAATCTCATTTAACCGCGACACTGATGACTGTAAACCACCAAAGCTTGAGGGTAACAGCGCAATATCATCGGCATAGTCCATATCAGTTAGCCGGCGTCCGGGTGCAAGCTCAACACCGTCCTCTTCATGTAGGGCCTTGCCGAGAATCCATTCAATGACGTAGTTAAACAGAATGGGCGAAAGGATGCAGCCCTGACGGACTCCAGACCGAATATCGAACGATTAAGATAGATGATTGAGCTTAGGTTTCGCGCGAGGACACGGAAATATTCCCTCTGTTGGGATTTAATACAGGGTCATTAGTATTGCATGGGTGCGTTCCCATGCCCAGTGTCCTATCGGAGAATGAGTTATAAGCAATATTGAACAAATTTAAAAACCGTTCTGAATGTGCTATGGAGGACACAAAAGGAAAAAAATGAATCAAGTACAGCGTAGCTTACGTGCCCAAAATAATACATCTACCAGATTCCATAACTAAAAGACGCATTAGGTAACTTACTAAGTGACAAGTGCAGCATTCCAAGATGCAGCTAAAAGTGAACCTAATTCAGTAGTAGGTAGTGTACATAAACAAGTATAAGTAGGACGCATTTTACGTTTCCAGATTTATGACAATGTTATTTATTGAAATAAGTGCGACCTGGATATGAGTTTTTCCAGTACTATTAAAATTGATAAAGCATGCAAAAAACGAACGTAGAGGCATTTTTTCAGATAAAAGGTTTTGTTTCGACATTTTGAGGATTTGCGTGGTAGGCACATTAGGGTGCTTTCGGTATTCTAGTACGACAAAAGTTTCGTAGGCATTTAGGCAGAGGGGGGGGGGAGCTCTCGTCAAGAAAACTAAATCAAATGCAACCAATGGATGGGGGAGGACGCTATGTCAACACTTCCTATAGCCCTCAGCAAAGAAATTTGTCCCAGTTGTCCTCTGTAAATTTATAAAGTACAGTCCTAGAACATGCTTTACGTGCCTGATGTTATCTGAGGCCGTTTATTTGCACTTGACGGTGATTGTTGGCTGGGGCAGTGTAATTTAATGCTGATGTTGGTCTGAGATAAGCATGCTGGTGCTCATATATAGGGCGTTTTATAAGTTTTTCTCCCAAGAACGTGCTCTGTTACGATATTCTCCAAGTACATATGCACAGCTCTAATTGGTTTTGGTGTTCAGGGAGGAAAAAGTTAAACCTTCTTGTAAATATCCTGTATTGACGCTTGCGTACACACTTTCTACGTCAAAAATTGAGGCTGTTATGCCGTGTAATTGGGGACCCTTTCCTTAATCTTTGTTTTAATCTCGGCTCTATCTGATAGTTATGGTTGCGTTAGAAATAAACCTAACAAATTTAGCTACTGCCAGTGCGTCTGCTCAGACTTATGGATTAGATAATAACTGATAGGAAAATAGCACAACTCCATGCTGTTTTATGTCTAAAAACTGAATTGGTAGGACATGCTTGACCATTTCGCAGTTATCCTCAGGAAGATCAGTTACAGCGAGCAAGTACTGGCTTTCCAACAAACAAACTAATTCGTAGTCAGCGTAAATTTTTTCAACGATAAATTGCAAGCGTTAGTAAACAGAGATCGATGAGGCGGAATATTCACTTTTTTATTAGGCATATGTTTTTGCACAGATTGCAAACAGAAAAAAGCTGTTTTTTTCCACGAAGATTTTGCGCCATTATTATTAAGTGAACTTCTTCCTCTGATAAGTGCCTGCTCGCGGGCCAGTCGGTGTCGCCTCTGAGATATGGTAGTATATGCCACCTCTATGTCTGACTTTCATTTACACATGTATTTGCACGATAGACCGACGAGTGTGTCCTCTAACAGATCGGTGTATGCGTATCTGCCCCTATATATACCGATCATATACTGGGAAGACAACGAGCTTGGAGCTCAATGGTTAGACGTTTGACTTTGATAAGGGATGTCGCGAGTTCGAGGCTCAGGTTTAATACAATTTGGGTCTGGGCATGACTAGCCAGGCTGATTATTCGGACAGCCGCACGGTTCCATCGTCAGAGTAACTAGGTGATTGTTCCTGTTTACTGTGACTGTTCCAGTCATGCCGCATGCCTGGTATTATATGCGTGCCTGACGCACGACCATTGACCTGCCTGTTCGCTGCTGATTGACTGTGTGATGGACCGCTGGTAGGCTCCCGTACCTTTCGTCCTCATTGCGGCTGTCAAACTTGTTGGCACTACAGCGTGCTTTCTGGCCTGCCCCTCGTCGGCCGACGGACTGTTTAGTTGTTGCTTTCCGCATGAGTTGTGGGGTGGCGGTAAAGTTGTATTGCACTCCAGTCACGTGGTTCCTTGCATCTTCTGCAATATTTTCACGGCTCAGGTCAGTTCGAAGAAGGCCAGGAGGACGGCGAAGCAAGCTCAAACGTGTAATGCAGCCGAGGTCAGAGGAAAACAGGAGCAGCGAGTGTCCGAAATGTCTGTCTCAATATAATTCCCTGCATCTCTTCGTACCTTCTTTATCGTCTTTTCTAGGGGATGATGAACACGATTTAAGCAAATGCTTAAACAAATAAGGATAAGGACTGCTTATGTGGTCCTCGACAGGGCAGGTGGCTTTCCACTGAATTCTGGAGACAGTACTGTTAGGCTTACTGGCTACGGAAGCTTATGTAGCCCCACTCATATCTCCCTACAATCTGCATGTTTTTCTACGGAACCGGTGTTTATCGCGTTTTATGGGCAGCAAATTAGGACATGCAGTGGGATATGCTTGAATAATGCTAAATGAATTTTAAATTTACTCTATTTATAACTGTAATGTGTTCTCGTACTCTTTTGGACAAACGCTTGCTCTTGCAACCAATATATCCTCCCCAACAGGAGAAGGTGAATGGACAGGTGCACATAGAAGTGGTCTGGGCTGGCAGTTTGTCCTTGATCTTTCCGTATAGGATGGGAGTAGTTCAGATCAGTGCATAGGCTTTGACTGCTGGAAATCTGGTTGCTACAGTTTGACCCAGGTGCCTCGTTAGAAGTTCGCTTGGTCCGTCCCCTTGAAATGGGATTCTGATGAGCGTTCTCTTTTTCTCTGCTGTTAACAATGGGAGCTTTGGCTTTAATAACTGTAAAGGCCTGATGAGAATTAATCGAAAAGAAACTTATGTTCGCCAATTTATCTTCTGCAATTTTCAAAGGGCATTTTCTCAAACTTATTTATATGTTTTCGCTGTTTGTCTGCAGCAAATTACTAACCTTAAAGTTTTAATAACCATCGTTCTGCTTTTACAGGAGAAGTGGTAACTAAAGAGCTCGCGTAAGCTACCGTTACAATTAATTGTAACTTTAAAAAAATACGCTCCCTGCTACGTCACTTATAAACCGTGGAATATTATTTGGATGGATTTAAAGACTAAGGCGAGGAAGCTTTCAGGCTTTCGGTGTGTTGTCAATCATTCCTACCGACGCTAAGTGATTATTTATTAAACGTAACGTTTACCCGGTGCAAATTGAACGATGGTAAAAACAGCAGGATTTGTTGGATCCATGAAATTTCGAGAAAGGTCTTCAGTTGCTGCCTCTCATTGCGTTGTAATAGTAACCAATGCGTAAATACAAAATTGCATTGGTACAGAAAGGTCAAAAGGTCATAGGACACGGTCACTAGGGCTAATAAGTAAGGTAAGTGAATTAAAACAATATGGAAGGTAGACAGGGAAAAGGCAAAACAATGGGCACAGGACCGCATAAATCAGGGAGCCGAATGTTACCAAGAAAACGCTAGGTTGACCACATGCTGCAACAGTTTACGTAGGTCTGGTTTTAACCGCTATATATAGGCTGCCTCCAGGTAGCGCAGGGTACGAGTTGTTCGTACCCGAACGAGTATTTGGAAAGAAGTTTTAGGGTCCACAGAATGACCCGTATCTGTAGTAAGTGTTCTGTAACGGAAGACCGATGTGTTCTATTTTCCTTTTTGAATAGCCACCTAAGCAAGTGCTCCTTGGCTCTGGCTTCCAATTGCCTTTGCGTTGACCCTGTGTACTTACATCAACAAGTAAATTTAAATTCATAAACACAATTGAAAGTGGCGTGCAATGAGAAAGTGTCCTCAGCACAAGGAGTTTGTAAGGACTAAGTTGCAGAACAGAAGACGAGTTCAGCAGCCTTATATGTTCTTTCGATTGCGTTAAGAAGGTGTCTCTATTTATTTAATATATACGTAAAAATAATTTTACTGATGTTTTGTATTTTGTCAACGTAAAGGTTCACAAAATTAAGCTATTAATGGGTGCTCTTCTTTTGCCATATGACCCACTTTTCCGCCATTTTCATTTGCTTGGATGATAAACAGCGTTCACTTAAGAAACGTCTTTGAGGAGGGGGAAACTGCTGGAAAAAATGGACTTAAATGACACCATTATGCGTATTTGCGCACTGAAATGGCGCAAAACAGGCCTTAAACCCGCACTGGATGCTGGTCAAAACGTTAAGTGTGGCATTAGCCCAACGCCATCACCGAAGTCCCAATTATGTGAGACACTGGGCCGAAGATAGGGCCACAGGAAAGTGCATACCTTAAGCAAGGACTGGTTGCGATTCTAAAGCTCGGCCGACACTATGCCCTCCTCGGGATACAAAATTTAATTGCCAGCCTAAGTGGTGCCTCCCAAAAAAAACGCTTACCTACGTCTTTAATTGCTTCACTGATTCCGCAAAATTTATGAGGTCACTACACTCTTCAGCTGACCAAATGATTACACAAAAAATGCTGGTCCTGTTCCGAAGACTTTATTCTGCGCCTGTTCAGAAATTTCGAACTAAAAGTTTAAGACACCGCAACGCTCAAGCCTGAGTATTCTGCCCTTGTGCCTTCGCGAAAATGTACCTTAATCGGTTTCAGAAAAAGTGGCTTCCGAACAGACCATTCACACTTTTAACAGAGATGAAGATAATCCTTAAGGACTTTCTTTTAAGGATTCAAGATATCAGATAAAGTTGCGATCGACATTTATCTACTCTGCCATTTCGACATTTGTAATTGACAAGAATTGACTAACAGCACTTAATTTCGTATTTTTTTCTTCGGATAGATGTTTGAACTGCTTCTTTTAGCAATTAGCGTGTAGTAACTACTACAGACCTTGGGCCTGCTGACCCACTAGTCGCACGGAATTTCTATTCAAGATTTTAAGACAGAATTCTGGATTTTCATATTACTTTGGCCCGGAATGTCCGAAGCCCCTTGCAGACAGTGGTAAAGAGAAAGATACACTTTACTTTGAAAATATCATTCCACCATTTTCAGTAGAAACACGAACTCACACAAACTCACAGCACCGGGAAATCAAAAGCGATCTATAGTTGCCAATGACTGCAATTGTCAATATCGTTGATAAATTTCCTAGGAAAAGTCGTCAAATAAAGGCCAAATTGGACTGCTTTCAAAGCGGTGCTAGCGTTGTGCACTGATGACCTCATTTTAGTTCAAATAAACAAAGAGGGATAAAAATCGGTTCATAATTAGTCAAGACCGCCTACGGGATTGCGTGTCGCTCTCCCCGTACTAATTTTTGGTAAGAGGTGGGGACAAAAAATGGAGATTAGCTAAGGTTGTACTGACTATGGAGACAAACACTTAAGCCTAGTTGGATATGGGTACTGGGGTGTGAATGCTGTGTTGAGTATGCCGTCGTGGAACTACGCATGAGAGCGAAAGAGGAAGAGGAGAAGTATGTACCATGTCAATCGCTGCGTTTGGGTGTGACCACCACGTTATCTCGATGGTCTTACTCGACACATCCGGTCTAGATGGTCTTGGGTGCGGTAACTTTCTCTTACTAACTTGCGGCAGCTCCTCATAAAAGTCCATCTGCACAGTTCCAAGGAGAGGTTATTCATTCTGGGTGATAGATCCTTCCCTATCAGTCTGAAAAGAAGGCGGCAAAACGTTCTCTGGGACCAGTATTTTATTTTCCCGACGTTTGGGATTCACTCAAGGCCATCGTCAAGTAATGAAAACGTACAGCTCACTGCGTGATCTTATCAGCTCTGCCGGGGTTGACCTTGAGCTCTCATTCTTCGTTCCACCGTGAGTAACTTTGAACCCTGCGATTGCTCGCGCAACGCCAGCTAGGCATCTGGGAGATCGATAAGCCTATTAATTGGAGTCCGCTTGCGAGTGCCATGCTTCTTGTAGTAGGCATGAGATCCGGTCGTGCGACTGGCCCAGTATGTATATATTTAAGCATCAACGACTCTCCTCTATGAGCCTGTACAGAGACACCAGTTGTTTATACAAGAGTCGCCGGCTATTAAGCCCACGGTTAATAAGCCCCATTTGGTCTGGGCCCGAGGTGGGCTTAATATCCGGTGACTACTGTATATCGCTCTTTGCGGTGTAGGGATGTGGTTGCTCTGTGTGCTACAGTGCGTTTTCGTCTTCTTTGGTGGTCAAGATGCAGATGCAATTATGTCACCGGATAACGGCTGTGGAAGCCCAAGAGCTCTGATATGCTCGTAAGCTCTGGTTTAACCTCGACGTGAAAGTCACCACTGCGTATGTGCGCTTGTCTAGTGTCAATGAAGAAAAGGTGCTGTTTGTTTACGACTTTCCCTGCGAAGAAGCAAGTGTCTAAGGACCGCTGGACCGCTTTCTATAATCCGTGTTCCTGAGGCGCATCCGATTTGCATAATCTATTTTTTGAAAAAAAAAATGGATGCCTGACTGGCACATCTTTGTCCCATGGGTGGGGGAGGGATATTTTGTCATCACACGTAACCGCAATGTTTGATGTTTCGGGCTTAAATTGCTGCTCTCTTCTCATTCCTTTGTTTTGGCTTATTTTCACTGCATAAAGTGACTTCATGCTAGTAATATTATTAACAACTTTTGTTCTCTTGGGAGAAATTCTCTCTATCCGAAATGTCCTTTATGAGAATCGCTGCAGTTGGTTTTCAGCGATGGTTATTCAGTTTTGTTACGATTATTTCAGTCATTCACATTGAGACACCTCTAATGATGTTGATGGCATGTTCACGTTTTTTTCAACGTCGCTTCCTGTCGTACTTCCTTGCATACGCAGCTTCTTATTTTGACACTGAAAATATCCTCCTTGCCAAAACAGATGCCAGTTCAGTACATTCATCAAATTTTTACTTGAATTGTTAATTACGCATACTTTTTTCGTAAGCAGAGGAAAAAGAGGATGCATTCTCAAGGTTTGATCATTTTATAAGGGCGTAATTCTCACGACACTAATTAAAACACCTTGTTACTACGGTGGTCATTTTTAATTTCTATGTACTTCAATGTCCATTGCTGGGGGGGGGTAGTCATCATACTTCTAAATGCAATCTTTCCAAGCCGCTGTGCAGTGCTTGTGCGAATTAAAAAATAGCCCTAGGGTCTATTTCCGCTCCAGGAAATAGGCTTTCTCTTCCTTTTTCGTCCAGCTGCTTGTCCATCCTCTTTTCCGGTTTGAAGACAGGCACCATACACACCTTTTCTGAAATATGGTTCCCTTTGAAGGAAACTGTGGATGCCTTCAGTGCGGACTCTGAAAGAGAACTGTTGGGCAATCAAACCCTATAAATTGTTCTCACTTCTCTATTTTAGAGCCTGTTGCGCCAGTCATCGTCGAACCAGTTCAGTATTCTGCCTCACGTTCGGAGCCAAATTGCACCGAGATGCGTGTGGAGTATGACGCCTTGCCGAAACCGGAAGTCGATTGGATGAAGGATGGCCTTTTGCTCACACCATCTTCGAAAATTCAGGTATCGTTTCATGTGCCCTGGCCTTTTACGCCTACTACATACAGCATGCTTTTTTCTTTGCTTAGCTATTGACAGTATTTCTGCCAGTTTTCAACCTATGAGTCTCCTTTTGAAGTTGATTTTGTCGGAGTCTCAGTGAGCTGACCTGAAACGATACAAAAAAGGCTGTAACGTTAGCAATAAATGAATTTTACTTTTCTTCTCTCTCTCTCTCTCTTGATCTCTGAAGAGAAAGAGAGAGAGAGAGAGAGAGAGAGAGAGAGAGAGAGAGAGAGAGAGAGAGAGAGAGAGAGAGAGAGAGAGACGGCGCAACCATTATTTATAATTTGATAAACTTTGATGACAGTTTTGGCAAGAAGACAGACAAGGGCTCGAGGACCCTCGTCAAGCGAAAGGGCTCAGATCAGGCATGCATAACTGTTTGCAGTGGAGGACAGTAGGTGTAGGGCTGATGTGGCAGTTTTTTTTCACTTGATTCTCCCAGCGAAAGCCCCCGTCCGTGTATTGTCTTAGGCTGCACGAAATTGTCGCTTCTTTTCAGCACGAAGGAATTCCACTGTTACCTAAAACTGTAAATTCAAGCAGAGCGTAAGTTGTGCAGTAGTGAACGTCCACTGATTTCGCCATTTCCTATCCTTTTATTCTGACATGCTGCGACTGTAAATCATAGAAAGATGAGGAGGAATTCGCATCTTAGCTTGCGGTTGTGGTTTTCCTCCGAAGTTTCGGCCAACTGCAGTTTATTTTAAAATAGGCACTTTCAGCCAGTGGGAAAATTGCCGTGCACGCGATCGAAAGGGAGAAGTTCCTGTCAGACAAATCATGCTGGCCGATATGCTCTCTCGCCGCCGTGTGATCATTCGTTGGCGCTAGTACGGATTTTGACGTCTACAGCTTATTCACGGTGTCTTGCGAGCGTTCACTCGCACTTGTTTTCTTGCTAGATTGTGGAAGAACCGTTGGTTGATCTTTTCCCGATCATATTAGGTTTTAGGCCGTTTTCATTTAGTTTTAGGAAACGCGAAATTTTGACTCGTCAATCAAACACTCATCCGTCTGGACCAACACTTTAGACTGCAGGTTTCTTAAACAGTTTTTATGTTCCCAGATGCAATTTGTTGGTCAAGAAGAAACCTCCCCAGTGGGTAGCGGCCTATTTCTGGAGAGCACCGAAAGTGGCCACACAAGGAATCGGTGAATTGCTCCGGTTATACAAATGTGCGCGAAAATGGAGGTTTAGTATCGGATTGCCTTAAGATGCCCACTGCTGTACACATGTTACCGCTACACTGGAGTTGGGTATCTGCATCTGATGAGACCTAATAAGGTCGAAATACGTATCATGCAAGTCCCACTGTTTCTGCCGGTAATGCCTAAAATAACTATGTTACTTAAACATAGTAAACAATATATACATAGCCATGTGGCAAACCGTTGTTTGACTCACATCCTCGCATGACAGGTGAAAGGCATTAAATACCAGGGCAGGTGTGCCCTGCATATGATCGGTGTACACATATATTCTAATGCTAACGCTTATGTCCCTTTTTTCCAGCGTGTGTGCTCTTACGTAATCTAGTCAATGCTATTACGTCCTCTACTGAAGACTTGCTATCTCCGCAATTTATACAGAAATTCTAAAAGTTCTTTAAGAGTAAACGCTAGTTTGAGTGGGATTGCATGGCTTATACGTGTGCAGCACAACTCCAAAGTACAGTAGATTCCCTATCTCATGAAATGTCACCCGAAATTCTGAAATGCGTTTTCGATTCAAACATAGTTATTACGTATGGTTGTAATAATGACAATCGTACAGCCTACTCTCAATATATTTAAGTCCCGTCAGGATGCCGACTTTTTAACGAGCTTATTTCTGACAGCTAATAAAACGTATGTACTGTAAGAAGTGACAACTTAAGATGCATGCATTTTCATCATGTATTTTGCCTGCCTTTATAAATTCTAATATATTCTATGGAAAACATGCACGAAAAAAATTATTTCTTGCAGTCTTTTGGCAGTAAATTGCGCTTTCTTTAAATTCTATATTTAAAGAAGGAGTATTTTTCCTGTTTTAAAAGAGTTTCTAATTATGAACTTTTTTAGGATTGTGAGGTGGTTATTCATTATACATCACATCTGTCAATTTATTAATGCTGCCTATAATGTGTACAGCCATTTCCACATATATGGCAATAATTTATGAGAATT
Source organism: Ligula intestinalis (assembly GCA_036362985.1). Taxonomy (NCBI): domain Eukaryota; kingdom Metazoa; phylum Platyhelminthes; class Cestoda; order Diphyllobothriidea; family Diphyllobothriidae; genus Ligula; species Ligula intestinalis. The sequence goes on along the minus strand of JAYGXS010000001.1, from coordinate 104,748,792 downwards.
GCGTGACTCCTTACTCAAGCTGCAGGCAAAAACGTACTTTTCCTTAAACAGGATGTGCACAGCGCGCAGTTTTAAACCTTGAATTCAAGTGTAGCGGTCCGTAGGTTTCAAAATTATTCAGCAATTCAGAAACCTTTTAAAAACCGGAAGATACTCGTTCTCTAAGTATGAAATTTAAAATAAGCGCAATTTACTACCAAATGAATGCAAGAAATAATTTTTTTTGTGCATTCTTTCCATAGAATATACTCAACTTTATAAAGACAGGCAAAGTTTATGATGACAATGCATTCTACTTAAGTTGTCACTTCTTACAGTACGTACGTTTTATTAGCTGTCAGAAATAAGCTCGTGAAAAAGTCGGCATACTGACGGGACTAAAATATATTGAGAGTAGGCTGTACGATTGTCATTATTACAACCATACGTAATAACTATGCTTGAATCGAATACGCATTTTAGAATTCCGAGTGACATTTCATGAGATAGGGAAGCTACTGCAGTTCAGTCACATCGGGTGGTGGCATTTAGACTGAGCTTACTTCCGCTTACCAACAGAAATTTTTATCAGTAAAAACAGATTGCTGAAGTAGTATAAACATTTATTTTTTTATTTGCAATGCCCCTATAAATATTCATCCATCTCATTAGAGCATGCGCAAAAATATTCTTATTGGCACTCGCTTGGTAATATCTCTCTTCCTCTTTAAACTTTATACAAGACAAAAAAATCTATCAGAAGGAGAAGATACGATCACTGTGACAAGGAGTTTATTTGTCTGACGCTTCGGAGACCGTCGGGAAGCGTTCCTCAGAGGTAACCGCAGAAAAGGGTGATATATGCACAGAAAATGCAGTATTTATAGTTCGCTGTTGCCGCGCGACCGCACACACACACACTTTAATTAGCAGCTCCAGTAAACACCACTGGAGATCGTAATCGGTGCTTTAATGGCTTGGAAATTCGCTTTGTGTGCTGCAATTTCGTCCTCCCTGTTGGATGTGGGCTCGGTAATTGCGCGATTATTATGTTCGCTGTCATTTCAGTTGTTTGTTGTTGGGCCCGGACTTTCCCAAATGCCTGATTTTCCTGCCCAGACAAAATCTCAGACCACGGAATATGGCAACGGCAGTCAGTTCGCTTGTTGATTGACTGAGCATCATGACTCGAGCAGCTGGAGGCTCACGCGGTTTTCACCTCTTGCGAGAATTACGGCTTCGTTAAACTTGGGTCCCGGGTCCCGTCGAGTGAGTTGCGACCTGGGAGTTTCCGTCTTTCCTCCTTACCGCGCACTCGACAATCCGCATCCGGAGGAAATCTTCCGGTTTCTCCAAAACCGCACCAGATCTGATAAACGATTCTAGCTGTTTCTTGCCATGACAGTGGGTCTTTCGACCTCATGACCCAGCGCCCTTGCAGTGATTACGGGAGCTGTTAATTATAGTATGCGTACGATCGCGTGGCCACTACGAACTATAAATACTGCGTTATCCGTGCATGTTTCACCCTCATCTCTGTATGTGTTACCCTATTCTGAGTTTATCCCTGATGAGGGTTTCAATACAGAATCCAAAACGTCAGACAAATATACTCCTTGTTACAGCGATTGCATCTGCTGCTTCTGAACTGCTTTCTGGACGTCGCCTTTTCGCTTCTATGGGAAGCAATATTTTTCAGGTTTACCAAACCTTTTAGAGTCCCGAATATTTTTTAACCGAACCTGCCGTTACAGTTCAATTCAGGGTATATTTCCTATGCATGGAAAATCCGACATTTTAACCGATTGTCATTTTAGTTTCATAAAATTTTATAATGGACAGGAATCGTGTTGTATACTTTAAAAGCAGCATT
>JAYGXS010000001.1:104721358-104746930 GCA_036362985.1 Ligula intestinalis | reverse complement strand
AATGGACAGGAATCGTGTTGTATACTTTAAAAGCAGCATTAATAAATGGTCATATAGGACGAGTTAGGAATAAACATTGCGCCCTGTTAAAAAATCGTGTGTGTGAAAATTATTTTAAACAGCAAACCTCCTTTAACTTAAGTATAAAACTTGAATAAGATGTTATAATCTCTGAGCTTGCATACAGAAGGACTGTTTTTATGCATGTTTTTCGGCTAAAAAAAGTCATATTAGTTGAGAGGTCATTGTTTTATTAAAATGTAGCTTTTGCTTGCGGTCAAAGACATCCTCATTCAAAAGCCGGCATTGTGATATGACTGAAAGAGCTGGAATTTGTGCTGCAGGATAATGAATATGAGAACTCTACTTAAGAAATGTTCCTACGCGGAAAATCAATCTAGAATTCCTGTTTTATATACCTGCTCTTCTCTTCAGTGACGGGATCTTACTGAACTTTCTAACACCATCTGTCTTGCCCCTTTTAGATATCCACCGGAAACGACGAAAGCATCCTACGTATTATGGACACCAATTCGGAGGACTGCGGCAAGTACGAAGCAGTTGTCCGCAACATTGCCGGCTCAGCACGTGCAACCATAAAGTTTGATCCAAAGTGAGTGCCTTTAAAGTCAGAAACAATCCGAGCTCCCTAGTTGACATTTTATACATCCCCTCTCATGGACGCCCTCGTATTTTTCGCATGCCTGTCGTGAGTTAGTACCTCTATCGAAAACATATGGATTCCCAAATCAAGAGTCCGGCAAGACAGAGATGAGAGGAACAACTTTATCGAGCAAAAGTAGCCCTTCAATAGCTGCTGATAGCGCCGCGTACAAAAGCCAGTCGCGTCGATGAAAAGGTGGGGTTGTGTGAGACTTTGGCTGCGGGATGAGTGCTATGTCAGCCGCCGCCAATCAAATGATACGAAACTACTGATAAGCTTTGAGCGTACGCGTGGTGAGTCGACAGCGAGCGTGCGAAGGACAATAGCGCGTGGCGAGCGAGGCTCGGTGAACGAAGGAAGGGTGAGTCAGCGCAATTGCGCTGGGTGAAAGACTTCCCCTCGCCTTCCCCTCGGTTACCATTATAAATATCTGTCCCCCCGTTAGACCAACACGGGGACCAGATCAAGGTATGGCAGGTGTTATTCGGGTTGCGATCCCATAAAAAGGCCTAACATAGAGAGGGCTATGATAGCCCGCGTAGATGCAAACTCAGGCACCAATCACCCGTGGCATCGGTAGAGCCCCCTTCAAATGTTATGCCTGAAGAAAGGGTAATTTGTGGTTTTTAAAATTTCTAATTGTGCGATTTTGAACACCATAACATTTTGTTCATAACACATCATATCTGTCAGTTTAATGCTTCTCATAAAGCATACAAAACACATCACGTCTATTGCAAAATTACAAAAGAATTACGACACTTCGTTCTACACGTTCAGAAACGTGACGCAGCACACAGCTTGAAAGCGTTGCATTCCAGTGAAATGGTCAGTAGAGTTCAAAATTATTCGGCATTTTCGAAAGTTTTTTAAAACAGAATGATATCATTTTCTCAAGTACAAAATGACTACAAGAAACAGCATTTGTGCACATGTTTTCTGTAAAATATAACCTTATGAATAAGGGAACTGTAATCAGTGAGAAAAAGGATATTATTTTCACGGGCAATCAAAAAGAAGTTCGTTAAAATGCCGGGATTCTGATTTGAGTGAAATACTTTTGATGCTAGGTTGCTTGGCAATCAATATCGTAAAATACTAACTGTTTATGTTGACATCAAATGCACCGTTCAGAATATCGATTGAAATTTCATGAGATAGGGTGCCGCGTGTTTAATACGTTGGGCTAACAGGTGGGGGGGGGGTTGATAGGGTGCGTCAGGCGTCATTAGGATTGCGCTCCGAAAAAAGGGAGTAGGGGGGGGGGCGTTGGCTGCCCGTGGCTATTACGGCACCCCGTCGCCGTGCGATCTGAGTCAGGTGTGGTGGTGGCATCGGTCGCGCCACCCACCCATGCCCGATCACGTCTCTGATGTTCTTGAATCCTTCTCGACACCGGACACAAGAGAGAGAGAGAGAGGGAAAGCCTACCATCGACTAAAACGCATCCACGCGTAAGTCATCACCCCTCGTGGGGCACACGTTGGACGTCGTCGAAATCGACAATCGAACAGTCATTATAAATATGGGCAGGACTGTCTTTAGAGGTCCTTTTTGCATTTGACTTACTGCTACAACTTCAGTAATCCGACTTTCCCTCTCTTCTTTAAATTCCGCCAATATAAGATAGAATTTTCCTTTTTCGTTAAATTCTGCCTCAATTGGCATAAGTAGCCTAAGCAAAAGGAGGTTATGCTGATGGGTTTTATTCTGTTAAGTACATTGAAACAATTAGAAGTGGCTTTTATTGAATATTATTTGATCCCTTTCCACACAATTAAATATTCAATTGCACTCACTAGCCAAGGCTTAAATGTTTGACCATGGCAACTCAATAGAAGACCGTAAAACGTTCTCTGGGACAAGTGGTTTATTTGTCCCACGTTTCGATCTCTGCCGCGATCTCATTGTCAGGGAATAAAAAATTGTACTGCTTACTTGGTGGTTAACGCACTTCTGCCGGGAGTGACTTTGCTTCTAACCTCTGCCCTCGATCTATTCGCGCAACGCAAGGTAGGCATCAGGAAGATCGATATGCCTGTTAATTGAATCCGCGCGTGAATGCTAGGCTTCCTGCAGCAAGCGTGAAGTTCGGTCATCTGACTGACCCAGTATTTGCACGCATTCGAAGTCGAAGCATGGAATTCACACGTGGATTCTTGATGTCTACCTCGCGTTGCGCGAACAGATCGAGGGCAGAGGCCAAGGGCAAGGTCACTTCCGGCAGAACTGATCCCCAAAATATGTCAGCCCTTGACAATGAGCTCGCGGGAGAGTTCGAAACGTAAGACAACTAAAACACTGGTCCCAGAGAATGTTTGACCACAAATTACGTTAAATAGCTGGGCGAGGAAATATATCTTTAGGGGGCCTTACAAGACAGATTTGACGAAATGTGCGTATAGTTTGATGTCCCCACGACTAGAATAGACACCTCAATCTTACCCTATTTGTTCTTACATACAGACAAAGCATACAAACGACAGCGGTGTCAAAGCAAGAAACAGAGCCGAGACCGCCTGCGACTGTGACTTCCGCGGCCGACCGCAACAGTCAATCCAGTTCCACCAATCCTCCCAACCAGGTCACTCCAAGACAGCGCTCGAATCGTGCTTTTCTGATCCTGCCGCAAAGCCTGACTGCTAATGCAGGCGACGTTGTCACTTTTAGCTGCCTCATTCGCCCTCCTCAAGCCGTGTCGGGCGACAGAAAAATTGGCCGTGTGGTTTGGCGTCACGCGGGGCAGGACCTCACGCCCTCTTCAAGCGCTCCTCGTGTGCACGTGAAAGAGAATGATCCCGTAGAAGGTGCCTTCCAATTGGAGATATCGGGGCTCAGCCCAAGAGACCACGGAGAGTACGAAGTTGCTGCACTGGACGAAGATGGCCGAGAAATATGCAACGCTGCCTTCAGCCTGCATGTTGATGGTAGGTCTTTTTGGTTGTCTACTGAAAATATCACACGTAGAAAATAACCTGTGTGCTATAGTCGACGAGGGAGGGGGGGGCAAGGGGCTAAGTTGTGCTAATGCGTAATTATCTGCTCGACCCTGTTCACTCTGTGCGGCCATTCATCCCACGGGGGACGTGTAATTATACCTGCAATACGGCCCTATGACACTTCGACAGCCTCTAATTTTTCCGATTGGACGCGGCGTTAATTATATGTTAGCACAAACGGGTTTGGAGTGCGCTCCGTTTCTCCGCCACGGCCATTTGCGAGTCATTTTGAGCAAATGTTGAGACGAGAAAAATGAGGCAACCGACTTTAAATATCAAGCATTTATTCCTGCTCCGACAGAACACTTTCTCATAGATACTTTTCAAAGCTAAATGGATGAAAGATAATAAACTCATCTGCGTTTGCTTGTACCATCTGCGCTATGATTTAATTGGTGAGTAGTATGCACAATTGATTATTAATGAAACTACTTGTAAGTGTGTCGTGATTAGATGTAAATTATCTTCTGTAGATGTTTAGGTAGCAGAGATAACACAGTATTTGACATATTGCTTTCCCGACAGAAGTTTTAACAAGAAAAAGATGACGGGATGCGCAGAATTAAATGACGTCATAAAATTTCGTGACCTCTTATGCAATTACTTATAGTCATTGTCTATTTATGAAAGAAAAGATCCTGTCGAGTTGATGATGCATCCATAGGAATGAAAGATGATAGATAGATAGATAAAGCATGAATTCAGTGAGTCAGTTTAGGCGAATAAACGTTTTCAAAGAATTCTTCATCAGACAAATACAATAATATAAAGGAGAGAAGAGATAACAAAAGTTTAAGCAACCAATCAGTAGTGATTGGGGGAAAAGGGGGAGAGAGGTGTTAAGGGATCAAGGGGGTCAGATTCTTGTCTTAATTGGGGACCAGAGATAGGGGAAAGGGTGAATGAGGGCAAAGGGTCCGACAATTACTTCATCTCGAGAACGTTCGTTCGCCTAACTCGACTTCCTGAAGGCTTACATTGTTATCATCACTGAATTAAAAGCACGAGGATGGTGGGGAGGAGAAAGAGGGTGGGGACCACTTACCGAAGCAAGCCAGTTAAAGAAGTCAACTTAAGCGGACGAACGTTTTCGATTAATTCATCATCAGGCAATACAGTAATATAAGGGAGGGTAGAGTTAACGAAAGTTTTAGGAAGGTGGCCTTTGGATGCTTGATGCCACTGTCTCATCATTGTTTCGCGGCGTAGTAAGAGGCGTGAGGGCAAATGTTGAAAAGGCTTTTGGCCACAGGAGCCTTAGGGCCGCTACGAATGCTTTCTGCGCACATAAAATTGGGTTTGTGATGTGAATGGCGACTGCTTCTTCCGTCGCAAGTATCCGCTGACGCAGGAACTTAGAGTGTTTAGCCGGAACTTTGTAGACGACTTTAAATGCTTGGTTGACGTCTACCCGATGACCGCTATCTACCAAGTGAGCCAGAATTGCGCTTGATATCGACTTAGTTTCGCCTCTGTTTAGCCACGCAGGGTGATGCTCTTGCATGCGCTTGGATAGACGTCTAATCGCTCGACCAATGTAACCTGCCCCACAGGAGCATATAAAGTTGTAGATACACATTGATGTGGCCTGGAACGGCAATCTATTCTTGCCTTCAAGGCGAAGAAGTGGAGTGCCTGAGAACAATAATCTTAACTTTGCTGCTGGATATGTACGCGCGATTGCAGCGTTCAGACGAAACTGGATCACCCTGAAAAGGCAATGTAAGAAATACGGTTTTCTTCTCAGCCGTCGGTACTTTCGGTCTTGGTAGCCGTTCCTCTATAATTGATGAATTAATCGAAAACGTTCGTTCGCTTAAGTTGACTTCCTTAATGCTTACAAGCCAGTTAAGTTTAAAGTGTCAACCTACCATGCGTGGGTAAAGGTGCAAATGGCCAGGTAGCATTCGGCCATTTGGGGGGGGGTAAGAGGGTGTGAGTAGACCGGAGAGGGAAGGAGATGAAGGTCCTTTCTTGATTCTTACCACGGTACTACGAGGTTGATCACGTTTTGACAACTGCCACATTTCTTCGACTACCTACATCAGTGCACCACATAAGCAAAATCTAACCCGCAAATGTTTTATCCCACCCTGGGAAATTGCCTCCAATTCATGTACGTTCAACTTCCTTGTTTGTCCCATTTGGTTTTGGAAAACTTTTGTTTTCACGTGCACACCCTGTCTCTGCATGCTGACGCACCGAAACACCATGTCCCTTTCCTCTGCACATACTCAACCATTTCGTCCTCACCAAAGCTCCAAGGGACGGAGGAAAGAATGAAAACCGTTACCGAATTCGACTGACATCCTCCACCACATTTCAGTCCATGCCAGATGTGTTCCCAGCCTCCTCAAGCCGGAAGGAAACGCATTTTGGTAGCGAGGAAGACTTTCGGGCGGGCTGCTCTCTACCCATCATTCCCAGTGACTCTGGCAGCAGACAGGAACGACAACCCACAACGCAGGCCAGCAAATTTGCAGACGCTAATGCTAGTCAGTTCAACAAGGAATACGAAACCGAAAAGAGGCCAGAGATGGATCAATGGCGCATTACCCACTTTCGTGGGCCTATTCCAAAGAGCCGAAGCAGCCTCTCCCTTTTTGACAGTACTAGGTCCTATTCACAAAAGCCTCCTTATCACCCAAGATTGCCTCTAGTTGATGCAGACGATCCCAGGTTTGAAGGCGTCTGTACCTATCGATCTCTGCCTAACCTGTTTTATCTCTCCATCACTCACGAGTCGAGTACTGTGGTGGAGACGTTTCGGCTATTTCGGGAGGACGCATCAGTCTCCTGCGGCTCCTTTAATCGTCTTCTGATGTCATCCCCGTCTGCTCAACCTTCGCCGATCCCTCGTCTGACCGCTGGTGACAGAAAAATCCCGAGTAAACAATCCCTATCGCCCATTCCCATCCACAAACCCACGAGCATGTAGATGCACCCTATTATAGTGAACATCTTTGGCAGCATGTTTAGACTGCAGACACGATATTTGTTTTTTAGTTTGCCGGAATTTTCTGGTTTGTTTGTTTGCTCCCATATAAGGTGCACACGGATGGCTTACCTTGCGCACTCGTGCTTCAAAAAGTAGATTTTTGTCGTTTTTTGGCAAATCCTATTTTCGTGGTGGGTATATTTAACAAAAAGAGATACGTTTTTTTTCGATAAAATCTCGTCAGGGTTGGTTAAAAATAGTACGGTTGTCAGAGCAGGGAGAAGGGGGGGGGGAATCGGAGTTAAAATCTGATTAGCGTTAGGGGGGAGTGGTAGTCGACCGGGGTGATAAGCCGCTAGCCGTTGGATTCAAAATTTCTTGGACATCTTTTGGCTACAGCAGAAATGGCCGCCATCAGGCTACGCCGACTGATCCTGTGCGCCCAAAAGAACTTCGTTGCGGCCCTGCAGGTACCATGGTCCAAAGACGCTGATCCATCAGCTAGCCGCATATCACCTCGGCCGACTACCAGTCCCCCCTAACGCTAATCAGATTTTAACCCCGATCCCCCCTTCCCCCCCTCCCCTGACAACCGTTTTATTTTTTTTACCAACCCGCATAGTCTATTTACTTAATTACCTTGTAAATGTAAAAGCCTGATGAGAAAAATTATCGAAAACTAACGTATGTTCGCCAATTAATCTTCTGAAATTTTCAATGGGAATTTTCGCAAAAAAGAGATGCGTTGTATTTTTGACCTCCTACTCTGGGCAATCACATACGTCTATGCAGACGTACTCTTTTATGGGATTCGATATGCAGGCAAGTCCGTGCCACTGGCCTAATTACAATCTCCATTTTGTGCTTTAACTTTAACACATAATTCGCAATTTCCTCTACACTTGAAGGCTTTTAAAGGTGCCAAAAGTCGGCAGCATTGCGTGCATAACTCAGCTTCTAAGAGGCTACTAAGAGGTCTGTTGATATGCCGCATGGGTGGCTGACGTCAGGTCGACCGACTGAACTTTGATCTTATACGTTACCGTCTAGTTTTTTTTCGTCGTCGTCTTCTTCTTCGTCTTTGGCGGTCCCTTTGGAAATGTGCGACTGCACGCCGGATGTCAGGCAAATAAAGAGGCTTCCATGATGCGGGCTTTTTGCCTGCATGGCATGGGTTCACTTCTGCTTCGGGTCCAAATTCTCCATGACTTCGTTTCTGACGCCACTCTTCGACCTAGAATAGACGTGCGTTTTGCTTGGGGTTATAATACTGAGCGCGTCCTAACCACCATTGCAGGCCCTAATGCCGTTTAAGAGATGACGGGGGAAATACTGCCAGAAGGCTTTTATTTTTCACGGAAGTCTGGTCTGAGCCCTCGAAGTGCACTTCTCCTCGCAATGGCGACTTGAGCCGAAATGTCTTAGTCTTTTGTGAGAGTCCATCAATGTCAACCTATCAGGGCGCTTGGACGTTTTCTGGGTCGGTTGACTTTATAACCCTAGTAACATTTCCCACCGGAATCAACCGTGGAATCCGGTGCGACATGTCGCGCATTTTTAGGCCGGATTTATGCGCGAATTTGTTACCTATGTCGCGCCGGAATCCGGTTCGACAAGTCGCGCCGGAATCCGCTTCAACAAGTCGCGGCGGAATCTGTGGCGAAAAGTCGCGACTGAGGCCGACCGAATATAGGTACTTTTTAGCTTAATGCGAGCAAACCCCCGATAACGATATGAATTCAAAGCCGATTGATTTATTATTAGAAATGTTTATAAGAAAAATAGTATTACAGAAATCTTTAAAAAAATCGTGTGGCGGTGTATCCATTTATTATACTTCTCTGGAGGGTCCGGGCGTAGGGTCTATATGGGAAAATGAAGTAACATAAGTAATATCTCGAACCTTGGTCATCAGCATTTGGCGGCTCATCCCTTGCTCGCCGTTTTCTGTACACATCCAACGACCGCTTAAAGCGCCTGCGTAATGCCTCCTCCAATTGGGAAATATCCACTGGCTCCCCTTTCCAAAGGGCGTAGGCCTCTGATGCGCAAATGGTCAGAAAAATTATAATGAAACATACCGCGTATCGCGTCGTACAGGATAGTCTCCCGTAGCGCTTGTTTGGCTGATTTCCCCGAGAAATTAACGCAACGCGTTATATCATCGTCGAATATAGAGTGGAAGAGTCTCCGTAGGAAATCTTCTATGTTGCGCCCTCCCACGCTTGAGAGGAAGGCAACCTTAACGTGTTATTTAATGAGGAGCAAACATCTTACCAGTCTTCGCCGATACAAGGGGTCCATCAGCCGCATGTTTACGTCCTCAAGCTGATGAAGGCTGGCAATGGGGGCATTCAGGGGGTTTCGTGGGATAGCCTCCCCAACATCAGTGGCTGCTCCGCCTCTGCCAATAGCACCAACCTCCGCCATACGCAGGCAGCGGTGTAACCTCTGGTTACCTTTGATAAGCCAGAGTACCTGGCGCTTCAAGAGGTTAATATCCCTCTGCATGGCACGTTGCCCCTCCGCCAATGCGTATATAGCGGCTCGTAGGCCATGGTCGCTTTGAACTACTGTGATAGCGAAAGACAATATAATTTACCTTGGCTGTGATAGGTGTACGTCGAACGTACTGGCAATGTGTGATTAGATTCGTTGTCGGAATCCAGGTGTGGTTCGTCCTAAGTAGTATGTAAAATAATATCCGAAAACCTACCTCAAAGGTCAATGGTGGGTCATCAAGGGACCACTCTCTTGTGTCGTAAGGATTCCTAATATTTCTACGCGGCCGTTCATGACTACTGTCGTCGTTGTTGCGATCCATCTACAACCACACAGGAAAACACTGTTAAGTGGCCTAATAATTTATCGGGTTGGGTTTTTCACCACTAACAATGGCACTATGTGCTTGTAGGGTTTGGTTAGATATTTAACCAAACCGCCGACTAGATTAACGATTAAAGTTTAGTTATGTGTCAATTATTTTAATCAGAACATAGAAGCCATCCGCGGGAACGCACGCATATTTTGAAAAATAAGTAGGGAGTTTTGAGTTAACTCAATGCCTGTCTGCTCGCTTCATTTGGAAACGAGGACTCCTAGAGTTGTGTGTGCACCAAGGGTGGAAGGCGTAGTGGAGCATGAAATGCCTTCATGCTTTCATGACCTAATGGATTGGATCGATGAGTGCATGTCTTATGGCGCACATTCCCCGCATCAGGAAATTTACCGGCTACGATAATAACCGGGGCCAGGGAATGGGAATATACAGTGAAGTGGCCGCCTCGGCGCAGTTTGTAAACCATAACAAGTCCGACGCGTTTAAAGCTATAATGGTACGTTAAAAGCTGCGGTTTGAAAGTTGGCCAACTAAACGGGGTAATGTGGACATTGTTAGAAGGTGATATCTTTCATGTGTCACCGTTGAATTACGTCCTGTTGAAATCCCCAAGGAAGAACAAAAGAAGAAGGGCATACATCTGGAATCCACTCCGAGGGGCGTTTATTGTGTACAAACCTGGAGGAGCTGCCTCGGGTGGTTGTTGCAGCTGGTTGATCTCCAGCGCGCTCTTTGTCCCGCCTCGGAGGCAAGCCCGGGCATTGGGAGCGCGCTAGCGTGCCCTCGCTATCCGGGTGTGTGATGCAACTCCCTGTGTGAGGGGTGACAATGTCTTATAAGAGAGTGTCAAGTGCGCGTTCGCCTGTAGCCTGATTGGCGCATTGGGACAACTGCGACCAGTGGCGCGCGCTAGCAAGCGCGTGCATCTGTGTCCTCTCCAGAGGTTATGGTCATCTCGCATGGACAGTAATCGCCTGTATGCCGTCAGAGCTAACAACCAAAAACATGTGACTAGGCTCGATGCCTTAGGAAAGTCTCCAAATAATGCTAGCACTTGGTCAGGCTAATATTCTAACAGGGCATCCGGTGGACCTCGTTGAACTCCACGAGGCAACTGTCGTATGTCTCATATGAGAGTCAATAAACTTCTATTTGGCGCGGTAATTACAATTGTTATGGGTCGGCTGCCTTTGTAACTAAATACCTGCCTGCTCTATTCATCAGGATACGAGGACTCCTATTTTGGTTTTGTTTACCCGAGATGGAAGGCATTTTTGAGCTTGACATGCCTATGGGCTGGCATAAACTAGAGCTGTCGGATCGACCATTTACTGCTTACGAATGGAGGCAAAGGTTCGCATCCCAGGTATTTGTCTAGAAGAAGCCGTTGCGTTCACTGGAATCGTAATTTGATTCATCTGAGGTCACCCGGAGGTCAAAGCTATCGGAAGACCTTCAATAACCGTTGATGGCGTGCCCGCCCTCCGAGGACCAGACCAAAACCAACCCCTACGATATAGCATGTGCTGTCATGTCGGAAGCAACAGAGCACATTGCTGCGGGACTAGGCGTCGGAATTAAGCACCACCTCAAGGCCATCATCCGCAGCCGTTTCATGAGAATAACGGACTGATTAAGTCTCAGTGAGAAATCGGGCGTAATGTATCGCATACCATGTCTGAACTGTCCCAGAAATTATACCGGACAGACAGGAAGAATGCTTGGTTCGCGCATGTACGAACATAAACTAGCTGTCAGAGAGAATGACGCACAGTCGCAAGTGGTGGCCCACACCTTTGATACCGGCCATGAATTTAACTTCGCAGCCGCAAATGTAGTTGCTCACGCCGACAGCAAGACCGCACGAAAGTTAATTGAAGCCTGGGCCTCGGATGACAACTCAGTCAACCGGTGCACTGAGCTGGCACCCGCATACATCGCTCTGCGCCGGCATCTGCGCACGACCGATGCTGCTGATTAATGTGTCTCCCCTCCCCCTCCTTCTCTACTCCTCGCCCACTCCTCTTCCTCCCCCCAACCCACCCTACTCTTCGCCCTCCCTACACCCACTCCCTATAACAGTTGATTGGTTCCTGCCCCCTATAACTGTTGCTCGCTTTTCGTTGACTTTTATCGCTGACGATGGACTTCAGCAAGAGCCCGAAAGCTCAGCTGAATAAACTTACGATTCTGGTGAACGTAACGACTTCTTCTAGACATTTAATGCTCCTTTAATGTCTTCAGTCGATCAGGCGGATGGGAGTTGCGAACAGCTTGATGTGCATATTCTTCCTCTTGACCAACACAACACAACCAGATCGCCCGGAGATTGGAGTGTTTCGGGCTGTTTGCTCTCATATGAGGCACTAGGCGCTACTCTGATTGTAGTGTTCATTCCACAGTAACTATCCCTTTTGGATAAGTTATATGCAAGTGAGAAATACGCCTTATAGACGCAGAGGACTTACTGTGCGACGAATTGCTCGTTATGCATGAGGAATCAGTCATGTCGTGCAGTCCGTAGCCGAGAGCTCCGTGCCACGCCAACCACCACTAGCAGGTCTGATTTTAGCCGTTGTCTCCACACGGTAACCCAGTGCGATCTTAAATAATCCATGGACTCGATGATGGACAAGTCTCACTCAACAATATTCTTTCAGCTCACCAGTAACGATTACTCGCACGGCTCTTTTATCAGTTCAATTCAAGTGATTAATTCTCTCAGACGTCATTTACTCAACTGAAAATCTGACGTATGCGATTCATTAGGAGGGGTTTGGTAGATTTGAATAATTCAAACGATCTAATGTTAAAATTTACACGGCCTCGGCGGCATTCGAACCTACGCCAGCTCTCTCAATAATTAAGTGTGTCTGGTAGTCACCTAGTGCATTCTGAGTTGGCTGCTTATAAATTCTGTTTTGGCAGCCAGCTTACTGCATCAATATATGTAGGTTCCATATGTTGCAACAGGTTGGAAGGGTAAATCGACCCAAGTGTGATTAAATTCACGGACCTGGGTGGTGCCTCGATGCTCGGTTGGCTAGATGGTCGGCTGACTAAAGCCTTCGCTTGCTGGCCTGGTTTCAAATTCCACCATGGCCGCCGAGTTCTTCATATTGGATCAATTGTATTACGTGATTCAATTTATTTTACAATATAGATGCAAGCACATGATGCTAGAGGGGGCATTTGGGATGTGATATGTCTTTTGCATGACATTTCGTAACGTCTACTATGGTCACATGGCCTTTGAAGGCAAACTATCCCGACACGCCGAGAAATTCAGTGACCTTACTCAAATTTATAATTTTTGTGGCATTACCACCTGACTTGTGTCTCATCTGACGACTTAAACTTTGACTCATTATATTTTAAAAAGGTGCTATGTGGCTACCTCGCGACATCAATAATTTAGGGGTGGTAATTCAGGTCTCTGCACAACGCGTTTCTTCCTATAAAAACGCACGAGGGGGCTCTGAACTAGTAGAAAGCAGAGGCTTTATAAGCGTCTTGAATATCTTTAAACGTCAATACAGTGAGGTCTTAGTCAGCGAAGTCTCTCTTTTGGTAGATATGCTATGCAAAACAAACACATGAGAAAAGAACAAACAGTCAAGTTTGCTTTTCTGTGATCTAGTTTGCATTGAATCCTCAACTGCTTGTAGCAGCTACATCCCATTTCAACAGTATTTTAATAGATGGGTAGACGGGATAACTACCCTAAACGTCAGACCCGAAATAATCCTATCACAGTGAACGCTCTTTCGCCTTCTAAGTTGCCACCTGGGAATTGAATTTTTCACTACTACTATTACAGTATTTTAAATTATTATGAATATATGTGGATTCTTGAGGTGCAAACTGCAAGCGCAGCACACTGCTTGTAAAAGGTGTTGGGAGCTACTTCTTTTTGTGTTCCGTCTTCTGTACCTCTTTCTGCGTAGAGTTGTTTTCTGCATGCGACTGTGTGGCATTAAGGCATGGTCACTACACTGTGTCGGTTTATATTTTTCTTCAGACAACTGATAGGTACTTTTCAAGATTTTATTCATCCGACACCTGTTTTCAACTTGACAGATGACACAGATGTAGCTCCAAAGAACGACTCCTTCATTGACGGACCCAGTCTGCCGGCAGCTGTCACCATAGCCTCCGGTGGTCGCCTTGAAGTGACCTGCCATTTAAATGGCTTTCCACCACCGCAGGTCTTTTGGCTGAAAGACGGACGTCAGTTGCATCGCAGTGTCAATAGTGACGACTTCCAGGTAGGATATTACAGCTTGCAATATAT
This sequence comes from Ligula intestinalis, assembly GCA_036362985.1. Lineage (NCBI taxonomy): Eukaryota > Metazoa > Platyhelminthes > Cestoda > Diphyllobothriidea > Diphyllobothriidae > Ligula > Ligula intestinalis. The sequence continues at coordinate 104,733,196 of JAYGXS010000001.1, read as the reverse complement.
TCACGTCCCGGCCGTATCTCCTCTTACAGATCCCACCGATTCATTTCCATGGCCACAATATATATATATTTTAGGATATTATCTGTTTTTCATTTTTGGCCTTATATTTTCTGGTCCAACCAGATTTTTTAGATTATGAGTGATCAGAAGGGCTTTGCTTGAATATTTTCTCCAACACGAAACCATAACTACTAACTCACTGAAGAACAAAAGAGTTGTCTTGGTTAGAAGACGAGACGACTGAAGAATCTGCGTTTAACTACAACTCCAATTGCTAAAACAGTTCATGTGCAATCGATGTTGCTTGCAGCAAGATTGCCGCACACAACTTTGCAAACAATAATAAAACGGATTTTAAGGTAACAGAGGAAGCGAACAAAATTTATGACAAAGTGTTTTAAACATATGGTTCTTCGTTTTTTCATGCAAACATTGTATGCACGCATGCAAATAGGGGCTTTTAGCTTCTTGCTACTTGGAGGTTTATCCTTTCTGTATCCTAGACGAAAAAGCAATTCCTAGTAATGCCAGTGGGTTGTATCGCTCTGTCTGTTCACAAATCCGGCTTAACCGCAGCCAACCATGCAGTGGTGGCATTAAACGAATTGGTAGAGAGACCTTTTCTGTGGTTTCTGGATTCGAAACTATACGTTTTCATCCACCTCGCTGTCAAAAAAAATTTGGCTTTCAAGCTCGCGTGAGAAGCGAATTGAAGTGTATGGGATTGGGCTAAACATTCAGATTTTTTTACAACACTGAATTGCACTAATGTTTTTTTCAGGTGCTCGATTTGTTAGATGGTTCTCTGGCTATACCTGAGGATTAATCATTTGTGTAATCGGCAGCTGCTTATTCATAGAGGTTTAAATACATTTGAATAATTCATTTGATTGTGAAAAGCACGGCGGACTCAGTGGAATTCGAACCCACGGCAGCAAGAGGAAGGCTCTAGTACAATACATTTTCTAGCCACCTGACGTGCGCAGCCCTCATCGGAAGCCGTTAGTCAAATCATTCTACCACAACATATCTAATCCACCATGTCTGATACAGGAAGCTTCTTATCTTGGCGAAAGTTCCTAAGTAATCAATCTAGAATCCATCAGATGAGTATCAGGCACAATTGATTTATTAAGGTTTTGCCAGATTAAAAAAATTCAGTTAAACCAAGTAGATTGCTTAGGAAAGTTTGTTTGGGGAGTTAGCATGCATTACCAGGATTGATTGATGCCGTGCATTTCAGTAGGCTGAACAACTAACTTGTGTCAAGGGTGAGTAAACTCACGGATCCCGGTGGGGTCATCGTAGCTCAGATAGTGAGAGCGTTGGCTGTAGTAAAGCGGTCGTGGGTTCGAATATCACACAGGCCGCCGATTATCTCCCGATGTGTCAAATTAAATGTTTCTTCCTGAGCCCAAAGAATATGTATATTCCACTAGAAAATAGTTATTGAAGATATTCCAACTTTTTGACACCCATAGAAAAAGCGTATAGCCCGAAGTCTAAATTGCAAATATCTTTGTCTTTCAGGCTACATCGTTTATGTATTTATCACAAACGAGAAGTGTTTCCGATAAAAATATTGAAGCGGCATACTATGGAGTCACGTTGATGAGTGATTAGTGAAGAAGCAGATATCCCAAGAAGCGCTCATGATAAAACAGTTTTTGTTTACAGGATGTGCTTTTTGGACATTCAAAATTCACTTGATTATAGTCTCGGATAAATGAAAAAATATAACTTCGCTTAGTACATTTGTAGTAGTTATATATAACGATTAATATTTTTAGTGACTTTTGTAGCTGTTGCCAACTGTCGGCCTGTTGCATAACCTTCAATTTGTTTGAAAGGCTGTGCGAGTTGAGTGGGGGGAAGACTGAGTCAAACATTTGGTCACTTACTGGCAAAAGAACTGGATCACTTCTTGTGTGGTCATGCTTTGTGATGGTTTGGTTACCACAATTAACTCAGCACAGATACCCAAGTTCAGGCTGGAAGAATCCACAAAGGATACTGTATTTAACTAACAAACAGTCGCTCTCTTTGTGTTACCCGATTTCCTATGTTCTTTCTTTCTTTCTGTCTGACTGACTTAACTAATTACGCTGATATAAAGCACAGGCAGGGCGGCAGATGACGCTAGGCTAATTTGCCAATACAAGCGAACATCCGTGTTCCAGGAAGCAATTGAGAAGAAGAAGGAGACTCGATCGCTGGGTTATGACTGATTCCACAGCTGCAATCATGTTAGCAGGTTAAGCATCAGCCGTGTTGAATGAGGCTTCGTGCTGTAGAACCTGTATTTGCTCCTTCGTCAGTTCTTTCGACGACAGGTTGTGTACCAGTACGTCTTTTCTGGATGACGTTGGATTGTGCAGTCTGCGGACATTTTTCTCCAGTGCCGCTTCATGAATTGCTTCTTTGTCGCGGGCTCGTTCAAGCACTCTCTGCTGAAGCAGTTTTGTGCTGTCCTCGCCCATGAGCTCACAGCATTTCATCTTCTCATGGTCAATTATCTGGCAGTATTTGCGTAGCCTCGCGTGGCAATCTTGAATGAACAGACAGACCATTCTCTTGCCAGTTTGAAACATTACGCGTCTCGCCACCTCCGTGTTCAGCACCGGCTTGTATCTCACACTCCTCGGCAACACGTTATCGTCAAGACATCTGTGCAGAAACCGGATCCGCGAATAGGTTGATGCCTCACGAAGGGTAAATGTTTCCCATTATGACTGATGCCACAGCTGCAATCATGTTAGCGGCGATCGAGTCTTCTTCTTCTTCTTCTTCTTATCGCTGGGCTAATTGTAGAATGTCTTTTCTACAGCAAGCCGAAACGAGTCTTTAACGTCGGAGGTATATTACTTGCCTCCCTGCGCAGCTCTGCATTCCAGTTGCATGAACGCTACTATTTTTTGTTATTTAAATTATCTTTGTGAAAATTGGATTTCTTCCGGGGATGTCATTTTTTATGCTTGGTTAACATTATCAGCAAATTACTTAAGGCGGAAGTGGCTGAGTTTTGTTTGCCTTTAAAAGCTGTTGCACCTTATGCTACTGCTCGTCAGCCAAGGTAATTCTGTTCCAGGGGTGTGTGTAGTTCTCCCTGTCATTGTGTTTGTCCTCACAGTTAATGGTTACCACGTGTCACAATTTCAGCTGGCAGTCGTCTACTGCTAGACGCCGTCTAGGCACTGGTACACTGGGCACCAATGTTTGTTGAGAAAACTTCGGCGTCATATCGCTTGCCAGCATCTGCTTTTTCCTCTCCAAAACGGCCTATTTTTGCAGCCTGCGTTTCCTAAATTCTAGTTTATCCCTTTTAGGAACAACTGGTGCCCTAACAATCCTTGTTAAAACATTCCACTTTGCTTCAGCAGCAAATTCATAGCCACTGTTTGCTGGCTTTTTATTAAATAAGCTAATACATACTCGGGATGATGCTCGGTTACTTAAATTCATTTGAAGTGGGTGTTTGCGAATGTTAGCGCGTTTGCATTTCTTCCCATTCTAAGCTGGTTTAGTCATCCATTTCTACTACTTTAATGCCGCTTATCCACTGCTGTTTTGCCGTGGGAATTGTGTCTCTTGCAGTACAGATTTTTGATTCCAGAACCTAGAACCTTAGCAGGTTGCATGCTGGATTAGGCTTAAACATGATAATTCAGTTTCCCCTGCGCATAATTCACTTCGTAGATCGGATATCAAGACCTAAAACTGTCTTGGCCTAATGCGTTGTAGTATGGTTCAATGGGAAGCCTCATTTATATCCTTGCTTTCCCACAAGCCTTGGCTTCTCATATTAGTGCCATTTGAGCGTTCAACTGGTGGCAAAAATAGGACTGGCTTGCTCTCCTCGTGTAGGTGAGCAATTCGGCCTAGATAATTTTCAGTCTTTCAACTCTTTTCTCTTGTTTCCTCCGTTCAGGACGCCAACCAATCAGTGTTGATCTTGTACCAAAGCCGCTCTTTATTTCTCACTTATTTCAGTGATTTTGGGATCGAGTGCACGTAAACACTGAGCAGTTCAATCATATATATGTACTGGAAAGTAGTAAAGACTGAGGGGGGGAATGTAGGCATCTATAAATCGCCAGATTAGGGCTTGCGGTGTGTGATATGAATGCAAGCGGCGAATATAATATAAAAGTTTGCGGATACGGATGATTAATATGTTGACAGTTCTCGGTCGTAAAAGTGTCACAATTACAAGCAATTTAAATGATATATACGCCGTTTTTTCTCAAAAAAGTGAAATTGAGGAGAACGTTATTTACTGTGAAATCATTACAGGAAAGAATATTTTAGTTCATACTTTACAGAAACATATATTGCATTTAAAAAAAAACAAATACATTATAGATGTTTAGTCATTTATTACAGGGTGTACTTTTGACATGTGGCTATATGAAGCCCGTTAAGAAAAAGGCGTGTAGTCAATAAGTATTTGAATACCAATTAAGTACAATTTTGACAAAGAGAAACTGTTTTTGAATTTTGGTTGATATCTCTTCATATCTACTCAAAAACTATTCCCCTGATCATGCTTTCCTTGTGAATACTTATTTTCCTAAAGTAAGTGGTCATACCCATGGGAAATTATACGTTCGATAGGATGTTTACGACATTAATTTCCGTGATCTACAGTCATTTATCCCAATTTTGGAAATATAACCCGAAAATAATACGTTTGCAAGGGTGTTCACTGTAAGCATTTGCTTGGTCAAATTGTTCGTTGTAATAACAGGAAAATGAAACGTACTTACTTTGAATGGCAAGTTAATACGTATTTATTGCTAGTGCTAAGGTTAAATGCTTACTCATACTTTCAAACGGTCATATGTCAAGGTTAATGATTCAGGTTTTAATCACAAATGTACCATTTAAAATGGCATACGCTAAAAGGAGGTGATATTTACAGGTTTTTTCCGCTGTGTCTATTCTCATAAGCCTTATGAACAATATTAATCCGGAGATTTTCACCTTCACAGGCTAAATTATTGTCTGTACGTCAATTTTAGTCTAACAGATAATTGAAAATTACTTTCTTGACATTATATGTAGTGTTAATCAGACAAAGGTTTATTTCGTGTCCTTAGAAATGTATGCATGTCGTTATTGGGTTTTCTGCGCTGTTTCAGTCTTCTGCATGAAACTGTAAATTATGAAACTCATACTGAATTTATTTGTTTAGTTGCTTCAGGTTGACAAACAAAAAAGCCTGCGGGACTTAGGATTTAAACTTCACTTCCGTGACTTTTCTCTCCAACGGCTTATTTCAAAAACGCATTCCGTTTGCTTCCTGGTTGAGGAGTATAACTTCACACACAATGACAGTAACTCCTATAAGCTCTATAACATCCTAAACGATTTTGCACATGGTCCAGTTAGAAAGCACAGCTCGCTATTTGGCTATCCGCCTACTTTGTATGAGCGAGAATTTTGATCCTTGTATGAAGATAAGGAGAACAGCTCACCTATCTAAGGCTGTCCGCCTTACATGTTCGAATCTTCATTTAACTTACAGATCAAACGGGATGGCATTATACACCAGCTCATCATTCCAGAAGCGCATCAACACCACTCCGGCCAATGGGAAGTGCTGGGCAGGAATGCCGCTGGTCTTGTTCTCAGCAGCATGACGGTAACCGTTGACGGCCGGCAAAAGGTGGTCCAGTCCAACAGTGAGGACGCCTCCGGCAGACACATTATTGCGGTGACGGAGCAACCCTCCGCTTCCTCGCCTGCCCTACTATCCAACTCGCGTGCGGGCCAGCCTTCCCTGCCATCGCCTACCGCCGTGCATTTCAAACCGCCTGGGGTCCCGGCGACAGCACAGAAGCGGACACAGATCTACCTAACACACACCGTTCTCGGTGTTCCACCACAATTCACCAGCCTCTTTCACGATCAGGTTCAGCGAAAGGGGTCCGATGTGTGCTTTGAATGTGCAATCAGAGGAATACCAGATCCACGGGTGCGTGTCAGCTGTAAAGTGCCTAAAATGTAAAAAAGTACTCAACGTTTTTATGGCTAACAGTTTTTGCTGACCTACAGAAGGTCGCATCAGCATTTTCGAAGGGGCCGAATGGCGGGTGCAGGATTACAACGACAATTTAATGTTCTTTTAGACCCTATTGTGACGTTCATTTAAGCTGCATTTGGTTGCATTTTGGCTAGCGGACGTGATTTGTCATTAGTGGCTTAAGCTAGCTGTACTATGAACGATAAGATTTGAGTGAACTAACGCGATTATAAGGGCTTAGTGACTAGCGTTTTTGAACCGCCTTCAGGTTAAATTTAGGGGTTAATAATACTTTACAAGCAGCCCCATCTACGAGCATTTCAGGTAACGAGCGAACCACTAGCGGGACACTCGTTTTGCTTCATGAACTTCCGCTCGGTCGGTGAGTTGTCAGTGCGTGCGTTTGCCTGTGTTCGCCGTTGAATCTTGCGCCGGCAGGCAGTTGGTCGGCAGTTGACTGCAGCCAGTGATTAAGCTGATGCATTTTCATTGGCTACGTTTAGCAAGACGATTGGTTCACACAACGAGCTCGTTGCTAGAACGATATAAACTCATTGAACAGGGTTCCACTTTAAAATGAATTGTCAAACCCTGTCATAGCTTTAAGGATATAGCATAAGTATGGTTTAGACGATATTGTTGTGACACAATTTAAAAAAACCGATAAATTTCAGTCTTTAAGACGAATGCGTCGTATTTTTAACTGTTATACATGCCAATCTACGTACGCCGTATTTTTAACTGTTATACTTGCCGACCTACGTAAAATGTACATAAAGCTAAGACAGGTTTAATAAGCAGGCATCTGTAGCCTTCTTGCCATTGATGTACTTCAGTTATAACTATGAAAATTTCACAACCGAAACCTTAATTACGGCCAAAAAACTTGCAATCATTCCAAACGAGAAAGGCTGACTGTAGGACTATCAAGGGTCAACAAAAGTCAGAAAGGGAAGCTTACATGACACCATGCATTTTTACTTGAAGTCGAGTTCGAAATTTATAGATTTACTCTGTAAGTCTGTGCAGTTTTCCCAATACATCTTTTCCCCTAAGTAAGTGTTTTTTTTGCGGTGGCCGTTCAAAATTATCCGAAATAATTTTTCCGTTCCTCAAGGTTATCGTCACAATTTTTCTTGTTTGATTAGCAGGTTTTAGCAGTTTTTGTTTTCATTTTTTTTTAAATTAAGGAAAACATTAAACGAACTAGGGACATTTGCATTAGGTTCATTTTACTGTCAATGAAAATTTTAAAGCTGACTCGCTTTTCGTGACACCTGAAACGTTTACGAGGAAGATGCCATGACTTAAATGACCAACTTCCAAATCCAAAAGTGAAACGTGTTTATCGGAGTCACCTCCACTCAGAATGGCTTGAACAAGGAATTCACTTTTGGAGGAGGATTGTCTATAAAATAGCAGAAAATTGACAAAAAATTACTCTGACACAAACAGACCACAGTAATTTGCCTAGAGTTCATGGAAAAGATGCCCAAAATTAAAACATATGTCTTTGGTCGAAAAAGTGTCGGCAGTTTTCATATCTATGTTGATGGCTGCACGCAAAATGCTTGAGTTACTAGAAGATTAATAAGTAATCGCATACTGGCTTGAAGGCATGTACAAAAGCTTATCAATAACGAGTTTCAAAACTTTAATTGTTTCTTGTTTCTGAAAATATATGCGACTCCCTAAATTTGCGTAAAAAATTTCGCACAAATTTTTCTGGTTCTGACAGGGATATGTTTTATACTTTTTTACTTAGTTTCAAGGTTTTGTAAAGCATGTTGTGTAAAAGTTCGGTTCTATCCTACTTAATAGCTTAGGTAGTTTCTTCTACATGAGACTACTCCAAACGTAATGCCCGCAAGCTCTAATTAACTTAACTAAAAGGACAGGTTTTCCCTACTAAAGGTTTGTTCGGGACCAAATCCACTCATGAGACCAAAATGACGTGCTGAAATATATGCAAAACTACCAAGTCAAATTTCCTTATGACTGTTGTATGCAGCACTCACCATACAGCGTAGACGATAATCTACTTGCACGGTACGCAGACACTTGTGGCTAAAAAGAAAGTTTTCTCCGTCACATAATCCTTGCCCGTGCGAATGCTGCGTCACCACCAATATTAAGGCGTACGTGTGACGAGATGAGCAAGCAACACCCGGCCAATACGGGATCTGGATCCTCGAGAGACCATGATATGCCTGTGCTGTGATTGATGAGGGCGTGGTGATACATTATCGAAATGTTTGGGGGCGATCAGGCACCAGAAGGAAATTTCGTATCAGCCCTGCTCCGTCACCTTACTAAAGTCATTCAACAAAGCTAGTCCATTTTCAGGCCAACTATTTCTGCAGTATGACAACGCCCAAAAGCATGCCAGCAAACTAGTCGAAACGCCCATGCGGGGAACATTTCGGTTGCCCCTCCTTCCCCAATTTCTCGACCTTGTTTCCTCATACTGTTACCATTCCTCTGTCGTTAGAACTAAATGTGTAGCATGGCACTGGAAAAAAGTGAAAAGCTAAACAATGCTATGGAGAAAATAGTGACCATATTTTTGTAGAGCAGAAAGTGTAACGATGGGCAAAGTAAGGGCAATTTGGAAAACAAAATTGCATTTACAGGAGACACAAAGGTTTATTAGGCAGCGCAGCAACTAGGAAATGTCAGAAAATTCCATTCTATCTCTTTTGGCACTTTTTGAAGGATCTTCTAGGGTGTGAAGCTTCTTTATTAAGTGCCTTCAACAATGCCCTCAAAAATGCGGTTAAATGACTGCTAATGATGCTTCAAAAACCCACATGACGCGGGGCTCAAATAGCGCATTTAATCTATTTGATTGTCTTACTGTTTATGATGGCCTAATGACCGATGGAAACTAAAAATATGGCAGACGATCTCCTACACATCCCTCGTGAAGTGTACTGTTTAACATGGATAACAAACCTTTTATGGGCTCGAAACATTAATGTTGATTCCAAACTGAGCTCAAGAGCTTAAGCTATTGTAGTTTGACGTTCCGTGAAGTTATAACTGAAAGGGCCAATAGTCCCCCTTAACGGGACGAATAATAAGGACCGTTCGAATAGGCTTGAGAAATCTTGCAAAAGTAACTAATGTAGGCCAACTCCTATGCCCCTGGTCCCAGAATTTTGTCCGGCAAAAACGGTGGTTATAGAGTTTTGAGGGGTAAAGAAATAGGATAGGCAGAGAAGTAAATTTTAAGAAGTAAGTAAACTGTGAAAATAATGTAGTCAGAGATCTTCCCGTGGCCGTTGGGACTAAAATGCTCCGCATGTAAATTGAAGGTGTGTGCGGCGCTTTACACCACGGACTTTACTAATATACCTCCAGAACGGTTAGATGGACCTCGAGTATGTTGAACTAAACGACCTCCTTACCACCTATTTAATTTTTGGGAAAAAATTACGAAACCTGCAATTTTATAATCGGGTTTTTCCGCAATATGTTAAACGATAATGCAGATTAGGTAAATCTACAGACATAAATCAACAGCTCTTCTCAATAAAGTCAAACACAAATTCATTTAGCATTTATTTAAGTATATTTCACTGCGCGTCCTAATTCCCCATTAATAAAACTCTATTACCACCATTTTCATAGGAAAACATTCAGGGAGTAGTGATTAATGAGAAATCTGCATATAAGGCGTACCAATGACTGCTCGTATAGTTGCAAGCGGTTAGAGGTGGGAAATGTCCAAAAATTATTATGCTCATTAGAGTTTGATTAACTGACCGGAGTTCAAGTGCACAATTTTGTCCCTACAACAACGGCAAACTCTTTTCATCGGTTTGATGTCAGACTAAGTGCCCTCCGAAAACATGTTAGTGCTCCGGGGAAAGAGTTTTTTGTTTTTGCGGAGGTTTTCGGGGAGCTGGGCCAGATCTCCTTTGTCAAAGCGTAGGCTGCCATTTTCGGTGGGCAATTTAAAGAGCTCGCTATATTTGTCAACCGTGAGTTGAACGATTTTTATGTTCGCTGCTTCGCCCATCGTGTGGATTTCGGCAAAGGTCGATGGCATTTGGTGTTGCGCTTCGCCACCACGGTGTAGGATACTGTGAATCCGGCGTTATCTTCTGGTAGATTTTTCGCGGAACCGTCTTGACTCGTATCTTAGTTGGTTCATTTATTCACGCAAGAGCGTTGAATATTTTAAGCCACAGGAAGGTCTAGGTTCATGTTGATGGAGTTGCCACCTGAATAAAATTGCCTCAAGCGTCACATTTTCCGCTTTTGAGGTGTCTCAAATAGTTGTTGCAGGCTGCGAGTTTGTCTTTAGGCTTTGAGCTGCTAGTTTGTGTTCGTGTACACGGGTCTACGATTTTCGTCTCTTTTTCTCCAACGTAATTCCAGTCCTCATCGTTGCTACGTATCTTGTATACAACTGCAGAAGTTGCAACTTACCATAGTAACAGCCTAGGTACTAGTTTAAAGGCTCAGATGCATGTTTCGTCGGTATTTTGCCGCTGCTTGACACAGCCGCAAGCAGTCCGGCTCATCGGTGGGTTCCCCAGCTTTCCATTTCTGCTTTCTGGTTGATGTACCGGCTTTTTGGAAGTTCAGCCTTTTAATCTCCCGAGAAATTAATTTCTGTTCGCTTTATACATCAGAATATTTAAGGCCTATATACATAGACGGAAATTGTAAGTGAATATTCGGGTTAAAACCCGTCGACCACTGCAAAATATGCACTTGCTGCCAACGGACAGAATTTGGTAGTATATATTGATGTTGTAACGTGCCATAATAACAGCCTAGGTACTAGCTCATATGCCGGACACCTCGCAGATGTGTCAAGCAGCGGCAGAATACCGGCGAAACACGTTTCTGGGCCTTTTAGCTAGTACCTAGGCGGTTTGTATGATAAGTTACAACATCAATATACGCTAATAAGTCTGTCCGTTGGCAGCATGTGCATATTTTGCAGTGGTTGATGGATTTTAGCCCAAATGTACACTTGCAATTGCGGTCTATGCCTATAGACCTTAAATATAGGGATATATACCGCGAACAGACATTAATTTCTCAGGAAATTTAAAAGCTGAACTGCGGAAGTCTCCGTCGTGGGCACTCTGTCTTAAGGTTGCATCATTTGGCGGTGTTTTGTGCTTGAGGTTGATAGGCTATGCCTGCACCAGCGGGTTGTAACAGTCGAGACACTATTTCCGAGACTCCTTTTATGTAGGTGAGTACCAATATATTCCTTAAATTTCGGGATTCTGTTCAGGCGCGTTTCCAATAATGCCTAGTACACGCATACTTGCAGGATCCTGAAAGGTAAGGATAGGTTACTTTAGCCCGGTTACCTAAAAACAAACCACAGGCTCATGTAAACTGAAAATGCTGGGGTGTTTCAAAGTCAGGGCCTTATCGCGGGCGCTTAGCGAAATGTGTGCAAGTTGACATTAAAAACTAATAAACTTTTGCCAAATTATTTCTTCTAGGCCTGCATACAGCAACGTGATATTTAGGAGGAACTAGCCAAAAGCAACTCTCAATAAATAGAAGGAATCTGAATACCAACATTTGCAATAACTTGGTGCATTTCGTTTCATTAATCTAGAAGTTAACACATGGATGTTAGCTTTCCATAGCTATAAAAGAATAAGCCAAACCAGCCCAGCTTGTGCCTTTTTCAACTCAGGTACTTTCACATTCAGTCCTTATCCCGTGAAAAAAATGTTTAACTGCACTTTCTTCTTCGCTCAGCCAACATTTTGTGACTTCTAATTTCGGCATTGCCGGCGTAGGCTATAATAAGCTGTGTGCAATTCGTCTTT
>JAYGXS010000001.1:104692362-104720958 GCA_036362985.1 Ligula intestinalis | reverse complement strand
TGGCGGACAGGACAGATACCAAATGGTAAAAAACACGCTAGTTAATCTTTCCATCCGAAGAAATGCATCGGATAAGAACATTGACATCTCATCAAGATATTACTGTTTTTCCCCACTCACAAAACTGGCGCCACTGTTATCATTTGGAACAATGGCCAAAGCGAAAAAGACCTTGGCGTGGATTGCAAACATTTTTTTAATGTAGCACATAATAGCTGAAATTTTATTTGGTATACATGTTACTCTTTTTGGTTTTTTTTTCAGTTTGTGATAAAAAAGGCGTGGTAGCGGTTTACTCAAACAGCATCCAACACACTGCGGGGAGATGGTGCTCTGACTCGTGGCTTGTATTCAAGAGGTTTTAAAGCATTTTGTCCGATTTATGGGGCTTATAATAATGACTATTGTTTAAGAGTATAAGGTAGAATTGTTTCTTGGTTGGATATTTACTGATTCCATAATTAAATAGGTAAACGAAATATTGATAAATTGTGCCTTTCATTGATGGCTTATTCATAAAAAAATAAAAGTAACTAAATAAATAATTAATAGTTATAAAAAATAATGCTAACTAAATCGTGGGAAAAGCTTTCGCATTGTGGGCACCAAACGTTCCCCCAGACATTTTGCGGGACATTTGCGCTAATTTTCCGTCTCTTCTGTCGTACTTACTAGTTTATAATGAAAATCCCGCCTTCAACCCTGGTCTAATTTCGTCGGCCGAGCACCTGGCTTCACCTGCCCAAAACGTCCTGAGTGCCATTCGATTATTTCCAAAGAATATCTTCCAGTTTTGTTGGATTTGTCCTTTTGTCTACATCATTAGTCGCCTTGTGGCGAAGGTTCGACTGTGTACTCCAAAGCCACCATAAACGAACGACTGTGTCCTTTAACTGATCGGCGTTTGCTTATCTGCCACTGCACATTTCCGATCAAAAACCGACAAGACAGCGAGCCTGTGGCGTTAGACTTCTAAGTAACAAGGTCGTGGATTAACATCTCAAGCGGGGCACCAATTTCTGGAAAAAAACTTGAGCTGACGACGGCCAATAAGCCAGAAATGGCCATCTTAGTTTTCCTTGGCTTATTTGGTAGTGTTCTTCTGCCCAGGTAAAGTTATGTATAACAACGTGGTTCAGACAGCCTTGCAGGATTCATATGACCTATTTGCGAAAAGGTTGTTAGCTTCAGTGCGGTTTGAATCCAAACAAGATATTCAAATTTTACGTGCGACCAACTCTCTAACTGCAAGCCGTCATATAAGTCCATATGGTTACGTTCACATCGTTACAGCATTGGATTTACACAAGTCTGATTCAGAACTGGATAATAGAGATATATTTGCCTGATATTTGCATGTATATATAGCATTTCTGCAGCGACCACATGTAAAATGTTGGAGCACAGCCAAACGTCCTTTTAAAATTAAGGTGCTGATGGAGCATCTGATATGCATCGTTTACCACCCATTTATGCGCATGTCCTACTTTCTGCGTGAAGGTGCTGACCAGGATTATGAGTGGTTGAATGAAGGCAGAATCAAACATTAACAGTTCTGCATCATTATTTCACTTGGCAGGATTTTACTCATTTATATTTACATGCCTACTCAATTAATTTCTGTTAGGGTTAGGGTTTAATTAAGGGTAAAGGTTAGGATTAGTGTAAGAATAAAGGTTAGGATTAGGGTTAAGGTAAAGGAAATTGTTAATTTTAGGGTGGGATGGTGATATCGTATGCAAAACACCCCAAGTTTCTTGCTTAGGGGATGCGTGGGTGTAGGCATTGAAATAACAGTCGTTCCTACCAAGGAAACTCCTGCCTTTCACTATTCTTCTTTGTTTTTAACTTCTGCTGTCAGAAAGTATTCCAGTTAAACGTGACAGGTAGTTACCCGTCCGTTATCTGTGACCCATGTACGACATTCGTTGTTTTTTCTAAATCGGTATATATTACAAACATACAGTAGATTACATATCTGATGAAAGGTTTGGGATAGGAGAATTTAACGCAAACTTGAGGTTGTTTATTTGGTTCATTGGGTTGACTTGAGGTGCAAAATGTTGTTTACTAGAATTTAATTCCGTTCAGATCAGAATACAGGGGAAAAAGAGGTGAACATGGGCGAAATGCAGCGTTTGTTGATATCCGAGGAATTTCCTATGCTTTTTAATGCTGTGGAAAATAACTTCTTGTGTGCATGTTGAACTATAAACGAACATTCATGAAGAGCAGAAACTTTTTAATAATATCCATTCACAGTACGAAAAAAATTGTTTTGCGTCCATGCAATTGAGGTTAGTGTAAGTAGGAGAAAATAAGAGCGAAATAAGTATTAAAAATTATATTTTGCAAATCTGCCATGTTTTGTGTCATAAAATTGAGTAATAAACTTTTAAGGTTGTTCTTTGCCATACTCTATATTAAATTTATATTTTATGTTTGAGGGATTACAGGCAAAGAATGCGTTTGAGAAGTACACTAGTAAATGGCAACCAAATTAATTTTACAATCGATAGGAAATTGGAGACAGTTAACATAACAGAAACTTTTGACAGAGTTGTCACGAGACATTGCGAAACAGTTGTTTTCAAAAATCGCCGTCGATATTATTGCAATTTTGCTTTGCATTGTTTATTGTAGAACTTAACCTTGAAGTTACCAAATATGCTTAACACTATTCCCTTTTAGATAAAACATTAAGCACTTTTATTTTTAACTAAAGAGATTTCTCTAATTGTTAGGGAAATCAGAGATAACTTTGTATAGAACACTTTTAAATCAATCTGAGGCATATTCATTCGCGAATCTTGATGAAGACCTTAATCTCTCTCGGCAATGACTTGGCATATTTGGGTGGTTCTGAAACCATGACATACGCAGACAACTGCTAAAAACATGTTAAAAAGCTCGTTATTAAGGTAAATGCTTTTACTATAGATCTTATTTTGAAGTTTTGAGTTATTACATAGAATGTTATCATTATTTATGGTCAATTGACTTATGCCAGTGAAAATCTTAAAGTCTTAATCAGAATTTCAAGGAAGATCTGAACCTCTTCGTAATAGAAATATCAAAATAATTACAAAAAAATATGTCGAACGGATATTACTCCTGGTGTACGAAACGTAGTGCGTTAAAAATTGTAACCGACAATTCTATTTTATTTTATTATTCACTGACCGGCATGTCCGCCAGTGAGCTTAAGAAATATATTACTCATATGATCTCCCAATGGGGCATATCAAGCTAAAACGTGGTTGCCGTAGTCCAACATAGGTCAATTGATGCATAAACGAAAGAAACAACTAGCAGTTCTCGCAAACATGTGTTAGAATACATAATTGAAATTAAGGCTCTTCGGTAACAGCCATACATTATGTGGCATGTAATATGGAAGCATATATATTTGAAAACTTGACAAAGCGATTATTTTCCAACTTAATTTTATTTGTGCTGCTCTATTTACTCGGTGGTTTTTAATGAACGGGCTTCCTCTACATGTAAAACTTGAGTTAACGTAGTTCACCCGATTTCCAATTTTTTTGGAATTTTCCAGTTTGTTAAAAAAGAAACTGTTTCTATGAAACGTTCTATTCCATCATAAATCATTATATGCCCTATTGTGAAGATAAATCATTTCTTTATAACAGTATGACTTTGGGGGCCACAGCTAGAGCTGCGTTCGGGTAAGAGGCAGTTTCTTGTAAAAATCGGTGGATTTCATGATATAATGCATCTACTGTACATGTATGTATAGGTAATACAATTCCGTCTATATATTTATATATATATATATATATATATATATATATATATATATATATATATATAAATGTTGAACAGAAAAAGTTGATAAAAGGAAAATCTTGCATGTCAGTTTAACATACAATATCTTATGCCACGTAGTTTAACTACTCAAGCGTGAAGCTCAGTTTTCTATTTCTTCCGTCATATCAGGTAAAATGGAGTTTCAATGGCAATTTCTTGTGCAGTAACCAGTCCGACAGGATTCAAATTCTTCGAGATTCCACCTTATGTGCGCTTATATTGAAATCTGTCGACAGCACTTTCACCGGCAGATACTCCGTGACGGCTGAAAATTCCACTGGTATGGCGACATGTTCCGCGCTGCTTTACGTTGAGGATCCAACGGCAGACAAGTGAGCAGTGTTTGATTGTATATTTAGATGAATTCACTTATGTGATTTTGACATTTTTGCTGGTATTTGGAAGCAAAACAAATTGTTTTATCATTTTTCGTTTGGCGATTTTCTCAATATTGGTCTAGTAAATCCTTCTCGGTTTCTCGATTCTATTTTTTCGAACTGCCTTTTTTAAAAAGCAATAAACATTATTTTGCAGAAATATACCGAAATTCAGGCATGCGCCAACTGACATACCGTTGTTTTCAAACGGCGAGCGCAAACGAACTTATTTGAAAATGTGTTATTCCTTTCGCCACGTGTTAAATATTATTCCCTCTTTTCATTGAGCTACTTCTAAATATTGTGGGACTTAAATGACATTTTTGGTGTTAAGACCCAATGTGTTCAACCCGAGTGCGGATGTGAACAGACTTTTGTTCCCTCCGTCAACGCAACACAATCGGGTGGGCATTGTAAATGCCGATCAGGTCTCCCATACCTTGATCCCCGTCATAGCGAGTGACAGAGGTTGCTAATCTGCCAATACAAGCGAACATCCGTGTCCCAGAAAGCAATGGAGAAGACGAAGACTCGAACATATCGTCCCCGCGATTGAGTCTTCTTCTTCTCAGGTTGCTAATCACCCGAACATGTCCTGATGCCGCGCCTGTCAATTTTTTTATACTGCTGCAGCTTTCTTCCGTGTCTACTCCTCTCTTGCCTACACTGCCGATAAGACTTAAATGGCGATATTATTTCAAGAAAACTGGGATCGAATATTATCGTAATGAAGTTTACAGTCTTCCGAATGGGGTCTCGTTTCCTTCCTCAAAGCGAAGGCCATAAAAATCACATCAGTCTCTACCAATAATGTTCATCGTGCCTTAGACAGCGAAGTGGAAACAGGGCTGGTGAGTTGTGCGCCATCTACCTCACCTCCACTTACATTACCCTGTTGTGTTCGGTGTCATAACAAAAGTACGCAGACTGAAAGCGTGATGGAGCACATTGGCTAAGGGGTTTAAATATTTGGTCTGCGTGCGCACATAACTAAAATATGACAATCGCACCTTACGCGGTCGATCGTATGCTGGACAGCATGGAAGTGAAGGGATGGGGACTTACGCGGTGACTAGTTTCAAATGGTAGTATACTTGCGCTGCACCAAACTTGCATTCCATATCCAACTGTGTGTGTGGTGTCAAGTTACGCCTAGTTACAAGTGCAATTAAATCCACGGCGCACGGCGTGGCGTCGTAGCTCAGTCGGTGTATCTTTGGCTGCGTAAAAGCCTTTCCTGCTGTAGCGGTTGGACTCTTTCCGACGCCGCAAGTATTTTGCTCAATTGGGTCAACCGAATTACCTCTAGCAGCCCTGTGGCAGTCCGCGCGTCCAGCGCCAGTGCGCTGACTTATGCTGTTTTCGAGAAGAAGAAGAAGACTCGGTCGCTGGGACAAAACGTTCTTTAGCCTGTCGTTTCGACATCCGCCATGGATTTATCATCAGAAATATGAGTAGCAGAAACAGGTAATGCATGGACCGAAGTTTGCAGTATTTATAGGGTTCCATCATTGCTGCAAACATACAGCAACAATTTACGTTAATTGCTTTCTTACGCGTGAATTGTTTGTTGGACGGTACGCGGGCTCCGACCTGTTGAACTTTCATCGCGGCGGTGGGCTTGGGCTTGATGATTGCTCGGCCGCCTGGCTCTCCTTTGTTGGCGTACGATGAGGCGGTGACCAGTTCGTTCCTCAAATGACGATTTTCTTCGGCCAAATTGAGTCTCAGCATTGAATATGGATTGGGCAAATCGTTGCACTTGTTTGTAGATTGGGGGCCCGTGAACCATGACTCAAGTAGTTCTCGGCTCACCCGATTGTCACCTCTTGCGAGAATTTTGGTCTCATCGAATTTGAACGTGTGGCCGTGTCTTGTCGAATGAGCCGCAACTTGAGAATTGGCATTCGCCGCACTGCTGCCGCTTGTTCGGCAATTCGCGTCTTGAGAAGTCTTCCAGTTTCTCTGACATATTTGCTCTGACCGCAACTGCACCAGATCCTGTAGACGACCCTAAATGTTTCTTGCCTCGGCAGTGGATCTTTCGGCTTCATTATCGGACGCCTATTGGTTGTTTTCGCCCTGTGTGCGACTCCAACTCCATGTGGTGCGAGAAGGCGGCCAACGGTTTCCGATACGTTTTTGACGTACGGGATTGAATGCCAAATTTTGGGGTTGGTGCGCCTTTGTTAGCCATCTCGTTTGCGCAAGCACCGGTTGACGAAGTTGCACGGTATTGGCATGTTGTCTTCGTTCACAAAGCCTTGCACACTGTGTGCTCTTGTCCTTTCGCACGCTCGCTGTTGACTAACCGCGCGTACGCTAGGGACTAATCGATAATCCCGTTCCATTTGATTGGTTGCAGACGACAGAGCATTCATCCCGCAGTCAAGGCCTCACAACAAACACAACTTCACGGTCACACCTGGCGTGCAGACATAGCTGCCAATTGGCGTCTGACGCAGTCTTTGTACAGTTCATATTCCAAAAGTAAATTCCGTCCTATTTGTTCCGTCCTCCCTGACTTGTGCATTAGGGAATCTTCTGCTGTCGACACCAACAACTTTAGACAAGCTCTCCTGATTATGTGATAGCAAATTTCGTTGACTTTTGTGAAAAACTGAACACTCAGACTGTGATGTCTCGACATTCCGTCTTTTTATCGTTTCTTCTAGTGGCTTGTCTGAATCTAGTAAACCAGGTTTAGTTTGCGTGCAGCACCTGTCATGAGGTAAACTGAGAAGAGTAAAACTTGATCGCTGGGACAATATGCTTTTCGCCTGACGTTTCGACATCCGTCGTGGATTCATCATCAGAGACATGAATAGGTAACAGTAGCAGAAACGAATAAACAATAGCAGTAGTGAATAAACATATTGTCCCAGCGATCGAATCTTCTTCTTCTTCTTCTTCATCTTTTTCTCAATTGCTTTCTGGAACACGCTTGTTCGCTTGCATTGGCAATAAGATAAACTGTCGACTAATTAGTACTCCTTTCAAAAGCCAGTTCAGGTGCCTGACAACACCATCTCCCCCATTCTGCCATGTCCATCGTCACCTGTTATGAATGAACTATCTTTGTCAATAATCATTACTGCTAATTATGAGACGAAGACATATGTGCTGAAAGGCAGCCTATCTAAACTGAAGGCACGTTGTTTTGCCTTCAAATTGTAGAGATACTTCTTAGTAAGTTGCCATGACAAGGAGGAGGAGTTGATGACTGTCCTGTCTTTCTACCAAACATGGGCGAATGTTAGTTTGATGGACGTACCTTCCCAGCTTTCTCTCCACCATTGTCCTAAATAATTCTGCTGTTAACCCCCATTTTTGACCTCTCAAGTGTCTTTTTGTGCACGGCGTTCCGACCCTGTCAACATTAAATTGTTACTATTGATCGCCTTTCCAAACTGTCCATTGGATTTTTTCCTCCTATAGTTTTTACTCATGTTTTGGCAGACCACGCACGTTTACGTAGCTATGCCAGATTTGCATAGGTTTCACAATGTGAACGTTACGGACGCTTTATTCATGAGTATTTTGTTAAGCTCCAAAGTGATTGGTCAGATGCAAAATCTGTCTATATTCCTAAAAAGGACGAAAAACCTTGCCCCAAATATGCCGAAAAAGACAAGTATTTTATTTGCATTTTCGGGAGATGCTGGCGTGTGACATCAGTTCAAACTAAAGAGTAAATTACTCGCCTAGGTACAAAAACTTTAAGGCCAGAAATTTCCCATTGTTCGGAAGTAAGCGTAATAACGCAACCGAGAGATACTTTTGGATTCGAGGTAAAATTCTTGGGAAACCTCTCATGGCCAGTCAGCTTTCTGTGTCAGAATTGGTGGATTTCGTACGTTGTATTAGCCTAGGCGGATAAATTTACCCAACTGTGCGGTTAAACACTCGGCTGGCGTTGGGTCCTCGAAACCCAGTTGGCTATAGCGTTGGCTGAAATAAAGCCTTCCCGTGGTTGTCGTGGTTTCGAATCCCATCGAGACCCCGTGTTTTTCACAATTAAGTCAAATAAATTACTAAAACCAGCCAAACTCACTAGTAAATTTGAACAGAGCCAACACTTTACCGACTATTGTTCTCGTATTGACGGCTTTTAGATTTCAGGTCTCCCTGTGTACAACCATAAAAACTGATAGATGTAATGTGGTTCGCAGAATTATGTAGTCTTTTCTCCAAATAACTGATTAAATATTTTTAGAATAAGTCTCGTTGGCTCAGTGAACGAGGTTGTTATCTTTGCAGTGTACGCTATAAAAACCTTACTCCGTGTTGATTTTATTCAACACATTGATTGACCTGCAGTATTAGATGTAGCTTCAACTGTATAGCTGCAGTCAAGGGTGATATTTTACAGTTTACATATGTATGTAGATAAAACCTTCATCGTAATTTAGCAGTGGGCTAGGGTATCGCTCAAACGATATAAACTGTCAACCAACCCAACCACAAGCCTATCTCAAAAACGACTGCGTAAGTCAAATTATTGTTTCTTTTCGCATTACCACCTAACCCTTTGATGCTTTTAGTCGCATTTGTTTGTTCATGCATGTAATTGTGATTCATCAATTGTCATGGGAATTAGTGTATGCGTCAGTAGTCCAGTGCTCTGTGTGGTTACACATTGGTTGTTATAATTTGTGGCGATAATGCGGGATTAGGTAAATTGACATCACTTTTTAATGTATTTTAGTCTTTCTTTTCTTAATCTAAATGAAGCGGGAGTTACGCTGCGCCGCGCCAGCAACGATCAGTCAGTAGTAGATAAGTACTACTCGCAAAGTGCTGACACTCGAATAATTGACCGTAGCAGCCATTCTACGCCAGTAGAATACTGAAATTTGAGTGTCTGTTACCACTTCTTGCTGATAAAGCCATTCAATATCTACGTTTCCATTGGTTTTCTGCCTAATATTAGCGATGAAAGGTTGAGATCATCTAATTAACCTAATCAGCAGTTATTTCTTTATCACCACATTTGAAACACAAAATTCAGAAAAATTTAGTGATCGGGGCCGTCCTGATAGGACATGGGGGATAATCTTAGAAGGGTCATCAATATATGTTATATATTTTTGACGAGAGATTTTGGAGATTATGTTCAAATTTCGATCTCTAGGACTGCATCTTTCATAAATTTTGCACGAAAATCCTTGTTGTGCAAAATCGGCCAACGCTGCCTTCAAAGAAGTGTTTTGGTGGTAAAGGAACGACCTTTCTTAAAAAAGGGCATATTGCAGTTTAAAAATCCGTATTCCGCTGTTTAAAAATAACAAGCTTTTTTAGAAACGCGGACAATTCTGTTTAATCTACAGGAAACGTGTTTATGCAAAATATACCAGTGAATAATGCAGCAAAATTAGAATTTCATTCAAAAATAGTCCCTCTGTGACCCTCTGGAGGCTAAATCCTTTCATATTATGCACAAAATAGGGTACCGTCTTCCCCGAAAATCCTAAAGTCCCGGTGTATTTTCCGCCCTAGGTTCACGGGAACTACCTACTTTTCTTTGGTTCCGGTATTAGTAGGGATGCCTTTGTCTAAGTTAAACGCCCTTCGGCCGATTGCACAGATAGGGACGTCACAATAAAGATATTACGTAAGCTCCCATGTGGACATTCCGGTCAGTGAATAATCAATTTAACTAGAGCTGTCAGCTGTTTGATTATGACGGATTCATACCGTCCTTAAAATATTGGTCAATAACTTCATGATTTTCGTGTTTTCTGTGCAATTAGTTACAAAGAACGTTCTAAATAAGATGTGTGTTTGACACATTAACCGAAATAGGGAGCTTTTTGATACACTTTTCAGTGCAGCTGAATTTAGCTGCAGAAAGTGTTCTTAAAATGTAAGAATAACCGGGAAATGGCAAACGAAATGCATTGAAGGCCACTTTTTAATATCGTATTATTTGGAAATAACTGAATTCCATTTATCCGCAAAGCCTTGTTATGCTTCGCTTCCCCACCCCCAATGTACCTACAGTCAGATATTAAACTGGGTGCCGTTATTGAACATGTTAATTATGAATTCTTAAATTCTGCATTCCTCTCCTCAGATTTTCAATTAAGTTTGTTTTGTTTTCTAAGCTGCTATACAACCGAAATCAGTTGCTCTTCTCATGCCCTTTTCTAGCCTAGAATATGGCTGGCCACAAAAGCATCACTGTTGTCTTTGCAGCATTTCGGCTGCACAAAAGGCTCTCCTCATGCATACCACAACGTTCATGCATCGAAAGTGAGATAGAATATTCGTACAATTCGCATGTTTACAAATTTCCGATATTTTTTCCAGCGCAGGGGTCATGGGAAATGCAAGCTTTTTATTTGGTTTCTGTCTCTTTTCCGATGCCTTCGTCTTACTTAAACCGCCTTTCGGCCGATTGCACAGATAGGGACGTCATAATAAATGTATATTCCATAAGCCCGCATGTGGACATTCCAGTCAGTGAATAATTAATATAAATATAATTGTTTGGTGTTGGATTATTCCGAGATTCAGACCGTCCTTTAAATATCGGTCACAATTTCACGATTTCCGTGTTTTCTGAGCAAATATTTGCAAAGAACTTTTGAAATAAGACTTCTCTGAAACGCATTTATTGAGATAGGGGCATTTGATAACCTCTTATTGCAGCTTACCTTAAATGCAAAACGTACTTTAAACATATAGAAGTAATTGGGAAACGGCGAAGGAACTGCGCTGACTGCGTTTTTTTAATATCGCAGCATATTAAAATAAATGAATTCCATTTCTCCACCCACATATGTTATAAATCACGCCCTCCCACCCTACCTGCAGTCAGATATTTAACTCGGTACAGTTATCCAACATATTTAATTAGGGATTCCTCAACTCGATCCTTCCCAATGTCGATTATCTTCTTGTGTGATGCCATTCCAATACATTACGGTTTCTTTTCTTTTCGTTCCCCTCTCATTGTGTTTTTGTGGGCGCAGTCTGTTTTCGAAGAGTTAAATGAGTCAATTCGGCTCTGCTTTTTTGCCGACGTATTCCCTTCCTCAGATGTGCAATTAAGTTTGTTTTGTTTTCTTGACAATCAAAGCCAGTTGCCTCTGTCATGCCCTTTCCTAGACCAAAAAGGCCACAAAAGCATCACTGTTGTCTTTGCATCACTTGGGGGTGTGAAGTTAGTTCTCTAAGCGCTTACCACCACGTTTACGCTTCGTTAGTGGTGCAATTCGCATGCATTTTGCTTGAAGTAGGGACCATGAAACGTAGTTGACGCTGTCTACTGCGTCCAAGCGCTTTTAACTTACTGCGCATTGCCCTGGTGGGCTGAAATATTGACGTGGGAGCCAGCTTGTCATATATTTTTTACCCTCAATGTTACTCAGCATGTATCTTGCTTGCCTGGATTTAAAATATAAACATTCGGCTGGATTACGGCTGTATCTTTGGCAAGGATGAATTGTGTGTCCACATAAAGCTGACATGGGATGAGCAATGCCCAATTGAAATATGTGATTTTTGGTATATAATTCCTCAAACAAAATTAACCTATAAACTTAATCTTATTCCTAGCCTAACCATTAATAGAAACCCTCCAACCTTACCATGTACTAACTTCCCACCCTCCCCTTAGTGCTTAATTGAATTTCCCCCCGACTTCGGCATAAAGTCACATGTACTGTAGGTGATCTCAGTTCCCTTATCGTGTTTCGGCGGCCATGACTGTTAAATGAAAATAGAACATATGTATTGCCCTTCAAGCTGCCGTAATTAAAATTGGACTTTGCATTTCAAATGCGTCCAAAAAAATGCCTGTTTCGGGGTTAACGCTTCTTATTTAAATAAAAAACGAAACTACTCCTTGCACTTAAAGTTGTCATAATTACTGTATGGACTTTGCATTGCAAATGCCCATACCAAGCCGCTCAGTAATACATGAACGGCTCTCCACTTAATGAAGGGGGAAATACGCATTGCACTTCAAATTACCGTAAGTATAATTTGGACTTTTTAAAATCCGGGTTGCATAAACCATGAGAATTTGTGTTAACTGAACTAATTTAGTTTTCCGATGAACACCATATACAGGCATGCAACAACTGAATTCAAAAACCAAAGTAGACTCAAGTATGCCTCAAAAGATCCTTTTTATCCTGCTGGCATAATTATTCCTCCAGACTTTGTGCCATACGCCGTTCTGCACTTAGTCATATACTTGTAATTGAACGACCGCTTTAAAATAATTTGTCAGAATTCTGCAAATACTTCTTTTTTGTACGCTGCAATATATGAACGGCTGAGCGGACGAAAAAGTATGATTTATTTCATGGATGAGAACGTTGCTGTAATTGGTGTTCCGTTTTGACTGGCTAACAGGCCCTACCCGTGGTTTAGAATGGTGCCTTTGGAATCGAAGTAACAAGGGCCACATCATAAGAGCATGATATGCGTTTATTGAGCTATAATACCCCGTGCAACTTCTAAACTACTATCATGTACACATGTGCTACACAAGGGCATACGCCTTCCCTTCGAGCCATCTATAATTACAACATCCTTGCCAATCGGTGTAGGTCCGAGCAGTCGACCTACAATAGGTGAAACATTTGTGTGTTGTGAGCGGGGCGCAATTCGTGTGTGGCATATGCATATGGGCTGCTTAACAGTTAGCAACACTTTCGGCCAATAACTTTATCAGTATATTTTAGGGAAATGTAAGTGGGTTGCCTTTCAGATTCCTATTTGTACATGTGTTGTGGTATCAGAAAAATCGTATCTCAGTTTTTTGGCGAAGCCACTTGACATGAACCAATGAGGTCGAACATAGCAAAAAAGAGCAAACAGTGAAATACTCTCCAGATAATGGAGAAGAGAGGGAGGGAGACTGAGGTAAAAGCCTGAGAAATACTCCTAATTTATAAACAATTTGGCGTGCGTGGATTTAGTGCAGTGCGCTGAAAGTCGTGGATTAAATGGCTGACAGCTGAAGGAGGAAAGTAAACTTTCCTCAGGATTCAGAAGAAGATGACTCGATCGCTGGGACAATACTTTTATTGGCCTGACGTTGCAGATGCCAATTCTCAAGTTGCGGCTCATTTGACGAGATCCGGTCACGCATTCAAATTTGATCAGGCTGAAATTCTCGCAAGAGTTGACAATCGGACGGGCCGAGATTTACTCGAGTCATGGTTCATGCCCCGTAAGTCCACAAACAAATGCAACGATTTGCCCAATCCATATTCGGTGCTGAGATTCGATTTGGCCAGAGCAAGTTTCCACTTGGGGAACGGACAGGCCACCATATCATCCAAGGCCAACACTGGGGGGCCACATGGCCGAGCAATCATCAGGCCCGAGTCAACCACGCTCGATGAAACTTCAGCAGATCAAAGCCCGTTCAACAAACTATGGACGCGCGAGAAGGCACTTATCGTTAATTTTTGTTGTATGTTTGCAGTACTGTTTGTATCCTATAAATGCTGCAAACTACTGTGCATATGCTACCCGCATCTGCTACTGCTTTCTGATTATGTTACGGATCTGGAAACGTCAGGCGAATGAAAATATTATCCCTGCGATCGAATCGTCTTCTTCTCAATTAATTCTTGGGACTCGCATGTTCGTTTTTATTGACAATCAGGCTTGAATTCCTACCATTTAATATAGTCACAATAGCATTCAAAATCAAATGGGATCTGACTTCCTACTTTGTTTTCGTAATCTCCTGGGGAAAATGTCGCGGAACAGGCGTGCAGGGCACTTAAACATAGATTATTTAGCCTTTTCAGGCATCTGCGTCCGATTTTACTCCAGGTGAGTGAGGGGTGCGACTTTGTGGCTGATGCTTTGCAAGACATTTGTTATTCTAAAATAGTTCGTGCGCACATCACTTTCCTGGTTTCCACCTCATTGTATGAAATCCAATAGAATTGTTCGTTCTTAACGTTCAAACACTTATGAGGTAAGAGATAGGCCGAACTTCATAGGCTTTCAGGTGCACAGACTTCCGGTTTTATATAAGAGACAGTACAAGTTGAACAAACAATCAATAATGTTAGCCTTTCCTTACAAGCGAGTCGATAAGAGAAGGGTGGTTACGCGGGGGGGGGGGGGGGGGTCGAGCCGGGCGGTGGGGGGGGGGGGGGGGGGGGGGGGGGGGGGGGGGGGAGGGGGGCGGGAGACTGAGAGAGCGCGGATTAGTGCGTGCCGCTAAGTGACTGCGGGCCACGCCAGATGTGGAGCTTGCACGAAGTTCGTTTGTGCGCACAACGTCGACTTCATCAACCTGATAGCGGTCGCTTCTGCAGTTGCTAGCACGCACCGACCCGGAGACATTGGGTAATTTGGTGGTGCCTAGTAGATCATTCGGAAATCGTCGTTGGGGTCCACCCAATGTCCAGAATCAGCCATGTGCGCCAGAATAGAGCTGTTTATGCACCTGACTTCGCCTTTTCTCAGCCATGCCAGGTGGTGTTTTTTTAATCTTTTGAATAGGTGCCGGCTCGTACGACCAATATAACCTGCTCCATAGGAGCAAGTAAAGGAGTAGATACACATGGAGGTGGTCTGAGGTGGTAGCCTATCCTTACCTTCCCCATGTAAGATAGGGTTGTTTGAGAATAACACCCAAACTCTGGCTGCTGGAAAGGTTCGTGAAACAGCTTAGTTGAGGCGTCTGCCTAGGAGTTCGCTTGCCACGTCCCCTTGAAATGGAACTTTGAGAAATAGGATCATCTTTTCCACAGTGCGTATGGCCGAAGACTAGTTTGGTGAGCGTACGCATACTTTGGACCAATGCATTCATATGGGAGGGGGCAAAATTTAAAAAAAGCGGTCGATAATGTTCTTCTTTTCGTACAAGCTGGAGCCAACCGGAGCGCGGATTAGTGTATGCCGCTAAGTGACTGCGGGCACGCCAGATGTTGAGCTTGTTCAGATATTGATGCACTATAGCACGTTCATCTATTAAAAAACACTTACTAGACAGTGGTCATACGGTTGACACCTACTCATCTTTCCGCGTTCTTGTTCGAGCACGAACAAACTGGACCTTACGTTACATGGAAGCATCCTACATACGGCGGGAGAAACCCGAGCTATGTAAGCAACTAGACCATGTAGTCAATCTTCAACCGTCGTGATAAATACATACCACAACTTTATTTGGTTAAATTCCCCCCCCCCATTTCTTTGGTCCCATTTTTAACAGTTGACATAACTTTTGGCCACTTGCCACGTTGATACGACCTTGCGTTTATCGATTTCGTGTAAATTCAAATTGATGTGTTCTCTTAATATTTCGTTGTTCATGCAAGGAGCGGAAGCAGCTGAAAAGTGCTCTCGAAATTTATTCGCGCGAATAAATTCTGCGATTTTGTCTTGCTTCAAATTGTTACCGGGTCAAAAAATGCTTTAAATTAAACAAAATTATTTCTTGTACGTGTTTGATAGCAAATTACGCTTTCTTTATATTTTATACTCAACGGAAGTGCAGCTTTCGGTTTTAAAAAGGTTGCTTAATTGCCAAATAGTTTTCTGATTTCGTGACTGCTACACTCGAATTCAAGGTTCAGAAACTGCGCGCTGTTACATCTTCTTCAAGGAAAAGTACGTTTTCACCTACAGTTTGAGGAAGAAGTCACATATTTGTCATTAAATATTAAAAAAGATGTGGACCATATTTTATGCGATATAGGCAACGTTAATAAATTAAAGGATACGATGTATTATGAATAAACACCGCACTGTTGTAACAAACCTCATAATTAGCACCTTTTCTAAACTGAAAGCTACCCTTCCTTTGAGTATAGAATTTTAAGAAGGCTAATTTGCTATCAAAAACGTACAATAAATCATTTTTCGTGTATGTTTTCTATAAAATATACTTGAATTTATAAAGGCAGTCAAAATTAATGATAAAAAGCATACAAATTAAGTAGTAAGTTTTTACGCAACATACGTTTTGATAGTGGCCGAAACGGAGCTCGTTAAAAAGCCGGCATTCTATCCTGACTGAAATGACTTCAGAATAGACTACACAATAGTCAGTTTCACAACTTGGGTCAATGACGATTACCGAATGAGTATAAATCTTTCGCATGTGTCGGAATTTTGCATGATCTTTGGCGTCTACTGTACTTTCTGTCAAAAACACCAAGATGTGAATTTTCATCAAGGCTTTTGCATACGCAGCGACATGCCACATCTATCTAACAATGCTGACTACTGCCAGATTTCTCGGTTCATCCATAAAGAAAACCCAATCATCGTAGTAAATGAACCTTAAAAATGAAGGTTGTCGATTGACACAGTACTAAGCTACTGAATGTCATTTTAAAATATGTTCTATATGCAAAACGTGATGTTGGTGAAGAAAACGTGGAATGGTTATTTTGGCAGTTGTGCAATAATGCAAATTCCTTTCAGTTATTCGCAATTACGCCGCCGCGAATTCTTAAACACTCTTTCTGTTGATTGTGGGATAAGTTCCGTTATATTTAGACTTAATTTAACGAATTGAACTGCGTTTCAGCGGAAAAAATCTAAATTACTTATTTTTCGTTCCAATCTTGCGTGTCGGTCACATATAAATCATACAAAGTTTTATTACGCACAAAACCTAAATCAGACGCTTCGTGGGCGGAACCTTCGCCGTTATCGCCAGAATATTTATTTATTCATCGAAATTAAGAGTATGCCGGTAATACTTTTGCCTGCCCGCAAAAAACCGAGTTTTTTTGCACGAAAATATGAGTTATAGGCGGGCGCAAACGTTCTTTTCATATGTTCCCTTCATAAATTTTAGCCGAAAAGGAAACAATTCTCAGTTAATTAAAAGCCAAAATATATTAAAGTAGACTTTGACAACTGCCATTTTTACAATTCTGATCGCTGGAACGGTGACATACGGAAAGCGATATGACGGAAGCGATGCTGGTCTGTGCAAAATAACTTCATAGCAAGTAACGCAAGGCGATATGTATGGCAAGTAACGTGCAGATCTGATCCGATAATCGTGTGACTGGTGGCAAATGCCGTCGCAGAAACTTAAAATGATAAGCAATGGGTAGCAGGAAATAACACGAAAAGAAGGTATTCCAAAAGATATGCTCTTTTAAGAACAAAAAAGTGATAGGAGCGCAGGAGAGTCTAACATGGAATTTCACCATTTGCAAAGTGCCATATAAAGGCTTGAGAGGATACGAGAGGGCCGAAAATATCCAGCACCATAAAATAACCTGCAACTATCGTCAGAGGACATGAAACTTGGCGATTAAATGAGAGAGTGGAATCAAGGTAAGAAAGTAGAAGCACTTTCTGGGAAGAATTTAAAATACAATGAAACTTCAAATGAACCAGTCGAGTTAAAGGTTTACCCGATTTATGACTCTGACGTTGATTTTTTTCAGGACACATGTTGCGATATTATTCAAACGTCTTACATTAAGTTGATGGTAAGTCCTTTTGATGGGTTTAACAATAACCGTTTAGTCAAAACACTTATTATATAGGCATTTGTTGGGGATTTCAGACCATAAATATATAGTAAGAAGAAATACTTGTACAGTATGGAATTGTATTTATCAGGGAGTTAAATAACTTCCCGACTTTCTAACAGGCCAAACCTCGTAGGAAAAAAAATAACGTTTCATGTCGGTAGGTCATGGGCTCCGAGAGGATGCCTTAAAAGGACTTCTTATTTAAACAAAATGTGTTGTCAGTTGAATGTGTATTTACATTGTTTATGCAGACAGAACTCAAAACTCACAGGCATTCCTGCATAGAATTCAAGGACTTCAAGTAAGTCATGATGAATGTTTTATGTCATTCGACGTTGTTGCTCTGTTTTCTTCGTTACCGCACGTTTCAACCATCGATAGTATAGATCGGTGCCTAGATAAAAATCCTATTGATATTCCGAAAGAACACGTGTTGGACATGCTTAAGCTCTGTCTCAAGAACTATTGTCAATTTGATGGCAAGTACTATCAGGAGGTGAAGGGTACCCCAATGGGCTCGCCAATATCGGGGCTACTGGCCGAGCTAGTCTTACCGAGACTAGAAGAGGTGGTTTTTCGCGCTGTAGAACCAAAAATGTGGCTCCGCTACGTAGACGACACATTCGTCATCATGAAGACTTGCGATGTCGAACGGCTGCACCAGAGTCTAAATGGGGTCTTCTCAGAAATACAATTTACCCGCGAAGAGGCAACAGGAGACACCCTCCCATTGCTTGACGTGAGGATACAAAGACTCGCAGATGGCGAACTCCCAACAAGCGTCTACCGAAAGGACTCCACTGCAGAAATCATCCTTAACTATAGGAGTAACCACCCTGCGGCACATAAAAGAAGCTGTGTTCGCACTCTTTTCCAACGGGCCCACCGTTATTGCAGTAACGATGATTTCCTCAAGAGAGAACTAACGTACTTGTACAAATTTTTCCGGGCCAATGGATATCCGACAAGCTTTGTCAAGAATTGCCTTAGACATCGGGGTCAAGCACAAAACCTCCCTCCCATCGATGTTACATTGTCACGGAAATTTTATTCTCTTCCCTACATGAATGGAGTATCTGAAACCATCTCTCGGCAACTAACTCGCTTTGGCGTCTCCGTTGCCCACAAGCCCGCAACCTCACTGCACGCAAGCTTATGTCGAGTAAAGGAGGCTCTACCCGTGGGACAACTAAGTAACCTCGTTTATCGTATACTGCGTGCTGGTTGCCCTTGCGTTTATATTGGCCAAACAGGCCGATGCTTTGACACTCGCATCAACGAACACAAGTCAGCCGTTCGCCTACGGAACCATTTATCACTCGTATTTGCACACTCCATTGAGTGTGATCGCCGCTTCAATTGGGATGCCACCGACGTGATCGCAATGGCTAATACGCGACAAGCGAGAGCATTCCTTGAAGCGTGGCGCTCGAATCCGGCTAGTATAAACAGGCACGTAGAGCTTGACTCACACTATACTGGGTTTCGTGCATGGTCTACTACCTGGACACAGCCTGAAACAACAACTAGCTCTCTGTGCCCGGTCAAGTGGAATTTCTCTGACTCTTAACCAGCCCCCCCCCCCCTCCCCCGAACACACAGCTCATAGTCCAAACGCTAACACCCCCCTCCCCTCACTAGCACAACCTATCGCCGCAGGTGTCACGTCACCATAACCCTTCCACCCAATCCCCCCTTCCATCCCCCGTCCATTGTAACCTCTGCCTCCAAAAACTCTTATGTGAAATTCCCAGCCCTCACTTTTAATTTAGTCTGACGACGAACACGTGATACTTGTTCGAAAATGTACGAGTACAACTCGATTTTCCGAAGATTTTCTTTCTTTTCACTAAGTTAACTTTTAATAAGTTGCTTAATGCTCCCTACAAGATTAATATTTAGGAATCCCTGAATGACAAGTGTAATGGTTATTGGCACAGAAACTTACATAAGTATAACGAAAAGTTATTTTTTATGCAAATCTTTTCAGTGTTTATTT
The DNA here is from genome assembly GCA_036362985.1 of Ligula intestinalis. Lineage (NCBI taxonomy): Eukaryota > Metazoa > Platyhelminthes > Cestoda > Diphyllobothriidea > Diphyllobothriidae > Ligula > Ligula intestinalis. The sequence goes on along the minus strand of JAYGXS010000001.1, from coordinate 104,701,261 downwards.
GTCAAAGTAAACTGTAAATGTATACTGTGTACAAAAACTTTTTTCGGTAATGTGTTTAGTAGCAAAGAAAAATATACGACGTCAGAGGTACCCAGCCTTACCATCTCCATCACATGTCGTCAGTGTGTTCGCGTATTCTAATTTTTAAAATAAGAAAGTTTATATCGACCATTTCCGTCTTCGGTTTGAACCATAGTCGGAAGTGCTATAATCACTCATCTGGATGACTTCAAAACCTTAACAAATATTCCGTTTTTTATTAATCTTAAATTTCTTCGGACAAACTCATGGCGTCACGTAATTTGTCTTCTGACTAGTAGTGTCTTAAATGTTTGACTGCTGTAACGTCCACTCATTCGACTAGGCCTTCCGATGGAAATATTAGTTTGTAGTAATATACGTACTTGTTAGTGCTGCAACGAATTATGTGTACGCACGAAAGGTTTGACGGAATTAAAAGAAACCGAAGTGCATATCGCTGGCTTTATTGTTTTCTTCAAACAAACGAAACACTTATTCAGAAAGAATAGCAATAAAGACGACGAAGAACAGAATGGCTTTTCCAGCCTACCTACTATCTTAGAAATTTGAAGCGTTTGCGCCTTGGCATACCATTGACGTCCAATAATAAATGCTCCGGATTACTCAAAATTGAAATATGAATCAGTACCAATGACTTAATAAAGGCTTGCATGTTACAGAACACCTTACTTTATTAGAAACATTGCAAAATACAAAAAAATTGGCAAATTATTAAAACCATCACACTTAGCATCACCTAGAGAAATAAGGCGTGTCATGAGTTATCACGAGCGGGGAGCTACACTATGAACCCTATGTTCTATTAACCCTGTGCATTCAAATGTAAAATTATCGTTTATTGGACGTCCATGCGGGCTTAGTAACGGAGTAACAATAGAAAATGCTATCTATGCAACTACTTGCCGATATTTTTAGGAGTAGCCTGGATTCAAGCCGTCAGTAAAATAAGACAGGAAAACACTATATGCAGCCTAATTACTATTATTAGTAGAGGTAAAGAAGCGGCTGACCTATGTATTGTTTCTAATAACTTGCATCACGAGACTAAATGCTTGATAGATAGGTAGGGGGATCACCAGTTTCCCACACAAAGTAGGTTGAACGGTCAGTATCCACATCACAGACGTTTCGCGCCTATGCAAAGAAAATGACACCGTATTCATGCTCTTTCTGAAAAAGCCGGAAAATTCATTCTTTTTAGACGCCAGACTCAAATAATTTCTGATTAAATGTGGTTATAACTACAGTTTCGTTAATGAGTATGACAATTCTCTGCGGCAGAAATATGATGGGAATTAAACTTGTGAAATGTGAGCATACTTACACGTTCAAGACGGCTGTACTTACAGGATGCCTGCAATGCGTCATTGACAAGACTTCCATCGCGGCTTAGTCTATACTTTGTAGTCAGACAAATTCTGATCCGAATAATTGAAGAATGAATGCTTAATTATCGCACGCAAGCTCAGATTTGGTCCATGGATTCATTGCATATCGTACTACAATTCTCATTTCTGATTTTTAAAGTCAGAATACAAAATCGTCCTTTTTTCTTCAGCGAAATATGTTCGCCGGTCGTTACCCTGATGACTCAGAGACAGCCTTCTGTGTACGCTTTTGCACGCAAGCAACCTAACATTGCGCCGCTTTTAAGTTACCCACATACGGAAGGGAAAACATAATTTGTGCAAACTCTTACACTAAATTGCAATTTTGAATTTGCCCTGTTGCTCCTCAATCCCTTCATGTGCACAACTCTTTGCATGTAAGTCTGATTTTTTTAATTCCCTGTCATGTTTAAGTAATCTTTTTAAACGCCGGAAATAATTGTGCCCTGAACTAAGTGGTTGCACTGTGATTTGTGGGCGGATTTAATTGCCTTTCCGCTCTTGATTCGTTATCTGCGATAATTAATGACAGGCAGTGGTTAAAATAATTTATTGGTACCAATGAATCATGCTGCACAAAACCTGGTGGCGTTGAATGACAAAAAAATTCAACAATGTCTCATTACGGACTACGGTGTTTCTGCCTAAACGATCCTTATAAATCATTTCCGGCCAAACTGACCAGCTTTAGTTGCTTCTGTTGCCAGTCTGACCACTGAGCACTTTTATTAAATAATTGAACTACTGTCTAGTGAAACCAACTGCTTAGACATTTCGTTTTACACGAAAAAAGTTTATTTGATTTTTGCTGTTCATTAGTTCTGCCGAGATTTGAATCTGATAAATTCATTTTACGGAACTAAGCGTACGCACGCCATTAATGTTGACAGTTTTACAAAAGGCAGACTGTAAAGTCGTGAGCACGAGGAGCTCCCCAAAGGTACAAGGTCAATATTTCCCGTAGAAAACTCTACCACAAATTTGTATTTGGACTTGAGTTCACGAATTTCATAATCGTCCAACAATAGCCTACTTCCTTGCATATTGTGCGATTTCTTTTTTTACTTCCGAAAATGTAATGCATCAACCGGAATGAGCTCCGGTGTAGCCGATTTCTTCCTGATTGATCAAATAGTGGATATTGAACTGAAATGCGTCGGAAAATAGGGAATAACGGCTCACTTGTAAAATATTGCTACCAGCTGGTCAGTAGTACATAATTTTTTTATCATTTAACATACATGGGCTTTCAACTAGTACCCTTGCTCTCAGCTTAGTCACAATTGACTATGTGTAGACTTATCACTGCCTATTGACCACATGTTAAAGCGTTGGCTTCCGGTAAAGGCCTTCTCTACTAGGTGGGTGCAAATCCCGCCGGACGTCTCGTGTTTTTTTCCAGTTGGGTCAACTCAAATTAAGCAAAGCTGTCAAACCTCCAAATAAGTAAGTCACCCTAATAGTAATTCTGGTGGATTCCAGATGATTGCTTTGGAAATCCTGCTCGGCAAGTCAGCTTGCTGTTTCATATTGGTGAATTCCAAACGAGCGGTAAAGTTGTGCGCTTAAAATCCACCCAAGTGTGATTCAATTCATGGGGCGAGGTGGAGTGTATGTGGCTGAAGTGGTTAGGGCGTTGGCTTCCGGTAAAAGCCTTCTCTATTTTGCGGTTTCAAATCTCGCCGAACGCCTTGAGTTTCTTCACACCTGGGTCAATTCATAGTATTCTATAGTTGCTGATAGAGTTTAGCCCAAATATTCATGTTATATCTTCGACCGACCCTGAAAATATTTGGTGGAGATGATTTACTTGCAATTTGCGCATTTATTGTCAGTGCAATTAAACAAAGCTACAATTTAACGGAGGGTTGTTTGCAGGGGACCATACTGGGAATGCTAAGTGACTCACTGATAAGCCGAAAACCGTGTAGCTATGTCCTGCGGTGATACAAGGTCTGCAATACTGTGTGACTACGCTTTTATTTATTACTTATGTTGCCAGTAGGGTGTTATAAACGTACTAATTTGTTTTGGTACTAACGACTAATGACCGGAGGCGGTGGCAACCACATTTTTACCTAACACCAAGCTGAAAAGCAGAATTATTTTGAGAAAATCAGATGCTGGTTATTTAAGCAGTGCCAAATGAGGTCTCAATTGGTTCGTTTGTAATGGCAGTTGTACCTTTGTTGTTTGCCACCTGAAACCTGGGAACCAAGCCCAACATCCCAATAGCTGTGGAACATTAAGTCATATGAAAATGGCTTGCATTGATCTGTCTTTATTGAAGGTTGGAAGTTGACTTTTTACCTTGCTCTGCTGTCGCATATCGACAGCTACCGCACCAGAACGCGTGCCGACGACTGCGAGTCAGTAATCTAATAAGCTCATAGCTCAGGGCTAGAAGATCTGCTTCCGGATCAACTAACCCGATTTTCAAACACTGGCGTGTGGGTTAGGGTGGTGGTCTAACAAGCTGATGGTGGCAGATAAACCTTTAGTAGCACTTTCACTGCTAGCGTGATTTCTGCTACAAAATGTGTCCATATCAGCTCCAGCGCAGAGCGGAAGTGTTGTGTTCCCTCTAAAACCAGGCTTCATTAGTGCTAACCGCCGTGTAAACCACCGTAAGGTGTGCTCTTAGATCGCTTGCAAAACCTCTGGCCTGTATCACACTGATATGCGTTTAAATTGGGATCGCGCTGCCTTTTTCGGGTCTTTTTCGAATATCCGATGACAGAAATTGGATTGCCAGTGTCTGCACATTTGTGGAAATTAATTTCGTCTGCAACGTCACACTTAGCTCTTGTCTGTCGCGATTCTATGGATTTGGAAAACTACCCTGCTCGTAGATTGTCTCAAAAGATTTTCTGTTAGAATTTTGCATAATTTTCTGCCTTCTACTTGTTTGAGTCCTCTTCATTTGAAGACTGAAGACTTCTATAGTATGTCTTATATTTTACTCAATGGAAGTATTTTGTAAAAATACCGATACCGATAAAAGGTTTCTGGGAAAAGTGTTTTCCTGGAAGAATTTTGAATGATGCAGACTAGCAGAATTTATTGACGTTATGCAATTTCGCGGCCTCTTATTCAACTGCAAACAGTTATTGTCCCTTAGTATGATAAATTAACTGTCCAAGTAAGTATCGACTTAGAAGGGTGAAACTTGGTAGGTAAATATAGGAAGAGCCATCAGTCTTTGATGCGGGTTAACAATGAGGAGGTAGAGGAGGGGGGAGGAAATTATCACAGCACGGCAATCAATGATATAGTTTACTCCTGTCAGGTGTGATTAAAGAGAGAGAGGGGCAAAAAACTGGGTAGCAGTCCGTCATAAGAGGGAGGGAAGCATATGGTAAAGTTCGCTATCTAGATTGTGTCACCGAAAATAAAAGGTTTTACTTCGTTCTGTCCTCAATAAATGTCTAGTAACAAACCGCTTTCTGCTTGATTATTTTCATGGCCCGCGCCTGGTTCTCTGATTAAGTAGAAAGCCGAACCAACGATCCCGTTAGTGTGAGATTGAGAGAAGACCGGTTGGCCAGAGAGGGAGTTTACTGAGCCAAGCACGTTAGAGAAAGTCAGCGCAAGTCATTCTCACACAAAGGTTGCATATACTGAAGCGGGAACGCGAGGCATTTAACTGAGCCAGTGGACCAATCAGCTATTAATAAAATATCGATAGTCACGGCGCGCTCTCGTGACGGTGGCGTAATCTGCACTCGCGGCCTTTCTGTGAGATGAGTAATCATGGGAATGGATGCATCCCCAGCAATTGCATTCCCCTAATACCTGTTGTTCGTATATGGTTTTCTGGTGAATTTCGTTGCACCCGATTTGTCCACATAAATATCAGTTAACTTCATTCTTAGGGCATCTTAAGTTTTCCTGGATTTTTACAGACCTGCGAATTTTTCTAAGAATATAGTTATTCTACACAATCAATTTGTACTGTGTTGTAAAACTAACCGAAGTGTACCTACGACCCTTATAGCAAGTCTGAAGCTGCAGCTTATCCAACTCCTGCTCGCCGCACTGATGGCGGACCTAATTTGGCATACTCCGGTTCCCCATGGCAGATCCATCTCTCGCCGTCGCCGGAGACCCCAGATTACGGAGGTCCGCAGAATGGGGTTGGGTGCGCTCTTCGGAGTCCCACGTCTCCTGTCTCCCCAGGAGCTGCACCCGCAATGCGTATAAGCCATCTTTTTCAGTCGCAAGACGGTCAGCAGTTGGCACCGAAGCCTCGACAGAGGGTAAGTCAGTCTTAAATTTGAATTTTATATTCTTCCATACACATATTAAATTTGGCATCACTATAAACACATCCACTTTCTTCCCCGCGCCAGGTGAATGCGACCTCGGTGTTACAATAATCAACCTAAACATCTTTAGTTGACACCTGGTTACCTGCCGCAGTGATAAAGTTATTTTCGAGAAGCCTTTTTTGGATACTGGGCAACGGAAAAATTCGTCAAAACCTGGTGCGAGCTTGCCTTAGAGATTCCTCAACTACGGGTCAATCATGGTCATTGATGGGCTACCAAGCGGCCAAAAATAGAAGACTTGTGTGTGTCCTAGGGCAGGAAATGTAAAAACTAGGCAGCCTGCCTTTCTGAAAATCTAACTTTAACCTACTTTGGCCTATCGATGTGCAATCTACTGCCGCTGCTTTGCTGTTCCTTAAGTCGCAAAATATTTTCTGAGTGTCAGCAGTTCCTATCTTCCATTGGATTAAATTATCCGTCGCTCTTAGTGTTGTAGGACAACATTTTATGAAATTAATGAAACGCTGAAAAGACTTATTGATCACTAAGAAGCTTTCTTCTACTTTGTTTCGGGGATTTTCTCGAGTACTTTAATTTGTAGATTAGCTAGTCGCAATCGCTTGTGTTAATCAAACAGTTTAGTGGCGATTTCTTTACAATCACATTGCACGAGAACAAATTACTTTCTTCAGCTTGATTACAGATGTGATTGGCTATTTTGAAACTGAAACTAATTACGTACTCCTAACGAAAAACTCGGTAAATTCGTAGTTTAGATGATGAGTCCTACCTTCGAAAATGGTGTTTGGATATACACGGCTTCGTTTTGTTTCAGTTTGTGCACTCCAGTTACCAAACTATGTATACAAGGACGAGTGAAATAATATCTGCAGAGAAGAAGTTATCGCCATTAATCAGAAGTCATTGTTGTACCAGTTATCTGTATTGCTATCATAATGTGAAATGCCGGATAGATAAAAGGTACGTTTACGAAAAGGGTTTTTAAACATCCATCTTCTTAATCGTCACGAAAAAAATGAGGCTTTTTTTAAGGCAAGCAGAGCTGGAATCCATCGATCAAGCAGAATCTCAGATTGAGTCTGCTCCTTTGTCTCAAATCGATCATCGTAGCTGTCAACGCTGCTGTAAAGACGCGCCTTTTGATATGTTTTGGGTTAAAATTTGAGTTCCACACAATTTGTGTGCATATCCGCTGCCCTGATTTGGGGCATTCGTTATTGTAAGCGAGGTGATTTGGTCCTACAGCCAGAAGGGGTACATTCGAACACCAGCAAAGTGTTTACGCTTCTTCATTTAAACGAAATTTGGTCGGTAGTAGGATATGTGAAACAACCTGAAAGTTCGCTGGGGATTCGAAAAGAGCAGAAGAAGATTCGATTGCTGGGACAACACTTTTATTCGCCCGACGTTTTGCGACCCGTCGCAGATTCTTCATCAAAGACATGAGCAGAAAGCAATAACAGAAATGGCTACCATATGTACATGAAGTTGCAGTATTTATAGGATATAATCATTAGTGCGAACGTGTAAGGACAATTCACGATAACTGCCCTTTTGTGCGTCAATATCTGGTTGATCGGCATGCGGGCTGTGATTTGCTGAACTTTCATCACACATTGTGGACTCGGGTGTGATTGCTTGGCCATCTGGCTCTCCTGTGTTGGCGTATGACGTCGCAGTGGCCTGTACATTTCTCAAGTGGCGACCTGCTGTGGCCAAATTGATTCTCAATACCGAATATGGATTCGGCAAGTCGCTGAACTTTTTAATGTACTGCGGATCCGTAAACCATGATTCAAGTAATTCTTGGCTTACACGATTGCCACCTCTTGCGAGAATGTCGGCCACATCAAATTTGATTGGGCGCCAGGTCTTGTCGAATGAGACGCACCCTGATAATTGGCATCGTATCGCCGCACTACTGCCGCGTGTCTTGAGAAAACTGCCAGTTTGTCCACATAGTTGCTATGGGAGCAACTGCACCAGATCCCGAAGACGACAGTTGGTGTTTCACTTTCATTATCGGACGCCTTCTGGTTGCCTCCGGCTTGTGTGCGACTCCATGTTCAAGTGGTGTGAAAAGGCCGCCGATGGCCTCCGAGACAATTTTGAAGTAGCGGATCGCTGGCCAATTGTTTGGTCGGTCGGTCAGTCATTCCTATTAAAGCCTCCTTTTGTTGTCGTGGGTTCGCATTGCGCCGAGGCTGCTGCGATTTTCACTAGTGGGTCAAAGGCCTGAGTTCTCTGCCTTCCTTCCACTCCCTAAGAACTACGTGAAATACATGCGACACTGTTTCGTAAGATTAGGTCACTTGCAATTGAGAATAGTTTCTGTGTGCGATAGCAAACGTCACTCAATTAAAGTGAAACCCAAGGCAAGTCCTATTGGTCACATCAATTGAATGTTTTGCCTACCAGCCAGACAGGCCTACATGGGACCGTGTTAAAATGCTCAGTTTATGTCAGTAGGAAAAATTGTGGGGAGGACACATATTGGTAAGCAGAGATCTGTGCGAAACGTTAATTTAAAGAAAAAAAATAGAAGGAGGAGTTAAGAAGGGTTGAAGGGGAAAATGAAGATTAAATGGGTAAACTGGGGAAAGGGATAGACATTTTAACAGAATTGTGTTGGCCGTTTATTAAAGAGAACATTGACGGTTGGTTCAAGTTCCGTTGTTTTCGTTACAACCGCATGGATTATATATAACTGAATCCTAATTAATATTTTCAGGTAGAAAAAAATGAAAAAACTTTATTGTAAAAGTAACTAGTACAAAGTGTACAACATATAAACCATTGAGAAGTCAAGTGGGCAAACATATGTTTTCAGCAAATCATCATCAGGCCAGAACATTTGCAGGGTAATTAAAACTATGCAGATGGACAGGGTTAAATAGTGCAGTCTAATTACAACTCATCGGTTAAGCGTCGCCCGCATGGCGGGGTCGGCGTGTAGAGGTTCGTGCGTCAGGGGAGGGGGGAGGGGTAGGGGGGTAATTGGGTTAGGTTGTGGGGGTTGATCAGAAGGCAGATACATGGGGGGATAATTGCTGTTATTTGCGCGCAGCGAACGACTGTCACTGGGGCGTGGGGGCAAAGTGCAATCGCCACCTGGCGTCGGGGTCGGCCACGGAAGTGCAAGGGCTTCTGTCAGCTTCTTCTGACAACACAGCACCG
>JAYGXS010000001.1:104584696-104677362 GCA_036362985.1 Ligula intestinalis | reverse complement strand
GATGCGATCATTGGGAAATAAAATGTGTTTCCTGACGTTTCGGATGCAACAAGCGCAAGGATTTGCAAGAGAATCCATCACGTGGGAGGGGCCGGGGTAGGAACAACTTTGACGACAGCGACCATAATTGTTCCGCAATTATCAAGCCCGCATCTGACACGGACGAAACGACAGCGAAGTTTTAAGCTCTCATCTTCCAAATTAAGACCCCAAGCAGTGGTTATCGCAGTTGATAAATATAGTACGCATGCGGATGACTGCTACGAACTATAAGCACCGTGCAATCTGTGCATGTAGCACACTATCCTACGCTAACATGTGATTAAGGACTGTCGAAAGAATCCGAAATTTCAAAAAAATAAATTTCTTGTACCAGTGATCGTATCCTCTTCGTCTTCTTTTTCTGAGCTGCGGTGATACTTTGAGACACACGGTTTTAAATTCTGCTGCTCAATTAGTATTGAGAGCGGACAACGTTTTTCACCCTGCGTTTAAAATTTCGATATAGGCTTATCGCCACTGATCTTGCGTTTGGAGAGTGAAGCAATGCCAACATATTGACCGAGCGCTGCGAACAGCCGATGTTGGTGATTTAAAGTGGTCGAAGGCTACGCGATTGCGCTGTTTAGTGTCCCTGTAAGTGGACAGGCCATTGGCAGGAACTGGTTATCTTATGGAATGGGAATGAGGAGAAGAAGTAGAAGCCATCAGTTGAATAAGTAATTTATTCGCCTGACGTTTCTCATTCCCTCTCGGACAGTAATCAGAAACTGTAGCAGTAGCAGAAAGGAGTAGTGTATACATAGGGAGCAGCAGTATTTGCAGGATGCTGTCTCTAAGTGTCTGCGAACCGATGACAATTAACGCTCCTCTCGTTGTCTAGTATAGGTGCCCGCATTCGCGCTAATTGCTTGAGGGCCAGCGTGGGGGTCGTGACCAGCTGAAATTTCTTAACCCGTGCTTGGTCATCTATGTGCGTGTGTCTGCTACGCTTTAAACTATCAAGGTGCGCTAAAAGCCGTGGCTTGGAGGGTTGCCAACTGGCGGGGTAACTCGGACCCGGCAGTCGGTCCGCTGTGTCCTGTTGTGTGGAGTGGCTATCAGCAGGCTGAGAGTCAGATTCAATGGCTCCTTCTTAATGTGGCCTCTCTGGCGGTTCCTGTTGGGAGCCTACCTAGCGAGACGTGTTGTTGGTACGCGTATTGAGGGTTGGTCGCGCCAGCCGTCTGCGCCATCCCTCATTTCCGGAATTCTTGACGGTCTTGACAACTGGACCCAGTGTGGGATTGCTCAGAGAGTCGGGTAGATTTTCCGCTAGTCTTCCTCACTGTATATCTTGTGGAAGTCACTACGTACTTTATCTTTTCGAATCTCGTGGTAGATATCGTCGCAACAGAAGATTGCGCTGTCGCCAATACCGGACGGGACGTGGAAAAGAGCATGAATTCGGTCATTTGGTTGACAGGCGCGAAGGAACTCGTTGCCCAAACTAGCATTCAAAGTAATTTTCGGAGACAAATATATATAAATTCGATCACAAAAAATGCTGGATAGGACAATGGTAGCTAGAGAAGTCTAGTGCACAGAAAGGATAAACCGTTAGCTGTTACTGGGTTCACGTCCGAGGGAAATCTTCCTGCTTGGGTTATTATATGGAAAAGGTGGGAGGAACATCCAATTAAAGGGATTACTCAGTCGCCGAGTCAAATGAGGGCGCTTGTATCGTCAAGGATTTCAGAATGGGTGATTGAAGCTACGTTTAATATGTTATTGAATGAAATATTGGTTCGAGAAAACTGAGAGAAATTTGTCGAGCCGTTAGACATGATCACACCTTCCTATAAATATTTCAGCTGTTGATAATACTAGCAGGTCTATGGTCTTTCGAAATTAATTTTAAGATTCAAATATCCGCGTGTATTGCTCGATTGAATGAATAGTGGCTGTATAATATCTTACCACTCAAGCGTCTATAGACATATATCTCATGGTTATTTTTCTCTCAAAACCATTGCAGAAGTTCATACCTTTGCGTTAACCACGGCCAACCACAATCTGTGTTAGAGTAATAGTAGTGAAAATTCGAGTCCTAGGTGGTAAGTCAGAAGGCGAAAGGACGATAATCGAGAGAAGTTTACTTTTTATCTGTCATTTCGGAAAGAGAGAGAGAGTGAATACTCATGAATTGAGGCAAATGCCCGCATCCCAGGTATGTGTGTCGATAGAGAAGTAGAAGGCGTTGCGATCACGCGAATACTCTTTGTGTAGTCTACCAATCTAGTTTGGGCCACTCTGCCTGCCGCGCGTCCGCAGGTGGTAACCGCTCGACAGGGGACGATCATGGCGCGGAACAATCGGGGTCGTCAACCAGCGACCTGGTAGACCTGCGTACCCATGGCAAAGGCTATTGCAAGACGTGGGGGCAATGCGGCTTAGATGACCAGGACGCAGGAGACCAAATAAAAACTTGCGCCCCCGTAGCAGGCAGTATCAACGCAGAGCAGAGCGCGGGTGATGGTTAGTAGACTGCTGATGCGGTGAGCGGTTACCACCTAGAGACGCTAGGTCATGCGGAGTGGCTCAAACTGGATTGGTAGACTACGCACGCGGAAGAAAGGAGCGACATGTAGCGAGAGCCAGGAGCCAGAGTATTCACTCTCTCTGAAGATGGATAGACGAGACAACTATCCGAAATTCCAGCAAGCGCTCTTTCTTGTTCTTGAAAACTGCCTTCTTCGGATATGGTGAAGTCGCGATCACTGGGACAGTAATTGCATTTTTCTGAACTTCCGGCTTCGTACAGGAGTCCGTCTTCAGAGACTCTGGGCATTGACCCACAAATAAACGGTCTTTGTTGTTTTTCCAAAATAAATTGGGCAGGGGATGTAGACATTTGCCACTGACGGGCATTCTTTGCCCTTATAACTGATACCCCGTGTGTATCTGAGTTTTCTAGTTGTTAATGCTGAATGGAGTCTCTAGATCATAGTACCAAATTATTATCCCGTCCTATCAGAACTTTCACATGAAGTGCCCCACTGGTATCTTCCACCTCGGTTTTCTTAACGGAATTATCATGTCTAGAGGTGTTGGCACAAATTAATTGACCCGGTAGTGGGATATGGAAAGTACAGGTAGTCAGGTCAGCCAACCTACCGGTTAGGTAAGGAGGTTTCATGCCACATAAGCAACAGCGGGATAAATGTTTAGGACTTTTTTGGACAGGGTGATTACAAGAAATCAGCGATCACCGTACATGTTGCTCTCATCAATGATCCTGCTTTTATGAGTACTGATTAAAATCACTGAATAAAATCACTGTTTTCTTTGCGAGTGACGCAGGCCACCGTTTCTATTGCATAAATAAAGGAAGAATGATCGTTCGATTTTTTTCCCTGCATAGTGTTAATTTTCATGTGTCCATCTTTGGAGACCGTGGTTTATTGAGTTAGGTTGTAAAAAAACTGTTTCGCATATTTCAGTTTTCTTCTGTCAAAGGTCTGAAGCAGTCTTCATTTCCAGTTTCATTAGTTATCGTCAATAGACTGATTACAAACTGCTCAAGTCATCGAGTTTACACTGCAACTTTTTTATGTTAAGGCCTTCTTTCCTTTGTACGAATTGACGCAATAGGTAGCCTGCGGATCTTCAATAGGATTTCCAACGTTTTTGAAAAGTATATTTTGCCTTTATGTTGATATGGAGATTTTTTTGCAACCGTATATTGCAGCTGAGAAGTGCATGTCACTGTCTTTGGGTGGATAATACATTTTGACATTTATCAATTTAACTGTCGTTTTTTTCCTCTAGCGCACAATAACTGGAGGAGTGTATCACTGAAGTTATTATTTCCATAAGAGTCCTAGATACATGTATTCTTAAACAAAGAATCAAATGCGATGGTCCATCCCATTGCCGTCATACTATTTTTGTGTCAGTGCTATCTGAATTCACTTAATTAGCGAATTGTCGAAGAATGTCAAATACCCAGACAGTCGAAAAAAAGCCAGCAGAAGCCGCGGCTGCGGCTGCTGCTGCACAAAATAAATATTTTTTTCTCGGTAATTTGTTTTTAGCAATAGTTGCCGATTTTCCGCCATTTGCCTATTATTATTAGACAATAAGCTGCTTTCATCTGCGATAACCCCTTTTTTGCACTCTAGACGTCAAACGGACTCTCAGGTGACGGCGAGGGATGCGGCTCCTCGGCCCGGCGCAGCTTCTGCTGATCGATTTGCCGGTCCGACACCGCCCACACAGCCAAAGCCTCGGCGCGTTACAGGCGGCCAGCAAGTCTAAGACACGGATGCGATCGCAGCCATCCCCGTTACGTCTGCGAGCCTCCAGGACTGAGGATGTATTCGCTAGGAAAGGCCCGTTAGCTCCTCACAATTACTGGCTGTGCTTTAAAACCTGTCTGCATTATTATTATTATGTCTCCGTCTTTATTTTCTGTTTTGCTTTTGAAGGTTTAGGTTTCTTCTAAATCAGGTCTAGATTTGTACACATTGAGACTTTTTATGCACACCTCCTGTTTTTGTTTTTTGTAATCTTACTACCTCAGTGGCCTTTTTGATAATCTTCGGACAATATTTGCCAAATATGTTTAAAACTTTTAAAATTTGAGGCGGCTTCATGTCTGATTTGAAACGAGTCCTTGGAGATATAACTGCACTGAGCTTCTTAGACTTTTCAGTATTGTAGTTTTACGGCCCTGGTTGACAATGGCTTTGTACGCGTAATGAATATCTGCTATTGTGCGCTTTTGGACTCATTCTCTCCCCGAACCTTTCGTGGTCCAATCGAAAGACTGAAGAACTGCTACTATTAATTTCCGCCCTAGCAACAAGTTTGTTGTTGACGTATCCAATACTTCTATAGATATTGTTGTCAGAGCCGAAAAATGCCTAACACGGATACTCACTGGTATAATCGGTTTGATCAGCAGCTGTAGCTGTCACTGAAGTGTCACCGTTGTGTTTGACATAGTTTGAGTGATACACGGGTATCACGAATGCGAAGATCATCTGCATTGGTTGGCATTTTCATGATATCATTTTATCTTCCTGCAATCCTCATTTACACGAAATCAGCATTATGACAGACTGGCGGTCATTTCCGATGAATTCTATTGTGTACTCCTGAGCAAATTGGGCGTGGTGATGGGGACTTATGTGTTTATTATTTTAGTGTAGCATCTATCGCGCTCTCTTGCTCTCTTTTTTCATATCTCATCTGACTTTGCTATCAACACAACGTCAAGAAGACCGTAGACGGACTAGGCGGCAAAGGGCTTATGCGGCCGGAACTCGCACATAGGTGGGCAACCACATTTCTGCTCGAGGAACGAAATACTTGGATTTCAACAAACAGGGGTTAGCTTGCGTCACAACTGAAAATAAAACGAGCGAAAGTAAGGTGGGAGCTATTGCAGCCAACTGGTGCACAGTGCGATAGAAGTGGACAAAATACAACGGACTTTCATAAAAAAGAGATGGACTACTCAAATGTCACGTGTGTTTAAATACTTTCTATACTGGCTACCGTACGGAGCTATCTCAGCCAGAAGCTCCACATCAACACAGACCGTTCTGGCTACGGGGTTTATGCTGAAACATTGGACGGCAGCATTCAAAAACACGGCCTTCACAGCACCATGATAATCTCACACAGTTAAGGTGTCCGAGCAAGTCAATCGACTGATAACGAGGTTGGGAGTGGTATATGGTATTACCGGGAGACTAAAATGAAAATTTCTGGCCTATTTGCCGTGATCAGACAGTCATACCAAACCCCAAGTGGGTCACCATCTTAGGCTCTAACCATTGAGCCAGGATTTAGATGTCTTGCATGTTTAGGTCGAAACATACTGACGCTCAAACAAGGGAGATTTAAATGCCCATTTCTGGCTTATTAGCCGTCGTTAGCTAGTCATACCCAAAGCCATGTGGTGAACCATCACGAGGTGGCTGACATAGTTAAATCACCCCGTCTTCGCATGTAACAAAAAACTTGGACCTACACCCTACATAGCGAGATTTCACACAAAGAAGGTGGACTGCTTGAATATCAATGTAGCAGAGGGGGAGGAGGGGGACACGTGGACCCATTCAAAAAATCTGCACTTTCGCTTCCTGGGAGTCGATGAAGTCATTTTTCATGTAGGCTTTCAATTGCGAGGCCAGACCGGCTTTCTAGTGACCGCCAGAGGCAATTATTCTCAGCATTTAATATTGCGGAAAAGCTTTCGGACCCTTGGGATTTAACTAACGTAAGTCTCAGTTTCAGTCGGTCAGTTAAGCTGGATGCTTCTCAATGACTTATTTTAGTTCTGGTATTCCGTCCTTTCAAATATGTTATTTATTAAGGATAAGTAAACCGGTCAGCCCTAAATTACTCATTTAAATAAAAAAATCTGGTTTATGTGAAATGAATGTATAGCAGCAGCCACTATGCTGTCAAAAAGTCTACCCTAACTTAAAGGGAGATTTTCCTAACAAAGATACTTTTCCAGGATAAAGTCTGCTTTGTGGATTAAAATAACATTCCTAAATATAGGCTTAACTACAAAGTCAAATTTCGTAATGAGAGTTGCACGATTTCGTAGACATACTGTACATTGCACCCTTAAGACTGCAAGTTCTCTCCATTCGGACCCGACTATTTTCTTAGCCGTTTTTTTCTGACCACATCGCTTGACCTTCAAACTATTTCAGCTGCTCAACCCCCATCACAAATTCGTGCAGGAATCTTATTAGAGAATTCTTAAAAGTAAATAAAGACAATTTGGCTTAATGAGAGATTTTCAAACGGTGAGAAGTCAACGTTTTGGTTAAAATGATTAAAAAACCTTGCAGTGCTTTTTAAACGTTTACATTTGTGAAGCTACAATTGAATCTTAAAGATGTAGTCTGGCCTTTGCAAAGCATGCAGTTTCATTTTCAATTTTAGGCGAACGGATCTTGTAATAAGATGCCTATCTTCATTTGGAAGGTTTAGTGATTGAAGTTAGCTTTACTCGCTGCTTGCCTCGAGTTAATGCAAACAATTGGAAGAATGAGTGGATTAGAGCCACATGAGGTACATTTGAAAATAAGACCGCTGATGGGGTGAAGAGAAACAAGAATAGCTATTTCTGGTCCATGAGCAACCAACAGTCAGTGTGCCAGTCGATGACTAACGTTCCAAAAGTAATAAAACCCATCTTGTCCTCGGCTCGGGCTATTACCCTTGTTCAATCAAAGGCAAGACCGTTCTTCTGACGTGCAAGGTCAAAAACCATAGACAGCTTATACTTGCGGTTGATTGCCTGTTAACGTTCATGCAACCTTGTAACAAGGTAGCTGCCCGTTTCACCAGCATACTTTATATGACAGTTTTGATACGGTATATTGTAGATCACAGGTGATTGTTCTGTCAATATTAGTGGGTATTTGGGCCTTATGATATGCTGTCTTATGTTTGACTCCGGCTTATGGGCCACACTGATACCGAATGGTTCCAGGATTCTTGCAGTCGCCTCTGATACATTCTTCGCGTTAGGTGTTGAAAGCCAGAACGTGGGGAGGAACTGGCCAAGAACTGCGTGACGAACGTGAAACACTACCTCAGCACCGAGTTCACGGGATTGACATCAACTCACAGAGCAGCAAGAACTGGTAAGTCCGTCAGTCGACGAGGGGCAAGCCGGTCAGTACGCTGACTTGCGACAGTCGCAAAGGGGACAAAGTTCACACGAGAACCAAAGTGATCAAACGTACGGTCAGTCAGCAGTGAAAAGGTAGGTCAACGTTCATGCGTCGAGCACGGATATAATACCAGGCAGGCGGCAGGGCTGAAACAGTCCCAGCAAACAGGAACAACAACCCAGTTACTCTGACGATGGAAGCGAGCGAATGCCCGAAACAGCAATATCAAAATAAAACTGTCCATGTCCTCATACCTTCTTCCTCTTTTTTTGGATGGTTAAAACAATAAATAATTATCTTTTTACGGCTGCAGGCAGGGGCTCCTGATTGAGCCTTCAGTCAAAACGATAAAAACCTATTGCGTATTGGTGAGCCATAAAATAAAATTGTAAATATCACTGAGAATATAAATAAATGACAATCAATTTGGTAAATCATAAGGAAGACGATACGTTGGTTAGCAAATGTGTTATTTATGCAATAATGTGCGAGTATAAGGCATAAAATCCTCACTTAGATATCAGTGAACAAGAATCAGTATTGTGATAGACAAGAACAGTAGATACTATATCGCATTTAATGTTCAATAACATTCCGGACTATGCTTTCAATTCGGCAAAATAACTTAAATTGGTTTGTAATACTAATTACCGTGTGATCTAATCTCAAGATATGACAGTCATACTAGGATTTCGGCTTTTGAAAGAGCAACTTTTTGGTCGCCTACAAAGAAGCATCCACTGTAAAAAAATGGGTACTTAAGCAACGCGTTTTCTTCTTGGATTGTGTACATGTCAAAGTATACTTAATAGAAAGAATACACCAAACTGCTTCTTCTTGTGGTTCGTTTGTCAAGTGATATTTTCTTCAATTTTACGCTTACGAAAACGGTAGCTTTGGTCATGAAGAATATATTAAGTATGCAATTTTTTAGGACACTGATATATTCATTCATAAACTGTCATATGGTTGGATTTTTCAATTTTGCCTTTAAAGTATAAAACATGACCATATCTGAATGAATGTAAGTGTTCCACCGATCTAGTCGAGGAACACTTAAGTTCCACTTTGCCAAGGAGTTCGCAACGCAAACCCTCAGGACCGTCACATAGCGTCTTGAACACAATGACCGAAGGTCCCGGGTTCACGTCTCGGGGGTGCCAACCCTCGAGATTGGGTATGACTGGCTGATGGTGGCTTATAAGCCAGAAATGGCCATTCCGGTCTTCTTTTGCTTTGTCGGATCCACTTCATCATAATCATATCTATTGCAACATTTTATTTACACATTACCATCGCTTCATTAAAAGATAGAGAATGACGTACTATTCCTTAAACAAAATTCACACATTATGCATTTTTAAACTTTGAACGTAGGCGAAACGGCTGGTAGGAATCAAAGGTTTTCGGCAACCAAGCGAGTTTTTTAACTGCAAAAACAGCTTATCTGCAAGCAAAAAATAATGAAGATGGTAAGTGTCGCACGAGAGGTACAAAAAAGAATATTTGGTGCATGCTTTTGAGGAAGTATATTTTAGTCTACAACGGAATCGAAAATCGAAGAGGAGGAAGTTGACTGTACCAGTAGCGATTTCTCCAGCCTATGCTTTTACAGGTGGCCAGAAAAAAATCCTTCAAATGTCGGAATATGACCGTGTTTGATATATCTAAGGATAAGGTTGCTCGATAATTAGTCTCAAGACCTCGCGTTAGTTAACTGAACCGAAATCACATTCGAGACTTACTGTCGCCATTTCATGCTATAGAGGTTCCACATTACCTTGAAGTCTGTTTAACTTTTGTATTTTGCCAATAGATTATAAGAACCATGTACTCTGCTTTATTTCTAGGGCAAACTTATTGTCCTCTAGCGTTTGCCTGGCTTTTAGTTTGGGATTCGGATATTGCTGAAAAAGGAACAAGAAAGATTGGCGAGAGTGGCCTCCGGAGTAAAGTACCTAATTAAAGTCGTTTGGAATTAATCCTCTTTCTAAAATTATGATGATAAGAAACCAGCTGACTAAGAGATGCATCTCGAGCGTAGAACAGAACCAATGAAATGTAAAGCACATTTTAAACTGCGGGTGATCCTATACGAAAATGAATTTATAACGATCAGTGGAGTTTGTGGTCATAAGTAAATAAATGGCAATTTTTCAGTAGCGTTAACCTAAGCTAGCACAAAAGGGCGTTTTTGTTATATGAAATTGTCGCCTTTTTAATTAAATTTCCTTAAATGTTTTTCGTAAAAAAAATCCTTTAAGATTTAACAATCCTGTCTGACTCGTGCAAGCGTTTGATAGGGATTCTGAATTCAAATCATAGATTATTGGGGTCATTTTATACGTCTGATATATGTACCTGTAAACTTTTGTCTATCAAATTTCTAACGAAAGGAAAACCTATAAATTGTAAATTCCTCACACTTCCATGTGCTTTTCTGCATTTTATAATGCAAAATGACTCGTGTTTTATTAAATGTTTCTGGACTCCTGTTAATAATCGAAACCGAAGTATGTGAAAACCAGCTGAAAATGGTATTATAGCAAGGTATGGTTTTTGTTTTTATGAATTAATGTCAAAATCGAAGCTATGCTCACAGAAAAGGGCATTTTCTTAGGTTGTACATTAAGGTTTATTCATAAAGTATTTAAATAACTTTAAATGTTTATGCTTTTCAATAAAGTTTGATGAAAATTTGGTTGTTTAACTGCTCTTGGGTGATTAAATTAATGCTGCATTAACAGCAATGCCAATGTAGGTTTTGAGTACAGGTTACTGGAATCTGAATGTACTGTTGCAGTCGCCCGTAAAATACATTCAAAGTAATCAGTAGCGTCAAACGGGATCCACGTATTTCTTCAGGTTTTAAATTGTCTAGAAACTAGTTAAATGTTATTTAAAAAACTTCATAGGAAATTTACTTTTGCACTCATTTTCTAAGAAAATAAGCCTGAGTTAAACTATTCAAAACAAGTCACATACTACTAATTTGCAACATAATTAGGTTGGTGACAGGTAAAAAGCCACTACCGAATACGCATTTCGTGATGTCCAGCATCGATTTAAGCACTCTGCTGCCTATTTAAAGCAGAAAAACAGCTGGCCAACGAACACGGTTAGTTTTAAAAGTAAACAAGTCACTTAGTGCAGAAAAAACGTTGTTTCAGCCAGTGAGCTTCGCTTTCGTAACAGCAATTTTACCCTGCTGTTGATTTTTTTTGCATTCTACATGAAATGTCAGCTGACTGGGGTCTTCTTGTTCTAATGCACGCATCTCGTACCTGTCAGTTGAACCTTTTTCGGTAGCTAGACAGACGCTGGCAAGCACTATAATGCAAATAGGAACAGCCGTCTTTCCTGATGCAATCAGCAGACATCAGCATCACTGTTATTAGATGTTATCTCTTTTTGTGGGCTAACGATACGCAAGTCTGTGGTTAAGTGACAGAGCACTTATTCAATTGCCGCAAGGGCTGCATCGAAACTCGGTATTTATCCGCTGCCAACGGGCGAACTGCCAGAATTTACAACTGTGGTCCGCCCGTTTGCCTGCCAGGTAAGCGAAGAAAAGAAAGCAAAATAAATATGGATCAGTAAATTGCCCTTTTATCCAATTAAAATCGAATGGGATGCAGCTGTAAAGAAAAGGACTACACTGCAGCGATATGAAGACTTAGACTGCATAGACAATATCAACCAACATTGTATTGGAAACCCTGCAATAAGACCCATTGATCAACGAAGGAATTGACTAGTATATCCCATGAAAAGTGTCTGTTCTAGGAAAGGAAACCTCCCTTGAGAGGATGTATAGCAGGATCTGCGTAGAGCAATATCACCTGCAAAACGTATGATTCTATGACAAAACATTCCGTTCGCTTTCC
The DNA here is from genome assembly GCA_036362985.1 of Ligula intestinalis. Taxonomy (NCBI): domain Eukaryota; kingdom Metazoa; phylum Platyhelminthes; class Cestoda; order Diphyllobothriidea; family Diphyllobothriidae; genus Ligula; species Ligula intestinalis. The sequence goes on along the minus strand of JAYGXS010000001.1, from coordinate 104,665,787 downwards.
ATGAAGAAAAAACTGCACTGAAAAAATACAAAAAGAGCCTTATCGATGACTAAATTAATGAGGTTTTTGATGCCTGACAGCACATCGGCTTTTGCTGAAGCTTCCTTACGCCTGTATGATTGAAGTGCACGCAGACTTACATCCAAATGTCAGCAGCATTCATAAGTTATGTTTATTCTTTTTGGTTAAATTATTTTTAATCTTACCTTTCCCAATAATTTTTGAGCACCGTACATTCTATGTAGCTTATAGCAAATAAAGCTTCAATTCGAACAGGAATGGTTGTCTTAATTTTTGGAAAGCGTGTGCTATTCTCTGCGTATTTTGTGAAGCAGTCCAGAACAAGTGCCTACAACATGGTCATTTTTCATTATTCCTTTTTCAGCTGTGCAGTTAGTGAATAGATAAGGGTAAAGCTGAAGGTTTAAAAGAAGAGGAAGTTTAAAGATTAAAAGAAGAGTAAGTGTTATGGTTTAGTGGTTAGATAAGGTACTGTGAATGAAGATGCTGTCGTTCGAGGTGTTTGCATAGATAAGGACAAAGATTTTCGAAAGCTCAGGGTAATAACCATATTGGTCCGGTGCTCGACAATCCTTCCTCCAAAAAGGCACAGTGTAAAGGCTGGAGAATTATGGTGTGCGTTTAAGTTAAGAATTGGGTTAACGTTAGGTTTCGGGTTAATTGTAGGTTCAGAGTGTGATGGATATTTACGGTGAGGGTTATGGTTGGTGATGGACATAGGGTTCTCGAGATGTGATTTGCTGTCACTCTTATTTTTTAGGGTCACTTACCTAAACATTTACCCTAACTCTAACAATAGCTCCAATCCTTAATCTTAACGCCCACCCTAAACGTATCACTTACCCTAGCACAAAAACTAAATGAGAGTCTGGCAGTGTTCTGTGGTCCCGCCAGTCAAATTTTGACTTGTCGTTAATGTTGGCCTTTTTTATTCTCCAAAATAAAGTTCATGAATACAAAATTGATTCGTCTTTATTTTCTTTAAAAAAGCATCTTTAGGCCTGCATAAATGCACGTGCTGGGGTTGCATTTTCCCAGTGTGATATTATGCATTGAGTCAAATATTTGCATTAATTGAAGCCTGGGCCTCGGATGAGAACGAAGTCAATCGACTAATTGACCTGGCGCCGGCATAAATAACCCTGCGCGAGCATCTCCGGTCTGAGAGCACTTGTGCTTTACTGGCCCCTTTACCCCTCATAATGGTTTATTAAGCCCTGCCCCCTATAACTATTGCTTCTTCTTCGTTGGCTGTTTTATCTTTGATGATAGACTCCAGTAAGAGCCCGAAAGTTTGGCGAATAAATTTATGATTCCGCTGAACGAACGTTGAGTCAAGAACATTAGTTTTGGCGGAACATGTTCCCTGAAACATTGCGCGTCTCCATAAGTCACCAAATTGCTACCGTCACAAAATAACATCATTTTCTTTTAGGTGCAATACTTATGTAGAATTCACATTCATATTAATTATGTACCACAAGCAAATTAAAATTTGTATGCCTTCCGAATTAACGTATTGGATTTCGTTAGGCAAAAGCATCGACAGATGTGAACACACTACCTTAATAATGATAGTCTTAACCTTGCCATACGTAAAAGACGTAGCCAGAAAGATTAATTTTTAATTTTGGAAGGCGATTGTTTAAAAAAAGCGTCTTAATAGGTAGCAAGGTTAAACACTGTGGCAAAAGCACCTAAATAACACATTCCAGCTACATATTTCCATTTAAATTAGGCAAAATCATCTAATCCATCTGGATGGGTTCTTTCTCAACGCATGGAGAATTTTATGAGTTAAAAACAATTAGTTTATTTTTTTCTTATTTTTTGAACTGCCGCAAAGAGGACCATCCAAAAACGAGGATATCATCTCTGGAACAAGCCTTTTAGTAGCACGACTATTGTGATACTCGCTCGAACTTAGCATCAAAGATGATTACAGGGAAAAATATTATGGCAAAATATACGCGAAAGTTATAGGAGACCGTTACCAGGTTTTTACCTTCTTATGATAATAAGCAGCACACGCATTCAGCGCTGGGTATCATATTTTATACAATGCTTGCTTGTCTTCCCGTCCCCAGGTAGTTAATGACTGTGAGTTCCTCAGCGTTGTCAATTACTGGTCTGATTTTTACGCTACCATTTAAACCGCCATCACCAAAATATTGGCACTATCGAGGAATTAAGTTTCATAAGGTTAAGGTTTGTCGCGGCGATCTTACAAGTCCGGTTCCTTGCCCAAAGAACAAGAAGAAATGACGGGAGGTCAGAAGGGTGGAAAGAGTTTATTCTGCACAGAAAGAATAAAAAACGTAGGAGAAGATTTGGCTGTCAGACTAGCTCACGTCCCTAAGCCAGCGGGCTGTGTCTGCAGTGGCGAGAGCGTAGAGCATTGCCAGAAACGCGGAGCACGCTTTGTTCCTGCTGCCAATCAGAAAAATTATTTAAAATGACTCGTGCGAGTTTTCACGCGGGTAGATCAAGGCTAGCGAGGCTGTGCCCGGACCAAGAGGCAAGGGCGTGGGAGCGAACACTATGAGTCAGCGTGTGGCGGACAGTCATGTGCTGGCCGACATCTTGGCAGCCGCAGAGATGGTGAATAAGCGCAGTGCTGCTATTCATGGGTTACCGATTTGTGATAGCAGGCCACTACTGCACCTCGTACCCCTTCTTGCGTGATCAATTATTTTTCCTGGGTAAAGCCGCGGCACAAAATATGGAAGCAGGTGGTCATTGTTTTTTTTATTGAATGCGCATAGACGAACCACGACTTGAGCAGCCAGTAAATTGCGCAAATACCACCTGATGCGGGAACTCGACTTCATCAAACTTGACGCTGTGACAGTGTCCGTCAAATGATCCGCGATCAGAGGGCGTTTCAGTGGTCCATCCCCATCGTTGCTGCACCTTTAATTTTGAACCTGGATGTTTCTCTGACTTATTTAGTTTATTTAACTGTGCAACGGAGCTGATAAACGATTCCGGACGTCTCCTTCCATGGCAGTAGATCTTTTGGCCATGTGGTCTGGAACCCAATGGTCACTCCCCGTCTGCGTATACCCACACCGCGTAGTGGTGTGAGTAGTTCGTTGATGGCTTCAGACCCGCTCTTTACGTACCAGTGAGCCTTATATTATTTGCTGTTCACTTAATTTTTGCAATGCAAACGAACTTGAAAGTTCTAGGAAGTTATTAAGAATAAGAAGAAGACTCGATCGCTGGAAGAACACTTTCATGCGTCTGACGTTTCGATATCGGTCGCAGATTCTTTATCAGAGATAGGAGCAAATTTTTGCGAGCGATCCCGTATGTCAAAAACATTTTGGAGACCGTCGGCCACCTTCTCGCAACACTTGTATTTGGACTTGCATACAAGCTAGAAGCAGCGATAAGGCGTCAGATAATGCAACCGAATGACCCACAACCAGAGCAAAAACATATGGAGCCGTCTAAAGTAAATGGTGCAATTGTGGAAAAAGCAACAACGTCAGAGAAACTAGCAGACATCTGAAGACGCTAATTGCCCAACACGCGACAATGGTGGGGCGAAATGATGCCAATCTCCAAGTTGCAGTTCATTTGATGAAGCCCAACCACATATTCAAATTTTATGAGGTGGAAATTCTCGCAGCAGGCAACAATAACTTGGGTCATGGTTTTCGGGTTCCCAGTCCATAAACAAGTACAATGTCTTGCCCAAACGATATTCGCTAGTGAGACTCAATTTGGCAGAGGCAAGTGGTCATCGCATTATCTTACGCAAGCATCGAGAAACAGATGATCGAGCAATCATCACGTCCAGTTCCACAACGCGTGATGCAAGTTCATCAAGTCATGGCCCGCATAGCGGACATCAGGCAATCCACGCACAAGAATGCAATTATCGTAAATTATCTTTAATTGCCATACGTATGTAGTACTTAATATGCCCCATAAAAACTGCAACTTTCCGTGCATGGGTTATTCATTCCTGCTGCTATTTTCTGCTCATGTATCTGATGAAGAATCCACGACAGATGTAGAAACGTCAGGCGCGTAAAAACGTTGTCCCAGCAATCGAATTTTCTTCTTTTTCTTCATTTTTCCCTAGACCACTTTTACCTATAAACTGGCACGAAGTTTCGTGTGTATATAGTTGCCCCAAGTATCCATCACAAGAAATTCAGCAATGTTGTCTTCTAGTTAACAGAAATGGGTCTCGACGTGCCTATAAATTCCTCTAACGCAATTATATATGTGGCTGCTTGTGTGGTTAACTTCCAGCGTCTGCGTCTTAACTTTCGTGAAAATTTTTGTTTTTTAAGCCACTACATTCCTTGCGAAAATAATAACATCAAGGAAGATAAATTAGTTGTTTGCTCCTTTCCTAGTCGTGAATGCAGTGTCTGGAAAGAACCCGTTTACAGCTTAGAGCGTTTTGGCGATTTTGCTGCCTAATGGGCTCGGCGTCAGACTGCAATCGATCCTTCTAAAATTCATCTCTATGACAACCTTGGACTCGTGACTTGCGAGACACCTACTGCCTTTTGTTTACTCTAGGGGATTTGTGTGTGTGTGCAGTTCTGTTAATCTTTCTGTCCTTAGCATTAAAAACAATACCAGCTGAAACCTTAGTCGATACAGCCGCCTCAAGTACTCCATGACAATCCTCCGATGAAAGCCCCGTCCATGGACGTGAATCGGCAACGGGGCATGGGTAGTGCCTATCAGTCGATGGCTGAATGGTTACCCCGACCCAGGACGGTGCTGGTCCAGCTCTCATGCAGGGCTGCTGTCACCCTTCTGAGATTCAACGTCTGTATGCATATTTAATACTAGATTTCGGCAAAGCACGGTCCATGTGGCCTGGTAGGCGCCGAAAATTTCTCTTGGTTCTGATTCTCTGTCAGTGCGTGCGTTCGCACTTCCACTGGGTTTCAGGCCCACCTCAGGTGTCCAAACAGCTAGGCAGCCGCTAGTGGGAGAGAGTGAGGTCGATCCTCAGCGTGCTGCTCTCCTCCATATAATAAATATGAATGCGCTTTAATTTATGATGGTGCGCTAAAAACCGTGGCTTGGAGCGTTTGCCAACTGATGGGATGACTCGGGCCACCTACGTTGATGCTTCTCTGGTACGCGTGTGTTTATGCGTGCGTAAGTGGGGAGGTGGAGGACTGATAGTCATGCTGCAATGGCTCATTTTTGATGTGGTGTTTATGGCGCTCTTGCGCACGCCGGAGCCTTCCTAGCGCGAGGACTATGTCAAGTGTGTTCATGGTGAGTGACTATCGCGCCAGCCACCTACACCGTAACTCATCTCCGGTCTTATTTACTTTGTCTTTACACCGGAAATGGACGAGGGAGTGGCGAGTGAGTGGGTAGATTCCCCGCGAGTCTGCGTTTTCTCTTGTTTCATTGGCGGTAGTTTGCTGCGTTGCTTCAGCTTGCCTCATTGTCTGCTTCGGCTTGCTCAGGCATTTGCTGCGGTTTGTTGGAGCTTGCGACTGCCCATAGGCGAAATTGACGTGGAAGCCGTCGTATTTTATCGAAGCGAGGGGAGTTGGTCCAACGTGTGCTGGCCTACGCTCCATCCAATCTCCGGTCTTCCAAACTCTCTCTTGACATGGAGTCCAATTGGGAGATTGGACCACAGAGTGAGTTACCTGCAGTGGTAGTCTACTCGCAGTGCAAGTCTACTCGCAGCGCAATCCCACAGACCCACCCTGCTCTAAAGCACGCGGGGAATCATGTCGAAAATGACGGCTGAGCTGTCGTATGGGGGGAGGGACTTGTATGTGACATCCTCAGACGAGAATTTTAGCTATGTTGGCTGATGCGCTTATTCCCAGCATCAGCTACCAGATTGACTCAGACGGTGAATAAGTGCCTGGAAGTGGAAAGAGATACAGGGAGTTCAACTGTCCCGGCATTCTGTATTATTTCCTCGTCCAAAACATGTTCAAGGTTTGTTCAGTTGCATCCACATAAAGCAAACGGACAATATTGTTAAACAAAAATTCAAAGAAGGAGCTAAATAAACCTTTTTGGAGTCCTTACCTGCAACTCTTGAAAGCATTCTTATTAGGGCGGCCTAACAACAGCTTTCGCAATCAGTAGTTTGCAAACCATAGCCACGTGCACAATAGGCTATCGATCAGCCTATGCCTGAGCTAACACTTTGAGTTAGACAATCAATCGATAGTTTAAATTTCTAGCTACATGGACTCACTGAGCCAACAGCCAATGGGACTGGCCACTACCTCATGAGAGAGTCTTATTGGCTCAAGGGACGTCTGTTTCCCTCAATTTGTTGTACAACGAACACTCAAAACTTCCGCTATCTGCATACCTCCTGTTGTGTTCTCTCTTTGGGGGCTCACATGAGGCGTAGTTAAACGGCGAATATTTTGGCCTGGGCTCCGTTACAACAATTTGGCGACGCATTACGCGGTGATATCTCGGCCTGGGCCTCCGTTATAACAGTTCTACCCACTACTACAGTAAAAATCTCTTAAAAAGGTCAAGTCAGGTAGTATTTACCCCATTAGTTTTGATATACTTATGTTCTAGTCAACAGCTGCAATAATTTTACCATAAATGTGTTGCAACAAATAAGCGCACAACGGTTTCGTTAACCGCTTTTTAATCGTTAATATATTATGCCTATAATATTTAGGCAATGTGAATTTGTAAACCATTGAATTGTCTTGCAAATTTTATGTTGAGCATAGTGCAAATCAGTATATTCCATATCTAAAGGCATACGCTTAATTAAACTCGCAGCTGTGGTTTCAGCATACGAAATGAGTGTATGACGTGGAAGTTTTTTTAATGGCGGTGTCTATGAGAAGGTCAGAAAACTCACTGTTTTTTTATTAAAATGTAAACGTAATACTGGACTAGTAAAATGGGAATCCTTAAATTTATTATGAAAGTTACAGAAAAATGTCAACTAACCAAACCTAGAAATTAACGCTTGCGGTCTACTGCTTCAAAGGCAACCACACAAGAATAGGGTGGTTGCTTTGCAAGCCACGATTTAAACTCTTGTGACTTATTTTTTGCCGCTCAGCACACGGTCCTTGCATAAATGCCTGCTAATGAGACAGTCAACGTGATGTCTACTTTCTTAAAAAGTGCAAAAAACGTACCGCCTTACTTAATTTATGCACTTCTGTAAAAGACCACGTTTTGACAGTAAGTAAATGCACATATATTTATCATGCGTGCCTAAAAAGTTATGACGAAGAAAGGATTGTTTATTATTTGTAATAATTTGCTGTTTTATACTATAATTGTGCTAACCCAGGCAAAATAGTGATGTCAGTACGTTAGTCCGTCTTGAAATGCTGATGTGTTAGAGTGCATCCGTCCATTTACTCGTCGTGAGTATTTTAAAATCTACCCTGTTTAAAGAGCTTAACAATAGTTATCGATGCAGCAGCTCAAAAATTTCGCCAGCATAATATGATTTATCATTTGAAGCGATAAAAAATTCAGCTCTTACTGAAAAAAGTGAGTTAGTTTTTTCTTTCATCAAAAGAGCTAGCGGAATTCTTTAATAATTTGAGTGCATTAGTTTGCGAAGTCCCTAAGTAATAAATTAGCTGAAAATAGAAGGAAGGATGTAAGTGTTCGAAAGTGCTTATTTAATTAGTTTATTTTCTTTCTGCGTTAATTGTGATCGTTTATTTGTAAAAGCAATGACCATTTACTGAAGGACGTCAAATTATCAGTTAATACTTAAAATGTGTTGTGGCCATTGTACTGCTTTGTACAGTAAGGGGATGCTGGCGATATTGAAAGATTTTCTATTAGCTTTTTTTAAATGTGGTGGATAAATGCTAGTAAAAATATTAACTCTTGAGTAGTAATGCATCTTTTCTCTGCCTTTATCTTTTAACACTATGTACTCTTATCTAAGCCTCACATGGAACAAAAAATATCAAACTTATAAAGGTTTTTTTCCATGCGTTTATTGGAAGGCTTTGTTACAATTAAGTTTTTCTAGGAAACGTTTAATTACCGTTTGGGTCAAAATGAAACTTGTTTGGTAAATTCTACTCTGTCTACCTCCTTATAAGAATCACAATTATACTAAGCTCTTCGACCTGTTCGTGGGATCTTGTAAATGTTCCAAGCTACTTGCAATATTTATCAAAAATAAATCTATCTGCCTTCGACTTAGGGGCACACCACTACAGCTAGGTATTTTCCTGGAACTACAGAGCAAATTATATTTCCGTAGACCACACATCACATTTTCTTTCAAATGCGCACTTCTCCATCTATATAGAAAATAAATGTCTCTGTCCTGGAAAGGCATTATTCATATTTCATTGGGGTGCTTCAGTGTTGGATTTTTTATTGGGCGCCAGCGTCGCAATCCTGGCCCAAAATGGTGATTTACTGAATTGAGGCTCAAACTGGGGCAGCAAAAAAGTGCTAGTCAGTTTGTGCATTCGCGCTAGAGATGGGACAAACTCCAGAAAAGTCGCCATTAGCTTGCTCAAGGAAACAGGCTTCGTATACTTTCAAAAATATAAAATTATTACTTAAGGGCCTGCAGCGACAGTGTAGGAAAAAAATGCAAACGTAATCGAGAAAATGTAGACAAGATCAGGTTCAACCTCCATTTGGGGGCTGCGGAAAATTAATTTTCTCCTGTAGGGGCGTCCACCTATGTTGAAATTACATTCAACGCCTTCGATGATATGCGTTTTACAACTGTGTGTCCATGATACGATTATTCGGTGCAACGTACAGGTATATTCAACTGGTCTTTGTCAGAAATTTTCCATCTTAAGAACTTGTAAAATGTTGGTGGCCATTATGTATCTATGAAATATTCGTTACTGAAACAGCCAATAGGAAATACAGTTTTTAAAGCATCATTGTGCAGACGGCTTATTCAAAATTTGAATAAGGTTGAATGATTATGGACAAATACGCAATAAAATAGAGTTTTTTAGTTTGCAATCAACTTAGCTATATTAACAAAATATCTGAGAATGTTCTTTGAATATTCCCTTTCTAGGTAAGTATTAAATAAAAGGTTCATATTTACTCCGACTTGAATGATTCCATGGTAAGCAAGCACATGTCTTAGAGTTCTGACGTATTTGCTTACTTTCAGATGTAAATAATTCAAAACTTATTAATAAAACTAATAATTTAAAACTAAAACAAAGCATGAATAATTCCTGAAATAGAGATACTTTGTTTTTAATATAGGACAACGTCTTCTGTCATTAACCAAACTTTTACTTTTACTATTTAAATTCACCTCTGCACAAATCATTTGTAACTTTTTTTTTTATAAATTTTAATAATTTAGACGGGATACTTAAAGTGAATATGTACCAACAAATCTTCAGTAAGCAGTAGATGTGTAAGTGAGGTTTCACACCATGCCACATCAGACTCGCATTGAAGAGAAGGAAAGCGCTCCAAAGTAGATGGAGCAAAGTGATTTATATTATTTTCGGAAGATATTATACACCTTTTTTTAAACGACACAAAAAAAATTTAAACTTCCCTATATTTGTCTGCGTAACTTTCTTTTCAAAGAAAACTGTATTTCGATATTGTACATCAATATATCTGGCTAAAGCGCATTTCTGAGGGACAACTTATGAAACATATTTAAGGCATATTCATTTCTGACATTTGCTATCGATTACAATTTTTCTCGCTTATGGAATTTTATGGTTAAGTGGGTCCACACATATAACTCAACTGCAGATTAGGATATAAATAATGTCTGAAAGTTAACCAGTTCAGTTAATGCCTTTAATTGTCATTTTAAGTTGAAGATTGGAGGCGTACACAGACCAACATGTATATTTATAAGCTATCGCTTAGAGGCACTGAAACTTGTGAAGTGTTTCCCATTATTTCCAAGATCATCTCAATCCCATCATAATTGAAGATCCAACATAATTGTATGTAAATTTTAGGAAGTGAATATATATTAACATACGTATAATAGCACAATTAGGATTTAAGCTGGCAATTGAATTTTAAATTGTGATCCACAACCCGGCCGTTCAGCTTATGGATTTATAAAATATCTTATTCCCATGATGTCGTATCGGTGTTATAAACGAAAACTATGTGCACTTAAGTTCAAAGCACCTCAAAAAAGTTAAAACTTAAGAAAATAGCGACCAGCCCTCCTGAAGCCTTTGGCATATATGTTCGACACTAAGCCTATGTATTGATGGCCATACATGACCTTGCAGGTAAGAAAGAAGAAGATTTATCTGTAAAGAAGAGGACTTAATCCCTGGGATAATAATTGTATTCACCTGACGTTTCAATATCCGTCGCGGATTCGTCATCAGAGACATAAGTAGAAAGATGTATCAGATACGGGTAGCATGCAATCAAAGTTTGCAGTTTTTATAAGATACTGTCATTACTGCAAACATACAACGGCAATTAATGGTAATTGCTTTCTTACGCGTGAATAGTTTGTTGGAGGGCATGCGGGCTCTGACTTGCTGGACTTCCCCACGGGTGGTGGACACGGGCTTCACTATTGCTCAACCATCTGGTCCTCCACTGTTGGCGTAGGATGACGCGGTGGGCTGTTCGTCCTTCGAATGGCGGCTTGCTTTGAATCAATTGACTCTCAGCACCGAATATAAATGGGGCAAATCTTTGCTGCTGTGAATGTATTGTGGGCCCGTTTACCATGAATCAAGTAGATTTCATCTCACCCGATTGATACATCATGAGACGCACTGCAGAGAAACTGAAGAAGAAGTTGCCAAAGTAAAATGCCTTCAATGAGTGTTCAGAGAAAATGGCAAAGCGCGTAAATTCGTCATCCAGTGCTTGCGCAAACGAGATGACCAACAAAATTGCGCTGACACCAAAATTTGGCGAAGGATCCTGTACGTCAAAAACGTCTCGTATGATGTCGGCCGCCTTCTTGCATTAGTTGGAGTTGCACACAGGCCAGCGGCAATCACTATGTGTCAGATAATGAAGCCAGAAGACCCACTGTCACGGTAAGAACGATTTGGAGTCGTCTACATGATCTGGTGCAGTCGCAGGCAAAGCAAATATGTCGGAGAAAATAGCAGACTTCTCAGGACATGAACTGTCGAACATGCGGCAGCAGTGCGGCAAAATGATGCAAATTCTAAAGTTGCGTCTCATTCGATGAGAACCGGCCACACATTCGAATTTGATGGGGTCGCAAGATGTGACCAAACGGCCAAATTTTGGTGTCAGCGCGATTTCGTTGGTCCTATCGCTTGCGCAAGCACTGGACGACGAATTTATGCGCTTTGCCATTTCCTCTGAAAACCCGTTGAAGGTATTTTACTTCGGCAACTTCGTCTTCTGGTTCTCTGCAGTGCGTCTCAAGAGGTCTCAATCGGGTTAGATGAAAATTACTTGATTCATGGTTAACGGGCCAACAATACATTAACAGCAGCAAAGATTTGCCCAATCCATATTTGGTGCTGAGAGTCAAATTGTTCAAAGCTAGCCACCGTTTGGGGAACGGACAGCCCACCGCGTTATCCTTCGCCAACACTGGAGTGCCAAATATCCAAGCAATCATCACGCCCGTGTCCACCATGCGTGATGAAAATTCAGCAGGTCAGGACATGCATGCTGTTCAAACAACTATCAACTCGTAAGAAGGCATTTACCGTTAGTTGTCGTTGTATGTTTGCAGTAATGACTGTATCCTATAAATACTGCAAACTTCTGTGCACATGCAACCCGTTTCTGCTTTTGCTTTCTGCTGATGTCTCTGGTGATGCATCCACGACGGATTTCGAAACGTCAGGCGAATAAAAGTATTGTCCCAGCGATCGAGTTGTCTTCTTCTCAATTACTTCCTGGGACTCGCATAATCGCTTGTTATGGCAAGAATATGTATTTTAAAAATAAGCAAACGTAAAATAAACAAACGAAGATTATGCTTCTCTTTTCCGCTTTGCTTACTTGTTGTTCTACATGAACTGGCTTTATCTGTATTTTAAACCTCGGTTAACATAGTCAAACCGACTTGCATCGTTTTCGTAGTTATCTGAAAGACTCGTTGTCAAGCCGGAAGGTTAATGGGGTCAAACTGTATTCTAGTGCAGTTGTGGGCAAAGCAACTGTGACGGAGAAACATAGTGACTCCGAAAACAGGCAATTGACTACGCAGAAGCAGGCGAAATGTCGACAGACCTAAAGGCAATATTTTATTAAGCAGGAATTCGGCCCACGGTTTAAGCAGGCCGAAATTCCCGCGAATAAATAAAACTCTTTAAACCCCGAGACACTTTAATCATAGGTCTCCCATCCTCACCTACTCTTCAAATGCGACGGCTTTTGGACTGTATATGTGGCAGGTATACCTTCTCTTGGTTGTTTGCGTTTGGAGAACAAGAAGAAAAATGGTTTCTATTGCAAGGCACTGTAGACCAAAATACCGATTAATTATTTCATAAATAATCAGAGCGACTGATGAACCTGCGGTAGCCGACACGGCAACAATAATTTCAGTAGTGCGCCTCATATACTCTATAGTGCTAGCACTTTTACGCACGGAAACGGTGGTTGTAGAGGCTTTATGCGTGAGAAAATAGGATAGACAGTAAAGGACATTTGTAGAAGTCAGTGTAATGGGGAAGAATGAAGTGGAATTTGTCTCCTACGGCCGCTGGTAGTAAGCTGTTCCGCATGTAAACTGAAGGTGTGTGCGGCGCTCCACACCGCCGACTGTACTTATCTTACTCCAAACCGTTAAGTTGGGCCTCAGTTTTGTTGAAAACGACGATCTCTTAAACACTATTTTTTATTTTTCAGGAGTTTTAAGAAACCTACATTTTGATAATCAGGTTTTTTTACGCAATTTGCTAAATGATAATATCAATTATGAAAATTTACAGATAAAAATCAAAAAGAATTTCTGAATACAACAAAATAAAACTGCATATAACCGTAATGAAAGTATATTTCACTGCCTATTCTAATTCTCTGCCAACTTTATAAAATACGTTTTTCACTTAAACTCCCGATCTTGACGAATCATCAGTTATTGCTCTACTTATGGTAACCTAATGCAACTACCAATTAAGTTTGTTATGTGATCCCTTAGAAACCAGCAAAATGATCACAATAACCTAAGTGTAATAAGTAATCAATTTGAGTCTGTCAGTTTGGCAATTCAATCATATCTTAGTATGTTTTTCGGAGATAAAGTGACATAAAACAGGTTAAAACAATAACACTTCGAATTATCGAAAACAAAACAAATATGGCTTGAATAAATATCCCTCTCTTTGGAGTTTACCACGCTGAATCTTGCTGAATTTCCTAATTTAAAACTTTATGGCTACTTTTTGAGCAAGAAATTACTTATTTTTTACACAGTCATTCGTTGAACCTTACCCTTAATAAATATCCTCTTTCCTCATACTGTTGGATAATTGCACAGTTTACGTCCACCGACGAAAGTTTATGTAACAAGTTTGACAGGTCGAACTTTGCAAATATTTCTAATGGATTGAAAAGCATAATGCCCGTCAAGGCTGGTGATATTTTGATGGCTTTCGTAAAGAAATTATGATAGCCTTCAATGTTTTCGCCAGCAGCCAATGAGGTTGCTTCATGGCTTTTCACTGATTGGTCAAGGAAGAAGTATTTTCTAGTTGGGCATCTGTAAATTGGCGTTTACGAAATCTTCCTGCATAAATTGGAGCTTCACCCGAAAGGAACTGACCTCACCAGGTGTGGTGCTAACCTTATCTTCCGCCCAACGCCATGCTGTAAACAGATACTGTGAAACCTAATGCACACACTTCGTGCAGCCGTCTGAAAAAAAATGGATAACCGTACAAACATCACAATAGACAATGAACTGGTAATCGGCCTGACGTATATGCAGGAAATGGTAACATCCGACTGCAGACGCGGCACCACTCTTATTCTCGCAGGTTTTCTTGTTGTGGGAATTCTGCGTAAGCATATTTGCTTAATCTTTATCAAAGCTTTACGAGTATTTATTGCTTAAAAACCAATGCACCATCGATTGCTTTTCGAGGAAGCTCATGCTTACATGCTTTTGAAATAATTACGACAAAAAGTCGTCTAATGCCCTTATACCATGAAAAAGTGTGCATCTTAATGTTTCTTAAAACATTCTAGCACGTTCTAGACACGTTCACTATTGCATTATCCTTTTTTTATCCTTAGTCAGGCTGTGTGTTTTCTTAATCTGAATCTCAAATCAATCCTTGGGACACAATGCACATCTTTGATGCAGACAACGGTCGACATTATAAACTGTGGACATTTTGGGCTTATATTTGCAACAATTTGTACTGGAAGTGCACATTTGCAATCAAGTAAATCACTCCAGTTTCCATAAATTCTAAGTTGTAACTCTAAACGTGATCACCTGATATAACCTCTTTTGAAGTTAACAAACTGGTACATCTGTGTGGATAAAAAACGATCTTGAATTCAGAGACACGACACTTTATGCACCAAGCATCCTCATTAATAACTTCATGCAGACCTTTTTAGCCTGTTCTACTTACAAGAAGTGGGCTTGAGTAAAAAGCGCGAAAAGCTGTTTTCCAGTATACTGCCGCTGTTAATAGAGATTGTCTTACTACTTGATTTATTAATTTCAGAAGACTAGGTCGGCGAGCGTACGTATACTTTCGAAAGATTCTCGTCAGGCCTGTACGTTTATATGGGAGTGGGGTATAAGTTTAAACGTGTTTGTCTTTTGCTAAACTTCAAACCTTTAAAAATTGGTTTCATTTTATGGAAAGGGGAATATTTCAAAAAACTTAACATTACCGACTCCTTTGAGAAAAACCACGTCAAGGACAGGGAAGACGGACAAGGAAAAAACCTTCCAATCTTTTGGCCTAAATATAATAACTGATATGAAGGTTTAAAGTTAGGTGTACGACTGTACATGTGAATGCGATTGTCGCCTTATCGGTGTTTATTACTTCTGAATATAAATGATTGATATCCAACACATTTATGCTGAAAAATTATAAATTTACAATGTACGAAATCGGATGGCAATTTATTGTTCGTCTTTCTTTATTCCTCAAAATGATACAGCAGTTTATTTCATCCATTAAAGTACTGGTTGACATTTGAAACAAGTCTGAGCTTTATCATTGTGCTTAGAACATACTTCTTAATATGACATGCACGGGTATACATCTATACGAACAACCATTGCGGGAAATTCCAAAGGAAATATATAAGTTTACCTGCCCCGAGAAATAAACTTTTGTGCTCAGTACCTAAAATAAAAATATGGTTTAATGGGATCAGATCGCGCGGAATAATCCCGTAATGTGCATTTTGCATAGAAGTAGTTTCATAATAATCTATCGCGACGCGTTAATAAATATTCACGATAAACTTGCTCACTTATATCCCGGAAAGGTTTACATTTATCTGTCCACTGCTTTATAAGCGAAGAATTCAGCTTCTCAATTGGCCTTCTGCTGTTCCCTTTATAGTTTCTTGTAAAATACTATTAAACGTAAATCAACCCTATAAATATAGTTTTCGTTTCCTGGACGTATAGCTAGAAAAATGAGTCTAGGTGACCACTTTTCTGATGAACCTTCATTTTAAAATATGAAACCTCGTAAAATACAGGAAAACATTTGGCACCAAACTGAACGTAAAGCGCAACGAAACCAGCCTGTACCGTAACCTGATGGCGAACATATATTTTCACCATGCAATGAATTGGAATACTTCGGAAAACTCTCTAATTTCTCAGGCAGCTACCTCTTGTGTCGGTCAGCGTCGTATCTTCCATCGTCTCAAAGCATAAAAAATTGATCCTTTAAAAATCATATTTTGTTTATCACTAAGCATAATGTTACTTAGAAACATTCATTGTTTCGAAAAACGGAGCCCTCAGAGGAAGTTGAAGAAAAGTTGCTGTTCAGTAAATTTGAGTTTTAAATGCGCAGTGAGCCTGTTTAAGCAGAATTATTAATGAATAAATAAGCAAAAGTAGAATGAGGCTAGACAATATTGCGGACACATATTCGTCCTTAGTACCTGCAGTGTTAATAATTGCCATAAACGACCACCATTTGTTCGAGTATACATGACAAAACGACTTCACAGTAATTGTCCACATTTCTTCATCTGTTTTTACGTTTTTTGAGAGGGATTGCTGCTAAAATAAGCAAAAGGCCGTCACACGAATACCATATATGATAAGTTTGCGTATTGTTAGGGCAGTGCTTACATTATCAGTTAAAATCGAATTTCAGATGCAACCATAAGCATACTTACTAGGTTTTTTTATGCGGAACTGCATTTCGTTAAATTCATAGTATCCTCGAAAAATCACTTAATACTTAACGATTGTCAGTGTTTGTAATCGACTGCTCATGTATATGTATTGTATTATATTTATTGATTTAAAACTGCTAGGTAGTTATTTAAAGCCTTTACCAAGGTAATAAGTTTTTCGATATTCTGTGTAACGTTTAGGTAATATTTATGGACATATAATATCATTGTCAAAAAATCTGGTTGTTCACAATAAAGGCCAGAAATAAGAATGCATATCATGAGGTGAAAGATGCACAAGAACACATTGACTCTCCAAACATCACTTTCAAAATATATTTTGCCATTAAATATATGCATATTTAGTTTTGTGGAAATTAATAGCAGGTCTTCTGAATATCCCCAAAAATAGCAATAAATTATCTTTTTGCAAATAAATGCCATTAATTTTCATTTAATGTTAGAGATTTTTTCACGATATTTGTTTACTTGTACGCTTCGTTGGGAAATTTTAAATGCGCAATAAAGTGGCAAAATATCGATTAAAATTTTGCGAAAGTCGCAATCTTCTTTTCGTTCCGTTAATAGCTTTCGTATAACTATATAGTATACTGCAGACATATTTTGTTTCTGTATCTATTACATATTACTTGACTGAGGAACACAACAGCATATTGCAGTTTCTTCTTCTGAAGGAACAGCCATGAAATTTGCCGGCTTATATAACTGTTTGTTTACAGTCACACCCACATAAATAAGAATTCTTGACCCCTGGCTATAAATATTATACATACATTCTTGGACAGCAAAAAAACCTGACAGCTCTCTATTCTTGCCTGTGTTTTTTTCAATACCCAGATTTAAAATACTTTCTACTAACCGTTTTCTGTGTAGCAAAGCAATTCAACAGACCAAATTAACAACTTAAAATAGGTGTCATGCTATCTCCTAGATATTTTGTGAGTAAAACAATCTACCGTATGTATCTGCATACTTTGCTTAGCTTTAGCCAAGCTTGCATTTAATCATCTGCTTGCATTCATATTATTTTGACAAGATGATACTTCAAAACTAACGAAAACTATATTTCAAATTAACTTATATGAATAGAACGGCAGATGAGCTGAAGGTATTCATTCTTAATTGCCCCACGTCAAATAAAATACCCTAGCTAATATCAGATGAATACATCAATGCATACATAAGGCGTAGCAAAATTCATGTGCCGCTTATAATGCATAAGTTTGCCTATACTACTCTATACTTATCATTACCTGTTCTGCTTACCGGCTGCACTATACTCCGAAATGGCAGTTCATAATTTAAAGCAGTAAAATTTAGCTATTAATATGCTAGAAGGGTCATGCAAACCTTCCTAATAGGCCGCCAATTTGCCTGTGGTGGCTAAGCTAAGCAGGTCAAAGTGAAGCCATTTCGTGAACATTTAGATAGCCATACCAAAGTCCTCATCATAGCATGCAAATATACAGAATGCGCGCTTGGTTGCCTTCCTAAAAGCCTATTAACGTGCATCGATGACCAGCCAACTGCTGCACGGACTAGCTTTGCACTTAACGCGCGATGTAGGCGTCGAGCGATCCATGAGCACACAAAAGCGTCTGAAATGCAGGGAAATTTAAATGCAATGTAGGTAATGCCGAACAGTTGCTAGCTTAATCTTCATGTCCGCTAAGTTTTGCTAGATATATATAATGCGAGTTTTTTGATTTTTTTTACGAGTTCCAGCGTTTTTTTAAGAAATTAAACTAAAACATTTTTTCCACGAATAAATCATCATATGCTTTCATTTGATTGAATCACTTTTGCTGTCTTGGGTTCATAATTTAATCTGAAATCCAACGTATCTTAAAGACTGCGTTGTTGACTATGTGAATTTAGCCATCGTAAAAGAAAAGAAGAGCAATCAACTAATTATATGAACCCATTTACAAAGACCTTTACTAATATTTAATGCTCCAAATTATATGGTTGATATTAAAGTATGTAATATACTCGCACGGTCATTCGTGTGGGCAACTATTGCATATTTTTAAATTTCAAATATTGTGTGTCACTAAATAATGAAGTGACAAGCGAAATCTTGCGGAAATTTGCACAATATCAAACGTTTAGTAGGTAATGTTGGAGAATAGCCATTTTAAAGAAAGGGCGAGACGTTTGGCACTAAATTTCTAACTTTAACCAAATTAACTTTTCCCTGAAAAAATGAAAGAAAGGACCCGATCTGAATTTGAAAACGGGCTGGAGCATAACGTTT
This sequence comes from Ligula intestinalis, assembly GCA_036362985.1. Taxonomy (NCBI): domain Eukaryota; kingdom Metazoa; phylum Platyhelminthes; class Cestoda; order Diphyllobothriidea; family Diphyllobothriidae; genus Ligula; species Ligula intestinalis. The sequence goes on along the minus strand of JAYGXS010000001.1, from coordinate 104,647,198 downwards.
GTCGACCAAAATACATCCATTGGAGATTGCATGATGTTTTGCGGGTAATTTTAAACTAAGTGCAGCAAGCACAGATGCCAGAAAAAAATTAAAAAAACTACTTTCTGTCATAAACGACATGACGCTTAAGTACGTTTTTGACTAGACTGCAGCAAGCGCAGGTGCCAAAAAAACTAAAAAACTAATTTTCATCATAAACGACATGACGATAAGTATGTTTTTGACTAGCAGTTCCGCAATAAAACGACAAACTACCCGACTAACTCGATAGTACACAAAAAATTTTTAAAAATCACAATGGTTTTCGACGAGATTTCTATCAGCCTAGCTCGCGTATCCACATCGAACTCAAATTTTCTTTATTATATGTTGAATAAGTCTGTATGGTTTATTTTACATCCAAGCAGATGCAGTTCGTAGGCATTTTACGCTTTGCTTTTGTTGAGAATTTATATGTTAGGTTAACATTGCGATCGCAGGTAGACTGGTTTTTGGGTAGACATCGTAACGGTGGTGCATCGCTGATATATTACACAAAAACGTCATTGCATATTCAACGGTCCATCAACGGAGTTCACTACCTCATACAATTAAACATATTTTCGTTCATTTGTAGTTTATTTTAAGAAAATGTTCTATGTACCTTCTATTCCCTGCTCCTCAGCTTATATACACACTCTCCCTCATTTGCACAGACGTTCTTTTGACCAGCGATCGACATATGTGCTAAAGTCACAGGACGATTTATTTGTTGATATAGTTTATAAAAAGATCATTACTTGTTTTATTCTATTCTTCAGGACTTTTTTTTATCTTAGCATGCCGAATGCAATAACATTTCTGTCACATGGGTAATCTTTCATACATTGTACTCACTGTGGTGCTTGTATGATATTTAGTCCTGTTAGTCTTTGAAGGGCAAAATGTTGCGTTTGTAGAAAAAAGTTTGACACGCCCCACCAACGGCTGCAGGATTTACGGAACAAAAGTTTCTTAGTTGTTTCTTGTCTGTAGCAAACAACAGTTCGGACCATCCAAGAAGAAGTGTGCATTTTAGTAATTGCGCATATATTTTTCCCGCGTTTATGAAGTAAGCTGGTTTAAAACCTGGGATGGCGCGCAAGCAAAATTATGACCTTCTTGCGTTTAGATAGCCTGAGTTTGGACCATATGTTCTGCAAAAGGCTATGCCGAAAATACTTCTGAAAAAAGCTAGTGTTTTTTGAGTGGTTATAGGCCGGAAGTAAAGAATCGCAGAAGAAGAATCTTTCTACAACGATCTTATTGTTTTCTTGGAAGGATAGCTTGGCACATGAGCAAATTTTTTTTTGCCAAAAGCGAAGATTATGCTTTGTAGTAAGCAAAATAAAAAATAGAAGTCAGAATCGAAAAGAGCCTGCAACTTCTTAATTAAACAAAGACGTTTTCCTATCTTTCATCAAATAAAACTAAACTGAACCAAATAAGTGATTTCAGATGGATGTTTCTTGCGTTAGCAGCCTTTTGCAGTCGGTATTTGCAGTTGTCACACGCATGATGTTCCTAGATTTATATTATCCCATATTGGATCTGAAGATCGCAAAATTGCCCAGAATAAAGAAATGTCTGGCTTCTGACTTTGTAACCTTCTCTATACTGTGTTTGACAATTTCAGCTGCAACAGCATATACATGCTGCCATTTGTACCATATTTCAGGTCTCGAGAGACAAACTGTTTTCAATTTTTAGATTGACGAAGCGCTTGAGATTTAATGAGCCAATACCTTTCTGTATTTCTGTCTCATTGACGTGTTTCTCTTCAAAACTATCTCATTCTTTTAATGAAATAATAGGTTTCTGATAATAAAGTAAGCCTCTTCAACCGTAAGAAGGTTAAAAGAACTACGAAATAAACTGATTATTTTAGCTTTTACCAAAACATAAGTATTCAAAAATCCAACTCATAGATTTGGACTGCTTTCTTCTGATCACCTGACTTGAAATTGACAATTTCTCGTGTGAGTGGTGGCTAGGAGCTCTACCCTGCTCATGAGTTGTCAAGATAAATGCGAATTGCATCTGTATACAGGAGACCCTAATCGCAAAACATGTATGCATTTTAACATTGTCTTACTTGCTACGTAGGCGGCTGTGGACAGGTTAAACTGTCCTACAACACAGGTTGCTAATTATAGACTCCTATGCTAACGGGTGTCTTGCTCTTTAACCGAAAAGTACATTTCCCCAAGCCATGTAGTAACGCAAAATACATTAAAAAGGCCCAGTGCAGCGAATGTGAGAAAAAAAATCGAATGCCTTGTTGCTAATGCGTTTGAACATTGCTACAATGAGTTCATATTCAGTTTTTGGGAGGTGACACTTTCACGCTGCAATCATTGCTAACTGAGGAGTATGTGACCATATATATAAGTCTAAGTTTCTATGCTGAATGTTTCATCTGCGGTTAGCAGATATATGGTTCAAAGGCGCTGAAATTTCCCACAGGGTCACAGTACTATTTGTGGATCTACACACTTGTCTCATGTCGACGCCCACTCTACATGGGCTGATAGGATGTTGCATAGTTCCAAAAGGGACCTAACTAAGCAAAGCGCATGGTGTGGTTTAAGTCTCCTCTAGAGATTTCATGTTTGCTAACCTGCTCTTATAACTTTAAAAAAAATATGCTCAAGAAACTGCTTGAACCGCTTCTCCGACAAGCCAGATGCACTTATGACTTTTTTGTCGGTTTCTGTTTGAGCATTGATAGTGATGACTATCACATTCTGCATTTACTTCATTAAAGCACAATAAAAGTGTTTTGGTCATTTGTAGGAGCGCTTTTTCCAACGTTTAAAAAAATTAGAATAGCAGTCGTATTTTATAATCTGTTATAAAAGAAAGCAAACATATTTTTCATCCACCCCTCTCCATTTTAAGTTCTCTTAATGTTGTGTGAGGTTTCATGCTTCTCCCTATATTATTTCCTGTTTTACTTTTGAAAAGAAGACGGTTTGATCGCTGGGACATTATTTTGTTGCGTCTGACATTCCGAAATCCGTTGCTGATACTGCTCTCTGACTATGTCTCAGATGACAAATCCGTGATGGATCCCGAAACGTCACGCGAATGAAAGCATTGTCCCAGCGATCGAGCTGTCTTCTTCCCAATTACTTCCTGGGACTGGCATGTTCACTTGCATTGAAAATTTTATACTTCTCTGGAACTAATGGCTTGGTATTCTTCCTTCTCACAGTAATCATACCGGCTATTATGCAGACAGCTGCTGCCTACCTCTGGGTTGGCCAGTATCAACGACAAATGCTGTTGGATAATCAGGGCTCTAAAAGACATGCCGTTTTATCAAGGAACAGTGTGCCTACCTCAATGAGCAAACGTGGCGTCACCGAAATGACCCGGACCCTCTTCCTGTACCGTCTCATGGCATGTACAGCCTCCCTCCTCGTGCTAGTCTTCTCCACGTTGCCACAGCTGGTGCTGGTCGTAGCAAAAACTCCCGAAGACAACAGCATTGATCGCCTGTGGGGCTGGTGTCACACCCTGGTCTACTTTGACCACGCCACCCGATGTTTTGCAACCTACCTCATCGTTGTGCCCTTTGCCATCTTTTTCTGGGACTTCTTCTTCTCCGAGGTCGTGCTCATGCGCCACCTGGTGGTCAAGCAGATATTTCGAATGATTGTAATCTCCACCATTCCCATTGCCCTCTTTTCCCTGATCGCAGCCATCCCTCTGCTGATTATACGCTACATCAAGGGGTTTGATGGAGCGGATGTTGTTTGTTATCCGCTGCCAGAAGGAACAAGCTACTTTCTGGCCTTTGATTTCGCTGTCACACGGGTTCTGCCGGCTGTCATTATTGTGAGTGTTGGGTTGGCATTCCTTCTCTGGCTACCACGCAGGGATTACGGTGTCCTCTACGAGCCCATGACATTTCTCCTGCTGCTTGTACCAGTGGTGCTAATGGAGTCGACTGTCTACGTTTGCTACCGACTGGGGAAAATCCATGTGCTCATTAATAAACACTTTGCCAACATTCTTCACATTTCCTACGCCATCTACCACATGTCTTTCAGTAGTACTTTCGTTCTGGCCACACTGCGGGCAGTAGTAGCTGAAATACGAGAAGAGCGTCAACGTCGCGCGCAGCTACTTCTTGGCGAATATCCAAAGAGCGAAGATCGACAGAAAAAACGTCGCAATAATGTAATTGAAGGCTTACAGAGACAATTTTCTGTTGCTTTCCGTTGGCGTTCTGAGTGCGCAGAGGATGAGTTGCATTTAGAAGACCACATCCAGAGCCGTTTACCAAGCACTGAATTGTCAAAGGCTGAGGATGAAGCGCTGGAGATGGGAGAGCTGGATGAGGAGAACCCTCCTGATGACGTAACGCTACATTACTCTATCCTCCGCAGATCAGCAACTATCAAATCCGCCCAGGGGGGGCCACCAGCAAGTCCGGTAATGCAAAACTCGCGTGCTCACCAGACTAGGAAAAACCAGGCCCAATCTGTCACCATTACTAATCCTCTTGCTGCATTTGAACAACCTCCCCTTTCACCGAGGTCTACTCGCAGTCGTCAAAGGCCAACGCCCCATGGGACGCCTCGACTTCAGAGTAGAGAAATTGTAGATAGAATGGGCAACCTTCAGCGACACGGAACTGCGGCGGACCAGTATTTGCTGCCATCAACGCCCTCAAAACGTTAGTCTTCAAGTAGGCTGAGGAGAAATGACTGCGTTTTGTGTTATACATGTATGCTTTGATTAACTAAGGCCAATTCCAAACAAAGAACTCTACCGACTGCACATAGGTTATTGCATTTTTATTTGTGTGGGAACGTCGGCGCTTTTAAGAATGTAAATAATGCCCAACGAAAAATAAAACTGTTTGCGTTTTCTGATGTATGTCAGGCTCTCATTCGTTCCATACCATAAACGTCGATAAAATGCTTCATTAATGTGTCCACAAGATGAACACATTTCTTTCAATCTATAGCTTTTACTAGGACTTCATCTATTTGCACGTAATTAAAATAGACTACATAGAAAAATTTTGAATTCCTTCACAGAAAAACTGTTTGCCGTAAAAGAAAGTTCCTGCTGTCATGCAGCACATGGGTATCGAGGAAAATGTGGGGATGAAAATGGACGGCACTTTGTAAAAATGCACAGAAAAACCAATAAAATGATACTCGTAAATATTTTTATCTTTAACTTTGCGAAAATTCCCATTCGATAATTCAGAAGGACAGTTGGCGAGCACACGTATACTTTCGATAAATTCTCTTCGGGCCATTACATTTATATGGAAGGGGAAGGTACAGGGTAACAAGCAATCAATTAATTATCGTTCTAATCAACGTAGTCTTGGGAATGGGGGGCTTGGGGTTCGGGTTGATAAGAAGTGGCTAGTGACAGGGTAATTAGGTGAGGGAGGGGGGAAAACGCAGGGCAAATGCTGGCAGTTCTGCGGCCGTTGGCCATGCTAGGCTTGGGGCCTGAAGAAGGTTCTTCTGCGCGCACAACACCGGCTTCATCAGGCGAATGGCCGTGGCCTCCGCTGTTGCCAGCAGCCGTTGACCCAGGGACTTTGGGCATTTTTTTATCTTTTTAAATAATGGAATTATAATAAACACAAAGTTTACAATTAGTTTTAATGTGTATACATTTTTGGGACGCCCTGTAGTAATAAATGAGCAAGCAATTATTATTCCTGTTTTTCTCAAAGATTTCGTTTCAGACGCACATATTACTCGACAAATAAATCAACCATTAAACCCGCTGAAAGTAATTAATATTTAGTAAAAAGAGAGTATTTAGCTAGGATGGCTTTGGGCGTGATTCACACACATTGCAATAAATTTTTGAGTAAATTGAAACGATTTCGTGCTTTAGTTCGTGGAAATAACGTAATATTATATGATTGAATAAATGAAGGGTGTCTTTGTTTAGATAGAGTAGGAGAAGGCGTCATGATCACCGGAATCATAATTTTAATCGTCTGAGCTTCCTGACTCTTACTGAAGTTTATCCTGAGTGATAAAAACAACAGTTAAAGGGAGCATGGTGAATTAACCGCCAGTGTCTTACGTCCGGGAAATGCCTGCGCAGGGTGATGGGTTCGGACACCAGATCGATAAATCAATTGACTGAATCGTCATCCGTGGTCCAGGTTTCAGATAGTTTTCGGCCCCCTAGTTGCCGACGTTGGCAACTGAGTAAATAAATTCGGGACCCGTTTCATAGGTGTGGGCAGCCACTTGCGATAATGTGTCACCCCATCCCACAACCAATTTGACTTTTTGTCTCCGTGGACAAAGCATGCGTCCAGTCTGCCCTGTGTAATTTCGGGGACAGTTTATACGTACTATGCCATAAACTATGTCCGACTGCTCACTGGGATTTATTCGGTCCTTGACCCGGCTGCGTAAGGTAGCTTTGGGACGGTTGCGCAATTCCGACGCCTACTTCCACAGCAATGCGCTCGGTCAGTTCCGACACATCCTTGATGTGCGGTAACGCATGCCATATCGTTCGGGTTGGTTCTAGTTGGGTCCTTGGAGGGCAAGCACGTAGGTATCGACTTATGAAGGCCTTTGGATAGCCATTCCGCATAAACTGGTCACGGAGATATCAGCTCTCAAGTGCTTTTACTTCCGGGTTGCTGCAGTGAGTCTAGACACTTTTGAAAACTTTTCTCACGCAGCTTCGTTTGAGAGCCATCGGATGGTTGCTGTGAATAAGATTATGATTGACATGCGTTCATCTTGTCCATGTTTACACACAACTAGGATGCGAACATTTGCCGCAATTCGTGAGAGCCTTTGTACGGGACTTCTGCCAGCAAATATTCCAGGCTTTGGTTAAGAAAATATTCTTGGGCGTTCAGCTCTCCAAGTGGTGGATGTTGGTTATGCACTGACAACCGCCATTCGTTAACATAAGTTTAAGTCTTTCAAGCGATGCTAGATTGCACATATGCCCTGATTTAATGAACACATAAGCTCCTGTTAGAGCTGAACAGCATAAGTTTAGTTAAATTAAGGCTCAATCATTAGTAGCCGAACCACCAGTGCTTTTTAAGTTCTGAAAATATCTCCATGCTAAATTTGAGAAGTCAAGTTTGCAAACGTGTTTTCATCGGCGAACGTACCCGACTCCATGTGCATTTACTCTTTCACTTGCTCCTGTGGGACAGGATACATTGGCCCAACAACGGGGCGCTTGGAAAAGGGGATACGTAAGCACATACCGGCCTGGTTAAGTTCAGGTGAAACTAGATCGATCTCAAGTTCTATTTAAGTACATTTGTCGATATTAATCATCGAGTCGATATCAACGAATCCTTTCAGGTTGCATACCGGACATCAGCTAGCTTTTCCAAGGGCCTGTGCATACGTGTGCTTGCAACAGCTAAAGTGGTGGCTATACGGCTGGCAAATACAGTGATGTGTTGTCATAAGACGCTGACACAAGCCCTCGCACTTTTTCGGCCGACCCCAACGACAGATGTCGATTGCATTTCGCCCCCACCTTCCAGTGACAGTCACTCGCTTCGTGCAAATAGCAGCTTTTATCAATCCATATATATGACCTCTGTTAAACGCCCGCAACCTAAACCAATTCTCCCTTCTCTTTCAACACAAGAGCCTTTACACGCCAACCTCGCCATGCCAGCGACGTGTAAACGATAAGTTGAAATCAATCTGCCCTTATAAATCCTGCCCAACTGTACAGTTTTCATTACCCCTGCAAATGTTTTGGCCTGACGAAGATTTGCTGAAAACAATTTTGCCCATTTGACTTCTTATCGTTTTTAACTTTTGTAACCAGTTTGTGGTTGCTATACCTACTGACCTTAAAAACGAGTTTCTTTACTGACAGCAAAGGTACTAGCTTAATGCCCAGACGCGCTTGTTTTGCCGATCGTGTTTCGCTTGTGGCAGCTGCAAGAGGGTTAAGTTTTTTCTACGTCCCACAGCTTTCTTCGTGTGTTTTCTGATATATTAGCTCCAGTCCAAGTACGATGCGCATAATTTTGACTACCTAAGGGCAGCATGTGAAAATAAATGGTTATAAAGCGGTTACTGATTTATTTTAGCTCCGTATTGATACTGCGTTTCGGATGGAGCCGTAAAAAGTGTCTGTTCCGAAGAATTAACTCCAAGATTGTGCAAACATTTTCTCCGAACGTAAACAGCAGACTGATTTCGTCGTCTGTCACCAATCATCAATTTTTTTAAATAAGAAAGCATTTGTGTATTTGGTTGTTCTCAACCTATAATCAAATGCTTCAATAGTCGACTCCTAGTTTAAATAATCTTGAGGTTTTGCCTAACGGGCAATAAATTGATCTTAGTTATGCACAACAGATACATAATATTTTGTTATTTCTCACTGTTTTATGCACCTAGAGGCTCTTAAAGGAAAAGGATAATTTGAAGTCGACTACTGTTATTCGTAGTCAACCTATGACATACACCCTTTAAACGTATAGTTTCTCTTGTTTCTCCTTTCTGGGAGTAAGATAGATCTTTCCTCCAGACAAGGTAACAAATCGCTGGATTTACTCTAGTGTCGTTATTCCGCATTTTGATCAGAGCCAGAATTTTACTCGCGTGACGGATTATTCTAGCTTCAGTAATAGTGCGTTCAGTAACGAAATTTACAGACAAATGTTGCGCATACTTCACGCGAGGCAATTTTATCAAGGAAATGAAACAAAAGGCTTTTGTTTGCCTTTTTCGACTGTATGCTCTGTAAGTTCCTAATTAAAAAAATAATTGCCGATGTTCTTTCACTCCCCTTAACTACAAATTTTTGCAACAAGAAAGATCCACAAAGAAGGCAACCAAACATCTGAGTGGCGACGATAACTTATATACACATTCAGGTTAACCAACATAAACCAGCTTAACCAACTAGCACTTCCTAGTGCTAGACTAAATTTAAAGACCTGGTGTATCGAAAACTGAATTGCTATCTGGGTTTTGTTTTTGTTTAAACTAAAAAATTTCGTACTTGAATGACCAGTGGGAAAACGTTAGTTTAACAGGTGTTGAGAGGCCTTTTCATATTTCGTACAGAACCTCTGATATAGATGTCAGCGGTTGCCTCGCCGCTGATTATTTTCTTTTATGGGTATCTTTTTTGAAGTAAACTATAGTATGCAGTTAAGACCGTGCAACTTTCATAACTATGAAAACGTTTTATCATTTTTCGTAAACTGGAGTTAATAGATTTAGGAAAACTAAGAAATAATATTGGTCAACATAAGGCATATTAAGTACTTAAAAGAAGTGTAAGAAGTACTTAATATTTGTCATGAAAAAAAAGTTTTCTTGATAATTTCCACGTTCTGGAGAAATAAAAAATAACTATGATTAAGAACAATAAATTAAAGTATATTTTTCACTTTATTTAGTTTACGTTATCACATTATTTATCTTCAATAACTTTTCTTTTGTCAATATTTTGTACATATTTCCACAAGTGGATAACTATTAATTGAATATCGTCTAATAAAGACTGGCATCATTTTCTTCGTTTTCAGTGTCTTTATTGATAATTTGGTAAATAACAATTTGGTTCGACGTTTTCATCAAAACCTTTAAAATAAGATAAACATAAAGTGCATTTACCGTAAGAAAGTGTTTTTGGATATAAGTTGTTAAGAATATGGCCATATGGATCATTTTAGGAAATGCCTCTAAACAGCAAATCACTTAATCGAGTGTACAGAAAGTCCACAAGGTAACCACTTTTTTTATTTAAAAATAACTTTTTTTGAGTCAAAATGTTTTGCACAGATAACCGTTAATGGATACCTTTTTATGGAATGTCGTTATTTAAATTGTATAGTAATTTCATACATTTTCACTGTCTTCATTTGGTAATGCATAAACTGATCTTCTGTTCGATGATTACACGAAAACTTTAAAAAATAAGATATAGGTTATGAACATTTACGAAAAGAATGAGGTTATGGATATATTTTCGTATGAAGATTGCCAAGCAGATCAGATTTAGGAAAGCCTCAAAACAGCAAACCACATTATCCGCCAGATACCTCGGGCATTTTCATACCAAAGATTGATTAAACAACTTTCTTTAATAGTTTACCCTTTTGAAAAATGGTTTAATTAGATATTCAACTGACGAATTTCTGTGTATATTTAGTCTTTTCTAGGTAATGACGCAAGGAAATTCGAGACTTTTGACAATTTTATAATCTTCCTGCAGATAAGCGTTTTAAGTTAGCTGAAAGTGAAAGAACTCACTTTTCTCTTTATAACGGATTATTCTCCGCCATTATTAATCAATTCCAGCATCTGTTACAAGTTCCGAATTTAAAAAAGAGTGGCCATATACATGAAATAATTATCATTCTTCTGTCCCGTTTCTAAAATACGCATAAGCAGAACTTACAGTTAAAAAAAGTACATATCTTCATCGATAACACTCAATGAGACCTTTTTTACTTTACTTTCGCGGTAAAATATGGGGACACTTCGCTAAAACGCCAAGGTGAGCAGTGAGGTCTAAACGAAATGCGATGAAATCTTTTCTCTCTGCACATTGTGAGCTAAAACTTCACTACTCAGCTAAACATAATTTCAAAAATATAAATCTTCCTTGCTTTTGCAAATAAATGCGATTCCTTCAACTTGATTTCACTTGAAGCTGAACAATTTAGGACAAAATTTTTCAGTTCTTGAAGGGATATCTTCCATACCTATTTAACTTTGTTCGGAGTTCTTCGATAACATAATCAACATGCTTAAGAAAATCGTTTCTGTCTTCCGTAATAGCATAGGAAATTCCTTCAATATGAGACTACTCCCAATTTCGGTGAAATTTATGCCAATTTATCTCAGTAAACCTTACTTAAATGGTGATTTTCCTGAATAAAGCCTTTTTCAGAATTAAATCCACTCACTGTGTCAAAAGAGTGTGACCAAATTTATGCCACAGTACCCAGTCAAATTTCACCACGAAAGCTGCACGGTCTTTAGCGAATACTGTAGTAAGGTGCGTTGCAATGTCATTAAATACATAAACATTTTGCCAAAAAACATAATTTATTTTAAAGTCCTCTTCTCTGCAGGCCACTAACCGAAAAGAAAGCAAAAAATGTTTGACTTTTCAGGCAGATTATGCCTTTTTAGCTGGCAAACGCGAGCAATTATGCAGGTCTGCCTAACAAAGTATACTACAGGGTGCCCCACGAAAAACCCCTAAATTTATGATAATGTTCATACTGTTATAAAAATAAAAATTTGTGATTACAATTATAACTAACAACTTTATTGTGTAATTAACAAACTGTTACCTAATAACAAGTTACAGATACCGCTCAAAATGCTGTCCATTAACTGCAGAACAGCGACGTAAGTGATCCATCCAGCTCTGAGCTGCTCGACGAATGACATCAAGAGGGATGTTGTTCCATGTGTCCATTAACACATGTTTTATTGACTCAATATCAGTGATTCCTATTCTTCGTCTCTGAACCTCCTGTAAGAGTACACTCCAAATTCAAAAGTCCATTACATTCAGGTCAGGGCTCTTGGATGGCCATTGCTGGGGTGTGATGAAATCTGGAGTGTTCACTCGGAGCCAGGCAACAATTTCCTTGGCAGTGTGTGGCTTTGCACCATCTTGCTGCCACGTCCAGGGTTCTCCCTGCATTACTTGATCAATATCTGTAAACATCTGCGGGCACATCTCCTCTCTGTAAACAACTTGATTTACAGTTTTTTTCGTTCTCCGACTCGGTGCAACACCTTCCTGCCCAGCAGCATCTCCTTCAATAAAATAGAGGTCTGTTTTGCCTCTACCAGGCTTACGCACCTTTGCTACAGGTGATCCACTTTGTTTGAATGCAGCCGCGACACCTCTAAACTGGTCAGTTGTAATGGCACCAAAAAATTTAGGCAAAATGTTCCGACATTTCTGCAACCCCATGTTGGATGTTCTTTCCGGAATAGGACGATGACCTCACGCTGGAAATTGCTTAGCTGTGGCATGGGTCTACACGTCTTTCCAGAATATTCCTGGCATATGGTGCGCAGGTTGGCATTTTAGAACCTTCTCCTCTGCGACCACCACCCACGTTGTGTGGGTGCTCCTCACCACTGAGCGGAACATGGCGTGGGCGACATGAATGCGAGTGCGAACTAACGGGGGCGGTTTCACTTCGGATGTGGCCCAGGTGTTCTGTTTTCTCCGCCATCGATTGTGACGGCATGGGCGGTCAGGCCGCCGTAACAATCACAAACTTAGGGGTTTTTTGTGGGGCACCCTGTATTATAAGAATCATCATTACTATAAGAAAAGAAAGTGTTTCAAATTGACGTGCTCCTCTCTTCATTTATAGAGCAATTTTGAAAGGAAGAACATAAAGAAAAAGGCCTATCTGAATCAACAGGGACCTTTTGAAGCAACTGTGCTGTCAGTTTGGCTTATGTCGTCAAATTTCACATTTTTTACAAGTTTCGGAAAGCGCATGCTTTCAGTCCAATTCTGAAAAATAAACATATGCCAAACAGACTTAAAGTAAACCAATATTTTTGCTGTCTCCCTTCAACTAAACCTTATATCCTAGAATCTACCATGAGCATCTTTTTGCGCTGTGGGTTTTAGTTAGGAAATAGCAACAGACAACAAAATAACCTCGAACATTTTTGCTTTCGAAGCAATCGACAATTTGCGTCCATAGGTGGAAATAACGAGATAACCTGTAGTTTTACTGACCGTGTTAATGACCTGAAATGCGTGAGGTTAAATTTGCTATGCCTGCTTCTGTAGAACAACAATTCGTCACACCGAGATTTCTCCTCTCTCCTCCGAAACAATACACAAACTGCAGATAAGTATGAAAGTGACATAGGTCTTGTGAGGAGGTACCAAACGCCAATAGAGAATTTATCACGTAGTCGTCACATGATGGGCACAGTGCCGACTATGTCGAGTAAGATTTTACGGACCTCTATTAACGCTGAGTTAGTTTTCTTATGGTCAAGCGCAAAATGTCGTAAACGTTAAGCGACGACTGTCAAAACAAGTCGAAAGCAGACAAATTAATTTATATCTTTATTGATACAGTAGTGCAGCGTTGATACCCATATAAGCCTTCAGGAAGTCAAGTTAGGCGAATGGCCTTTTCGATTCATTCATCATCAGGCAAATATAAGTATATAAGGGAGGGAAGAAATAACTAAAGTTTAGGCAACGAAACATTAGTAATTAGGGAGTGAGGAGTGAAAGTTGTTAAGGGATCAAAGAGGGTCCGGTTCTAGTCATACTTAGGGATCAGGGGGGAGGGGGGACCTACAATTAGTTCATGTCGCTCCGTCTTCCTTCTCTCGCGTTCTGTTGGAAGGCATGAGGACGCAAGATGTCATCGCCTAGTGACGGCGTGGGTGGCCTGGGATGCCAGCTGTCGCTGTCTGGTCACCGTTTCGCGGAGCAACAGACTTTCCGCTATTATAAAGGACCTTCCTTCCTTTGCTCGATACGTGGACGATATTTTTTGTAACAGCAGCTGGAAGACTTGAGTTGGACACTTTTCTAGATAAGTTGAATCAGAATCACCCAGCGTTAACGTTCACTTTATAAAAAACGGACAACAGACAGTGTCTCCCCTTTCTCGGTGTCCTTATTAGTAGAAGGTCTGATGGAACAATAAGTAGAAGTGTATTTCGCAGGAAAACATGGAATGAGCTATGCGCAAATTTCTAAAGTGTTGTCCCATTAAGACAAAAACTATGCCTAGTCCGCTGTTTCACTAACCAAGCCAGGAGAGCATGTGCTCCACAGACACTGTAGACCGAAATTGCCCTCATTAAAAACACCTTGCGAGAAAATGGCTTTTCCTAGAAGATTATCAATACATTTTTGCAGGAACGTCCACCAAAATCGGAAGTGCCGATGGCTGAGAAGAAAAACTTATTTCTTGCATTGCCTTTTCGAGGGAATCTACAGCTTTTCTTGAACGCTGCCATTGCGCGCACCTATCCAAAAGCTAGGTTTATTTTACTAGCTTCAATAAATCCACTTCTTTACCTGGAAGGCAAGGATACACTACCGTTCCAGGCCTCTTAAATGTATATCCATGACTCTACTTGTTACTAAGGGGCAGATTATATTGATCAAACAACTAGGCAGCTATCCAAGTTCATGCCAGAACACTATCCTGCTTGATTAAACAGAGGCGAGGTAAAGTGAATATCTAGCGCAATTTTGGCCCACTTTATTGACAGTGCTCATCGGGTAGACGTTAACTAAGCGTTTCGACTGATGTATAAAATACCAGCAAAACATTCAAATTTCCTGCTCTAGCGGATACTTGCGATGGCAGTGACAGTCTCCATACGGCTTACTTACCAGATGTTATGCGCGCAGAAGGTGTTTGTACAGGAACACAGACTCCCGTGGCCAAAGACTAACTCAACATCCGTTAACATGCTTCCTACCACGCTGCCAAATGGCAAGAAGACAGAGAAGGCCGGTGTTCTCACGTCGCGAAAAGGCGACGAGGCAGTAATATCAAGCATTCCCAGGCCACCCACGCCGTCACAAGGCGATGACAACTTGCGTCTTCACGCCTACCAACAAAACGCGACACACCGACGATGGGGCGACCTTTTGAACCCCACCCCTCAATTTTCTCCTCTCTAGTCCCTACTTATAATTAGAATCAGACCCATTTTGATCGCTTAAGACTTCTCCTCCTTTTCCTAGTTAATACTGCCTGGTTGCTTAAATTTTTGTAAACTCTACCTTTCCTTATATTAGTGTTTGCCTGATGATGAATAAATCGAAGACGTTCATTCGCCAACCTTGACTTCCTGATACAGTAGTCATGGTTTCTCAGATTATGTGTACTGATTCATCGGAAACGTCTATTTTGGAGAATGGTAACATCCATAGATGCGATTTCCAAACGTTGATCATAGAGCTGGCCCGAGTCCAATTCTGCACTCGGTAATTTTCAGTCGAAATCTTCCCCTGGGTTCAGCTGGACGTGTCTTTGATTTCTCGCAGTCATTTTACACAAGTGTTTTGGTGAAACGCCGGCAAGTACGTCAAGTGAGCAACGATCTGGAACCTAGTGCATTTCCATATCACTGCTGCCGTGTGTTCGGTCATCCGCGGATATAGGAATATGTCAGTTCCACAGACGCAGTTGCTTTGCCCATAATTCCACCAGATCCTGTAAACGACTCCTCCCATTTGTGGCCATAGCAGTGGGTCTCTTGGCCCGATTTCCTATGGCTTAAAAGTCACTTCTGGTCCGCGGGCTAAAGAACACATATTACCTCTAGCATGACTTCAACAATGAACGCGAGAGTTTCTAATTATAGTAAGCATTTTGGCTGCCAAGCGCTTCCTTAAACCACTACAACCCTTATCTGCATCTATCTCTGAAAATGACTTCGAAGGAGGATCACAAAAGCGTAAGATCAATGCACATTGTTTTTCAGCGATCGTATTTTCTTCTCTTACATCCTTATCCCTGGAAGTCGTCTTTTCGAGTTGGTCGATAATATTGCCGAGATCGTACAATTTCATTAAGATGAAAATGAGAAGATAAGTTAAAAAATCCCTGGTTGAGGAGCGATGATGCAGAAGGAGAAAATATAATTTTCGTGATAAGAGCTGTTGACCAGTATGGTCTGATTAGTCAGGAAAATCTGACGTTGCCCACTGAATGAAAATTGAATTAGCGTCTTACCATTTTATCCCTGTATTAAGGTGACTGAAGAGACAAAAAGTTATTCTGGCGGAACGCGCGTTCTACTAGTTAACGGACGTTTGCTGATGGACGCGTGAACGCTTACAGCCTTCGATTAACGAAGGCACGTGGCTAATTGCCCTTCATCTCAATTATCTTTGGCATTGGTTCAACCAATGCGTTCCTTATGCCTGATTTAAATAATCAAATAGCAGTGGAGGCGAAAATTCTACATTTGATAGTAGGTTGGTAAATGTCGGACGAGGCAGATTCGTTCACAGAATGTCCGTCCGAACGTGGACACGATGGAAGGGGCTGCAGTTGGAGTTCATAGGTCCGCAGTGCTTGATTCTAGCGGGGCACTCCAGACATGTCTTAAGCTGTTCATCTAATACTTTTTGCAATATTTGGCCCAAAAGCCTGGCTGATCATGAGATCTATCTGATGATAAGTGTCTGATAGTGAAATTGCAACACTATAACATTGCAATCCTAAGTAGTCACCGAACTTTAACAAATATCTTTTACTGGTTTCGGATACAATGGTTTTAGATCGACTGAAAAGTATGCTTCAGTTGGCAAAACGCTAATTGTCGTTAACAAATATTGACCTCGATTAATCCCATAATCATTCGAAATAACTTCTCATATGCGTCTATACTTAATTGCCGGCTTTCTTTAAAAAATCTAAGTTCAACCAATAACGCGCATCAAAATGGCAGTTAATTCATTGCAAATACAAATGAACACGAAATCTTGTGGTTATTTTACTTTTTTTCTCCCACTTCTTCACGCCCTTATTTCTATTTAGAAAGCTGAGCTCAACGTATTCAGTCAACCGTTTTGCATAAATTTTTAACAATAGTGAACGCTGAAATTGGCAATATAAGTTCTGCTACCAAGAGTCACCTTCGAAGTGTGATATTAAAAACGACAAAGTTAAAATCATAGGCACAGGAAATGCATTCGATGAATATTTTAGTACTTTTAAAAACATTGCATTCGTGTTATGTGGCTTACTGAGAATTTTCCAACGCATAAGAACTTTTGGAGCCCTTCAAAGGCCAATTTAAGAATAAGGCTTGGAGGCATGTATAACTGCCACCCTTCATATGGATAAGAAAGCTTCCGTAAGAGTTTCCCCATTGCTCAGTTTTATCTCATGCATTTCGAAAATGAGTGTCCAATCCATTTTGCTGTTTTCTTATTACATAAGGACAGGATATTAAAATTCGATTTTCATGAATAGCCCTAGCAGGGGCACTATGATAGTTTTAACTTCCAAAAACAGAAGTTGTACCCGGTCCGCTGCTTAATGCAAAGGGCCAGAAGAATCTTCTTGACAGACAATATTGCAATAGAGCTACAGGAAATCCAGGACAAATTCATCATGATGGAAAGGGAAGCAAAACCTATCATACGCACTGTGAAAATGAAGATCATTTTCCTCAAAGTCTTATTTCAAGGGGACGTGGCAAGCGAACTCATTAGTAGATGCCTAAACTAAGCCGTTTCACGGACCTTCCGAGCCAGAGTTCGGATACTTTTCCCAAACAACCCAATCTTACATGGAAAAATAAGTAAAGGTTACCAGCTCAGACCACCTCTACGTGCATCAACGCCTTTACCTGTTCCTGTGGATTAAGTTATATTGGTCGCACAAGTCGGCGCCTATCCGAAAGGAGAAAGGAACACTTCCCGGTATGGCTGTGAAAAGGTGAAGTCAGAAGCATAAGCACTTCTATTCTGGCGTACATGGATGATTCCGGATATCGGGTGGACCCCAACGAAGCTTTTAAAACCATCTACAAGGTCCCAACAAATTATCCAAAATCCCTGGGTCAGCGCCTGCTAGGAACAGCAGAAGCGAGCGCAGTCAGGTTGATAAAGCCGGCGTTGTGTGCAAAAAAGACTTTTCTATACGGTTCACAGCTGGCGTGGCCATCAGTCACCTAGCGACATGCGCTCATCTGCACCCTGTTTGTCTCCCTATCCTCAATACTCTTCACCCTAGACTGCTCCACCAAACCCTAGCCTTATAATCAGCCCCCTTCTATTGGCCACCATCCCCCGCTTATTCCCACGACTCACTGGTAGGAACAGACGAACAAGATTTAAAATGCACCCACTTCACATATAAATGTACTGGTCTGACAAGAATTTGTCGAAAGTATACGTATGCTCACCAAATGATCTTGTGAATTCTCTGATGATAATTGTTGGGAATTTACCCCCTTTTATTTCCAGATTTTCTGCAACCAGAAAGTGCGGATTTTTCCTTTGGCAAACATGCACTGGGCAAGCGTTACTTCACTTTAGTTAAAACGTCAATGTAAAAAACTATGTACCTTCAAATGGCGAACATCTGCTGCCTGATCGCTATCATTTGCAAAACCTATTGACGTTATCTGTTCCGATGCAGGCCAAGACTCCGTGAAATGAAAAAATATGGCTTTATTGCCTGCGGGTTTCGGCTGCGCTGCCTAATTTCCTGCATAAATTTGAAAGTAATCATTTTTCATGTCAGTTTCTGTTCAGACGCAAACCTGTGTGGGAAATGTACGCGATGTCACTGATCGGAGGATGACGTGACGGCTGCGTGCCCCCAACTAAGTTTACTAGCGAGCATACGGGCTACTCCCACGGTGAATGAATTAGGGTCACAGAAAAAGCAGTAAACACGTTGGTGGCAACTTCAGTACTGCTCCACCAGAGCATGGCTCCATGAAGTTTTGTTAGGTACAGCGTGTCCGCACCCACCCCGCTCCCACATAGCCGTGCTTAACTGGCCGGTGGATGTCAGTGCCAGTAACTGGCGCATCGCAATTCTGAGCCCTAATTTCCTTCTCCCATAAATCATTTCTTGTAGGGAATATGTCATGGAATTCCGTTGTTAATTCCGTCATTTTCCCAGTGCACTGAAAATGTACCACAGTTTTGATTTGGTTTTCAGCTGGATTGAGACCGCATTGTTTATCACCTAGAAGATTTTAAGCCATTATGGCTCTCGCTTTTCACATTGATGGTGGTCCGGAGTAAAGACAATAAATGTATCTGATACATGGGAGACGGTTAAATGCCCCATTCGTTTACCCTCTTTTAATTTCCAGAAATAGCGTAGGCAGTGTGGCAGCCTCAATTGTACGTTTTCCCTTGAGGGCAAACTAACAACACCAACTCTCTTGCGAGAGACTGTAAACCAGCCCACTTCTCAAGACCCGCTACCATAGATGCGCATATGTTACGTGGGCAAATGTGGGACGCAGCAGGGGGTTAGCGTCTGCTCTATTATTTGAGACAACACCGGAAGACAGCTGTCTTACCTAACCAGAAACTAGAAAATAATCTCACAAGGCCGAGCCTTTCAAATTTGGAGGGGGGGAAGGGGAATCCGGACAGACTGACGGGTCATAACGAGCTAAAAAAAATTTAAAAAATCTGTCTGGGCCTGTAAACCCCATTGCATGTGTGTCTGGGGCGGACAACGTGATTAGCTTTGAGGAATGCCCTCCCTGGGTTGACCCACATCACGCTTCTTCAAAGGGAGTGTAGGACTGACGCAGAGATGGCCTCCTTCAGTGGAAACAAACGCTTGCTATTGTTGACACCTCACCCAAGGCTATCACCACCAAATCCTCATTTGACTGCTAACAGGAAAAATCTAACAATTTGCAAAAATTCCTATTCGAAATTTTAGAAGAGAAATTGGCAAACATGCGTTTTTGCGATAAATTTCTGTCAGGCCTGTACACTTACTTCGTAATTACCTCAATAAACTATGAGGGTTGGTAGGTCAAATAGTGCAGTTGTCAGGGCAGGTGGGTGGGGTGTGTGTAATTGGCGTCAAAATTCCGATCAACGTAGCCTAAAATGTGATAAGCTGCGGGCTGTAATATAATCGACTTGTACTCTTTTGGACAAATGTTGGCTCGTGCGACAAATGGATTCTGACCCACAGGAGTAGATGATTGAATCTACGCATTTAGAGGAAGTCTAGGCTGACAGGTAATCCTTGCTCTTTCCGTATAGGATAGGAGAAATTGAGAAGAGTACATGAGCGTTGGTTGCTGGAAAGGTGGTTTCTACAGCTTGAATCTGGCGCCCCTTTTAAAAGTTCGCTTGGTCCATCCCCTTAAAATGGGATCCTGATAAATATCCTTCTCCTTTCTACCATAAGCACTGAGGGCTCCGACGGATTTTCGGTGATGTTCTTCGCGATTAATCGAATGGGATGCTATTTTGTCGCACAATGCCTACAACAACCTCAAGCTCGTTTTCGATGCTATCAGTCGAGCGGTCGCTCTTTGCGTCAAAAATTGTACTAAATGACGCTTGAAGTTTAAAGGCTTGAAACTAGCAAGGTGGGTATTGTGCGCCCAAAAGAAATTTGTAACGGCGGCGCAGTTACCATGGCAAAAAGTTGCTAATCCAACAGCCCACAGCTTATCACCTTTCTCGGCTATATGTTCCCACTAACGCCGTTAAGATGTTTGACCCCGATTAATCCCTCCACCCCCCGCCAACCTCCCCTGACAGCCGCACAATTTTCTCTACCTGTCCGCATACATTAGTAAAGTATTACATAAATATACAGGCCCGAGAAGAATACATCGAAAATAAACGTATGTTCGCCAATTTATCTTCAAAAATAACGATCGATGCATTTACTCTCGCATCACTGTCAATGGGTGAACTGCATTTTTGTCATAAATAGGACCGGAAGGAAGACCTGGGGTGTAAGCCGAGGGTCGACGCCAATGATCAAACGTCGTCTTGTTCTAAAATTTGGATAGCACATGAACTTTCCCTTTTCTCCCAGGTCGTCAAATTTGGAAGACATAAAATTGTAGCTTAAATATTACCGGTTAGGTACCAACCTGTCTGCAGAAGTGAATATGGGAGTTCCAGGAAGCATTTCAGAAGATGTAAAAGAGGCGACCACTGGAACAAGAGTTTTATTTTCCTGACGCTTCAGATTCCGTCGGGAATCCTTAATCATGGGTTATAGTAGGTTAGTCCGAGTCTAGTGTGTGAAGAATTTGTAACATTAGAAGCCACTTCAGTAGTCGCCAAAAACTGTGCAACTTTTATAACTTCGTAAAAGTTTGATCACTATTCGAATACCAGTCTGAATACATTTAGGAGCACGTTGAAATCATAGGGAACAGCATTAGGCATATGCAGTACTTAAAAGAACTATTGGAAGTAAAAAACATTTTCTGGATAATCACGAAGTTCTGCAGACGCAAAAAATAGCTGTAAATTAGAACAATAAATTTAAATATTTTGTTAAGTTGAAAACTTGAAGCAATCACTTTCTTCCAATAGAGATAATTTTTTCTCAGTCAAAATATTCTGTATATATTGCGATAAGTGAATAAATATTTATTGAATATCGGGAAGAATGTGTGTCATCATTCTCTGCATTTTCAGCGTCTTCATCAATAAATTGATAAATTGCGCATCTGTTCAACGTTTACACCAAAACCTTTATCATAAGGTATACAGTTTGAGAATTTACCAATAGAAAGTATTCTTGGATATAAGTTTTCATGCAAATACCCACGTTGCCCATGGTAAGAAATGCCTCAAAACAACTACCCACATGGTTGAGAAACAGTAATGCCCGCAAAGAAATTCTGATATTGTTATTCCTAAGATTAATAAGAGAACATTCCATAACATTCCATATTTGGTACACGAATTTCTGCATATATTAATTTTTCCAAGTTAATGTCACAATGAAAATGGAGCCTCTGACAATTTTTTAACTTACCTGAAGACAAACGATTAAATTTGACTAGAGGTAGAAGAACTTACTCTTCTCTTCATAATGGATTGTTTTTTGCATAAGTTGATTAATTCCAAGATCTGTTGTCCGCTTGCGGATGCAAAACTTGCCATATGTGGGGCCACTTTTGGCATACTTACTATTATTCTTCTGATTTTTCCGTTTCTAAATAATGCATAAGCAAAAGGTATAGTTCAAAAAAACTATATTTCTGCATGACTTACATTCAATAAGACTTTCTATACATTAGATTCATGCGACATTTTGCTTATGCGCAAGGACTGCAGTGCATTTTGTGCAAAAAATTTCACAGGATAACTAAACATAATTCTTAAAATATAAATCTCAAATGTTTCTGCAAATAAATGCGATTCCTTCAACTTGGCTTTGCTTGAAGCTGAACAATTTTGGACAACATTTTCCAGTGCTGGAAGAAAATCTTCTATAAATATTTTACTTTTTATGCAATTCCTTCATATTTTGATTGATATAAATAAGTAATATGGTTATGTTTTTCGTAATAGCATAGGAAATTCCTTCTATATGAGACTACTCCCAATTTCGCCAAAAAATAATGGCCATTTCTCTTGATAAACCGAACTAAAATGACGACTTTCCGTACAAAAAGGCTTTCTCAGAATTGAATCCACTCAATGAATCAAAATAGTTTAACAAATTCTATGCTTAATTACCAAGTCAAATTTCATCATGAAAGTTGTACGCTCTTTAGCAACTACTGTACATAAGGTTTTCTTTTGTTGGCCATAGAAGTAGAGCGACGGGTTCTAGTAAGCAGATACGATGGGTAGGATTTTTGAAAATCACAGATTAGGGTTTGCGGTGATGGATTCGAGCGAGAATACTAAAAGCCAGTCAAATTAGCTTAGTTTTCCGGCGACCGCATTTTCTTGTGGTCTCTTCTATTGTTGAATAATCATTCTAACGACCCAGGTGTCTAATGGTTTGGTGCTAGGTAGATGGCAAGACTTTCTGCTTCTCGGTGTGTGAAACCGTAAAATTGGTTGAGACACACTTGATGGCAAAATATACTATCCATGTTCGACTTGAAAAATGCCTTTTTAAGGCGGCGTACCTTTTTTAAGTTTTCCTTAGAACGGCTAGATAGACAGTTAATCAGAAGAAATTATATCAACGAATATGCTGGAAACCACAGCTTCTCTAAAACCTGTTTCCTCTAACGTGCCCAAAAAATCGTAGAAAGTGCTTGAATTCTGATGTTAATAATACTAATGCTTGTTTGTGGGCAGGCGGGCTTAGATAATGTCAGTGATTCTTCTTCGGGGATAAAAGGACTGCGAGAACTATGGAAATATAAGGATTGGCGAAATGACGTCAAATGCATCAGATGTCGACTAAAAGAGCAGCGGAAGCGAGAGGTAGTTTAAACTAACTAGTTAACTCTACTAGCGGATGTACTGCGGAGAAACGAAGAATTTTGCTACGTCTGTGAAAGAAGTAGATCACAGTTTACCCAAGGACACTTGGTTGTTGCTTCGTTTAGTTATCGCAAACCTTCTTCCGGAAATCAGTGCGTTTTTTACACTTCAAACTAGCACAACAGAACCATTCTGTCGACAGCGAATGATGACATTCATCATCCGCAAACTCTTTGTAAAACTATTGAGATAATTCATTTGACCCAATTACGGAAACAAAATAGTGGCCTCGGTGAGATGCGAACACACGTCAGCAAGGGGCAGATTTTAGGTCGCATTCCAGACCCACCCTTACCATGGAAACGAAAGCGTTTACATGACAACCCAGAGTAACTGGCACCCGTTTCAAGGTAGATGGTTTGAGAGCTGTGATCAGATTTGTGCTCAATAAAAAAGAAATATGAGTATGCGAGATAGAATTCGCTTCAAATGTTCGAAGTAACTCAAGTTTCCGTTTGCATATAAGGTTCAGCTGGAGTGGCAGTGCAATCTCACTGGGTTTGAGTGTATAGGACTATCATTCCGACTATATTGCTGGTTCAGACAGCCAATGTTTACTGTTTTGAGAGGGCAAAAATAGAACAAGGGTTCATTTTCACCCGAATGCAGCCCGAGAGTTATGTAGACAAAGTATTAAAAAAGATTAGTATCAATGATACCATTTGAAGGGATAGCAGACTAGGTTGATACCTACGTGCCGGATCCACCACCAACGCTCGTTAATCTGATCTCACTGACAACTGACACTGGTAACCTGAGTTTTCCCCCTTCTTATATGCTACACTATCAACAAGATCAACCGATTGCTACTCCAAGTGACATCCTAACGGCCATCAGTACTGCAGACCCTCCCCTCGTGTGAACTCATTATTGATGTTTTGTGACAGTGGATTTGGAAAGCTCACCGGTTTTGCTTCTCCAGCGATGGAGGTCTGTGAACCATTTATTGACAAAGGCAGTTTAAGTAGTGGACTTAACATATCCTAAGCTCCGGCATTCTGTCGTAGGGGGTGGGTGTCATTAGGGGTTTTTTGGAGGAGGAATTAGGATGGGCAGTGAAGAGGGCGTAAATTTAAAAATAAACAAAACCAGCATTTTATAAAGAACATCTTTTTAATCAAAAGGCAGACGTAAATTTATGGCAAATAAGGAGCAAATGAGATTAATAGCTAAAATACTAGAATTTAAATTTTATTCTTCTACTTTAGCATAACTCGACACCTTTTCGTCAATACCGCATAACGAATTTGATTTATGAATATAGGTTACTTCTACAACTTTCGCTCACTGCATTTCGTAGCTTCCCATCTATAAAACCCCTATTACCACTGGTCTCGTAAGGTTGAATGCTGAGATCCACTACTTCAACTGTTTTTTTCGACTTGCCTTTCGAAGCTAGATAACCGGATTAAGAGCGGTACCACTGAGCTTATCGATTTTTAGTAAGGCTAGTAAAATATTAACCCTAACGGAAGCGATCTTCCTGCCCAGGTTCCTTTGGGGAAGAGAGAAGTCTTTGGAAGGCCATTAAAGAAGGCGGCATATATTCTGAACAGATGGAATATAGAAAAGTAAGGGCGAAGTCTTGACTGCTGGAAAGCACTTCTGACCGCGAGGCTGGCTAGGTCCGGAGTGATGTCTAGCGGCAGCCAGGGCCTTGAGGTTTTTCTAGACGGAGTGAGTTAATGCCACTATGGGTTGAGGGCATAATTTGGGAGACACGCGCCAGTTTGTGTCTGGCCCGAGGCACGCCAAAGACTGCTTTCACGCAAGGTCCTATGCTCTGAGTGACCTCCTCTGTGCCATCATATTTGAGGAGTTCGCTGGGCAGCAGTGACTTTTACAAGCTTGTGAGGTAGGCGACGGAGACAATGCCTAAACGACCTTAATCTTTTTTCTTCAATGGCATTGGACATCCTGGCAATAATGTCGCAGCGAGTTCTGCCTACCTTATTTGGGACACATGACGTGTACTTCACTCGGAATAATGTTCCTCAGTTAGCCTTAGTCAAAGACCTGCCGTTTTCAAAAAAGCAGCTAGGGGGTTAAAGGCTGGCGTCCGGTACACTGACTGCTCTTTAAATGCCACAAAGCCCAATGTCTGCCTTCTGATGTGGCAAACGCGAACACTCATTAAATACGTATGTTGTCCACCGTGGTTAGGCACTTGAACCAAACTACTATAGGAGGTAACCTAGAAAATATAATCCGAAAGGCAGTAAGGGACTCGCTTGTATTAAAATTCCTCAAGAAACCTCCTAGAAAATGTCCAATTCCACAGGACGGCAATAAGAGTATGTGGCCGCACTAGCAAATGCCCATTTCGAACGCACATTTGCATCAGGCAGCAGTCTGATTAGCTACCTGAGTTTTAAGTGCAATGCGGTCAAAAGGCCAGTGACTGAAACTCGACATATGCCCAGCCGTCGAGCTCTAATTAGCCACCCTGGTCAAATCCAAATAATCACGTAAGTTGGACCAAAATGACTGGATGTTCTCGAAGGAAAGTGGGTGTCAACACAGCAAAGTTGGGATCGCTAGTACACCATCCTGACCTGTTTCACGCAAAGCTAGATAAAACACGTATATTTTCTATCAAATGCATGCATATATCGACTACCAGAAAAACAGAGTTAGTGTAGAAAGACTCGGTTTTGCTGACCATAAGATGAGGGGACGAGGTGTATCAACCAAATATCCAATTCTCTTTTAAATATTAGAAGCCCCACATAGAAGAGCCCGTATCATCAGGAATTAAAAATACTCTAACACAATGGTTGCTATGGCCGAGACCAGCGTAGATTTCATTGAAAAAAATGTCACATCGAGGTAGTTCCATTTAACTATGCTTTTTGTGATATCCTCTCAAGAAATAAAGTTCGATGATGCGTATTTTTGGTCTTCAAAGTTTGAAGTTGAATGGCGGTAGCAGGACGTGAAGCTCTTTTTAGTTACTGCGAACGCCCCCATTGTTGATATTCTTTATTTGATCTTGGCAGTAAAAAAAAAACAATTCTGGTCGAAGACGGTTACGTAAATATTGTATTGTGAGTGGTGCAAAAAACTTTTATTACGAAATTTAAATTTGTAGTTAAGCATATATTTTGTCCAGTTATTTCGATCAACTCAGTGAATTTAATAAGTAGAAAGGCTTTAGTTTGGAAGACTGGCCTGTTATTTAAAATTATAGGGTGAACTTGGCAGCAATTTTGGCCAAATCACGAGTAAGTTCAGCAGCAAAAACATTTTCTATGCTAGGACAGAACCAAACTTTTATTAATATGCATTGTGCTATGGAAGAATTCCAGGATAAGTAGAAAAAAGTGAAAAAATGATCCCTTCCAGAACTGGAAACTTTTTTCCGAATTTGTTCAAGTGAAAGTGAATCCAAGTTTAAAGAATCGAATTTATTTTCAGAAACAAGCAGAAATTTAATCTTTTAAAATTATTTTTAGCTAACCTGTTAAGTTTTTTGCACAAAATGCTGTAACAAAAACGTTCACCGAATTTGTTTTAAACTGCACCTCTTACCTTGTCGCCTAAGCAAAGTGTCCGCATATGTTACCATGAGGGCCTTATAGAATATAAGTCATGTAAAAATATAGTTTTTAACCATACGTTCCGCTTGTGCGTTACTTAGAAACAGAACAAAGGAATAATATAAAATATTTCGAAAAATGGCCGATGTTATGGCCAGTTTTCTGTATTCGCAAGCTTAAAGCAGGTTGTTGAATTGATGCACTTATGCGAAAAAAAGTCCATTATAAAGAGAAAATTAAGTTCTTCAACCCCAGTCAAAATGAATCATTAATCTTCAGGTAAATTAAAAAAGTTGTCAAAAGTCTCCAATTTCATTGTGGCATTACCTTGGAGAAAGTGAATGTACACAGAAATTCGTCAGCTGAATATCCAATTAGAACACTTTTCAAGAGGTAACCTATTCTGGAAAGTTTCTTTATTAATTTTAGGAAAAACAATACCAGAATTCCGTTGCCGACATTATTTATTCACGGCAATGTGGTTTGCTCTTTTGAGACATTTCTAACTATGAGCCACATGGTCATATTCATAACTACTAATATCCAAAAACACTTTCTTCCGGTAAATGCTGTTTATATACATCTTATTTTAAAGATTTGCTGTAAACATCGAAAAGAAGCGGACTTTATGAATGACTACAAGAAGACGCTGAACACGATAAAAATTATACCACATTATATTGAAAGATATTCGGTAAATAGTTAATCACTACTGGTTATATGCCCAAAATATTTCTTTTCAAAAAAGTTCTTTTTATATAAGGAAATTGAAATTTCAAGCAACGTTTCCCAGGTGCAAATTTAAAAATAGGAACGAGAACGTCAAGTTGAACTAAGTCCAGGGAATGGCAGCCAGAATACGCCTTATCTGCTCTTCTCATGTAATGAAATTATAATTGCAGCAGCTTCTAAACACACTCCATGAAAACGGTAATGCAGAAAGGTTCATCCTTCGGAGTATCGAGGAACGCGTCACAAAGGCCGTAGTTGCAACGGCAGAAAAGAAGGATCTATTCAGAAGACGGCCTTTTATGGGAGACGCAGCAAGTGAACTGGTCAGACGACGCCTGAGGACAGCAGTCACGAGTGCCTTCCCGGTGGCAAACTAACGCAACACTTAACAAACTCTCCTCTTCTACAAATGGGCGGTAAAGACAAACTACAGTTTCAGGCCACATCCACGTGCATCTATTCGTTCACCTGCTCCTGTGGAGCGGGCTATATTGGCCCAACAACGCGACGTCTGGAGAAGAGAATACGCGAGCACATACCAGCTTGGCTCAGCAGAGGGGAGAATAGACCGACTTCAAGATCAATCCTCGCCCACCTAATTGATACAAACCACCAAGTGGACGCGAGTGAAGCCTTTCGGGTCATATACCGCATGCCAACGCACTTCCCCAAAGGCCTGCGCAAACGGGTGTTAGCCACAGCAGAAGCAGTGGCAATCCGGTTAGCAAACCCTATTCTATGCTGTCATAAGGCGCTGGTATAAGCCTTCTGGCCGACTGCACGCGGAAATCCAACACCTACTGAAGCCAAAGAAGACGAAGCTACGGAGGATAGTCAAACGCAAGCTGCGCGGCTGACATACAGAACTCAATCCGCGGACCGCGAGAACATCCCCCCTGTCTCATCTGGGCATGGCAACCAGCGTCCTACCCGCGCAGGCGCCCGCATTCAGGAGACGAGGAAAACCCCGCTGCTTAATTACCTTCAACCTTTTCCTCCCCCCTTTCCTCAACCTGACGATTATATAAACGCTGTAATTTATTGACCAATTTTATTCCCCATGTCATGTACTTGCCTGACGATCAATGACCGAAAACGATCGTTTACCAACATGACTTTTCAGTCGTAGAAATGGAAATTTTCTCAGAATAACTGTGAAAATGAATTGCTTGCTTCTTCAGGGTTTTTATTAGAGATATTCACCACTGGATAGACATATCCCATTGCTATTGATAAAAGCAATTAATTATTATCTTCAGCTTCTCGAGAAAGCTTGAGCAACGATTGCGCACTGTTAAACCTCCGAACCAGGGCGTTGCTGTAGGCGATCTTAGTAGGCAAGCAGAAAACGACATCCACGTACCGCCCGTAGAAGTTGAGGCAATCGATAATATCATGTAGACTCGTTTTATCGATCTTACGCATTAAAACATTAACGAGAAACGGTACAAACGGTGACTTGATCGCTAAATCATTGATACGTATGGACTTTGCAAAGAAAGGGGCCCAGCCATACCTACGTTATGGTCCCTGGCAAGAGTTATGTCAGTTTGTGGGAGCAGTTGAGGATCAGGACGCTTGCGGCGGTTGAACGAGTTCTTAACACATGTGCGAATTCCACTCGGAATATGCATCTTCCATGGACTCTGATGTGTCATAAGTTATAATTTCTTGTCAAAAGGCTGAACGCAGAGCTTAATGCCAGGAAAAGAACAGACAGCTTTGCTACCATTCTTACAATTATGCGTATAACATCTCTGTTTAGTGGAAGGGATTTGGGTTGGCCAACGGGTGTAATTGTGCCTCCCTGTTGACATAAACATTGCTCAACTTTCTTCTTAAATAGCAAAAAATATTGCATCCTATATTAACAAAACACTCATGGTGCAGATTGCTATACTAACAGAATAGGGAAGCTTTAAGGTGCACATGCATGAATCGGGTGACAGTTAGAAAGTAAAACAACGACAGAGGATACAGAAATGGTGTACGAGGTCAGCAGTTGATACAAAAATGTACTGATGCGGAAATGTGTGTCAACAGTCATGCCTACTTTGGTTAAGTAATCACATCATATTTTGCCTTTATCATTTGCTGTTTACATGGCTATTTTTGGTAATCGCAAAGTTTAGGGCGAACCTGGAATCTAATTGGTCATTAAATCAGCACTCAATAATTAAGGTGTCCATTCGCTGACCGACCACTGAGTCAGCCACCAAAGTACTCTCGTAATGCCGTGCTTTTGGCGACCTTTGACACACTACACTGCATCAGCGCTACTGAATTGCCGGGCCTTAACATGTGCTCCAAGAAAATTATTATCCACACAAAGTTCTCAATCAATTCAAATTTTTCGCAAAAGCATCCCCTTAGCTAAATCACCCCAAAATCTATCGGCCGCCTTTTAACGCCACTCATATTTTTCGTTGCGTAATCTTCAGGAGGTATATATGGAGCCCGAAGAAGTACTTGTCACTACATAGGATGTTTAAGATCATTTTCTGTACCTGGTGCGTGTATGGACAGCTATGCCAGTAAAGGTGGAGGATTATTTTTGGGGCCGAGTGGTAAGTACTCATCGGTAGGAAAAGAAACGGCGACGAATCTTCTCTACGGCAAATTCGATGGACAGTCGAAGTTGTTGGTGTGGTTCGTAAGTGTCTTCTTTTCGTATAATTTAAGGTTATTTTAACCCGACCTAGCATGGCCTCAGTTGGTTAACAATTGCAATTATCGCTTGCTGCGATATTCTGCGCTGAGATCTTACCTTGACAAAATACTTACTTTAGCGATACTTTCAGAAATTATGAATTGTCTGAGATGGAGTAAACACACCGGTAAATGGCTTTTAGGTCAGACCCAAAATATCCATTAACCCAGGGTATGGTATAACGTCTATGTCATATAGACTTTATACTACTTGTAATATTACTTATTTGTAAAATGGGCATTACGTGGTCATGCATTACTAGTTGGTTGTCTTCGACTCAAGTTTTCTTCGAACTGAAGGATATGACCTTAAAACGTCCTACTTTGGTCCATTTACTCCATGTTATGCACTTACTCTCTGAAATATACATACCTAAACTGCATTGACAACGCTGGGGTATCCACTGAGGAGCTGAACTGCTCTCTTCTTCATAATGCAGTATCCATGACCTACTTATCCAAACTTCCAACTAGTCCTTCAGCCGAGGGTTCAGCATACCGTCCTTTCCATAGAGTGAGCAACCAATGGTTCCAGTGACACAGATTCAAACTGGCAAATAATCATTCCGCGAAAAAAATTGACAACGGTTGTGAAATTTCAAAAATTATTGACTCCAACGCGGTCAAATGAGCAATCAGTGAAGCAATAAACCTGAAATCCACTTATTAGATTAGACATTCGGGGCCTGTTAAGTTCTTCCTATAAATGCTGCATTTGTTGAACCGTCCTTGCCATCATCTTTGACCCTCTTCGGTGTTGGGTTTGGGCAAGGATTTAAGATGTCAGTCCAATGAACCTCCTGCTGCTCGGTGATTGCATCTGCTTGTTCCTCTGGTCAACATTTGTTTGGTATTTAGTTGATACGTTAGTTGCCGGGTCTTTTACGGGCCCGTTGTGTGGTAAAATACTGTGATTTTGTTCATGTCAGTCAACCTCCCTGAATTTGAACGTAAAGGGTAGTTTTTTTATAGACGGAGTTTTGTCTCTACTAATAGCACTACGCAACCGAATTCTTAAGGTCGCTTTCATGCCAAGCGTCAACGCTAGTTATGAAGCCGTGGTAAAAATGTCACTCACATTTGGTCACCAAACAATAATCGGACGGACTTTTCCATTGAAAACGAGAACTGTCAACTGTAATGCCTGTGCGATCTTGCCGTCACAGCGCCAATAAATTAACTGAAAACTTATCTTTTATCAGATTGGAACTCTGAAACAGATTATTACATTTGTGAATATTCCCACTGAAAATTTCAGAAGATAAATTGGTGAGCATACGTTCGTTTTTGATAAATTATCATGGGGCCTGTACATTTATATGATGCTTAACTAAATAAAATAAGCGAGTTGCTAGTAAATAACAGTGCGGTTGACAGGACAGATGGTGTGAAGCTAATTGGGGTCAAACATCTTATCAGCGGTTGGTAGCCGAGAAAGCTGATAGGTTGGGAGCTATTTGATTATCAATTTTAAGCCATGATAACTGCACCGCTGCGATAGAGTTCATTAGGCCGCACAGGGCCGTTCTGCGTAACCTGGTGGCGGCCGCTTCTGAATCATCCAATAGACGCTGTCCAAGTTATCTTGAATAACTTGACGACACCTTGTAGATCACTCGGAAGGCCTTTCTGGCCTCCTTGCGACGGGCTGAGTCTACCAGATGCGCTAGAATGGAACTATTTATTCCTTTTAATTACCCCTTCCTTAACCATATTGGAATATGTCCTCGTACTCCTTTGGACAAACGCTGGCTCGTGTGGCCAATATATTCTACTCCACAGAAGCAGGCAAATGAATAGATGCGCATAGATGTGAGCTGGAATGGCAGTTTTTTCCTCCCTTTTTCCGTG
The DNA here is from genome assembly GCA_036362985.1 of Ligula intestinalis. Taxonomy (NCBI): domain Eukaryota; kingdom Metazoa; phylum Platyhelminthes; class Cestoda; order Diphyllobothriidea; family Diphyllobothriidae; genus Ligula; species Ligula intestinalis. Next base: position 104,615,378 of record JAYGXS010000001.1, on the reverse strand, counting down.
TAGGATGAGAGTAGTCAATAACAGTATATGAGCGTTGACTGCTGGAAAGTCGGTTGCTACATCTTGACTCAGACGCCTCCTTAGAACTTCGCTTGGTCCGTCCTCTTGAAATGGGCCCCTGATGAATATTCACTTCTTCTCTGGCGGTGTCTCAGCCATGTTGTTTGCGATAAATCGACTGGAATACGCGTTTTGTCGCAAAATGCCTTCAACAACCTTAAGCTCTTCTTCGATGCTATCAGCCAAGCAGATAGTCTTCGCCCTTTGCGCCAAATATCGTGCTGAATTAAGTTTGACGTTTAACGTTAAGAAAGTAGCAAACTGGATGTATTGTTCAGACCAAGACTTATTGCGATAGACCCTTCGTCGGATAATCCCTTTAGCACTTTTACTCACTAGTACATCATGCTCTCTTTAGATGCCGGTGTTTCCTGTCTTTTTGCTGACATTATAATAAAGCTTTATTTTAAAACGTTCAAGTAATTTGCTGATGGCATACTTAGTGAGGTTGGTCACCCTCTTCACTCTGAACTAATGACTGCAAAGTCTACCCGTACTATGCGCCGAAGGTTCCGTCTGAGGTCTTGCTGTACATCGGCATATCAGCACTCTGTACTCTAATTCCTAGCAGGCTACCTCACGTGTGAATAAATGGAGAAGTTGAAAGCCGACCTGTGTCCACAACACATGTGAATATCGTGAAAACCTTAACTTTGACTATTCTATGATATTTGACCTTATATTTTGTCTTACCTTATTCCTTGCTCTCCGTGAATGGAGACATTTTTTGCTGAACATTTTGGATGTTACCTTCAAAATAAAGCTTTCACTCTCTCCCTCTCAACCTGGTAAATTTGCAGCTAACTGTAACTTCAGTTGCAGTTACTTTATAACTAATACCCGCATAGTTAAGTTTATGATCTAGCACACTGTAATGACGCGATCTGCTGGATTTCTGATGCGTGCAAGGTAACACTTGAATCAATGTTCATGTGAAGCTGATACCGAAATTCTTTTTTTGAAGCAAAGGTAGAGCAGTCAAAAAGGTGCATGCACGTCAGCAAAAGGCGATAGAAAAATGCAAGCAGATAACGTACTGTACGTACTGTGTGCACAAAGGTAAAAATACAACTCCACGCTGTTTGAGATGAAAAAACGTTTGACTCCTCTGCATTGAAGGTCCGATCCGAGTTTATGGACTAAATGGATGAAAAACGGCTGGTGGCTGGCTCAGTCCCTAGATGGGGTTGACCTGACTTTGGCCAGAAGATCTGGCTAGGTAACTACGTCCTATGCATACGATTTGGGTGGTCGCAAGTTTGTCTAACAGGCGCTGACGTGGACGCAGGGGTGGAGGCAGGGAGGCTGAGATGATAAATACTACCCATTTGCAGGAGTACGGAAGCTTCAAGCACAATACTGTCTCGGCGCGCAGTTCAAAGGCTTTTAAATGTTAGCTTAGAATCGAAATTGCCTTGCCATCGCATTAAAATTTGAAACAGTAAATATTAGACTTCAGGCAAACTCTCTCAGCGAGAACTTACGCTTTCTTTAGATAAAAGTTTCGATGCGTCCCTCCCGATCATTCAAATGGTTCGTATTTACACCCAATGTCTAACCAGGATCTTTTATAAATGTTATTATTGTCAGCATCAATTTAGAACCCTAACTAGTGGGCTCCGAGGTCAGCAAAAGCTAGGCTCTATGAAATGAAGCTTGGTGAATCTACGCTTTCAATTATGTATCACTAACGCGGAAGCCCGGCTTCGCCTTGGGCTTTCTTACATGTTGTTGTCCCATAAGTCGGCAAACCGTATATGAGAATCTCTTAAGATGAATATGTTCAGTTCAGTTCGGTTTATTTAGGGAAATAAAGGTTAATACCTTTGAACTTCCTATTTGTACATGGCGATGATGCAGAACATGTGGCGTTGCTAGTAATGGAACTGTGTTAGTGGGGGGCAGACAGTAAAAAAACTCCTTAGGCGTTTTCCATAAGTCCCGGATTCGCCTTGAGGCTCCCTTGCCCATGTGTGCTGTATATGGGAAACTCTTAAAATCATGAAGTATAAGGTAAATAGCTCGGCATTTCTGCGGTCGCTTGATGTATAGTAGGTGTATGCCCGGAAGGAGTAATTTTGGAGAAAGAAGCGATGAAAAACCGTCATGAGAAAGTCCGAAGTCTGCGCAATCAACTAAAAGTAAATGTAGGCTTTTCATGAAAAAATCAGGATATTTACAATGACTAAGGAATGCTTGATGAAGTCCGTGGTAAAAAAAAACGATTATTGCAGGTGAATTCCAGCCACCTTGAATGTTTGAGCTTGGGACTTGTTGATGGACAGAGCAAATCAAACCCTCTGTGGAAATTGAGGTCATCGGAAATTGAACGTAATATCAGATGGTACGATAGGAATGCAGGGGGATATCAACAGTTTCTTTTTTTGCACAACCAGCCATAATTGTGCCATATATCAAATATGACATGAGCCACTTGACAGTTAGCCTAGTGTCATTGCATGACCATGGTTCATTGAGATTTCTCATCAGCATAATCGGGCACCAACCTTCAGAATCAATTTGTACGATGGAACGCCAGATAGTTACAAACTAACCAAGAATTACACTGGATCATTAACACAATTGGAAGGATCAACCGTCGTGTCGTATGATTTGTACAGTTCTTCCTTACCTGGAAGAAGATGGCTAACTCTCTCCTTCATGGCATTGACAAATCTGTTTGAAGGAGCGAGAATACCTCGTTCGTATAGCCACTTTGCGTCAGAAAAAGTGTTTAGAAGATCTTCGTCACTGCTCAAAGAACGTGTTTTTTCCTAATGCTAGTTTGTAAGTGTTAGATCTAGAATTGATTTGTATGGTAGGTCATTCAATCTAAATTAAGAGCTGGCCGAACTTCAGTTTGATTGGGCAGCTGGATTATGCACTCACTGCGTGAAGGTGTGGCAGACAGTCGCATAACTGGGGCCGAGCTGGCTGGCTAGTAGCCCTTGTTGGATCAGGAGCCCCGCCGCGTTGGCCTTAATCCCGGTGGCGAGGAGGGGAAGTCGGAGCAGCGTGGTCGGGAGGGGCTGCTCCGTCATCAAAAACAGAGATGTATAGGAGGGAAGATTGATTCACCTAGGTAGGTTTGAAGTAGCAGACCATGGCTGCCGTGATGTAGAGTGGGATTGCGGCGAAGACGCGTTTGCTGTGGTTCCTTACTATGGTAATGGGGTGGTGTTTCAAGTGACCGCGACTGCCTGGATGCAAGTATGGGGGTCCAAGTGGTAGAAGGGGAAGCAATTTGCCTTTCAGTCGATGACTGATTGGTTACCCCTCTCGGGGGGTGTTGGCCTTGGCTTCATGCAGGGCTGTTCTCACCCTTCTGAGAGCGAATGGACTGTTTGCATATGCAATGCCAGTCCTCAGCCAACCACGGTCCCTGTGGCCTGGTAGGCGCTGGCACAGTCTCTTAGTTCTGATTCCCAGTTGGTGACTGCATTCGCGCTCAGGCCCCACCTCAGGTGTCCGAAAAGCTAGGCGGTCACTATGCGGTGGGGGAGAGAGTGAGGTCGACCCTCGGCGCGTTTCTCTCCTCACTATAATAAATCTGAATGCGCTTGAATCTATCACGGTGCGCTTAAAGCCGTGGCTTGGAGGGTTTGCCAACCGACGGGAAAACTCGGGCCTCCTACGTTGCTGCCCTACGTTAGTCCTCTTGTATGCGTGTGTTTTGTGTGTGCGCATAGGAGGAGACGGATGACTGAGAGTCAGGCTGCAATGGCTGCCTCTTAATGTGGCCTTTACAGCGCTCCCATGCAGGCAAAAGCATACCTAGTGAGATGGCTGTATCAAGTGTGCGCGTGTTGAGTGATTATCGCGCCAGCCATCTACACCCTCCCTCATCCCCTGTCTTATTGACTTTGTCTTTACACCGGATACGGAGGTGGGAGTAACCAGCAAGTAAGTAGATTCTGCGCGACTATGCCTAAACTCCTGTTGTCTCTCGCACAAGTTCTCTGCGTTGCTCCTGCTTGCTGTCGCTCTCATGTTACTTGCCCAGCTCGCCTTCGTGTCAGTTGCGGCTTGCTTCAGCGTTTGCTGGGGCTTGTTGGAGCGCGTGGTGCCCATCGTCAAAATCGACGGGGGCACTGTCGTGAGGTCAAGTGATTTACGGTTAGGCTGGCTTCCTTCCAAACAATGAAAGCAGTCAGGCGATAGGACAGTAGAGAAACACACACGCGCATGCCATTGGCGCGCGCACGCGCGCTTACAAAGTGAGCGTGGTACTAACACACACGCGCACACGCGTGGCGAAGGAGCAGAAAGCATTTCAATCTGGCCCCTTTGACCAATGATAACGGAGATGCACGCAGAAGCAGTCAAGACTTTTAGTAAGTATACAAATTATGTCTTTACAGCGATATCAGGGCGATTAAGTGAGCAAATATTTAAACATTCAAAAGGGTGTTAATATGTGGGTGAGAGCCCAGGGTGTTTAGAGATCAGGAAGTTATAGTCTACGACTACCAAGGTCTGCAAGAGGGGGATTTGGGGAGCAGAGGTGAAAGGAGGTGTTTGATAGCTCCTTTCTTCTCTCCCTCCATCTTGCCCTCAGCCACTGAGCAGGCTTAACTATAACCCCTTGATCTCCGAACACCCCCAACTCCCTTTTCCTATACTTACTGTTATTCAGATCTTTAAACTTTTGAGGTAGATTCATATTACCGGTAACAAAGAGTGAAAGTTGGCCACAAACCAGAATGGGACGAGTATATTCTGACGTAACGATCGGCGAAAGTGCATTACCGAATGCTTAAACTGTTGTTGCTCTGTTCTTCCTTGTAAATAATTAATGATGAACAATGGAAAATGCACGGTCGCAAAACATTTCTTTCTAAATGCTCATCACTGAACGTAAAAACTAGAGTATTTCTTTTGCGAATACAATTTCAGACGACTAAACATTTGCTCCGCGTCTTCACCATCCACTTCAAATTACTTAACCTAAGGGTCTTTTGTTCTGGCTGTTTAAGCATGTGTAAGTATGTTTAAGCTTCATATTGGACTCAGGAGTGCAAGATCTATGTGTGCATCAGTACGAACCTGACTTTAAAGGACTTATAGAATGTTAAAATAAGCTGAACTCTCATTGGCTAATGAAATCAATTTCCAAAATTGTGCTTCTGGATAAAAAAAGATGTGAAGCTACCAATCCGAAAAATGTGAAGGAACTGTTTTACTGAATGGCATAACGGCTTGCAAGAGGCCTGCAATTTCTGCATAAGTCGACAGACAGTCTGCCCGCATCAAGTAAATCCCCTATTGGGCGTATTTTTTCGTTGGATTATGAGCTTCCGAATGAAAAGTAGGACATGGTTATTGAAGTGATCTTCCACTAAATCTTTATTTGTCGGGAGTATAAACATTTTTATGCTAAACTTACTTTGGCTGATTTTGACTTTTGTTTGTTTAAGTGCATCACTTTGTAACAATGCGCGCGCCCTATGCACACCAAAACGGTAATAGTCTTGAAGGAAACGGATGACTTCGAAGGCGAATGAGGAAGATAATATTTCTGAAAAATAAGCTTCGGGTGGCTTTCAGACACAAGGTCTAAAATAATTTATTCGCAATTTGACTTAAGATGATGAGCGCTCACAATAATCTTCATATTATACCTCTGAAATTGCGTTTTAGAAAATGGGGCGGCTTGTGCTGTAAGTTTTATCCAGTAGTAATTGAGCTAAATGCGTGAGGCATTTTCTGACAAAGTCGAGCATGCCGTTCATTTTGAACTAGTAACATATACATTTCTCTAATTTCAGGTGCCTAAGTCAAATCTCCGAAATTAAAATTGTCCTGTTGTGCGAGGGAAGATTTAATTAGGAAACATGCGAAATTAGCCATGTCCTTCCCAGAATTGACATGGGTCTTTGCCAAAACACGCATCGCGCATAATTTCGGGAATTTACTTCGGATAATCCGAGAAACGCCACTCTATCCAACAGTCTTTAGAGGAAGTAGGCTTAGCAAGGGAATTAAAGAGTAGGTGTCTTGCGCGCTTGAATAAAAAGAAATAAAATTTAGCAATGCGTGCTTTTGATAAGCGCCTCAGTAACTGATATCAGAGTAGATATAGATTGCAGTTTAAGAAAGTGTTCTTTTGGAAGAAAACCGATACTGTATTACGGACATGTTTGAACTATTTGGTAGGACCTCTTAACTGTCTTAGATTTGAAAAATAAATAAACTTAATTTGCCTAGGTTCTGCTGCAAAGAAGCCTTCGATTAGAGAAATTGTGCATCAGATTTTTATAGTGTCAGTCTTTAAAGATTGCCACAAAAGTAGTTGCCTAATTGGGGTTACGACCCTAAGTTGTGTTGCTGGCCATTAGTTCAGTGGATATCATTTTAGCTACTGCAACGACCGTTCGGGCTAATGCCATGCACATCTTCGTATAAATGACTTACTGTCAAAACAATACACTAAAATGCAGTGCTCATTTCACCTTTCGACTAATTTTGTATTGAACTTACATCCCTTTTATATCATCATGCAGTGAATCATGCACACTGGCTAGCCACCTAGGATCCCCGAATAATCGTATATATATAAATCTTTTTTGAATCATACCTGTCCTACTATCAAACATTGCCTCTTCGAAAACTCGTAATATTTAAAAATATATTATATTTGCTAAAACACTATCTTACAGGACTCCTACAGCAAAGTTAATGGTAATGTTTTGCATTACTGGAAAGCGATAAAGTAAATGCGTAACAGAAGTTGATTTCAAAGAGATTGTGGACAACGGCAAAGGTCTGTGTGAAGTGAAGTTTACTGGCTTTAGCAATAAGTAAAAGAAGTTCAGAAGTTCATAGTTTTACCATGACTTGTCAAGATGTTACTGTCATTTAATTTTCAAACTCAACGTTTTTTTCGACCACAAAATGTCAAAAACAATTATGTAACAGTGATGATTACCAGAAGTTGCCTCCTTGAATTTAGACATGCTTTTTTGGGTAAAAACCATCAAAATCATGGAACCTCATATCAAGTCACCAAGACCGCCTCATTAAGTGGTTTTTTGCATGCAACTTTGCACACCGCAGATGGTTTCCGTTAAACTGCTCGAGGCCTTATCGTCATCTGCCACGAATATTTTATCTTTTGACACTTTATGTTTGCTGACTAGTGAATGTGGATCTGTATGGAGTGGAATCATTTAAATGTAGCATAAGATAATACGGCATAGGAATTTTTAAGACACTAGTAGCCTCGTCAGTTGCGAAGAAGTAAAAGCGATCGCTGAATCAAGACGTTTGTGCATTGGATGATTCGGATTGCGGTTTGAACCCAGTTTGACAGACAACGCAAGGTATGAGTTATTTGTACAGATATTACGAGGGGTTCGGCAGCGTTCAATAATTCGATTGACCCGATTCGGTGGCATCAGCAGGATTTGAACTCAGGCCAGCAAAGGAAGTCTGTAGAACAGCCGACATTCTATCCAACTGAGCTATCGAAGCTCAGGGAGCACGGAGAGCCTCAAATTGAACCACTTTTACGTCGGTCTACCTACCTAGCGTACCTTAACGTATGGTACCAGTACTGGTACAGTAAGCTAACTATCCAAGCAATCAATTTAGAATCCAATAGATGACTAAAAGCCACACTTAATCATTAGAAGAGGTTTGGCAGGTAAGTGTTGACAATAATAGTAGAGTTCATATGTAGGAGTAGGCTGGGCAGTTAAAGCAAACCAAATCATGGCAATCAATGAGTCGAACGCGAAGTGTCAAGCCACCACCACATCAATTAAGACCCAATCGGTGGCTAAAGGAGAGGATAAATAGAGTACGCACGTGGATGACCACTAAAAACTATAAATATTGTGCAATATGGGCACACTTAACCTTTATCTGCGCATAAGTCGGATTATCTTCGCATTAGCTATGATAAAGGGCTCCCAACAGAAATCGAAACGTGAGGAAAGTAAAACCATTGTTCCAGTGGTCGCATCTTCTCCTTCTGGACTTTTTTTTGCGACGCGCATATTCACATCTATTGGCAAGTGTTATATGGCTCCCGGCGGGACCTTGATAGCTCAGTTGGCTAGAGTGTTTACTGTTCTAAAGCCTTCCCTTGCGAGCGTGGTTTCAAATCCTCATGAGGCTGCCGCATTGTTATAATTGGATCAATTTAATCCGTACCCTATTACAAACCTATGACAATTGCATATATAGTAATAGTAAATAACCAAAAAAATTAACGGTTTTGTGCGAGCTTGTCAATTTGGGCCACCATGTTTCTCCTGGCTCTATTTGCATTTAAAAATTCTTATATACACGTCGGGTCATCGTTTCCGTCATTTAAAAACCGATTTTTATCCCTCTTCGTTTACTTGAAGAACAAAAAGGTACTAAAAGTACTAGGACACAACACTAGCGCAGTTTCGAATGTACTCCAATTTTTACTATATTTGAAGAATTTTCAAAGGCGCATTTATCCACAATGCCAAAAGTTGCAATAGTTTGCGATTATAGATAGCTTTTTATATACCGTTGTTGTGAGTTTGTGCGCTTGATTTTCATCCTTTAGAATAGAACATCCTTTTGTTGAAAAAAATGGAACTATATTTTCAAAATGAAGCGCGTCATTTCCTCTCGCCCTTCCATCTCAGTGCGGATGATGGCACATTGGTACGCTTATTGCTTAGTGGCCGACCTGTGGGTCACGGAAATTGTGTCACTCATTTTGGAGGTTGGCCTGCTAATGGCAGGGCGAACTGGCGCATCGGCGTTGACATTGTAAAGTGTGCTCACAATCTCGCTCCTTGAGTGGCTGATTGTTTTAGCTGAGCCAAGTCTATACATCAAATATAGGTTTGAAAGATCGGCAACAGTAGTCTTAGTAGTGTATCTCACATACCCTTAGCCCTAGAATTGTGTCTTATGGAAGCGGTGATTGTAGGGTTTTTAGGGGTGGGAAGCAGGACAGGCAGCGGTTTATACTTTAAAAACTGCTATATGCTTTTTATTTTACTTTATCAAGAAATTTTGTTGAATTATATCTGTATTGTCGTCAAACCTATTGCAGAAAAACCCGATTTTCAAAAGGCATTTTTCTTGGAATTCCCGAAATAATAGAAAAAATGTTTGGGAGGTCGCATACTTCAACTTATAAAAGGTCCAACTAACCGTTCTGGAGTTAGATTAGTACATTCTGCAGCGCAAAGTGCCGCGCACACCTTCGATTTGCATGCGGAACAACTTACTCCCAGCGGCCGCGGGAAATAAAGTTAACTAGCTTCTTCCACTTCAAATTTACTTCTACAAATTTATTTCACTGTCCATCCTAATTCCTCACCCCCAAAACCCCTATAACCAACGTTGCCGTAGACCAAAATGCTAGGATTAGGGTTGCTTCTTAAAATACCTTTGCCGAGAGATCATTGCCCTTGCTTATAAACTTGGGCCCCGTAAACCATAACTCAAGCTGCTCACGGCTCATGCGTCGCCATTTCGCTCGAGGGGTGATAATTACTTCATGGGACGTTTGTATCGGTATTCTTATCTGTATCACTGCTTATTTATCAATTTTTGTAAGACAACAGAACGTCTCATAGCAACGGAAAAGCACCTTTATTAAACATAAGCCAAATGTTTAATTTCAAAGTATTGAACTTGCTAGCTAAATCTTAAAATATGTGTCGCTTATAGCTTGAGTGGAAAATTTTCACTGTCCGCGTTTCAAATGTTTAATCTTAAGTGCAGTTTTTTAGAGGCAGGCCTAAAGGGCAGTTACTACGCTGTTCTCATCACTCATCTAATGGTGCACTACCAATTGGTACAAGCCGCCGACCATGATTAGTGTTCTGCGCTATCAGTCAGTCAGAATGTTACTCTTCAGAACACCATTTGATTCGTCCAATCTTGCGTGCCTAGCTTGCTGTAAGTACTCTGTACTGGATATGGAAAAAAACTTTTACTTTTGCGCTTTTCTTGCAGTGTTCTCCTTTGGAGACTCTCACAAGGCGTATTACGAGGGCAATATCGCAGCTCTGGTTACAGTTACAAAACAATTTGTCCGTTTACGTCTGACATTCTCCATTTTGCCAAAGTAACATGGAACTAGCCTAGGAACATTTGCTCTTAAATTTCATTATTGCACGTAATTTTTTTACGGTATCCTTAAATATTCACAATATTGATGCTTACTTCTGTGGAAATATATTATGCTAACAAGGACTCAACTGCGTGTCAGTTTTTTTTGCAACGTTTCGAAGCATCTATTTCAAAGAAAAAATTTTAATCTGCAAAAAAAGTTTAAAAAAAACTTAGAAAAAAGTGGTCTGTGTGGAGTCAGAATGTAATGGGTAGACACGCAAATGCAACTGTGGTCGAAACAAATACTTGAAGCAGCGTTAGTTTTAACCAAAAAAACACCACTGAATGTGTAGCCCTAAGCCAAAAAAAACGAATCCTACACTTCTTTTCGTCGTGTTCTATACCCGAAATACCAGAAATCTTACCCCCGAAAATTCTAGTAGCGAGGCGTGCGTAGTGGCGACTCGCTAGAACAGCTGTCATGAACTCGCGACCAACAATATATCTTTTTCTCAGCGCCGAAGGATTTAATTAGCAAATACCAGACGTCCGAGCAGCAAGTATATGCTTTTTGCCTTGCCAGCATCCTCGGTGCTTTTAGCACAACCTGATCGTAAAAAGCAGGCCACCAGGCATTTACTGACACAAATATCAAAACGTCTAAGTGACAAAAAAGAACGTTTTTGGTCTGATTCCTCCAGTTATCTTACAACCTCTGCCGTGGTAGTACTAAGATCACGCCAAGTTCCACAGACCACGTTTAGGGAACTGTTCTAACAGCACCTTTCGGAATATATATTCACTAAATTCAAAATATAATTTATATAATACTAAATGGAGTTTAAGGAAACACCCCATAATCTCATGGGAATTTTCAACTCTGTGAGCGTGGCGTGATTTCATGCAAACACTCTCAGAATAAAAAATATACTCGCCGCCTATTCAACCAACCTATGAGTGTATGCAGGATCCATTAAAATATTTACCGAGCATGATTGATTAGTTCTTGTTGTAACATTTATCCCTGCGCAAACTCCGAACTGGTAGCTCGAATTTATCATAGCTCCTCTTGCCGTTGTCTGCATGTTCTTTTCAAATCGTACTGCGAACTTCTTTCTTATTTTGCATAAAGGGGCACCGTTTCCGTAGCCTTTGTGCCTTTTTGTTGTCGTCCATTGGGATTGAAAATGTAGCGAATTAAACATTAATCCACGCTTGCAGATGAAACAGGTGAGTAACTGCTGTTAGCAAACTACGTCTAGAAGCAGGGCAGGTTAGTGTCGAAAATCGAAGGCCCAACTTGGCAGAATGTTTTGCTTACCTAGCAGTTAAGAAATTGAGCAAAAACTTCGGCACGATAAAAGAATTTCACATCAGACAGCTCATAGGCAAGGCAAATTATTTTTGAAACCGAAAACTCTTTTCTGTATGAAAAAAATGGCAATTTTAAACACCACCTGTTGAAAGGCAGAACAGACTCGGCAATGTCAGAAAAGTTGACATCTAGTCATTAAGTTGCGACGGTGTTCCACTGACAAATAACACCATTTCAGACTGCTCAAACGACACTTTGCTAGTCTCTTGTCTTGCCGTTTTATTTAATGACTGGTTCGTAAATATGCCTCTTTCTTTCTTTATAGCTATTGCAACACTGAACGCCTGGTGTGGACTAGGTGCACAGTCGCTTATGCTCCAGCAAATCTTCAAAAGTAGAAAGCCAGAATGATTATCGCGTCTCATTTCTTATAAACGGTATAGCTTACCGCACTAGCTGCAGACTGCAAACGCCCATTTTCATAAGCAAGCATAAGTTTCAGTCATTATGCTTTCAAACAACGGCAGACAACACATCTCCAAAAATGGCTGAAATTTTCAAAAGGGAATGTTGGTATTTAAATTGGAATTCGGAACCCCTACTGATCGGATGAAAGCTCTCATAGATTCCAACAAAGCATATTCCATTTAAAATAAAGCGTTAAATAAAGCGTTCGCTTTAAAAAGCTTCATAAATACTCATTTTGATAAGAAAAGCATAAGGCAAAAATAACTATAAACGTAACCATTTTCGCAAATTTTGGTATTTTGCTTGAGTCTCAGCCTTACTGTATTGTTAGTTTAAAAATGGGAGAAAAGATGACCTTTCGTGGTTTTACTTACATACATACATACATATAGGAGGGTAAAATGTAAACAAGCAGTCGATTATGTTCGTCTTTTGTAACAAAGCGGGAGGCGACTAGAGCGTGTATGAGGACATGCCGCTAAGTGACTGCGGGCTTCCGCTTTTAAGAGCAGACAAACATCATCGACCGCTTGTTTAAATTTTCCCCTCCCATATAAATGCGTTGGCCCGATGAGGATTTATCGTATGTGCACGTTTACTTGCCAAACTAGACTTCTGAATTTTCTGATGGCAATTTTCGCAACTGTAAAACGACACCGTCAACGTTTGATTGGTTGAATATACAAATCGACAATATAGCATTTTTAAATACTCTTTGAACCTGCGCCGCATATAGTGAAAGAATGCATAAACTACTTATGACTAACCTTGAAGTATTAGAGAATTTGTGGGGCGGGAAAGACAAGGAGATAAGTGCTCCATCTTACGCCAAGTTACAATTGGGTTGAGAATAAGGATCAGTGTCGAGTTACAATTAAAGTCCGGCGGCCAGTTTTAAGGGTTGGAGTTTGGTATGTGGTCGAGGTAAAAGTAAAATCAGAGAATAAGCAACCCCATTCAAGTGGACGGCAGATCACCCATAATTCTGGATGGTACACCTACCCATGACTGACCATCAAAAGATATATTGATTCACTGTGTAGGGAATTTTTTTAATCTAGAGGCATGTTCCAATATTAATATTTGATATTAATTGACACTGATGACGGTTTGTATGATCTCCACTAAGACGGCCGACTGTTTCACAAGTAGTTAAAGGATTTTTTTAATTTGTCGAAACCTTCTGTATGTTATCGTGCCCGGTAATCGTCTGATGGATTCCTGCTTGACTAATTAGCTTACTTTATCAGAACTGGTGAATGCTGTAAGTTGCATTATGCTGGACTCGTAAGTTGAAGCAAGTGTGATTAAACCCATAGCTCCTGATGGAGGCCTTGTTGCTCAGTTGGCTTGATCGTTGGCTCCAGAGAAGCCTTTCTTCTCACTGGCTTAAAGGCGAATCTCACAGAGACCGCGAGTTTTCCACATGTGAAGCAAACGAATTCTTCTTCTGTCAGTGTATTTCTGCCCCTGCATATAAGCATTCTTCCAAATATTAGGTGAGGAGTAAATGAATTAACCAAAACAAATAATAGGACGGCCAAACAGGAGTTTTTTGTCACTACTGCTGGATAGCAGAATTTCATGGAATGCAGATGCTCTAACTTGCCCGGCTGCAGTCATAATTCCATTACGGCAAATTTAGTCATGGCCTTTAGAAGTTTGTTTACTGCAGTGCATCTACAAGATATGCGCCATCATTCGCGTAACTAAAGTGATCTAGGGCCGGTACTTCTTGCTTGTTTATGACCTGTCGTCAGGAAGCTCGCACTTTTGTTAATCACTTACGGAGCGGTGGCGTTTTCGAAGGAAACACTGACACTTTGCTATTAACATATCAATGATTAGTAGCTTTGCGAAACACAATCGGTTGGCCGGATTCTTAAAAGCATCAATCCAGGATAGGCACATCCTGAGAGATAGACCGGTGTACAAACAAATAATAAAGATGTTCTTTGCCAACGTTTGACAGCTTTACAAAAGAATTATCGAAAAATGAAGTCCTCTGAAAGACCCTTCTACTGCCTTTGGGTCTGTTATCATAGACATCAATTAAAAGGTCTGCCAATTTCATTCCTTCCATATTTCCTTCGGAGTTCAAAAAACTAATTATTATTTTTCAGCGATGGTTTTCTATATGCCTGAATACCTGGTAACAGAATTAAAACTGACATACTTATGATCTTCATTGGTTCACTGTGTTTCTCGTGTCCTCAGCTTTTAGCAAAGGTATTCAGACATTTCCAATCGCATTAGCTAATATATGCAGAATGCTACACTGAAACCTGTGACGTTTTTAGGGGTCTTTTGTATCCCTTGGTAAAATGAAGGAGTGCATTGATGGTAATTTCTTCCAGTCTAGTCCATTATTTTTACGCATGCGGTTGGCTTACTTAAAAACAGCAATAGTGATCATTTCGAATGAACAATGTAGGCCAACTAAAATTGGAATATCATTAAAATTTGATTTTATGCCACAGTGATGTTTAGAATATGTAAACATTTTGTGAGTCCTTTATTTGTAATAAACGGTTGCATGTATTTGCTTCTGAAGTGGCTGTGTTCGTGCATCATGCCTGTCACAAAAAACATTATTTGTAAAACTATTTCAGCACCCCGAACTAAATAAATACTGCAGTAGAAATACAATGAAGGCAACTCTTTCGCATTTTATGTTTTTGAAAATATGTCTTGCATCGTTCAGTGCGCCAGGTGCCACTTCGGAAACTGCGCTTGCTAGTGAAAACAGGGCGCTATTGAAATAACTAAATGCTGTTTTAAGAAATGGCATGCGCTCTTTTGGCATCCATAAAACTTTGCTTCGAGGTGCCCTATTTGACTTTAATTTCGAGTTTCTGGACATGATTGCCAAAATCTTTGCACGTTCAGGCAAAAGGGCATGTACTTGAAAATTAAAAAGTACATACCCATATCGCTCGATCTCGGGAGCTGTTCTTGATGACGAGATTTTCAACTAAAATTCTGAAAATCTGGGAAAGCCCCAATAAGTGATGACAATTGGTGGTTAAAAATTATCATCTAAATATATGTCTTTTTAAGCATATAAAGATAACAAAATCGAGACAGTCAGGTTTTCGGCTAATGCTGACAAGTTTTCATAAAGTCTCTTTCACTCTCAATCTTGAAAGTTCGTATTTTAAACCAGAAAAAAATGCCAAAGAGTTCGAATGTATGGAAACAAAATAAGTATGCATTAATAGTCACATTTTTAGGGCTCCATTACTCTTCTTGCAAGCGAGAACTAGTTCCTAAAATTTTCAAACGCTTTCCAGGGTCACTCAACTAAGGTCAAAAAGTTCATATGTAGTCTTGTACAGTGAGAAGGAGAAAGCGCTCACTAGCATTTTTATCCGGACTTACACGGCTGGTATCGATAGAGTTCGGTTTCCAAGTGCTTTTCTAATCGATAAAGGTTGCTCAAAAGTGAGCCAATGAGCATACGGTAAGCAACAGCACTTGCGCTCCAAAACGGCACCTTGTTTTGTACGTTCTACATATATTAGCAAATGCTATAACCTTGGTTGCACTGCAGTGTGGGTGGCATGACACTGGAAGTGACTTCATTTTGACTCATAAAGACGGCTTAAACGGTAAGCGCACAAAGTCAGGGTTAAGGAAACTTTCCCGGGTGCAAATTACTGAAATTTAGTTTTCTAGAATCATACGATCAGAATTTCCACAAGCAAAACATTTATATTTATGCAATTTAGTTTTTACTCGATCTTGGCCTAAAGTCCAATTAAACATGGGATTAAACACACATTTCTAGGGGATAAAGCACTTGTTCATGAGTTAAATCAGGTCATATAACCCTTTTAACGTAAAAACAGCCTAGCAAACACCCTGCATGTTGCATACTTTTAAAAAATATTCCACTGCTTAAAAAAAGCTAGCAGAGTAGTATTTTTAACCTGAGAAATATTTAGTTGGCAACAGTAGTTTATGTATTGCACCTCATGTATCCCTAGTCCCTGCATTTTGTCGGTGATTTTTGGGTTAAATGGGTGAAAAGGTGGACATGCAGTGGAATGTACTTTAATAATTGATATCAATATATTTATTTTATTATATTTAAAAAAGCGTGCTGATTTATATCTGCAGATTTTCAAATTCTGCATTATCGTTTAACATATTGCGTAAAAATCTGATTATCAAATTGCTGGTTTCTTGAAATTCCTTAACAACAGAAATAATGATGAGAAGGTCGTTTACTTCAATTTACCTAAGGTCTAACTTACCGTTGTGGAGTTAGATTTGCACAGTCTGCTGCGCAAAGTGCCGCGCACACCTTCAATTTACATGTAGAACAACTAAATCCCAGCAACCAAGAAAAACATTGTTGATGACATTTTTCCACTTTTCACTACCTCAAAATATTTCCTTCCTTGCCTTTCCTATTTTTTACCCTCAAAACCCTCTAACCTCCGTTTCCGTTAGAAAACATGCTGGGTCTTCGGGTATATGAGGTGCACTACAAAAACTACCTTTGCCGTTTATTTGAAAAGTTAATTCGCAGACATGTGTTTTAGTAATTTATCGTCGGGCCAATAAATGTACATAGATAATAAGCATATAAGGGCTGAACAGGAATTCTAAATTTACTATGCGGTATCCTCATCGACTGCTTTCCAGCGGCATAGCCCGGTCGGCATGACGTTAGAGTTGCTATTAGAAAAAAAACATTTATTGGAGGCTGCAGAAACCCTTAAGTGTTTTCATCAAAAAAGATGAATTTAAGTTGGTAGTTTTCTTAGAATTATATTCGTTTTTGAATGCTGAACGGGAGCATGCATCGTCATCTAAACATTAAGCTCACTTTATGCCGCTAAATGCTGTTATAACTGAAGACCTCGTTTACACTGCCGATCGAAACTTTCCCATTCATAGCCTCCTTTGTCAGCCATCAAACTGTCAGCCTTACCAATACTTCTGAGCAGTTCTTGACAGTTATTATTAGCGCAGTAAGTAGGGAACCCTCTCTTTTCATCTTTTCCACTTGGCCACATTCACCAGCGTCCCCAGAAATTTAGAACTTTTTGCAAGAAAACCTTTTTACTCCTCATAAAAATCATAAATAAACGAAACACCACCTAATCGCATAAACGCTAAAAGATAGCATTTTCTGATACATTGTAGTCAAAGGCCACATTTTAGTTCTCCTAGTAAACGTTCCCTTTTGAAATAATGTCAACGGTCATGCGATAGTTAATGTTGTGGCCTAAGAGTAAAGTGATTATCTTGTTTGTACTTGGATCATTTATGTACATCCTTCATAATTTGAGATGAGATTCCTACGTTAATAACCAGCCACAAAATGCCTTTCCTATGATATTAGCCACTTATTAATGTATTAAACTGCATTCATTTTGATGGATTTCAAAATCTAGGAAATCCTGCTTGAGCAGACAGCTTGCTGTTTTAACATTTATGGACCCCGTAGGCTGTGGTTGGCTTGGTGAGTAACGACATTAATGTGATTGGAATCACAGTTTCCGGTGCGGCATCGCAGCTCAGGTCGTTATGAAGTTGGCTGTTTAAAGGGCCTTTTTCTGGGTATCATGTGTTGGAATCCTACTAAGAAGGCCGACATTTTCGTAAGTCACATTAGCAAAAAGTTTTTCTCAGTCATTCAACCTCAGGCGAGTTTAATAGCATAGAGAATAGAACCGTCAGTTACGTGTAGTGGTTCTATGGTCCTCGGGGTCTTCTCGGTGTTCACTCATCTCATGCATGCTGGCTCTCGCATTTTGAGGACGTTGATTGTGGCCTGCAGAAAGCAGAGGAAAGATTCTCTCACAATTGGCGTTCGTTTGGCCACTCTCTGTTTCTGCGTGTGACGGAATTTTGAGTGGAGTGGAATTCACTGGTTCAGTCGGCCAAGGGATGCAAATGCGTGAACCAGCGCCTTTTGACAGCAGAGACTGGGTTTTGCTAAACACATCGCCACTGTTTCAGTTGTAGGGAGCATTCGTTTGTGCAGATCTTAAGAGTAGTGTGTCGGTGCCTGGTATTTAAATGGAAAGGCCTCTCTCGCGTCAACTGGACCCTTTTTTGAGGATAAAATTTTATAAACGCGTAATTTTCTATCAAACAAGTACAAAAAAATAATTTTCTTGTGCATGTTTTCCGTAAAATATGTTTGAATTTATAAAGACCGTCAAAATCAATGATAAAAATGCATACTACTTAAGTAGTCAGTTTTACAATAGATACGTTTTGCTAGGTATCGATACAAAGCTCGTTAAAAAGCTGGCTTCCTATCTTTACTGAAATGACCTCAGAATACACTACACAATTGGAGCAAATTCCGATAAGCAAAAGCATATTAGTCTTTCGCATATGTCGAAATATTGCATGATCAATGGCGTCTACTGTAGAGTGCCAGAACTGAACTTGAATTCGATCGATTGTCTCCTCTGCCGAGTTAGGGTGATATGTGGTCGCGTACCCTCCACTCCAGACATCACGTTGTCTGGCTTTCCCTCTCCCCCCCCCCCCCCCCCCCCCCCCGTTTTTCTGGTTTCCCCCCCCCCCCCCCCCCCCCGGCAGTACCCCGAGGAACATGTAACCAATTGACCGTTTTATTCTCCATGTCATGGCACGTGCCTGAGGATGAATGACTGGAGAAGAATTTTTTGCCAAAACGATTTTTCAATTGTATAAAATGGGAATTTTTTCACAATGTTTCACAAGCAATATCAAACGAATAACAGTAGGTCACATATCTGATGAAAGGTTGAAGATTGGGGGATTTCACACAAACTTGAGTTCGCTTATTAAGTTTATTGAGTTGGCTTGAGACGCAAATGCTGCTTACTAGATTTGAATTCCATTCAGATCAGTATAGTTGGAATAATAGAGGCGGAAGGAACGTTCTATGCTACTGAGCGCTACGGAGAATGATTCACATTTGGACGTGCTGAAGTGTAAAAGAACATTTATAAAGAGCAAGAACTGTTAAATTGTATATGTTCATAACAGAGAAAATTTTGTTTTGCGTCCGTGTTCTTACCAGATACAGCACACGAGTCGAGAAAATGTTGATGAATTTAGTTTAAAAATGTTTTCTCTACACATATGTTACGTTTTGTGCCCTAAAGTCAACTAATAAACTTACAAGATGCAAAAATGTGTTTTACAACGCCGAAATTAGTAGGCATTTTTGACGTAAGATGGATTTCCTCGAAATCTCATAAGTTTTCTAATTGACCTCGTAGCCTAACTCCACCCAATTGTTCTCAAACTGAAGACGTAAACCAATAAAAAAATTAGCAGCTAAATATTATCATGTTAAAGAATATTGGAGGATATTTTGCGTCACCCTGTTGTGCAATTAAGATCAAAGAACGGTGCCCTGAAGTAAAAGAACGTATTAAAGACTGCCCTGGTTTACATAGAAATGTAGGTTCTTTTTTTTCAGCAGAGTTTTTTCTCTACATTTTAGGGAAGTCAAAAACCGGTCAAAATATCCCATTTTGATCTTGACTTTATCTTTAAAAAAGGTATCGTACACAGATATTCGACTTCGAGATATCTAACTTAAGCGCTTCTAGAGGATGTAATTTTTTTCAAGAAAGTTTTTTTCATTGATCTAAGTCGTATTCATTCTTGGCTTTGTTTTGAAAATTCATTTTTCTCGGCAATGAGTTGAAATGTTTGGGCGATTCTTAAGTCATCACCCATACAGATAGTTATCTAAGGAGGAATGTTTAAAAACTCATTATTTAATTAAAGACTTTTAAGATTTTCCGTAAATAGGTTGAATGAAGTCAGTATTTATGGACAAACGAAGCAAAACTGTGAAATTCAGAAAGGTTTGAACATAATTTCGAAAACAGTTTGCTCCTCATCGCACTCAAACTCTCGAAATAATTTTTGTTAAATATGACAAACGGAAATTTCTTTTAACATACACAAGATGGTATGAATTTGATTACAAGTACAACCGTAATCTTACTTTGTAGTAAACAGCCAGCTTATCCGTTTGTGGCACTCACTGTATTTTTATTCCATTCAAGGCCGGGATGTGATTTCCAAAGAAAATCTTTTTTGCAATTGTCAATAGAAATTGATAAAAAGCACGCATAAATCTTTTCGTGCATTAAAAACGAAAATTTGTCTGAGGTATCTTAAGTTGGAAAAACTGTACGTAAGGTGACTACATCCACTTCTAATACATTTAGTGCAACTTTCAATGTTATTGGAAAAAATTCGTTTATAAAAAATTTATATTCGGAATTATTTTTTATTATCTTGCCATCCTTTTCCAGTCCTATGGCTTCAACACACTTCTATTTCACATAAAACCAGTACATTTTCATATTGTCATTGCTTGAGTTTGCAGATTTTTGTAAAAATTATATTTTTCTATGCTGCTTAACAGTAATTTCTCAACTGAACTCTCACATGTCTTTACTTACAGTTCTAATTATACTGTTTTAATAGTTTAAAGGCACGCGACGTATGCTGACTTCCCGCAAAATGATTTCCATTACGTTTTTCAACTTACTACATGAGATAGGGCACTAACTGTACAAATGACTTGAACTACAGGCATTTCCTTTTTAAGATCGGCACGTGTCGACCACGGCTGGTAGATTTAATCTGTCCATATATCTTTACCTTGAGGACAAATAAGCACCGTCCAATCTTTGCAACCTTTTTTCGGGCATTTTGTCCGCATTAGGATAGGGCTTACTGCTAACATCAGCATCTGTGAACATTTTGGCACTAGGATCCATCAACTAAAGTCGTTTAGGGCTGAATCTGGCCCTTGGTTGTTAAGTAATCTGCGGTTTTTTTTACACATGAATTTCGCGGATGACAAAATTACTTTGCCAGTTCAAGAAGGTTCTAATTATTTACGCTTTTGCTTGTAATGGTTACGATATGTAGTCAAATAGGAATAACTATGCTAATTTTCGCTCAGAATAATAAGTTGCATGCTAAACTACGCAGGCATAAACTGCTGGTTTATTCTATAGGGAACCTTACTTGGTTACAGTTAACAATCTATGAAGCTAACTCTATCTCAAACTACCGCATTTACACCTAGAATGAATTAAACAGTCATAATAAAAAACAATTCTGGGAGGTTTTAAGAGAGGCGTTGTTTAGGAAAATGAGGAAATTTAGTTAGTAAATTTTCAACCCTGGATACCCAGGTCGTCGTCAGACTTGCAAAAATGTGCAAAGAACAATCAGTATTACAAATTTATGATGCAGTTATTATTTGGTCTAGTGTGGGTGCTAATTTTTGGTTGCAATTTGGGTCACATCGGGGTGGCCATAATTAGCAGTCGCAATGGGGTAATGGCTAATTGGCAACTGTAATTTAAGTCGGTCCGTGGTCAATCCAGTTCATCCAGTGTGGGCGCAAACGGTGGTTTACGATGCTACATGGTTGTCGGCTGAAGTCTTTTCCACCATTCTTTGAGGTGCTCGTACACTCCAGCCAACCCCTATATGCCGGTTGATGCACAAAAACATTTAAGTGCATTGCCTCAAGACATTATCAGACTTTTTGATGAGGCAAACTCCGACGATGCTTGTTTTCTCCCATGCAAAGCTGTGTCCTGTGTCAAGGCAATGCAAAGCCATTTTGGAAAAATGGTGACGTCTCTTCACTTCCAACTGTTTCTCGTGCATGCGTGTGGAGACGGATCTTCCTGTTTGGCCAAAATATACCATATCACAAGTTTTGCATGGGATTTTATAGATAATCTTTTCTTATTGAGGTAGCCAACCCTATTCTTAGTGTGTACCAGCCTTGTGCGTAAAGTAACCATTGTTTTGGGCACTACTTTTTGGTGGTTTTGCAAGTGTCTTTCAACTAGTGCAGACACGTTGCTTATATAACGAAGTATTCACCGTGTGTTTGTTCTGGGCAACTGAAAGGAACCATCTGGTTCGTTTTTGTTGGATTGTTGTTGTCTAATTGTCGGCGTACAAAGTCTCCGGATAATCAGTGCGGGAAGACAATTCAAACAGATAATTAAGCTCGTTTTGGTTGGTTCCTTTGTCAGAACAGCGTGTCTACCCTCGACAAAGCAATCTTGAGGCGCTTCTTTTTGTAAGAGATGGGGTGTTGCTCTTATAGTTAAGAATACCTTCCGTATACGTGTCTTTGTGGTAAAGGGACATCTGTAATGTTCCGTCAGTATTTGACTGCACGAGAACATCCAGAAATGTGAAGTTTGAAATTACATTTCTTGGTATGCCTGCCTTTCAGTTCAGGCAGTTTCCCACTAATTCACTGAACAGCCAGAAAAAATGTAGGTGATCTGTTTCAATTTTGCGCCCCATAAACGGCAAATTTTTTGGTATGCCTGCCTTTCAGTTCAGGCAGTTTCCCACTAATTCACCGAACAGCCAGAGAAAACGTAGGTGATCTGTTTCAATTTTGCGGCCCATGAACGGCTAATTTCCTAAAACACAACTACATTTAGTTATGTGCATCATTCTTGGACCTTTCATTTCAACTTTCTTCCAGACCACAGAACAAAAAGCTTTACAAGCGTCCTGTCTTTGATATGTTTATTAATGTAAGTTTTTTAGAGTTAAATGAATTCGCGTTAATCCTTACCTTGTGGAGAGTTCAAACACTAATTTGTGGATTAACTAGACACATTGGTGAGAAGTTTAGCCGTTTCATAAGCCGTTTTCATTGTAGGGATTTTTAAATCGCCAAACGGCTTCCTTGTGTTTTTGTATCCAGTTTTAAGCAGACCAGTTTTCTTCCAAACACCCTCTTTGCAGAGTAAATTCATGAATAAAATCTGCAAAAATATCACATTTACTGACATCTGACTATTTAAGAGGATTTTATTTCGAATACTTTGCAAACAACTGCATGAATAGTGCATACTTTTGATTATTTTGAATCCATATATTGCCGCTCATATCTACGGACGGAACACATAATTTTTGGAAGGCTGGTTCGCCTCGTTTATGACAGTCATCAGCGGAAGCCAACGGGATGCTTGGTAGGATGAAGTTGATTATTACTTTTTTCATGCAAAAGAGAGAAGAAAAAGGGAGGAAAGCGACGAAGGACAGTCAGCTGAGAAAGCTTACTCGGAATGCATAGATTGCAATTTATATTTCGGGGTGTAAACACACGCTGTAAACCGACTGTTTTACATGATTCCTCTCCTGACAAACACACGCACATTCTTTTGATTTAAATTAAGACACGCGCACATTCTTTTGATTTAAATTAAGACACAATCATTGGTGCAATGTGGATCGATCCTAGTAGACATTAATTAAATTATTACTTTTACGAGTGAGGAAAAGGTTAAGGAGGATGAAGAAACTTACTAAGGACAATCAGCTAAGTATGCATCTGCAGGGTGTATTGCATGCCATATGAGGCGCACATCCTGTATGGGAAAGTCGACTTGCAGAGGAATGTACTAGTGACTTGGATAGCCTTCGTTTTCTTTACTGCTCAGTGAAGTCACTTGATCGATTCGCTCAACAACCAGGAGTGCGTCAAAGATTAAAAAGAACAAGACATTATCTACATGTCTCATGTCTCTGATGACGAATCCGCGACGAAAATCGAAACGTCAGGCGAATAAACATATTGTCTCAGCGATCGAGTCTTCTACTTCTTATCAATTATCTCAATCTTCAAATGACAAGATTTTGCTTACAGGAGGTTCAGTACCATGAAAGAATGCATGAGCAAATATTAACTTCTGGTATAAAGGCTACTTCATACTACTTAAACATTCACCAAATGTAATGCTTATCGTTCCTTGCCGAAGGGAGAATAGCCGACGCCGTTTTATCATCATCATCACATTGTGCTTGCTTACACTGCTTTGCACTTAAACTTAATGAAAATCTTCTGTTTGGTTTTACACTACCGTACCTCAAAGATGTCTAAAGTGTCTATGAAACGAATTTTCACACTCAGTATTCCGTGATTTTTCAGTTGCATTTTGCATTCAAAGGACTGATTTTTTTGTCATATAAGCTCCAAATAGCATTGTCATGGAGACGTGATTTGTTTTCTTAGTAAACTTCTACTTGGACAACTTGCAGGAAGTATGACTTAACTTAAAGAATAGAAATTGGTTCTATGACCTACCCCTCGGTAAAAAAGGGCCTTCGTGAAATTGACGGCCTTGGGACATTTTCCAGGAAATTTCAATATTTCCACGTGCCAATCCTAGTGAAAAGGTAATCTTGAACACAGTTCTTCAACCAGTTGTATTGTAAAGTAATACCTGATTTTCCTGTAATTTAGCACAATGTTATCTATATACCGGACGACTACTGATAATGTGTTCTGACGTTAAACAGTACAACTGCATTGACAGATTTGTTTAACGAAGGTATATACCCTTATTTTAATTATGCACTTTCAAGAACACATAGTTTCCCCCAAAAAGTTTCATCTGGGATGAGCCATATGCATACTGTTGTGAACGGCTGGATTAAAATTTCGCAAATATATAAATACATCTGAAAAACGCGCATTAAAAAAAACAATTTTGCTTTGGAGTGTGTCTTTTTGTTTGCAACACAAAAGCTATCCTGCTAAAACCCAAAAAGCTAATAGCTGCCTGTTAAGTTCAGTAAATTCTTTCCCCAATCGGTTGCACCAAATCCATAAGGCAATTACTGTACCACCTTAAACATACACACTTGGCTGTGGAAAATTCTTAAGTTAAAACTTATTCAATTATATTTTCCTCTCCTATTAACGGCAAAGGAAGTTTGGCCCTTATATACATCCTCAGTCCAAAAAACCATTAATTTTGCCCGCAAAATCTCTTGTTTTCGGCGAAAGCAGATAATTTTTACACTTTTTCTGAGTATGCTGCTAAAGCTAGGAGGAGTTAGTTTACTTCATAAAAATGTCTTTTAGGAACAGACATGAACAGGCAGCAAACTTTCTTTCTTACTTCCAAAAAGTAAAATCAAAAGTCTACTTTCGTTTATTATCTGACATTTTGTTGTAGATAAATAAGCTTTTTAGCTTATATTCAAAACCAGGAGTAAAATTAAACATTTCTTGCACTAAAATGCATATCCCATGGATTCTATAACAGATTCTGTGACCAAACAACTGCTGAAAATAATATCCATGATCAAGAAGAAGGAACAATCTATTCGACAGCCATTCTAGAGATGTGTACACAGTAAACACATGTTTATCGCCGAAAGCGTTGGATGTTTTCTTCAAGCGGTGCCCAACATTCACTTGAAGGTCATTTTCCAAAATTTCCGATTTGCTACACATCGGATGTTCTGGAGCAAGTTTAAATGGTATGAACGGTTAGCTTGCTCTTGTGTTTCTCATGCAAATTATGTTCTTGCTACAATAAGAAAACCTTTAAAATGTTTAAAAACGTAACAAAACAATTTCTAATTCAAATCAGTTATGCAACTGGGTTGACATTTATCCATATAACATGTTTATTCGCTAACACGAACGTACACTGGGACTTCAGAAATCCCTGCAAGCCTCCAGA
The DNA here is from genome assembly GCA_036362985.1 of Ligula intestinalis. Classification (NCBI taxonomy): domain Eukaryota; kingdom Metazoa; phylum Platyhelminthes; class Cestoda; order Diphyllobothriidea; family Diphyllobothriidae; genus Ligula; species Ligula intestinalis. Next base: position 104,589,971 of record JAYGXS010000001.1, on the reverse strand, counting down.
ATGTCCACACAGTAGACAGGGCGCAGTAGATTCTATGCAACTGTCTGCACTCCGCTCGCAAAAGTGCTATTTCATGTAATACATAAAATTTACCAAAATTCAGAAATATTTTTTAGAAAAGATAAGTTATCATTAATTATGACTTAGGATAATGTCAAGTTAGTGAGCTAGCACGAGAAAGACGTTTTTCAACGAGCTGGTTTTAAACGCCCTGCGCACATTGCGATCTTCAAGAATGGACAATTTAAACGGCACTTTTTTTCTCTGCTTTTTGATGCCTCACGCAAAGCTTCTAATGCTAAACATTTCTGTGGAAATCCTTACTAATATAACACTTGAAAGAAAGTGTATTTTGGTCCAAATGATCAATTTTATATGCATAGATAATTCTGAACCGAACCCGCAATTATTTATGAATTAATGTTTTTTCAGATTGCAAGCTTCACATCTTTTGTGTAACAAAGATCATACGCATTTATTTAATTTTAAGATGGCGTTCTTTACGGCTCATGAATCTATGCATTGCGTGAGCATCATGTAGAAAAATAAGGCGCGTAATTCAGATATTGCCGATTACAATGCTTTTAAAATTTTAATTTCGCTGTTTACAAAAATAGCTCAATTATAAATTTTTAAAAGCAAATAAATTAGTCTCCAATACATACATCTTCACAAAAGCGCATTTTTTATTACAAGGTACCAGAAGATAACTTTTGCATGTTTACTATAATTTTTGTATGCATAAAATTATAAGACCGCCAATGGAAACTCCGATATATAGTTAGACCTTATTATTCATTTTTTACAAAGGGGTTTATTTGAAAGCAGTTTAAAGGACTTCTTGTAAAAGCCGGCATTTTGACATAAATAAAATAATTTTTTGATATGCCGCATATTAATTAACGGTAAGCATTATTGGCTTATCAAAAGCACGCTTTAAATGTTGGTTCATAAGAAAGTGCATCCAAATTACTCAAGTTACAACCAAATTTTCTCAGTTGGATATTCGGAACATTAAACGAAACACAGTTTGAGAAGTTAAGTGGTTTTCCCTTTGATCCCGACGCACATTACAGGACAAATTTGGGGGAAGTGGATTCTAATTAAAAATTGATGTGTCCGACTTGTCTTTCCTCCGCAATTGGTGTTTCGCTTTTCATGACTGGTATGCAAATGGGTAAAAAATGCTAGCTAGACTCGTTTAAGTTATCTATTCTTATTTCTTACTGCAGCATTGGGTACTTTTTCGAATAAGGACTTTCAGAAGAAACATCGAATATTTCATTTTTTCCATCCATATTTTACTGCTGAGCATTTTGATTTCACTCACTGTTCGATTCCATCCAATTTCTTTAATTATTCTAAATTCGTCATTGACCATACAACATTTAAAACTTAGTGTCTTTGAATTTCTTTTTCCTGCAGTTGAAATAATTTTGAAAATAGGAAACAGAGAGCAAAGTAACTTATTTTCGCAAAGAAAATAAACATAAAAAGTCTCATATTTTCCCCGCACTTTTAGCTTTTGTTCTTTTTAAAGGCTGATATTTGCAATTAGTGCGATGGCGATCACTATGACTCTCAGTCTGCGTTTTTAACTGAATTTCAGCCAAACGTACTGAGGTGAAACCTTGGATTTATGTCTGAAAAACATAAATTGCCCAGAGCAGTATTAAATATTAAGATAATTTGCAAACAGTCACAAATTCAGCTCCTTGGTACTGCTACGAACTTTCTAGTGAAAAAGGCTCTTGCCCGCTTCTGTGACAAGCAAAAGAATTCAAATTTAATATTTATATGGTAACTGAAATCCCATTTAATTGTTGCAAAGGATTCATTAACTGCGAATAAAAAAGCCTTTTTGAGGCATAAAAGACACTCGTGTACATTCTTAAAGAATAAGACGCAATGACTTAACTGAATTGGTCATGCCAACTTACAAACACAGTCTTTTTGATTGAGATTAACGCAACACATTGTTTTCCTATCACAAAAGATTAACGTTGTGGAACTCAGCCCTTAAAGTCACCCCATCTCCCATAACTGTATGCTTTCGCCAAAATTCGGCAAACGTATCTTTTTGTTTTTTTTTCTTGCCTCAAAGCAGTTCAAATATTGTGGACTGACTCTGCGGAAATTCTTCTAATTTAATTAAAACAAAACCTTTCTTTGTGAAGAATAATTTAAATTCTACCGTATGGCGAATGCAGTATGCAAAATGTCTCAATTTTTAAAATTTTGATTATTACTCGCATACCGGAAAGAACGAATTTTTACGAAAATTTCGAACTAATAATGAGCAGCATAAATCATATTAAATACTTCAAAAAACAATGTGTAGAGCTCAGTATTTTTAAGAAAAATCAAAGTTTTCCCAATAATACTCAAGTTTCAAAGACGTAAAAATAGCTATTCAGTAGAAAAATAAATTTTAATCTTAAAGTAAATTTAAAAAGGTATGTAACTTATTTCTTTATATGAAAAGAACTTTTCTTTAGTCAAAACATTTTATATATATTGATATTATTAGATTTTTATTTATTGAATATCATCCAACAGGAGTTCTCAGCTGCAGAACGGAACAAACGTCGTCAACTTGTTTCCGAAAAGAGGGAGCGGGCCAGCAAGGGCGAACAAAACTTGGTTATTTACAACAACCAAGTGATTCAACGTCCATTGTTCTCACCTTGGATAGGTCCGTTCCGGATAACCACACAGTCGGCTCAGTAGAGGGAGGATTGAGCCCAATCGAAAAACATACAGAGGCAGAACGAAGGGGAAAAACATTTGGTTATTTAGAACAACCAAGTGATCCATCGTCCACTGTTCTCCCTCAGGAAAGGTCCTCCCCGGATGACCGCACAGTCGACCCGGAAAGGGGCGGGGAGAACCTGACTGTAACAAATTCTCGAGCAAACAGAAAGTTAACTTTCATGTACACAAATGCACAGAGTATGCTTTCAAAGCTTGACGAGCTGAAGATTCATGCCTTTGAGTTATCACCAGATATAGTTTCTAATAACGGAAACTTGGCTGTCTGAACAGGTAGCCGACGGCGAGGTATCCATGCCTGGCTATCAACTGTTCAGAAAAGACAGAGAAGGTCGTCAAGGCGGTGGCGTAGCAACATACGTGAAAAATGGACTCACAGTTTTAGACAAAACGGATAAACTGGCGTGTACTTCCGAGGCCATCTGGCTGTCCATTAAAGTACCAGGTGCACCCAACCTCGATTTACTGACACTCTACCGACCACCGAGAAGAGAGCCAGTAGTGGATGCCTCCTTGCTAGAGGAGCTGGAAAAGATTACTGCCCGATCGGACATCCTGATTGTGGGGGACTTTAACGCGCCTCACATCGACTGGGGTGCGGCCTGCGCACATAGCTCCAATCTAACCTTCGACAGCTGCCTTCTGAGCATGACTCTGAAGTTATTTCTCACGCAACATGTCACTTTTCCGACAAGGATGCGCGATGGCCAACAGTCCAACTGTCTGGACCTCGTTCTCACGAAATCGCAGGACAGCATCGACGAAGTGTCATGTCTCCCACCACTAGGTAAAAGCGACCATGTTGTATTGCTATGGGAGTACTCGTTATTCTCAATACCGGAGAGACCCTCAACAGCCAGAAGAAATATTTGGCGAGGCGATTTCGATCGAATGAAGACCGAACTCACGCACGCCGATTGGGAAACTCTATTTTCTGGAAACATAACTGCGGACTGGGAAGCGTTCCGGACCACACTGCACGGACTCATCGACAACCACTGTCCAATTTCGCGAAAAAAGGTGAACACTAGACCGCGATGGCTTACGCAGGCCTTAAAAATAGAAGTGAACAAAAAGCGGAAGCTGTGGAAAAAAATGCTAGCAGACAGGACTCCTGCATCTGTCAGTGCCTACAAAACTCAGAGAAACCGGGTCAAGGGTCTTATTCTCAAAACAAGACGGGCTTTCGAAGCAGACTTGCTAAACCGGGCCACAGTGAACCCCAAACTGTTTTACAGTTATCTTAGGCAGATTACCAAAAACAAGGATCCGATACCCCTGCTAAGGACCGCCGAGGGAAGAGACTTGATAGATGATGAAGCGAAGGCTGATCATCTGTCGAAATTTTTCCGATCAGTCTTCACAAAGGAAACGGCATACGATCACCCCACCGACGACACCGAAGCGGATACAGTATTTGAGACTGTCCAATTCCCCGAGGCTGCTGTTCTTAAGGAACTCTTAAGCTTAAAAGAATCTAAGTCACCAGGTCCTGACAACGTACCAGCCAAGATTTTGAAGGAGCTCGCCAATGAGTTGGCCAAACCACTCTCTATGCTCTTCCAAACCTCCTTCGAAACCGGATGCCTACCAGTAGATTGGAAATCCGCGAGGATTACACCGCTATACAAGGGGGGAAGCCGGGTCTCAGCGAATAACTACCGACCAGTCAGCCTTACTGCAATCTGTTGCAAAATCATGGAAAAAATTATCAAGCAACAACTTATGCAGTTCCTGGAACAAAACCATCTGCTATCGGATGCTCAGCATGGTTTTCGTAGAGGTAGGTCCTGCGTTACAAACTTGCTCTACTGTTTAGAACGGTGGACTGAGGCAGTCGATAGTGGAAACTCAGTGCATGCTGTCTATATTGACTTCAAAAAGGCTTTCGATAGCGTGCCGCACCACCGCCACCTTTATAAAGTCAGCCGCATAGGAGTAAGAGGTAGGCTCCTTACGTGGATAAAAAGCTTCCTAATCGGTCGCTCGCAAACTGTCCACATCAGCGACAAACAGTCAGCCAAGGTTGAGGTTGAGAGTGGTTTTCCCCAAGGCTCCGTTCTCGGCCCTATTTTGTTCGTTATCTACATCAACGACTGTGTCCGCGAACTGGATTGCGGCATCGCCATGTTTGCCGATGATATAAAACTTTGGAGCGTAATTCGAACTGCGGCTGACGAAGTGCACTTACAGGAAAATTTAAATAGACTTAAAAAATGGTCGGCGGACTGGCTCTTACCGTTCAATGAGAGCAAGTGCACCACCATTCGAGTTGGCAAATGCGGTTCTTCAAACGGCACGGCTCACCGACTGAATGACATACCATTAAAGGAAGTGAAAGCCCAGAAAGACTTGGGAGTCTGGATCACACCCTCGCTTAAACCCTCCCTGCATTGCACAAAGGTAGCCAAGTCCGCGATGTCGATCCTATACCTCGTCAAACGAGCTTTTTCTACCTTCAATGAAGAGTGCTTCACAAAAGTCTTCGGAACCTTCGTATGAC
>JAYGXS010000001.1:104517438-104584296 GCA_036362985.1 Ligula intestinalis | reverse complement strand
GAAATATTTGGCGAGGCGATTTCGATCGAATGAAGACCGAACTCACGCACGCCGATTGGGAAACTCTATTTTCTGGAAACATAACTGCGGACTGGGAAGCGTTCCGGACCACACTGCACGGACTCATCGACAACCACTGTCCAATTTCGCGAAAAAAGGTGAACAGTAGACCGCGATGGCTTACGCAGGCCTTAAAAATAGAAGTGAACAAAAAGCGGAAGCTGTGGAAAAAAATGCTAGCAGACAGGACTCCTGCATCTGTCAGTGCCTACAAAACTCAGAGAAACCGGGTCAAGGGTCTTATTCTCAAAACAAGACGGGCTTTCGAAGCAGACTTGCTAAACCGGGCCACAGTGAACCCCAAACTGTTTTACAGTTATCTTAGGCAGATTACCAAAAACAAGGATCCGATACCCCTGCTAAGGACCGCCGAGGGAAGAGACTTGATAGATGATGAAGCGAAGGCTGATCATCTGTCGAAATTTTTCCGATCAGTCTTCACAAAGGAAACGGCATACGATCACCCCACCGACGACACCGAAGCGGATACAGTATTTGAGATTGTCCAATTCCCCGAGGCTGCTGTTCTTAAGGAACTCTTAAGCTTAAAAGAATCTAAGTCACCAGGTCCTGACAACGTACCAGCCAAGATTTTGAAGGAGCTCGCCAATGAGTTGGCCAAACCACTCTCTATGCTCTTCCAAACCTCCTTCGAAACCGGATGCCTACCAGTAGATTGGAAATCCGCGAGGATTACACCGCTATACAAGGGGGGAAGCCGGGTCTCAGCGAATAACTACCGACCAGTCAGCCTTACTGCAATCTGTTGCAAAATCATGGAAAAAATTATCAAGCAACAACTTATGCAGTTCCTGGAACAAAACCATCTGCTATCGGATGCTCAGCATGGTTTTCGTAGAGGTAGGTCCTGCGTTACAAACTTGCTCTACTGTTTAGAACGGTGGACTGAGGCAGTCGATAGTGGAAACTCAGTGCATGCTGTCTATATTGACTTCAAAAAGGCTTTCGATAGCGTGCCGCACCACCGCCACCTTTATAAAGTCAGCCGCATAGGAGTAAGAGGTAGGCTCCTTACGTGGATAAAAAGCTTCCTAATCGGTCGCTCGCAAACTGTCCACATCAGCGACAAACAGTCAGCCAAGGTTGAGGTTGAGAGTGGTTTTCCCCAAGGCTCCGTTCTCGGCCCTATTTTGTTCGTTATCTACATCAACGACTGTGTCCGCGAACTGGATTGCGGCATCGCCATGTTTGCCGATGATATAAAACTTTGGAGCGTAATTCGAACTGCGGCTGACGAAGTGCACTTACAGGAAAATTTAAATAGACTTAAAAAATGGTCGGCGGACTGGCTCTTACCGTTCAATGAGAGCAAGTGCACCACCATTCGAGTTGGCAAATGCGGTTCTTCAAACGGCACGGCTCACCGACTGAATGACATACCATTAAAGGAAGTGAAAGCCCAGAAAGACTTGGGAGTCTGGATCACACCCTCGCTTAAACCCTCCCTGCATTGCACAAAGGTAGCCAAGTCCGCGATGTCGATCCTATACCTCGTCAAACGAGCTTTTTCTACCTTCAATGAAGAGTGCTTCACAAAAGTCTTCGGAACCTTCGTATGACAGCACCTAGAATCCGCTATCCAAGCTTGGAGACCCTGGGCCAGGAAAGACATCAACATCCTGGAAAAGGTACAACGGCGCGCAACCAAACTTGTTATGGGGCAGGGCTCGCAGCCTTATGAAACACGGCTGTCGAATCTCAACCTCTTCCCTTTGCGCTACAGGCAGCTTCGGGGGGACCTGATACTAGCATTCCGCGTATTACGTCTTCAAGACTGCTGTCTTATATCAGGGGATTTTTTCGAATTAGCAACGACCACGAATCTGAGGGGTCATTCCCTCAAATTAAAGGTAACAGGGGCCAGGCTGGACGCTCGGAAACACTTCTTTTCAAAAAGGGTGGTCGGAGCGTGGAATGCGCTTCCTCAGGACGTTGTTATGTCGGAATCGCTAGAGGGTTTTAAGCGAAAACTGGATCAATATAGCAGTGCACGATGGATCGGAACTGACAATTTGCAATAACAATAATACTACTTCCAATTTTTCAGTAGTATTAGTTTTTATATCCATTCACGTTTGCTATTTATTACGCCCTCCCACGCATAGCCTCATGCGAAGGTTTCCGCGGTCTACCCTACTTGGCTATCTGCGTACCGTGATAACCCGCTGGCGATCTTATCAGCCAGACCTGCCGGTCTAAACGGTCACCCTTGGTTCGACCCAAAGCGGACTGTCGACGATCTGGACGGATGCCTCTGTTTTTCCAGTTCCGTGGCGGACTCTGCAATCAGCAAGGAAGAATCAGGACGTGGCTTCCACACGGTGATGATCCTGGGAACCTTTTCAATGCCCCCCCCCAGTGGGAACTCCCTTTTTTCTCCTAAATCCCACGCATTCCCCCCACAAGGGCGACAGTTTTTCTCCTAAAAATCCCTGAGGAGTTTTTTCACTGTCTGCTCCTATTTTCATCCTATGACTCAGGACAACTTGCCTCGCCAACAGTCTATGCAACAAATTTTTTGCTACCACTGCACATATGTACAAATAGGGCACTCAAAGGAATTTTTCCTACATACCCTCAATATACTGATACTGATACTGAATAAAGTCTGGCATCATTTTAATCGTTCTCAGTGTCTTTGTTGATAAATTAATAAATTGTGCTTCTGTTCAACGTTTACATCATAACCTTAATAATTAGATATAAATAAAGAGCCTTTACCGAAAAAATGAATTTTTGGATATAAGTTTTTATGAAGGTAGCCATATGGATCATATTTAAAAATGCCTCAAAACCGTAAATTAAATTATCCAGCATGCAAAATGTCCGCAAGATACCTCAGATATTAATATTACTACGATAAATAAATAATATTTCGATATTAAGCTATCTTTTTAAAATATGTTTGAATTGGATACTTGGCTGAGGAATATCTGTGTATATTAACATTTTCTAAGGTAATGTTACAGGGAATTTGGATAATTTTGACAATTTCTTTAATTTACCTAAATATTAACGATTCAGTTCGACTGGACATAAAAGAACGTACTTTGCTCTTCATAATAGATTATTTATTACATAAGTGCATGAGCAGTTATAAGCTTGTGAAGGCAAAAAATGGGCCATATATGTGGCCATTTTTTAAAATACCTATAATTCTTCTGTCTGTGTCATTATTAATAACGCATAAGTGTAACGTTTAGTTAAAAAAAATATATTTTAACGTGGCTAACATTCAATGAGACCTTCTTAACAGTACGTTTGTGGTAACATATGCGGACATTTTGCTTAAACGCCAAGGTGAGCAGTGCGGTTTAAACAAAAGACGATTAACTTTCTTGTTGCTGCATTTTATGCGTCAAAACTTCACAAGTCAGCTAAGCAAAATTTCTAAAATATAAATCTTTTTTGTTGCTGTAAATAAATGCGAAACATAAAAACTGGGCTTCACTCCCATTTGGGCAACTTCGGACAAAATGTTTAAGTTCTGGAAAGGGTAATTTTTCCACTTCCTTCACTTATTCTTGTTTTCTTCCATAGCACAATGCATATTAGTAAAACTGTTGGTACTGTCGTACGTTATAACATAGAACATTCTTTTCGTGATTAAGCCAAAATAAGTGCCTTATTCGCTCAATAACTTTAACTAGGATGGCAGTTTATCAAACTAAGGACGTAGTTATTGTATTAACTACATGCAGTTGATGAAAATAAATTGTCCACATATATGCCTTACTACCAAATTCAATTTTGTCATGAAATTTGCATGCAGGACTTCCCATACTATATATATCTTTAGATGAAAATCATTTTTCTGCATTCAGCGTATTGTAAAAAAATTAAAACCAACAATCAGGACAACATGGAATTCACAATAAAAGCGCTGCAGTAGGGTGTACTCAAGAAAACCTGTAGACCAACGAACGAAACAGAAAATTGATGCGGTTTATTTTAAGCCGATCATGGTGCCCACACATTACCATCCAACTGATTATGGTAACATTTCGAACGGTCTTTGGGATCAGCAACTCACCAAGACACTGAGACCATGATACTGGTTGCTTTCAGTATAAAGTTTCTGTTTAGGAATATTCCGTGGAACCAGACCCCAAACAATCTGGTGATGACTATATTTCCCATCGGTTTACTCTGTACTTAGCAATTTTACAGAAGAAAAGGCTACGATAATCAGTTCAAGAAAAGCCTAATCCGGCCATATAGTTAACAAATGGTTGCATTTTCGAAGTACAACCTTTGCTCTATTTGCTGTGAAAGTTAAGCTTCAGAGGCCGGAAATGTGGTTGGATAGGTAGTCTGGAAGGAGATAAAAGCCGAAAATACACAGAGCGATTGACTGACTATGCAGTTATCGAATAGGCGCAGAGTCCTTAGCTATCGATTTAAATTTCATTTACTTCTCTGTCCTCGGACTGTGGCGCAGCGAAGAGACTTCGTTAGGTTTTCAAGAAAAACTTCTTGGGAAAATGGAGAAACTTTATTCAGTAAATTTCCAACACTGCACCCCCAAGTCGTCGTCAGACTTTAGAAACTGTATAGCAAACAATTAAAATGTCAAAAGTGCTGGTGCAATTAAACAGTCATCTAGTATGGGTGCTAATTGGCAGCTGTAGTTTGCGCTTTTCCGTGGTGGATAGAATTAGCATTTAAAATAGAGTAATGGCTTATTAATTAATTTGCGTTGGACCGGGGTCAATCCGGGTCAGCCGGCGTGGGTGCTAAGTTAAGTTCTTGCTGGGCCGTAGTGATAGGCTGTAGTCTCTTCCATCTTTTTTGAGGTGCTTGTATACCCCATCCAACTTGAAACGTCGTTAGATGCGTGAATCTCCGGAAGACATGGCCACAAAAAATTTTGAGCCTTTTTTGAAAGGGCGAACTCCCACGATGCGTGTTTTGTCCCATGCAAAGGTGTGTTATGTGTCAGAATAATGCATAGCCACTTCAAACATATGCTCACGTCTTTTCATGGCCGATTGGTACTTGTGGATGCGTGTGGAGACAGGTCATCCTGTTTGGCCAAAATATATTTAATCGCATGCTTCGTATAGGATTTTGTAATTTCAAAGTAAGATTCTTGATTCTATTTAATTGAGAAGATTCTAGAGTACTCAGGAGGCTTTTGCGGAGTCTAACTGCGTCATGTTGTTCTACCAAGACGACAGCCTGATCTAGCCAAATTGTGTCCTTAGGTGAAGAGAAGAGAAATAGAAGAAGGGGTTTTTCTGCGTCAAATAGTAAAAATTGGCCAAAAAGATATTTCGTCTAAAAAACCGAACCAATTTGATAAATTTATTTAACCAAATTGTTAAAGACTCGGCAGTTTCCTTGGGATTAGCAACCACACCAGCCATTTTAAGTATTTCGTACAACTTAAGCTCTAACCAACTAAATACGGGGCCCTTTCGGAAGCTGTGTTTATAATCCAACTCGGTTCAGATGAAGATGCCAGAAGGCAAGAAGAATATCAAAAGACCAGCAAAAATGCTGCATCTATCCCAGTCTTGATAAACGTTAGTTGGGTTTTGGTACGACACTGAGGAAACCAAAAGTTCATCGATACTTTGATTAATGAGAAGAGTTTGACAAAGCCAATCGCTGTAACGTGACATGGCTCACCTTAGGGCAAGGGAGTTTTAGGACCTGTTGAAATGCTTTATGCGAACACCAGATTTTGTTGGCCATTGGTTCTGTCGTCACAGGTTTCCCTGACACAGGAACTTGGAATATTTTCCTGGAACTGTATTGATCACCCGGAATGATTGTTCAACGTCCAACTGGTATTCGATGCCAACCAAATGATAGACTGCCCTTTCAGACCTTTTTTACGTGCACATACGCTTCACTTGCTCTTGTGGGTCAGGTCATATTGGTCCTACAACTAGGCGCACGTCCAAACAGAAATGACAGGACTCTTCAAGTTGGTAAAATCAAAGTATAAAAACGCCATTTACAGAAAAGATGTTCTTTAGACCAAAATAGGTAAATTTAATCAGTGATCAGACTGATTCCACTGCTCGTCTTTAGACTAGCGAGTGCCGCAAAATACAGACCAACAGATAGCAATGCTACCAATCAGCTGTCACTCCATATGACTAGTCTTTTTCTGCACGCTTGAAATTTTAATTGTTCGTCGCATATTCTCGCTTGTCTGGAGATGAGCTGGTAAACCAGTCTTGAAAATTAACTAATTAAATTTACCTTTTTGCTCCAAAGAACATCTTTTCTTCAAATTACATTTTTTGGGATGCCTGATTTGCAAGAAACGTTCTTGATTCGAGCAGTTGTGACCTACTCGCTGGCCAGTGGCAACTTAGTACCTGTCAATCATCCTGAGTCAATTATAAACTGTCCGAAAAGCATTCCAAGTTCCTGCGTCAGCAGACACGGCAGAAGCATTTGCCATAGTATTAGCTGATCTGATCACTTTAACACAGCCTCTTAGGCTCCTCTGGTCCAAGATGAGTCAGACATGCATGCTAACACATGACATATCGCGTCACAGCCACGTCAAGGATATACGTCGTTTTTTTAAAACACACTTTTCCGCTCCTCCCCTCCGGTCCGCCTCTAAGGCCTTGACAAAAAATAATTATAATATTTGACTTCTGCACATCCTCGGTGCTCCCCCCCCCCCATACTTCCTGCTGATTGGCTGATTTCATTTTTGCTATTCTACCTTCAATTCTCTTACTGCATTGTATTACTGTACTTGCGCAGAAAATTCTGAAAAGAACAAAATATTAATTTTTATAAGTCGTGCTATGCAAGAGTGGTCAAAAGTACGCTTGACTGGAGTTAAAATGCATATCCTTAATTGTTTCGAGTTGGGCTACTTCTACAATGGCGTTACAATTTACCCAGCCCTACAAAACAATAGCCAGTGTGTAAAGAAGTTTTGTTTTATGTTTGTATTTCAATTATCATCCCTCGCACGTCACGAACTTTTCAAATAATTTCCCCACAATGGCCATTCTGCATGTTTTTATGTATTTTTTTCACTCCCTTCATTCATTAAGAGTATCTAGTTAAATATTACTAAGCTGACCCAAATGCCTGACGTAGAAGTAGGAAGTGCTTGTCCGGATGGCCTCAACGGCTTTGTAGATTATTAAAATATATGCATTATGGCAAAAATCATCTTCGTTTTATTGGTTTATACGTTAAGTTATGCTGCCAAAGTATAAAACTCGTAACAAAGCAGTCAAACAATTCTCATAGGTAGGATATACTGGTTGCACGAGCCACCGTTTGTTTAAAAGAGTATGAGAACACATTCCACCATGGTTTCAGAAGGGCCGAATAAAGGACATTTACAGTTTCATTCTAGAGCAACCGGTAGGCTGAGACCCTCGTTTTGCTGCCATAGAGGCCTTCCGAGTGATTTACATGGTGCTCCCAAGCTATTTTAAATTCATTGAACAGTGTCTATTGGCTACGGCAGAAGCGGTAGCCATCAGACCACGCCGATCGGTCCAATGCGCCCAAGATCTTCATCGTGGCGCAGCAGTTATCATAGCTTAAATTCGCCGATCCAAAGGCCCGCACATTATCAGTTTTCTTGGCTACCGTTCCCCCTAATGCTGACCAGAATTTTTAATCCTATTATCCTACCCTCCCCCAACTATCCTGACAACTGCAGTATTTCCTCTACCAACCCGCATATTGTATTTGATAAATTACGTGCCTGACGATAATTTATCGAAAAAAAAACTATGTTTGCCAATTTATCTTTTGAAAATTTAAATGGCAATTTTCACAACTGCTCATGCATAAGCGAAGTTGCACCAACTACCATGACACCAAATAAAAATGTATTGAGTTCATTATTTTTATTGGTTCACTTGACAGAAAACGATATGGAGTGTTTGCAAAGGTGGAATGTATACTAAGCAGTAGCGGATAACCTAAATGTCATGAAGATTGGAAACATCCGATGACCTCAATAAAATGTAAACAATGCACCATATTTTTGACGGCAAACAAATGTACATGACTTCTTCTCCACGTATCGTTTAAATAACATTAATTATGATCCACGAAAAGGCCAAATTCAAAAAAAACTGCGTGATTTTTATTAAAGTCCGCCTATGTCACGCAAATGATTCGTATTTGATCGCTATCTGCATCTTAGCTACATTTTCCAACAAACACCTCGAGCGTTGAGTTGTCCTTTGACTGCCACTGTTCCTTATAATTCGCTTACTATGCATCGGTGACTCTCATGAAAAAACATCGTATTGAGGCATTTCTGCAAAAAAATATCATCTACGGGTTTTTCAAGGCCTGCACAGTTGACGTATATATTTGAGTTATTCCCACCTCTAAATATTCCTGACGTGTAAGTTATTTCGACTAAATGGGCACGCCAATAGAGGAGAATATACGAGTTCCTGGCATCAGTTCCGAAGAAGAAGATGCGATCACTGGAACAAGGACTTTATTTTTCTGACGTTTCAAATTCCGTCGGGAATCCTTAGTCATAGTTCATCGTAAACAGGTCCGAGACATGCGCAGATAAGGGGTGCATGTCTCAGACCTGTTTACGATTACCTATGAATAAGGATTCCCGACGAAATCCAAAACATCAGGAAAATAAAGTCCTTGTTCCAGTGATCGCGTCTTATTCTTCGGAGTTGAAGTTGCGCACAGGCCGAAGCAACCATCAGGCGCTGGGTCATGAGTCCGAAAAACCCACTGCCACGGCAGGAAACAGCTGGAGTCGTTCACCGGATCTGGAGTAGTTATCGACAAAGCAACTACGTCAGAGAAACCAGGAGATTACTCCAGACGTGAATGGCCAAGCATGTAGCGGCGGTGAAGAAGAAAGACGTCAACTCCCAGGTTGCAGCTCACTCAACGGGACCCGGCCATATTTTCAAGTTTGAAGAGGCCAAAATCCTCGCAAGAGGGGAAAACCACGTGAGCCGCGAGCTGCTCGAGTCAGTGTTCTCAGGCTTCCAGTCCATCAACAAGCGCAACGATTTAGCATTCCCATACGGTGTACTGAAAAATGTCCTGAGCAAGGGAATCAGTCACGTGGGAAGGACTGGGCGCCACTCTGACGACAGCGGGCGTAATTGTCGAGCAATTATCAAACCTGCATCCGACGCGGACAAGAACGCTGTTGCAATTAATGAGCAATCACCGGACAAATAAAGACCTCCAGTGATGGCTACAGGAACGGACAATCATAGATGACACGCGTTCAATGGCCTCTGAAACGTCCCGGTTTTGATTTCCTTTACCATCGTTCTTTGTTTGTTTTTAGCATAAAAAGTTGTTTGCAAACATACGTGGATATCTATTTTTGAGGAATGGGCGCTATAGGATTTTATGTTTGTCTATATTCTCGACCCCGTACAGCAATGTCTTTGAATGCGGTGATAAAGTGCCCGGACGCAACTGCTTTTATGGGAATGTGGACAATTGCCGCTGCAAGGCAGAATCCTCTCCGTGTTTATCGCTTTACGAAACACGACACTCGGAAGGGCTTCATCCTTCTACCTCATTAATTGCCTAGATTGCCGCGCCAACTACCGTGGTATGAGCGATAAACGTTGGAGAAGGCGTATGCACAAAAGTACTTTTTAGCCTAAAGCAAAAGGATGTGTGATCGCGAGTCTTCATGCACAGTCTAGAAGGTGATCATCTGTTCGACTTGGACGGTGCCCGAGCGTTAGGCAGACCTGATAGCAAACTGAGAAGTCAAGATTGGCAAGCATATGTTAGCAAACTGGAGTCGAGGCCGCAGTATCAACCCACCTGTGCCATAGGAGGCCGCACTAGAAGGTGTCCAATGACATGAGAAAACGATGAACTAACCACGAGCAAGCAGGAGGTGCCTACTTTAACTCATTAATTGACCCAGTTGCCTATCTCCGATGATGGACTCGAGCATAAGTGCGAACTTCTTGACGAATATACATTCTCCCCCAGAGACCACCTTTTGCCTTCCTTCCATTCTTACAGCCGGGGTCAGCATCTTTGCCTATATCCATAAATGTCTATAAAGTATGGGCTAAAATTCCTGCAACATGCCGACGTATGCAAAAGCTTGCTATTCTTTCATTAATGGATATTGAGTGAGCTTGTAAAACTGATTATTGTATGGCCTGTGCTGAACTTGTTTCAGGCACGATTGGATGCCCGCTTTTAATGAACTTCGTTCTGACCACTAACAAAACGCACGTACATTAAAAAAGTGGCTACATAAGTAGTATGCATTTTTATCATTGATTATCACTGTCTTTTTAAATTCAAATATATTCCATGGAAATCTTACTCGAAATAAAATATTTCTGATACTCGTTAGGCAGAAACTTACGCCTTCTTTAAATTTTATACTTAAGAGAAGGGTGTCCTTCTGTTTAGAAGAAGTTTCGTATGATGAGTTTTTTTAAGATTGTGAGGTGTTCGTTCCTTATACATCACATCTATCAATTTTTTAATGCTGCTTATAATTTATACAGCATATCCTACATCTGTTGCAATATTTTATGATAACTTCATAAGATCTTCTTCAGACCATAGGCAAAAACGTACTTTTCATTGAACATGATTTATGAATTCAGGTGTAGCTGTTGGTAGGTTTAAAATGCATTCGGTAATTTAGAAACCTTTTTAAAACCAAAAAAATACCCTTTTTGAGTATAAAATTTAAGGAAAACGAAAGTTTCCACTACATGAGTATAAGAAAAGCTTTGTTCGTTTACCTTTTCCATGGAATATAGTTGAATCTATGAAGACAGTTAAAAGCAATGACAAAATACATACTTATTAAATAGCCACTTTTTAACAATCTGTACGTTTTATTAGTAGGTAGAAAGAAGTTCGTTAAAAAGCCGACATCCAGTCTCGACTTCAGAATAGCCTTTATGATAATAAGTATTGAAAAACGTAAGGATGTTCAGCGAATGAGTATCAATTTTTTCGCATATGTCCGCATGATGCACGAACTTTAGCTCGTCCTGTATGCAGAAGGGCATTACTGACAAGGACGAAAAAGGTTTAGATGGCCATTTCAGGCCAGCCATACCCAGACCTTAGTGGTATCCCAGGTATTCCACGCTCACGTGGGATAGCACTTGTGTCCGGATATGACTAGCTGATAAGCTAGAAATTGTCATCCAAGTCTCGCTTGTCTTTATTTGTAATGTCCTTCTGCCTATATCACTAGCCACTTTGCGGTGTAGGCTCGAGTGTGAGCTCAAAAGGCACCATGGACGGATAAGTGTGTCCTGTAACTGATCGGTGTACGCCTATCTGCCAATATATACCTATATGTATACAAAAGAAGACAATGGTTCGTGCTGACCCTTCATGATATATTGTGCAGATTTTGGCCTGTAATCTGCCGAAAAGATGGTATCGGAAGAGCATGTTTCGAAGTAACGTCAGCGGTGTCCAACAATGAGGGCATATTTTTTAAATCAGGTCCTTGCGCATCAAATGCTTGTGATTCAAGAATCTTCCTAGAAAAAATTACCTTGACTGAGAAGACTCGTATCCCTCCAGAGAATACTGATAATTTGCAGTTGATTTTAGAAATATTATCCTCAAAATAGCAACTGTACCATTTCCTCACGTTTATCCTGAATTCTGTTCCATGTTACGATCATGCGGGTAAACTGATTGACGTGAACTGCTCGTATTTGCGGCAGCAACAACTTTTATTTTAAAAAATATTTATTTCTATTAACAGCATGGTGCAGTTACCTATATATTTGCGTAAGTATAATGCGACTTTGATTATCCGCTTGGTTAGAGGTAATTTGTACACAGATGTAGTC
This sequence comes from Ligula intestinalis, assembly GCA_036362985.1. Lineage (NCBI taxonomy): Eukaryota > Metazoa > Platyhelminthes > Cestoda > Diphyllobothriidea > Diphyllobothriidae > Ligula > Ligula intestinalis. The sequence goes on along the minus strand of JAYGXS010000001.1, from coordinate 104,572,408 downwards.
ACTATGCTAATGGAAACCTTTGGCACTTAACTGCTGGCTTCCCCTCTACCAAGGAATATTTCCGTCTGGTGTGCTAATTACTTAATGGGCGGAATACAGATCGTTATTTTCCTGAAATCTCATCTGCCGTGTCCAAGTTGTTCTGATGGTTGCTCAACCACCTAGCTTGGTCTAAGAAAAAAGCAATGTGCGGAAGGATTACATTCTTTGGTGTAGCTAGCACGCGTTTGTAAAGGTATTTCGGGCGTTGTGTTCATGCCTGATAGATGACCCGAAAGCTCTCACTTCCGTCAACTTTTTAGTTTGTATTTATTTAGTGTGCTAGAATAGCACTGGAATTTGATCGGTTTTCCTCGTCGTTTAGCCAGGTGGCAAGGTGTTTACTTATACTCTTCTACAGACGCTTCATGTATCCTTCAATCTAGACTGTTCCATAGAAATAAGTTAATTAATAAAATAAACATAGATATGGACGTCAAAGATGCTCCGTTGTTATCCCTCAGCTTAAGGCAGAGGGAGTTTGCGAATAATATGCGCAACTTTGCCATTGGGCAAGCGTTCATGACGGTTTCTCTTAGACCTTGACTATCTAATTCAATTGCTCTGTCTCTTGAAAAAGGCAGTCTCATAAACAATTCTTCCTTTTTAAAGTTCGGCGTATATTCCTGCAGTTTAAATTTTAAGATGTCAAAAACAGCAGGATTTATTGAATCCATGAAATTTCGAGAGAGCTCTTTAGCTGCTTCCTCTCAAACGAATAAAGAAAATACAAAATTGAATTGGTACAAAAAGTTCCAAAATATCATAGGGCATACTCACGAAGGCTAATTAATAAAGAATTGAATTTAAGGTGAAAAAGTAGGAAGGATGTTATCAAGGCAAAGCTTGGTTAACCACACGCTACAACTAATTACATAAATCAGTTTTTCACTAACGTATATAGCCTGTCTTCAGTTGTTTGTACTCGAACGAGTTCTCTGAAGGAAATTTTTGGGACCACAGAATATCCCGTATCTAAAAAGTGTTCTGTAATGGAGGAAGGATGGTTTTATGTTCCTGTTTAAATAACCAATTAGGCAAGTGCTCCGTGGCTCTGGCTGCCAATTGGACCCTAAAACTTCCTTCTGAGTAATTTTTTGACAATGAACAACTCATATCTTGCACAACTTGAAGGCAGCCTACACACGGCGGTCAAACCCTGATCTTTATAAACAGTTGGAGCATGTGTTTGACCTAGCTTTTCCTTGGTAGCATACGACCCCCAGATTTACACAGTTCTCTGCCCAATTTTTCGCCTTAACTCCTTTTGCTCTGTTTTTCTTGCACCTTGCTTTAACTCTTTTTATTCAATAGCCTTCGTGACTATACCCTATGACATTTCAACTTTTTTTATCAATTCAATTTTGTATTCTTCTTACTCGTTACTTTTATCAGGAATAAGAGAGTAAGCGGCTGCAGAGCTCTGTCGAAATTTCATGGATTCAATAAATCCTGCTGTTTTTTCCATCTAAAAATTTATACATGGAAAACTTTGCATTTAAAATCCTATGGTTAACTTTGAAATTCTATTTGGCAAACATATTGATTCAGCCATTGTTCCTCGGGCCTGTAAAACTACACTCAGCATGAAAATAGTAGAGTTTGACGCAGTTAATAAATTTCTTCTGATTAAAACTGCTCGTTTTAATACCGCTCCCATGGCAAGCTCAGCATGTACAAGTTTGTGCTGTGGATTGAATACCACTGTCAAGTCCATGGAGTAAACAACTCTCACCATGGGAGCGGGTTGACATGCAATCGCCACCTGGCGTCGGCTTTGACCACGAAAGTGAGAATGTCTGCAAAAGGGTCTTCGGAAAACACTGCACTGGATTTGCTAGCCGTAAAGCCACTGTGTCACTTATTGCTACCACTTGTTGGCTTAGGCTGGTATCTAATAAACAACCTAAAGGTTTCGTTTGTATTGACTGGGTGATTCGTGAGTAGAGGCAAAATTTGGCATCCCAATATTTGTCTTAAAATTGTGATTACGGTGAACGCAACCATTTCTTCTTCTGGGTGATTTGTATTGACAAAGGGTTCGAGCACAGATTTTGAGATTGTCTAGTTTCACCTTTAGGTAACCAGGCTGGTATGTGTTCAGCTACCATTTTTTCCAGGTGCCTTGATATTCGCTCCCTGTATCCTGCTCCACGGAAGCAGGTGAAAGAATAAATTCTATCGATGTGGCCTTCAATATTTTTGGATTTTAGCTCATATGAAGATGGTCTTGCTTATCATGTTTAAAAATCACTCATAATCTTAAAGCACACTCTCGAGCAAAAAAACCGCAACTGAAGACCGATAATGTTTTTTTGTAAACTTTATAAAAAACTTTTGTAGTAGTTTACTTAATTAATAAGCACTTAAATTAGGTATGCAGCTGACCAATATCTGTAAATGTTACTTGTTCTAAGGTTATTTCAAACAAAAATGGAAAACCTTGACATTTTTTATTTAACTGAAAATAACCGCCACACGCTTGGCTGAAGATGAAAGACTTTTTGTATCGTTTAATGTCGAAATATTTTTTTACCATATTTGATTACTTTAAGGCTCTACTATTAACGTGAGAATGCAAAAATTTTGGCCGAATATATACGAAAATTTTGATATAGACGTTAATTTTCTGCCTTCTCCTTTTCTTAATAACTCATCAGTGAAAATTGCTTTGTACAAAAAGGTATATTGTGTCATAATATAGATTTAATAAGATCGCTTTTAGTTTCATCCTCACAATAATGCACGTGCAATTTTGGATACCATCTTTAATCATAAATACAGTAAAATAAGAAACGGTCAAAATATTCCTTACAGTATTTTGAAAGCCGACTTTTAAAATTGGCAAAAAAATATTTTTTAGAAGCAAAATTACTCCTTCTTTCTGAAAACAATGTGATTATTTAAACATTATTTTACCTAGTTTCAAAATTTCTTACTTATGTTATGTGTTACCCATGGTTTAATACATAAAGATAAAAGGTTTGGTCCTGTCGTACTTAATTGCATAAGACATTCTGTAGATATCAGGCTACCTTCGATTTCGCCAACCCTAATGCCTATTACTGTCAATATCGTGAACTCAGCAGGCATTTTTACTTAAAAAGAGGCTTTTTTCGTATAACATCCACTCATAATATTAAACTAACATTACCAGATCTATGCCAAACTCGCAAGTTCCATTTCCTAATGATTTTTGCAGGGCCTCTTAGCCATACTGTAACTGAATGGTTGAAAATTCTATAAGTGTACAAGTAAATTTGGCCTTTAAAGGCAAAGCATTACTTCCAGTTAGTCAACCAGTTTTGTCGACATTGACAAGTCAAGCTCACAAATATATCCTTTTTTTCGTTTTTATTATCGATATCAGGTAGACAACGGCTGAAAAGTGAAGTTGTGTCCACTTTTTTGAAAGATCTGTATAGGTTAAATGCCTTCGGACCGAATGCATTCCGATTTAGGTCGAGTATACCCAAATGATCAATTTACTTATTTTTAAAAGATTTGCTAACCTGAATTTATGTTCTACCTTGAACCTCAGAAAAATATTTTAATCAAACAGATACAGTGCATATCAACCAGAAATCGAGAGGCGTTTAGGCCCTCAGCTTATTTGCCGTTATCGACCAGTGGAACTGGGGCCATAGACCGAGCGTTTGATTCGTTTTGTCTGAGTTATATCTTTTAAGCGTTTAGCAAATGATGATTCGGATGACCAGGACTTCTACTTGCAGGTTTATTTGTCTTGCACGTAGGTTTTGCCGATATGCCAGACCTGGTTTTTGAATTTACGCATCTGATATATGAGTATATGTGGAAGTGAAAGACCCAAATAATTTTATCATATCAAGGATAGTGTAAAAAGGCTAGTTTGAAAGAGACAATGAAGTCAGCAATGGTATTACTTTCAAACGAAATATCTCTGATACAGTAGATCATAAGTAAAAATATGAATATCAATGCTTTGGATTGTCATTCTTTTTCTTCTTTTTTACGGGTCACTATGCTCACGTTTTATATCTGAATCTAAATTTAAAATGTAAGCATGCTCTGCAGTGGGATTTTTAATAATAAATCCACTTGGGGCAACTGTTTTTTTCTTCTTTGGTATGTTTATTTACAAAAATCTTCCAATATTCGCTATTTGTAAGCCTTCCCCCTAACTGCCATCCAAAGCATCCTATCAGAATGCAAGCAAGTGGCCAATGTAAAGTACTCACCACATGTTTACATTATGTACGCATTAGATAGGATCAGGATGTGTCGAATTATCTTATACTATAAACTGAAAGATGACGGTAGCTTCTAGAAAGCTTAGAAGACTGCCACGCTATTTGGCAGTGAGAAAAGTGCCAACATAAATTAAGTTACAGGGATCATTACCTGGTAAGCTGCTTATTTGGAGGACGGTGTGACTTTAGTGTTATTGAGTGCTTTTTGAATTTCGAAAAAAGGACAAATAACATTCAAACAATCACAGCTGTAGGGGTTTTTGAAAGAAAACGAAAGTTTGTCTGTGCGTGCGCGTAAATGCGCAATAGCTGGAATGCATTCGAAATTTAAATTTTTGTTTTCTGTTATACGAAGCATCTAGGTATTATCTTTTCAGAACCCTTCAGCGTCAGTCGACTGCATAAAGCATTGCAAGACGTTATCATAGAATATGGTAGATGTCCGCAGCGTCCTTTAAAATATTCAAAAGCATGAGCATATAAATTATAAATTGAGGTTTTTTGGCAAGGAATACATACAGATGCTTAAGAGCAGTTTAATCATTTGGGAACATTCACTGACCTTATAGTGACTAACCGTAAATAAACCTTGTAATGATTTATGAAAGTACTAACTCTGATGCTTACTTTATAAGCAGAAATGCAATTATGTTATTACAGAAAACATCCGTCTCGGAATATACGATTGCGTAAATCATCAACGGCATTTACATTCTTGCCTCCATATATCAGTTTTGGAACAAAATATGGTAATTCATTAAAAGAGTCTAAAATACCGCGCAAAATACATAAAGAGTGTCCCAGAAAACTCTTTTACATATTGAGCATAACTTTTTACATGGTGTTCACTACAATTGTATTGTTCAATGTGTAAAAATATTCACCAGTATAATTTTATTGTTCTCTCATGAAATCGCATTATGCAACGTTTTTATTGGAAAAGTAATATCGCAAGATAAGCCCATGCTCTAAATGAAAATGATGTAGACTAAAGAGTGCAGTAGTGCGTGTTGTATTAACAGCAATGTATAGAAAATGCAGAAGTGGACGTCAGTTTGAGAAAATGCAGGGAAAAAATTAAAATAATACTTGTGAATATTTTACATTCCTGAAATAATAAAATTATAGCTAACACCCAGTTTACAGTTATTTAAAAAGTGTTTACATTTTATTGAGACACCCTGTATTTCCCTGAGGAAGATAATTTACTTAAATAAACTTAGGTCCTTTGGTAGAGTTGCTTAATTAAGTTGACCCACTTGTGAAAAAAACTCGTGGCGTCGGAGTTTTATTTCCGCGAGGATAAAAAGATACTAAGGGTCTTTAAAAATAGCCCATGGCTCATATCAGTTAGGCTTTGAACTTCGCAGTCAAGATTCACTGCCGTTATATTGAGCGGACTGCAACTGAATGATGAACGTTCACCTGACCAATACCAGAACTCATCTTTCCCGCTGCGCCTGGGGTCTCGACAGAGGCCCTGACAGCTGTAGCATCTTCTTGTGAACGCAGATCGTGTCGCCAACAAAGACAAGGGAGACTTCAATGGCCATTTCTGGTTTATTAGCTGTCGTCAGCCAGTCATACCCAACCCTAAGTGATGCGAAACCCGAGGCTAAAAGTCGCGACCTTTTGGGTCAGAGTCAAACGCCCTTACCCTTCGAGGCTCGGGTGAGACGCCACATGGGTCTGGATATGACTGGCTGATGACAGCTTATAAGCCAAAAATGACCATTCCAGTTTCCCTTGTCTTTGCCAGTTATGCTTTCTGCCTACACTACCAGATGGAGCAATGCTTAAAAGTACTTCTAAAAAAACAAATTACCGAGTCCATCTTGGTACTTGGTTTTGCTAGACAAACACCCGGGTATGCACTTTTTTCTGCGCGCATATTTTGATAGATATTTCTACAAGCACAGGTGCAGTGGTTTTTCTGGGAGAATAAGATATCGGATTCTCTTTCATTGAACGTTCCTGGTTACAGAACTGGATGAGACATGGTAAAATAGACAGGTCTTACCCTGTACAGCAACAACATTGGATTTACGAAAATTTCTACACGATTGGCCTTGTAGGACAGTTGGCTACAACGTTGACTGCACTGAAGCCTTCCTTTTGCTGCCACGAATTCGAATCCCTCCGAGGTCTCCGACATTTTCAACACTTGGTCAAATTAGTTATTTAAATCTGCTAAATACTTTACAAATTTTAAGAAGGTGAAATATGCCCGTATTCTTGCCCTGGTCCGTAAATTCATTTTAACTTAAAACTGAATACTAAGCTTAAGCCTGAACCCAACATTAACGCTGATCTTAACCCTAGCCTGATTATTTCTCACCCTTCATTTGGTAACCGTAAAGATGGTAACCTTCCCCTTATCCTGTGGTCATTAGTTTGGTTTAGTTTTTAGTTTATTGTTCAGTTTGTTTTAATCTAGTTAAGTTTAAAGTTTAGTAAGCTATCTTCAAATTAAGATAAACATAATTGGACAACTAATTTATACTAAATTCATCTAAAAAACTATGCTGAGCTAAATAAAACAAATTAAGTAAACAAATAGACGAGGGAAAACTCAGCTGCTTAATTACCCTCACTCTTTTCCTCCCCCTCCCCCCTTCCCTAACCTGACGATTATATAATCGCTGTAATTAATTGTTCAACTTTATTGCTCATGTCATGTACTGGCCTGACGATGAATGACTGAAAACGATCGTTTGCCAACACGACTTTTCATATCAACTAAACTGAAGATAAAAAATAAACTAAAAGAATTAAAATTAAATTAGAACCACCACTCCCACAAGGCAGAAATCTGGGGTAAGGGATATCAAAATGGACGATAGTTTAAACCTTTTTCCTAGCCTTAAACATATTGCAATAAAGTGCAAGTCCAACTGCATTACGACGCACTCCTACGCCCGTAAATTACCCTGAATGAAAAAAGGAATTTCCTTTTCCCTATGCTCTGCTTACAGTTCATCTGTAAGTCGTATCGATGGCAGATTACTCCTCGATAACGGACAGCTAGAATGCTTTATTGTTCCTCAAAATTAAAGAAATACTTCAGGCAGTCGCTTTAGTCGTAAAGCAGTTGTAAATAATGCGTTTTCGGTGGAAAATTCATTTAATTACATTTGTGAATTACTTGTCAACGTAAGTGTCGCATCGGTTGCACAAAATAAACGTGAAGATTAACTTATTCACAAACGGAATGATTTTATGAGGTATACTTTAATGTTTAGACGGCTAATAATTTGCCTTGTGGATGGTTTACAGTTGGTGTAGGCAAGAGCGTATGAACAGTGTGCTTTCGTATAATGAAACAAAATTAGCGTTTGTGAAGAAAATAATTGCTACTTGGTTAAGAAAGTAGTTCTGCTAACAGCACAATTGCAATTTACCGTGGCAGCCAAAATGCCGTGGAGTGGCCAAAATTAGCGATATAATATGGAAGAATTACATCCCATTCGATTTTAATAAGTGACCACAATACCAGGTATCAAATCACTCTTTCATTAAAATGTAAAATCAGTTGTTTAGATGTATTCAGCAGGGAACGTCCTCTGTCCTTTCTTTGTACTTGGCCTAAGTTGGACATACGAATGTATGTGTTTTGTCAGCTTACAGATGTGGCACAGTTGATAAGAGTACCAAATTCTCATTTCACCTATGGATGCCAGCAGCCTTTTACAATTCAAATGCTGAAACTTTCTGAAAATTTGTGTTAACTTCCATATACTGACTTCTAAGCAAAAGTTTGCGATAAGACAGCATTATCCTAATATCATTGCACTGACTCGAAACTAGGCATGAAGCAAAATAATTAGTTCAAGGAAAAGAGTTTAATGGCGAAAAATTGCAAAACGTATGCGGGGTTACGTGTTAATGTTCCAATAGTTGCACTTCTAAAAACCATCGAAGCAGAACTACAACAGCTGCAATTTACGCTTCTTGAAAACGGATACTGAGAAAGGTTCATCCTCAGGAAAATTAGCGAGCGCACCAAAAAACTTTTCACCTTGACTGTAGTAAAGAAAAAAATGTTCATAAATTTGAGACATGCTTTCCCAGGTACAAATTTGAAGACAGCGTATGTAGCAGAATTTAATGGCACTATAAATTTTGCGAGCGCTCATCAGCCGCTTCCGCTCGCTGCATAAACAGAATAACGAATGATAAATTACAGAATTGAATTCATACAGAAAAATCGATCCAAAACATCAAGGTCACTTGAGTTAGCCAAGAGGCAATCAATAAAGTAGGAATTCAAATATTGTGGGCAGCAAAAAACGCAGTAAACTGTCTAAGGCAAAAACATCTAAGGCAAAAATGTGGGAAGGGGGTGGGTAAACAAGGAGCCGGTGCTACCACGGCAGGGTTAGGTTCACCACATGCTCTAGTTGTTTACATAGGTCAGGTTTAAACCGCCTTATGTATGCTGCTTCCAAGTAGCGAAAGATACGAGTTGTTCGTGCCCGAACAAGTACTCGGAAGGATGTTTTAGGGTCAACAGAATGACCCGTATCCAATAGGTGTTCAGTGATAGAAGAACGGGGAGTCCTATTCTCCTCTCTTAATAACCAACTCGGCAAGTGCTCTTTTGCTCTGGCTGCGAATTGCCGTTGTGTTCGTCCTATTTACTTGCATCCGCGAGTGCATGTAAATTGGTAAACAACATTAGAGTGGCGTACAACGGCAAGGCATCCTTCGAAGTTGGAATAGGAAGGGTCTTCACCGAGTTGCAAAATACAAGCTCAGCTGCAAAATAGGTCCTTTCAATGGTATTGCGTAAACGTCTCATGATGGTGTTTAAGGTGTTGTCTCCCTTAAATGGCGAGGAAATGAAAAAAGGCTTTTTCGGAGCTGATTGTTTTATAACCTTTTACCGTAAGGGTTTGCTATTCTTTTCAATAAAGTGAGCTGGATAACCATGTTTGAGAAGAGTTTCCTTGAGGCTGGCAATTTCTGCATCCAGTGTATCCATTGAGCAGATTTTTCTTGTCCTCTGGAAGAGGGTGCAAACTTTGTTACGTTTCCATTGTAAGGCGACAAAACTTAGATGATGTAAATACTGCCTTTTCCATGTATTCTTATGGAAAACTCTACGCGTTATAGAGCCATCTTTCTGCCTAGTCATGTGAACGTCTAAGAAAGAAAACTGGTTTCCACGTTCCACTTCCATCGTAAAAATCATTTTTGGATGTAATCTGTTCATTGTTAACAGAAGTTTCTTAGCTTCCTATATGTTTTTAACAATTGCAAAGATGTCATCCTCATATTTTCTATAGAGTGCTGTCTTTTCAATGTGGAAGTTACTTTTTCTTCGAGGTGACCCATAAATATATCTGCAAAGGTAGGACCAAGAGGACTACCCATTGCCATTCCGTCAACTTGTCTATACAGTTGGCCATTAAATAGGAACTGAACATTCTTTGTACATAATTGTAATGACTCTCGTGATAATTTAGGGGGCAGGCGAGTTTCAAAAGCATATGCACAAATGATATCAATTGTTTCATCCTGGAGGCAGCATACATAAGGCGGTTTAAACCTGACCTATGTAAACAACTAGAGCATGTGGTGAACCTAACCCTACCATAGTAGCACCGGCTCCTTGTTTACCCACCCCCTTCCCACATTTTTGCCTTAGATTTTTTGCTTTAGACAGTTTACCGCGTTTTTTGCTGCCCACAATATTTGAATTCCTACTTTATTGATTGCCTCTTGGCTAACTCAAGTGACCTTGATGTTTTGGATCGATTTTTCTGTACGAATTCAATTCTGTAATTTATCATTCATTATTCTGTTTATGCAGCGAGTGGAAGTGGCTGATGAGCGCTCGCAAAATTTATGGTGCCATTAAATTCTGCTACATACTCTGTCTTCAAAAATGTTCATAAGCGTGTTTTTCTTAGGCTACGCAACAAGCGAGATGGTAAGACAACGCGTGGAGTCTGCGATTTACGCGTGCTCTTCACAAACTCTCCTATCGTACAATTGGGAGGCAAAGACTGACCTTCTTTGAAGGCATTGACTCTTTCACTTGCTCCTGTGTAACAGAGTGCATCGGTCGATCAACGAGGCGCCTAGAAAAGAGGGTACATGAGCACACATCGGCTAGGTTAATTACAGGTGAAACTAGATAGCTCTCGAGTTATATTCACGTACACCTTGTCGACAGGAACCATCGAATTGATATTAATGAGGTCTTTCAGGTTGTCCACCCGACACTAGCTTTCTTTTCTCAGGACCCTCACCAACAGTTGCTTACAACAGCCAAAGCAGTGGCTATACAACTAGCGAATCCAATGATCTGTTGTCAGAAGATGCTAACACAAGCATCTTTACGTCCGTAGCTGCACCTGACGCCAGGTGGCGCTTGCACACCACTCCCACTGCCTACTGACAGTCGTTTGCTCCGTGCAAATGACAGTAATTATCAGTCCATGGGCCTGACTCCTGACCAATGCCCACAACTTTACCCACTTTCCACCTTGCCCCCCCCCTCCCCCGGGACAAGAATCTCTCCACGCCGATCTCACCAAGCGGGCGGCGTGAAAGCGATGAGTTTTAATCAAAGTGCACTTATTAACCCTGTCCGTCTGTTAAATTTTCACAATCCCTGCAAATGTACTGATCTGGTGAAGGGTTGCAGGAAGCAAATTTTGCCAAATCGACTTTTCAAATTAAGAATCAGCACTTTAAAAACGTTTCTATTAATCTATCGCTGCGGGTTGCTTTGCTTCTAAGCAAAATGGACCACTGATTCAGCAATTTGGGAAGGCATTTACTATTAAACATCGAGACAAATGATGAGATATTTCAGTGCACAATTTGCTTTATATATCATGCAGTGACAAAAGTTAGGTTTGATACCTCATTGTGTTCACTTTTGTCTACTTCCTGAGGTTGTCTGTCATGAGTTTTGTCAGAATTCATTCTTTATATACTATTTCGTTCCTGAAGTTTTGTTGGGACAATGTACAGGGTGTCCACGAAATCTGGGTATGTAGGGAATCAACACATACCTTTAGGGAGGAGGAGTCAATATTCACGGTCCAATCAGATAGGACAGAAAATCGATAATTATTGACGCGTTGTCAAGCTATGGCGTGAAACTTTGCGCTGCAGCTGCGCTGAGAGCCTAAGCGTTGTTGACTAATAACGGGACTCTACCGTTTCAACAAAAATTGCATAAATAAATAAAATACTGAAATTCCTATATACCCAGATTTTGTGGACACCTGCATATGTTCCCCAGACTTAACTGACTTGCATTTCAAAACATTTATACGTGTTAACTGAACGGTACCACAAACATTTTGCTGGATGGGCGAGTTTAGTATTTAGCGTTTATACTTGCCCTTACCACGTACCTTATTTATTATTGTGCTTATTGGAAACAATAAATATCCAGCTATGAGCCCTCACATTCCCTCATGTGCCCTTTACTTTAGGAGTTAGCATTTACTGAATACAAATCCTTGCTCCTAGGCTTTGGCCTGTAGTGCCTTTACTAGTAACTGCTAACATGGAAAGATAAACAGTGCTTGTGACCGTACGCGAAGTGCATCTTTTCTTTCATGGGCAAGCCGCGCTGGACAATTGTCAGCTTAGAAACCCCGGAAATGTGTGGCCACATGGTAGCGCGGACGTGCCATTTCGCGGGTGCTGGTGCCTGCTTACCTCGCGAGTCTTACTAATGCGTCCACATCGTCTGCACATGTGCACTAGTAATGGTGCTGCAGCTGCTGCTGCCGTGTTTGCACCAGCGAAATTTCTGATTGGTCGACCTCCTTTGGACGCAACCGAACAATCAATGGCCGCCCTCCCCGGCACACTAGGATGTCAGCTGGCTGCACAAACCTCCCGTCTCGTATCCTTTCCGAAAGACAATCGATGTATGCAGGCAGGCAGTTGCAATCCGATGTAACAGAAAGGGTTTGTAGCTCTAAATATGATTAAAAATTACCAACTATGTCTACTGCTTGGATTAATGCTGTTTACCGCAACTGGTATTCTTGATCAACCGTCTAAAAATGACACTCAGTTGGCAGTTTCGGAAGATCTGACAGACACGACTACATTGTTGGACACTGCGATACCGGAGGATGCAACGGGAGTGGAGGGAGAAACCGGTGGTACTACTACAACTGGGGCTATTCCAGAAATTTCGTCCTCTAAAGCCACACTGATGGTGACAGTGAAGGATTGGTTGGACAAATTTGCTACCACGGATGCCACCAGCATCTCCTCTGTCTCCAGTGCTGATTTATCAGCAGCAGTAACTGAAGAGCCAACCAAAACCGCCATCCCATCTGATATTCTTGATCAAAAGACTCAAAATGATATAGAGTCAACAATTCCTGAAGAATTGGATGACACAACTAGGCTAATTCAACTTCCAAACACATTGCTGGACGATGGAATAACCGAAGATGTGAAAGAAGGTGACGTTATAACCGATGATTTTAACACAATTGAGGCTGATTCAGAAAATACGCCAGCTAAAACCACCAGGATGGTGACAGAGAAGGAATTAGATGCCACGAGAGCCATAAGCCTCTCCACTTTCTCCAATAATGATTTATTCGCAGCTTTAACTAAAGAGCCAACCGAAACCGCCATCTCAACTAATATTTCTGATCAACATTTCGAAAATGATCCCCAAACAACGGTTCTAGAAGACCCGAATGACACAACTGACCAACTGCAATTCAAAACCACGATGCCGGATGATGCGACAATGGAGGATGCAATGATAGGAGAGTTTTACACTGACGGTCTTACCACAACCGTGGCAATGTCACAAACCACGCCAGGCAAAACCACCACGGTGGTAACAGAGCAAGAGGAGTTCACTGACGTGGATGTCTGGAGTACCACTAGCTTCTCCAGTGTCTCCAGTACCACTAGCCCATCTACGGACCACAGTACCACAAGCCCCTCAACGGTCTTCAGTACCGAGTTACCTACAACAATAACTGAAGAGCCCGTTAACGCTTCCACTTTTGTTAACGACACTCTAGTGGAACTAAATGAGACAGAAACGTCTCCTAATCAGACGCTTGTCATAGAGGTCACGACAACTATAAAACCCGGCCGTCCTCCTCCCCATCCGTGTCTTGCCGATATCGATGAAGGCGAACCGGAGTTTCAGCGATACATTTGTGTGGGAAACGTCGTTGTCTCCTATTGTGCGACCATCTTTTTGCTTACACTGATTCTCTTTGGTGTTTCAAGTAAGTCATTGACCTGCCTGATGGATTTTGAATTAAATGCTTGTGCTAGTTTTAAAAGTAATAAGTTGGTACAGTCTGCCTTTCAGGTTTAATTTATGCTTCTGCACACTTTTTTACAGAAGGGAAACGCAAAAGACGTGACTCCACCTAATTCTATGACCTTGAACATGACTTTATGAAACGTGTTAATGTAGACTTAAGCTAAAAAGTTGGATAATTGGACTTGAAAACTGGCGTATTGACTGAAGGTCTCTTATTCAATTCGCAAGACGAACCAAGGACGCCAATTTTGACGTTCGCCGAAATAAAAGCACAGATTTAAATAAAAAAGATGATATTTTAAAATCGCTGATGATTGCTGAGAGCTCTTTAGTGAATAAAAACCAAAGCGTCTCAGACAAAGAATAGCAGTGGCATTTGTGGTCCATTTTCTGAATTTATTGAATGCAGATATTTTTTATACCTCTAAAGAAATTAATTTGCTTTTGAATTTACGAAAATTCCCATTTAAGTTTTCAGGAGGTTAATTTGCGAAAATGCGTTTGTTAAACACTTCTAAGGCCTTTACATTTATAAAGAAATGTAATAAATAAACTGTGCTGGTTTGTGGAAAAATGCAGTTTAAAGAGTAAATGTAAAGGCCTTACGAAAGAATCATCAAATGCATGTTCGCCACTTTGTCTGCTAAAATGAATTTTGGTTAAAATAATTTATTTTGAAATGATACACTATCACTTTGATCACTTTCTTTTTGTGTTTTCGTGTCTTTGATAACGTATTTACTTCTTTACCCTGGGGATAATATGTTTCTGTATTTATTATTATGTATTTTTAAGAACGTACAGAGCATATTTCCTGCTTCAGACGACAACGACAGTGGCAGATATGATAAGACCCCTCCATTTCCTAAATAAACCTACCTTTATAGTCGAACTATGTGTGTAGCGCCGAACTATCGTATTCAAAGAATGGGTTTTAAAACTTCTAATAAATTTGAAGGCTAATTAATTGTTTAATAGTCTTTCTGGAGAAGCTCAGGTATGATGAGAATTATTTGGCATTAACAATTCAAATCATCGAAATAGTAGGAGTGAACATGGTTTTCCAAATATATAAATCGCACGCCTGTAGCTACTTCTCTTATTTAATGATCACTTTAAAAATCCCTATTTTTAGGTAACGATGTGCAAACTTTCAGAACATTTTAGATTATGCCGACGTTGCTTCTTCTTGTTTTTTGCCCATCGCATATTAGTATTTTTGAATACTAACAAGCTACCTGTTCTCCTTCTTATGTAAATTTGGGTGGGATTCTTTTCGGGCATAATTATTAATCTAGTTTGATAGGGTGATTACTGGTGTTGGCATAATATCATAGTTTTCTTGACGCTATAAATAATCTACATCCAGTGAACGCATCATTATCTGAAATGGGGCCATAGTGTCCAAACCCAGTATCCCCTCTATTAATACTTTATTTGGTGGATTGAAATCCACATTTTACAAACACCTTAAACGCACAGATACATTTGTTCTCATAAATTGCTTATTGCTGTCACGGTAAGATTTTATCGAAAAAAGCATGAAAATGGTACTGACTAGATGGCAATATTGCGCAAGGTCGGTACGCAGGCTTAAAGTACACGTGGAGAACAAAATGTAGTTCTTAGCTGGCGACCTGGGGCAATAAACCTGGGAACAATAAATATTTTACTACAGTTTCAGAAACACCTGCTTCAATGAGCGTCAGAAATTAAAAGGATTTGAAACACAGACAGGTCTCGTTTTGTCGGACATTTGCAGTCGAAACATTTACTTACATTTTAGTATGATCGACATATTTTGAATTTAGATCTGAAAGGCTCATTTTAAGTTAACTGATTTTACACCAGTATTTTCAACCTATGTCACTTACGAAGAGTGACAGGTGTCTACGACAGTATTTTTCCAATACTTGAAACTTACATTAAATCTGAATATCCTTATTTTTTTAATTTTATCCATACCTCTTAGATAAGCATTAGCAAAAAGGCAAGTTGTTTAGGTGTTTATAAATGGAACTGTATAACGAAACACAAAATGTTTGGGATATTATAAATTAGATGATTTTAAAACGTTTTTTGTCGAGTAATTTAATTCTTAATCTATGTTATAAAGGCTGAATAAATATTTTTCCCAAAAATACTGTATAAATAAACTTTAGGAAAAGCTTTTTGCCCAAAATAGACCATACGCTGAGTAGAAAATGAATTAAAATAACGGGAATGCGCAAAAGGTTCGGCCTGATTTTAACACCAATCTCTACACTGTTACATTCACAAATTTAGCCATTCCCCATATACCTTTCCTATCGTTTATCTTATCAGCGTTTATTGTCGCTTTTAAACAAGCATAGGTTTTGAGGTTAATCATCAAAAACGGACGTTTAGTGATGTTTTAAAGATGCCCCGATGTCATTTATGGTTGTATTTCAACTTAAACATTAAATATTTACCTAAAAGCAAAATTAAGAACTCAAACAACCCTGTGTTCTCCATTATATAGCTTAACCGATGTCTTCTGAGCTAAACATGAACTCCAACAGTCTAGTTTTGAGGCGAATAAATTAGGTTTAGTGGGTGGGTGTAGGCCATCACGACCATAGACTTTTGACGGTGAAGCCAAACATTGTTAATTTTCGTCACTCCTTGAGAAAACCTGAGGCAATGTCTATTGAGAAACGACTAGTCATAAGCGTATGCAGGCTCAACGATCAATCTTAGAGCTCAGTCATCTTTCTTTGCCTTACAGTTCAATCCCAAACCCCCAGAGCAGCCTCTCAGCGTCTTCAGTCACTCATACCCAACGCCAAGTGATTTACCACCCGAGGCTTGAACTTGATTAGAGCGTTCGACTCTTAGCAAAATGCTCGTGGGCTTGAGCCTCGGGTGTTACACCATTTGGGGTAAGGTATGACTGGCCGATGATGGATAATAAGTCAGAAATCGCCGTTCTAGTCTTTTTTGTCTGTCGGCAATATTATCTTTTTTGTGAATGCAGGTTTAGTTATTGATCTTAGGACTCACTCGTCCCATTTCACCATACAGTTTATTCTGGTGCCCCGATAGCAGTCATACAGCGGCTGGTATTATAGAGAGATTAACATTTTAACCGATCGGCGAGCTTTCACCCGCAAATTTTAATATTCCCGATTTAGTCCGGCAAAACAACAATCCCGTAACTCAGTGGGTTAGAACTTTTAATTCCTATCTAACAGGTTGCGCGCTCAAGGATCTAGTGGCCCACCACTACAACTGCCTCATGACGGCTTATAAGCAAGAATTGGCTATTTTAGTATCCTTCCTCTTCTAAGACAATGTTAATCCGTATTTCTTTGGTCCTCTGTGATGCGTGTTGAGTCCTACAACATGAGCGAATTTGCAATGATCATATGCTGCTTAAAACTGCAATTTGTCATCGGCCAAACTTTAACTCAATGAAAAAACCTTCCCTATTTTTAATTTCATGTTCGGGATATTTTCATGGAATTAAGAGTCATCTCGTTGCGCCTAATTTTTGTCAATTTTAGTCGGGGAATGATGTGGTAAAGCACAGTTTATCGCTTGCATCTTATCTCTTCGTCGTGTTACTTTGGTGCTGTTCAAAATATTGTACGCGAGTGCTAGTTGAGATGTACTTTTATTTCACCCCATGCACTCTGTCCCGAAGTTTATGCTCCTATTTTTGAAAAAGGGGATATTTTTGCAAACGACGACCCTGGCTTTTGCATAAACGATGTATAGCCCTGACTGTGAATAAAGTTTCTTTTAAAAGTACTCTGACATTATATTCAATAACTTGACTGATAAGAAGGTGGGTTTCCACAAAACTAAGAGTTCTAAATGTGCCAGCGTTTCTTCACACTTGATTTGGAGACGTAACAGTTGATTATTGTTCGAGATTATTGAGTTGTCATCGGTAAAAACAATCCAGTGAATAGCACTCATAAATTGAGTCCTTTCCAAATTGAGTCGACCGTCCACAGGGTGGGGATAGTAATGTTTTGCGCAATGCGGTTGAGCAGTAGAGTCATCACGTGACGCCTAAAAACAACGAATTTAGCTCTCAATAACTGCATTGTAGTTCCTCCAACCAATTACGATATGATCAAAGCGGAAGGAAGCTGTTAAAGAATGAAACGAAAAGGGCAATATGTTATGAGGGATCTGAGAACTTCAATAGCTTTCGCAGTGTCATTTGAGATACTGAGTTTTTCTTGTTGTTAATTTTCAGGATTATAACGTGCTCATTTATATTCACTGATTGACTGCTTCGGTAAAGCAACCATTGACGAAGTAGGCCAATCAGCAGCAGATATCCTGGGCTAAGGATCACATAATATGGACATGTGGCTGTTGCAACGTGGCCCTCTTGAACAACGAAATTTCCCTTGAACAGTGCGGGTGGTTGGATTTGTTACTGGCACACTTTTTCAAAACCTCAGTATCTGTTAAAAAGATCATAGAGGAAGTGACAGTCTCATAGCTTACTTATTTTCCCGTGAAAATTATCTGAGCATGTTTCAGACTGTTTTAATAATACCTATGATTAAGGATTTTCGATTGAATTTCAAACGTCAGGACAATAAAGTTTCTCGTGTCTATCAGACGTTTTTCCAGAGAAAGCGAAAGTTACAGGAGTAAATTAGGAAATTTCCTCTCCAATCGCTGCGTGTTGTTAATATAGCAAGCCATAGGCATGTGATGTTGCATCAAGAAATTGACAGCTCATAAAAACTGACCTGATCACGGTTGAATTCATGTATTAATCTTAGTGAGTACATTGTGACTGGCATTCAGTCGTAAATAGTAAAATCGTCGAGCATACCAAAGCAAGAATATTCAGGAAGCGTGGAATGTCTCAGGCAAAGCCGAAATAGACAAATGTAATAGTTAGCATTGAACAAAGTTTTCTTGACCGTCTGATACGTAACTGAACTATGTGCCTTAAAACTCCAGGCATTAAGACCAGAGACTGAATTCATTCGCAACTGTAGAGAAACTTTTTCTTGAACTAACTCTTTCATTTATATTTTGCTAAACAATTCTCAAAATAACATTTCTTCCACAAAAGGATCTAACTTTTGCTCTTTTTTAAAGCAATAAATGAAGAATACTGTCAAAGGTTTAATCCGAAATGAATGCCCGTACAATTTTTGAATAGGTCGTAGGAAGCAAAAAAGCGCCCTCCAAATGGTACTGGTTGGGGGAAATTCTAAATGACCTCGACGTATGCACTTGACGGCTCATAACCTTAACTGGGCTGCCATCTGCGCTCTTAAACACGCTGCATACAGTTGACCTGAACCAAATAGTCGACATTTGCATTCCACAAACCGTGAATTTTTCAAATCGATGCTTACTGCACTTTGAACGACCTCTTAACCACAAGATAAGAATCTGTGACAAACAATAACAAGGCACTAATCAGGCAGCTTTTGCGACACGCTAGCAAAGTGCATCACGGTGAAGGCCATTTTATAGCATGCAGCTTCTACTGTTGAATATTTAAAGATTGTCAAGCAAGATTTTCGAATTCAAAAAGCAAAGTAAAATGATTGACAAGTCCTCTATTCACCATTTATGCTTTTCCGCGTTTTCTACTTTTTCAGTATCCAAAACCATAACACTATAACGCATCGTGGGAAAGTATGTAAGTATAAGGAGTCTTCGGGTTTGCATATAGTTACGTGTGTTTTACTGCCTACGCTTCCTTTTACTATGTTAGGATAATGTCTGAAGTTGCAATACAAAATACAAATTCCAATTTGGATCCCCTGTTTAGGTGGAGTTTACATACCTAGTCATTCTGAAGTAATTAGAGACAACTATTCTAGTGTGTATCTCTCGAAGAAGCATGATAAATAAGGGGAGTTTGTTCCTCCACCGATTTTAAGAGTTAAGCAGCCATCTGCCAAGGTTTTTTATGCTGAATTTGTTTTCATATTCACTTAAGCACAAATAAGCAATCGATAATATAGTTGTCCTCACTTAACCCGCATAGGAAGAGGAAACCTGAGGAATAAGATCAAAAGGGAAATAGGTGTCACGTTTAGGATTTATGTGACGTCTCACCTTGAAGCAGAAAAATAATCCTGTAGACGGTATACCAACAAAGGCTATTGCAACAAAATGGCCGCTTCAAACTGATGCATCCTTGCCAGGCAGGCGTGTGGAACGAGGTAAGAAAATTTGCAGTTTGAGCACTAATTTGTCGCTTTGACAGCATCATAAATTCATCACTCCGATAACTGAACGGAGAAGGCACTTCCCATCTCCGATGCAATTGTAAATGTTCGCTTTAGTTGTAGCTCTCATTGATTATGCCCATTTAGTGTAGAGCCTACATTATGAGTGGTGCAATACGTCCTAGTAAACGTTCTCTTATCAAATATGCTCCACTTTTATCTATCGATTTTGGCCTGCAAAAATGCGCAATTGCAACGTAGGCGGACATTATTCAAAAGCAGTTTAACGGCATTTTAAACATCGCCTGGTGAACATCATTGCAATTGTCTTTTTAATTTAAGAATTCTAAACAATAAATGCTATATTTATTAAGAATAAGTTGACGTTTTGGAGACTCAACGCATCTTGGATTCAGTGCTGATATAAGACTGAATGGCTCTTCTGGTTCAAACGTAAAACCGAACAATACGCAAAAACCCAAGCCTCGCACTTAAGTTAAAACAAAACCCAACCGTAAGGCCAACCCTTAACCAACCCCAAAATCAAACACCGAACCGTACCCTTTATTCTAGAGTAACCACCGTTTCAATTGTAAGCCTAGGTCTTCCTCTAAACGCACCCCAAAACCCGAACCTAGCACCAAACCTTGACCTTAGAAGTTATCCTAGCAAACTTCTAAGCAATCATAGTCATTTACTCTATACCCTTAGTCCAAGCCTGGAAATTATTTTCTAGTCACACTAACATTTTGCCCAAGATTTAATTGCACCCTAGAGGACTTGTATTCGGCATTTGGGTCGCGTGTCGTAGCGTTCGAAAATATTCAGTGTTATTTAAATGCTTGATTTCACAACTTACTTAGTGACCTTTGTTGTCGTGTCACAAGCTGATATTCGGAAAGCATTCTAAGTGAGCCAAGTTACAAAAGTATACGCCGCTTTCGATCTTCCTTGTATATTTAAACATCACTCAATAAAATTCAGAGTATTTTCCGTTTAATGACCAACATACAAAATTTTCATTGGTTAGATTATCATGGTTCATAAAAAGGCCATTTTGTTCTTTAGGCTAGACTTTTCGCTGCACCCTTCAGTCAAGTTTACTTCGAGAAAACGTTAAGACGCGGGAAAAGAAGCGCTCATAATAGAGGCGGCCCTTCGCTGCGTTCTTGGAATTGAATTTTTACAGTGTCCTGCCTCCAAACCTCACATTAACCTCGACCCTTATTCTATACTCGCTGTAATTTAGAGTAAGGCCATTTTTATTTTGGGTGAATTTTTTTATTCTCTGTCTTGTCAAAAACACTCCTATGGAAGTGCATGCTTGAATGCGTTCATGAGAGCAATAGAAGTAAATTGGTTTATTATTTGGTAACTGGCGGAAGGAATTGCCTTTGTTTAATATATAAACACAGTTATGTACAATTAAGGGTAGGCATTAGTTAAATCTTCCAAGAATGGAAATTTTACTTTTCTAACTTCTTTAATATACATGTAGTTTTGGTTAAATCTCTGAAAAAATAAACAATTGGCGGCTAATAGATATGAATTTGCAAATTCCTTGAAGTATTTCAGAAGAAGAAGCTGCGATAACTGCAAACGAACGTTTATTGACCTAAAGCTTCAGCGAGAAAACTGCTTCTTATAGTAGGCATATAGTCACGCGGGTACGTGATACCATCAATACCACAGTCTCTGTGCCTCTTACATCATTATCTGCAGCTGTCCTTAATTATGGGTTCGAGAAAAAATCCTTGACATCAGATTGATAAATTCCTTGTTCCGGTGATCACATCTTTTCCTTGTATACAACATTTGATTATCTATTTTGTCCTTAAATGTAAAAATCGTGTTTATTTCAAGGTCAGTCATCTGAGAGTACAGTGTAAATGAAAGCCAATATCCACATGCACTTGGGGGTTAAGATTATACTGCAATTGATAAACCGTCATGCTCTCCATTGTTCGCCAGGTATGGCCACAGGACCGACCTCCGTAATTCAAATGACCTTGCACTAAGTTCTAGATAGGGTAAAGATTACATTGTCCTAATTCCAAACTACGAGTACCTTATTCTCCCCTTAATCACGTAAGTTGGTCAGTTGTAAAACGAACGACCAAAAGCCCTAGTGGTAGTCTGAAAGGGAGTACTAGCACACACCTGGCAGTTTGACCATCGATTTGATTATGCTCACCATATGCTCTGAACAGGTTGATGCAGGGATGGTGACTTGTTGCAGTGGGTTATGGCAACAGTAGCTCATGTAGGCCACGCATTATTCCTTACTTCCTGCACGTTTTCCTACAAAAACGGCTGTTATATGGTTTGATGGGTGGAGAATTAGGATACGCAGTGGAATATACTTTAATAAATGATAAATGCATCTTTATTTTACTGTATTTAGAAATGTTGTTGATTTATATCTGTAGATTTTCCTACGCTGTATTATCTTTTGACGTATTGAGAAAAAACCTGATTATTAAATTGCAGGCTTCTTGAATTTTCCGAAAAATTGACATATGGTTAGGAGGTCATCTACTTCAACTTACCTGAGGTCCAACTTACCGTTCTTGAGTTAGACTAGTTAAGTATGTGGCGCGAAGCACCGCACTCACCTTCAATTAAAATGTGGAATAACTTACATCCAGCGGCCGCGGGAAAAAACTTCGACTACATTTTTTTTCACTTTACACTTCTGAAAATTACCTTCTCTGTCTATCTTATTTTTCACCCCCCAAAAAAACTCAAAAACCATCGTTTTTGCAGGGCAAATGCGGGACTAGGGGCATATAAGTTGGCCTACATAAGCTTCTTTTGTCTGAGTTAGTTTTAAATTAATGCAGATGTTGTGCACCCTCAACCGCATTATGTACCTTCACTCGCCAAAGGCAGAGTCAAGACGACCAAGACGGGATCTAGCGTTGGCCACCTTCCCCAACGCAGGCCAGAACGACATATGTGTTTAGTTTAAGGTGATAGTAGACATTGTGCTGCATCTACCGCACTAACTCAATGAAAACTGGACTGGCTGCTTTCCGGTGCAAGCCTTTAAGTTTGAATTGGTTGTCCGGGGGTTGGAGGGACACAGGAAATGTTCACCTTCAGAGTTGGGTACCACTAAAAAATGATCTTCAAAATGTTTGGTTATTCCGGTCCATTACCGGGACTTTGGGTTACTTCATAACTATCATTTACGCGGTTTTGAAACCCTTTGTGTAGTCTTATGGCACGTTGAACAGATTTCGGCTCAAAAGCCATGGGAGTATGAGCAGGAAAAGAGTACTACCAGAGAAGTAGATCAAGTGACGAAATTGTTGAGCAAACGTTCTGCAAATACCTGTCAATCCAAGACATATGAAGTAACAAAGAAAGCAACAGAAAACAAGATAGCTTCAAAGCAGCATCAGCTTCCAGACTAGGAGGATAAAGTAAAGAGACTTTTCAATCGGCCAGCTGCGAGCACTCTCAAACTTCTTTCAGTCGGCTAGATACTCATGGACGTTAGAGTTACGTTATTTCTGGATGATATCCTAGGAGTGACAGTTTCAATTAACTTAGGCATTGTGAGGTCGGCGCCAATACAGCCAAGTACCTGTCAAGCAACCAAAACAGAAACGGTAAGACGTCGGCGTAGGAACTCCTAATAATATAGGTGTTCTTACATCAAATTTCAGGGAAATTGCAGCTAAGACTTATTTCAGGGGCGAGGCTTAACTTTAACGTTCGTTTAAAGGTAAGGGTTAGGCTGAAGGTTAAAACACTGTAGAAACACTGCTGGAACTAGGGTAAAGACACGAGATAGTATGTTCCTTAAAAAAAGTGATGCCCAGGTCGAGAAAACTGATCGGTCATTGAACCCACACATTCCCACCTAGCTCACCGATTGTTTTAACGACGGACAAGTGCATAAGAGATACTGACTTACAAATATGACAAGATCCTTTGATCAAGCAACAGCATATAGGTCCGATTCTCTCTCTCTCTGATCGCTTACACCCAATTGAGGGATTTTTACACAAGACGGTTTACACATGCAGGACAAATGGCTCGTATCCAAGTGAGTAACATGTATCTGGAGAACGTAGATCATTGTTAAGTTTAGGCCGTTTCAGATTAACTGCACTGTTTAGGTCAAATTCAGCAACTTTGTAAGTTTGGCAGGTTATTCGAACTAAATGAGATCAAACTCGCAACTTCCGATCGGACACCGCAGGTTTGAGCATTGGTATAAAACTCCTTGCAGGTGCTGTTGTGAGTTAAAACCTCACCAAAACCCGTAGGTCAACGTGTGCTGACGTGATTTGCACATCATTAATAAAATGTCGGTTGGGACTCCTTACAAAAAGCGCCGGAATTCGTGAAACGTGCCGACATATGCGAAAGATTGATACCCTTTTACTGATTGGCATTGACCCAGGCTATGAAACTGATTATAGTGTAGCCTATTCTGAACTTTTTCCCATCATTCAAGGATGGGGGCTCTTTGACGAGCCTCCTTGTGACCAATAGCAAAAAAATAACTACCTAAGTAGTGTGCGTTTTTATCATTGATTATGACTGCCTTTATAAATTAAAATATATTTGTGGAAAACATGCACGAAAAAATTATTTTTGTACCCATAAGGTAGAAATTTTACGCCTTCTTATGAATGTTATGCTCAACAAAAGCGTATCTTTCGGTTTTAAAAACGGTTTTTTAATTGCCGAATAATTTTGAAACCTACTGACTGCTACACTCGAATTCAAGGTTTTCAAACTGCGCATTATGCACATTCTGTTTAAGGAAAAGTACGGTTTCGTCGGTGGTTTGAGGAAAAAGTCACAAAGTTCTCATAAAATGTTGCAATAGATGTGTAGCATGCTTTATACAGTATAGGCAGCATTAACAAATGACGGATCCGGTGCGCACTGAATGAACACCTTGCAGTCGTAAAAAAGCTCATTATTAGAATTTTTTCTAAAACCAGAGGATATCCTTTGTTCTATTATAAAATTAAAAGATGACATAATTTGCTACTAAACTAGTGCAAGAATTTTTTTCCTATCTGTTTTCCATAGAATATATTTGAATTTATAAAGGCAGTCAAAATCAATGATAAAAACGCATACTAGTTAAGTAGTTACTCTTTTACAGCACAAACGTTTTGTGAGTGGTCAAAAACAAGCTGATTAAAAAGGCCACATTCTCCTGTGACTGAAATAACCTCACGACTTGAGTCATTGCCGATTAGCGAAAGAGTATCAATCTTTTGCATATGCGGGCATGTTGCACGAATGTTGGCGCTCACTCTTTACCTTTTGACCACGTATGTGGCTCCTGGAAGTGTACTTCTGCAGTAAAGCCTTATCGACCAAATTTTTACGTTTAGATTCAGTTTTTTTGCCTGCTTTTGTCTACTCTTTACCACAATAAACGAAAATAGTTAGGCTAAAGTACTTATCTCGGCATTTCCAGAACCTGTTTAAGAACACACTTCTAAGTTTGAGGATAATAGAACTATGCTCGAATAGTAAACTATGAGGGTTGAAACGGGGTTGGTTTTGCTCAATATCTTTTATTTCTTTATTTATGAAATTATGTTTGTATTTCAAATATGTACTAGCTCATACTTGGTAAAGTTAAGCAGTTAAACTACCTTAGGTGGATTTACTCGTTTATAGCCAAATGTGGCTTTTTGGAAAATTTTGTGAAACAGAAAGGTACATCCAGCTGCCAAGGACCGCGGCATAATCTTTGATGCATCAGCCTGCTATGCCAACATTTGAATTTTCACTGCAACTCAGAGTAAAGTCTTCAACGCTTTGCCCATAAATATCCAAGAGACTCCTTTTTATCGCTTTTAAATGGCCTTCCAGGTAATTAAATGATTTTAATTTTATAACAAAGTACTACCTGCTCCATCTCAAAAAACGTTAAGCATACGTTGCTCTGGATACAAGAAATGCACTGCTCATAAAATGTACGGGCAGAGCGTTCATCGGGGACCGGATCCACCAAGGATTACTTAGTTGGCCTTAAAGTCGGAGAGGTGAACAGGAAGACTCGTCCAATTAATAAGGGTGATCCTGTGCATAACTCCAACAAGAATTATTATTTCCGTAGCCTCTCCCTTACATTAGTGCTTATCTGAACCGTAGCCCTAATCTTACTGCTGCTCCTATCCTTGACACTAACTCTTAAGTTGGCTCTTACTCTATGTTTTCAGGAATTTGACACAAAACAGCTTATATTGCCCGCGTTCTCTGTCCCTATACCTTGATGAGGGACTCATCTAAGTTATCCTTGCTCCGGATCAGCTCATCTTTTTTTAAGTCGATGAGCAGGATACTTTGCTCCTTTGAGGCAGCTCCTCACGTTGCTAAAAATTTGTTTCATTCAAATTAAGACACCATAGAGTCTAAGTCACCTAATGCGATTTAAAGTAAGACAGAAGGAGAGAAGAGTCACATTGGAACACCTTAAATGTGTATACAGATTCATTCAGAAGCCTAACCAGACCGATTAACGTCCTCACTCGGCAGCTGTCTAGAAGGTCCTCAAATAGGATCTACTTAATTTTAAGCATCCTTTGCTGGTGTAAATTGGAATATTGTACAAACAGCAGGATTTAATGGACCCGTGCCCACCTTTTTGCTTCAACAGTGTTTAAACAGGCTTACGTTACTGACTAGTTTTCATGACTAGGTTCTATAACCTTGCTGACCTTTCTGAATGAATTCATTTTTTAGCATTTTCTCCCACTTACCCACGTTATACAGCGAAAGGATGCAGCTGATGAGTGCTCCCGAGCCCATTAAATTCTGCTGTTTTTGAAATCTTCAAATCTGCTTAATTATTCCGGATTGTGATTTAACCTGTCGTGATATCAATATGTCCCCCTCAGTTAGCCACCCTCACGATTTAAAGCTAACTAGTCAGTTTTGTTGCTCTACTCATAAATATTTAGCGGCTGCTATTGTGACTATAGTGCCCTTACCACCAAGTAAGCGATCGCATTCTCCTGATCACTGATAGTCGGTGTCAGGAATCTTTTGGGTTTGGTTACCCAGTCATATAAGTGCGCAAGGAAAACCATTTTAGTTAAGCAAACGTTTTCAGTATTTTCCAGTATTATTGTGATAAGTATGAAGGTATCTCTCTTCCAAAAGTTAACTCTGGATGCCCTTTGTTTGTAATTTAGAAACCATAGCAGTTCATGGATGCCTTCAGCTGTTGGATGTACGTCGACCGGGTGTCAGCTTTCCCTCGAGGCCAGAAGTCTTCGTCCTTCTCTGTTCTACGCTCCCACTCATTTTCTCGACACTTGCCCGACCCATCTTTTGGCCCTATCATCCACGCTACTACCAGTTCATCAATGAGTTGGCCCTGATGCAGGCACGTCTGTTTTTTGATCTCTTTACGAGGACCGCCTCAGTCTACCACCTGGTCTACTGGGCCTACCGAATGCCAATCATCCGGTTTATTTGGCGAACCTACCTGCGCTTCAAGGCCTTCAGGGCGGTTTGGACGAAAGAACACATCATTGAGGTGTTGCAGGATAAGTTTGCACCCCCTAAGGACACGCGACTGCAACGTGCTTTCCAAAACAATCCCGAATACATGTACTTCTACGCTCAGTTTCTGCAATCTGGCTTGCCTATGCAGTACTTACAACTAATTAATAAATCCGGCGCCCGCAGTCCCGCGGACATATCCACAGCCGGCTTCGACGGTCTTCAACTGCCAGGACAGCCAGGGAGCAGTAGCAAATACTCCCCCAAGCGTCAGGGAGCCGAGTCCAAAGCTGACGTGCTGCAGCGGGTGAACCTGAGTAATCTGATGGTGCCCGGTTCCGAGGGCAGCAATCCGCGAAACTCGGAGTATGCTTCCTTCCTCGGGACACCGTCCCCCAGTATAAACAGGATGCAGCCAAGTCCGACGCTGCAACTGCCTTCCTCACAGCTCTCGCGAGGCCCGAGTTTCCGGAGTGGACAGCAGAGTCGCTACTCCCCAGGTGGCCAATTGCCTGGCGGTGACCAGATAGACAAGGCATTCGGACAACACCTCTCTCCGGACGATGCGCTCCTCCTGAAGGATCTGATGCGTACCAGTGTGGATGGTCGTCCCTCATACACTCTCGACTCGCGTATGCCTAATCTTCCCAGCCCAGAATTCTATCTTGCCATGTTTGCCGGCTTTGACACCCTGGATGCGCCAGAGAAGAAGAAGAAGGAGGAGGAGGAGGTGGTTGTGAAGGTACCGCCACCTACGCGTGAATTCGTCTACATCTGTAAGCATGCACTGCCCGGCGTGATCTACATTCTTTCCCTGATCATCACCTTCCCGTCTATCTTCGCCATAGACACCTACCAGTACGAGAGCACCCTGCTGCAGGTCTACTTCTTCTACGACATGATCTTTGTAGTACTGCTGCCGATGGTGGCGATCATTGTGGCCTTCTATCATGGCGCGCTCGCCAAGGTGCAGCTGAATGGTGGCCCTAAAATGCGCTACCGTCTGCGCTGCTACTACGTCAACTTCGTTGTCTTTAACATCCCCATGCTGATCCTCATGATGACTATCTGTGGTCTGCGCTGGACTGACAGTCACCGGATGGAAAACGAACGGTTCGCCACGGGCGTCATTCTGGCCCTCACGGTCTACCATACAAACTTTGTCATTAAATCTACCGCCTACGCAACTGGCTGCAATTGCATCTGCTGCTCAGCAGCCTGTCTCCGACGCTGTCCAAGAATCAACACCTGCATTGTTCGCATGACGACGCCCAAAGTGAGACCGGATCAACCAACAGGACCCTTTGGCAGTGGCACTGTCATTCAAGTGACGACTTCTGAGGCAGGATCCTAGCGCCCTCATTAAATTTTTGCCCACCTCTCGCCCCCCCCCCCGCACGCCTTTCACCGTTCTCCGAGATCAGTTATTTAGCGCCAACATATTATGCCCTCTCTCCTCGCGATTACAGTCATTTTTGGGGAATCTACTGCGTTGGACAGAAAGCAACACTCATCGATTTTTGAAGTGCATTCTGTGGACGAACGACTGTGGACATACAGACAGTAGATAGTTCTATTGTTCATCTATTTATTCTCGGTGAAACCTGCTCAGATTAACCTTGTACAATCATTATTTCATTCGTATTTAATCCAGCTTGTTTTCCTTGGATTACTGACCTCAAAATACAGCTGTTTTCCAATTCTCCTTCATGGCTGTATCATGGGACGCACATGTTATGGAGATAGTTTACAGCGATCAAACTGAAGACTCATCGGTAGGTGGAGAGGCTCTATATCCCGTCAATATGAAGGTCACGTCAGTGGGACGGCATTCATGTAATCAGAGCATGTATGGACTTTTGGTGACCGTGATATACCGGACATATCTGGGTCTCCTTCAGTTATCAGGCTCTTCGTCCTTATCCCGAAGAGAAAATATTCAGAAGCGTTTTCTGAAACTGTTAAAAGATTTACGGTTGGGTAACAACGCTGAAAACGACTGAAACTACTGCGTGATACCTGTTAAACTCTGCAGATCTAAAATGCAATCTTCCTTGCCGGCCGAATTCTAACTATAACATACACTTGATTGTGTAGGCAGATCTTATTACCGACAATCTCAAGGGAGACTGGAAGGGCCATTTCTGGCTTGTTAACCGTCATCAGCCAGTCATCCTCAGACGAATACCCCAGGCAGGGCGGGACCGATAGGTTCCGTTAGCGGTCAGGTGAACGTTCACTACTGAGTGTTAATATCCCACCTAACCCGGCAAGATAACGAGCTCGTAGCTCAATGGATAAGGCGTTTGAGACCAAACGGAAAGGCCACGAGTTTGAGGCCCGCGTAGGATGCCACTCGAGTTTGGGTATGATTGGCTGCCGATGGCTATAAAGTCATAATTTGTCCTCCCACTCTCCCTTGATTTTAACAGTAATGCTATCTGCCTACATTACCAGTTCCTACGGATGTCAGGGCCTCTGTTGAGATCGCATGTAGGGTGGGAGAGATGAGTTCATTTAGCGGTCGGCTGAGCGCTGATCAATGAGTAGACACTTGATCCATTTATTATAACTATTAGTGAACCGGAAAAAATAGTGCCAGGTGGTTTAAAGTCTAGCAGAATTTAGGAGCTTGAATGCTGTTATAGTCCAGTATTTCGAACCCGTTTAATAGGCAAAAGAAGCCAAGAGAGCGGTTCTCATAGTAAGCCTTTATTCAGGACAGTAACGGGACAACGTTATGAATTAGTGTGTCCACTACAGCCTACTATAAGGCTTTGGTCATTCTAGAATATTCCTGGCCTATCGTATGCGAGGGGGGGGGGTTCTGGCGTGAGCGCTAATTCGTGGTTTCCCAGGCTGCGAGACGTTTCTAGAACATCTGGTCTACGCGTGGGAGTGGGCGTCACGTGTGCTCAGGGCGCGCGCGGCTGGTCTGCCGGCATGGCTCAATTGGAGTGCGTTTTCAGCAGTAGGCTCTGAGCGCGTCGCCCCTTGCGTCCCCTAACAAATGCATTTTCAGGTTTGTAAGAGTGGCGACAACTTCAGAAACTTCTGAGTTGTGAGATGTGAAACAAGTCATTAGGCTAGGCATCTCAAGGCTGGATCAAAAAAGACTGGAGGCGGGGTCGGACACACGTGACCGGAGCGACCATACTTTACTCAGGCCCTACGGACTGTAGGGATGCCATTAGGGCCACGGGTGATTGGTGCGGCGTGAGTTTGCACCTGCGCGTGCCATCAGCACCCAACCCTCATGTTGGACACTTGCTAGGGGGGGAGCGCAACCCAACTAATGCCTACAACGTCCCCTTATCCGGCTCCAGTGTTGGCTCGGTGCATTTATCAAGGTGCCTGTTCAGAGCGAAGGGGAGGGGGGGCAAAAGCATTTCCTGCTGTAAAAAGAAAGAAGGTCTTCGGGAAATCGACTTTCACTCGCGAATGTTTAAGCAGTTAAAACCGGCGCGTCATCGATGAAATGATAAGTGGGGCTTGGGATTGGCGCACTAGAGCGTTTGATTAGGGGAGGTAGGTAGACAGATGTTCACGTCAGGAGAGATGATAACCATGTCATGGTTGGCGTTGAAAGTCGCATAGGGTTCATGTCTCGGGGGATGCCGCATCACTGCATTTCCACTCGTCCGAGAATCAGTAAGTGACTGTTGTGAGTGCGAGTCAGTGAGCCGTTCACGCAAGCCTGTCTAATGTGAATCGAGGTCCACGTGTCACTTAATGCTGGTTGGGCTCGAGTTCCAAGTTTCGAGGAAATCTCTCGCTTGCCTCGTTTTGGCCATGGGGATCATCTCGGTGCCGTCCCAATTAAAGTGGTGGTCACATTCACGGGAGTGCGCCAATACGACTGATAAAGGGTCTCATTGATGAACGGCTAACTGATGTTCGTTATTTCGAGTCCCGAGAGGTCGGTCTGTGTGGCCAACGTCAACATAAGGACAGCTGGCGCATGATGTGCGGTAAACAACTATACTTAGTTGTTCTACGAGTAGGGTGTCCTTAAGTCTGCATAAGGTCATGCGTCGGGAGGATGCGGGCTTCTGAGCGGTAAAGATGTCAAACCAACTTAGTTGTCAAAAAATGGCTTCAGAAACTCCTTTCATGTAAGGTAGGGAATAAATTTTCTGTGCCACCATATTTCCATTAGGAAGGAGATGTTGTGCTTGTTTCTGACGTCTGAGGCAATTTTGACATAGCTGTTTGCGTATCCATAGGACCAGAATAACTTATATAAGTACGCTAGTTCCTTCCTGAACAAGTAAGCCCTGCTACAATAGCTGTAGGCCTGTTGAAAATGAGTACGAGCCCATCTCCTTGAATAGGCCACAGGGTAGGTACTGCCATAGTTAAAGATGATTTCCATCGTGGCATCCTTTCAGTGGTTGCTGTTTGCGAGTTTTGATCTGTTTACTACGCCAACTAACTATTTTAGTTTGTTAGACGACTAAGACTAAAAATATGTTTCCATTTTAGAGTTCTTAAAAGCTGCGGCTTCTCTGTTTTAGCAGTTTCAACAACAAAAATAAACGTATAAGTCGATGACCGGAATTCATTTTCCAGGGTCTTGTAGGAAGAATCTCGGCGTCCGTACCTTCAAAAAATATGTCATTGACTTCCACAAAAAAAGTTTTTTATTGAACTTCATCAGTCAACTTTTGTATTTAAATACTCATGCAAATGAAAGAATGCGTGACACAATAATCTGCACTTTATAAATACGTAAAAATAAGAAACGTTTTCCCGGCGCTTTATAATTTTAGATCTGGTTCTCTCAGCAAGTTTAGATTAAACGTCATTTTTCCATGGCCATAATAAAACTCTCAATGAACAACATAATAATGCATTGAAGCATAAAACTCGAACATGCAATTATAGCTGGCTGTCGGAATAGGTTAGCCGTACTGTCCCGTGGGACGCTCTGCTTGTACTAAAAAAATTCATCGATCATTTACGTTTTGAAACAGAAAATGTCGAGTTGTTTTCACCAGACGCAGGCGTAGTTGTACCGTCTTGGTAGTTAAAGTATATATGGCTGTAATTATTTGTCTCGGTTTCGCAGCAAATATTTCTCCTTGTGTGAGCTCTTGAGTTCCCTTTATCTGTTTTAAAGCAATGCCGCGCACCAAATAAATAACGCAAAAACATCGTCCATAATTCAGCCGCAAAATTAATTAAGCTTTCATTGGGATAGTAAAGTAATTCAAATATCTCCTTTATTCCCAAATGTTATCTTAAAATGATAAAACGACGCAGACAAATGTTGTGTTTCATATTGGGAAGAATGTTCAGTTTAATTTCTTCCTTTCATCCGAGCTTATAAGGAAATAAAAATAATATCAGAGTGGCTAATATGTACGTATGTTGCACTACAGGATGCCTTGCCCTAAATCCCAAAGAGATCATATGGGAGAAAGCATGCATCGACGGAGTTTTCTCTTCCAAAAAATACCGAGAATTTCTTGAAGACACGCACTCCAATGATTCATGCATAAGGCGGTGTATGGACTGAGCTGGAGTGTACAAACACCTCAAAAATAGGTGGAAGAGACTTCAGTCGACACACATGGACCAACATGAACCACAATTAGTGTCCACACCAGATGACCTGGACTAACCCCGGACTGACTCAAATTACAGTTGCCAATTAGCCATTACGCCATTGCGACTGCTAATCATGCCCACCAGGATGTGACCTAAATTGTAACTCTCAATTAATGTGCACTACAGGTTACTATATAACTGCATCAGCACTTTGAAATACTAACTGTTCACTGCAAATTACTTACAAGTCTGACAACGACCTGGGGATCCAGTGTCGAAAATTTACTGAATAAACTTGCTCATTTTCCTAGAGGACACCTTTCCTTGAAATTACATTCATTGGGATGCCTGCCTTTCAGTTTATACAAGATCAAACATTCCCATGCCCTGACACTAACGCTAATCCTAGCCTAAACCTTTGCCGAAACCGCAACAATTGTCTGTGCCCTAAGCTCAACTCTAGCTTGAAATTTAAACCCTAATTAACTATCAGCCTTTCGTTAGCTTTTATCTAATTTTCTGAAAATTTAGCACAAAAAACACCTGTATTGCTGGCAGTACCAGTTTTTCTCTACTGCGGATCAGTTCTTAGCAACTGTCTTTATCTAATTATCCAAATTTCTCAACTTTTTTCCAGAGGGTTTCAGTTCTTTACCTTTTTCTACAAAGGATTCGTCAATACTCTGAAAATTCGACGATCCTTGAATCAAAGCAGGAGGAGTTGATCAATCAACTAGAGAATCTCACGATATGGATTTTCATTTTGGAGCGATATTCTCTTTTAGGTCCGTCAAACTAGCTTTGTTCAAAGAAGGCACACAGAAATCTCTTTTCTCTCTCATTTGTCCTCAAAGCCTAAGATGCTTTATCTTTTGTGTGTTTTTGGTTAAGCCAGTTGTGAAAGATGTCATGACTTTGTCTTAATTCTAATCTGCAACAGAAAAGGGACGGCTTTTGTACAGTCACTGCACTAACTATTTGAGCTACGAGCCTCCAAGTGAAAACCTTCAGTTTTTTTAAATTGGCTAATTTATGCGCTTGCTACGTATTGGATACATACACTGATAAAAAAAGGCTGACTTTTCAGGCACTCAATATGGAATCCGCCGGATTACTACCAGACTCGTCTATTGAGAGTTGTTTTGAAATTCAATGAAGGAAATATGGTCTCAAAATAAAACGGTCTATGTCCTCGTAACTTCTTCTTCCTCTTCTTTTGGGGATGGTGAAAACGATAGTTATTTATATATTTCGACCTATACGGCCTCTCGGATAACCACCTTTTTTAATTTATTTGCTTAGAACTACTGGCAATCCCTATTTTGAGGCGAAGGTTCGCATCCCTGGTATGTGCATTGGTTGAGAATAAGCAGGTTTGATCACCAGAATCGTAGTTTTATTTGTCTGAGCTTTCAAACTCTTGCGGGATTCCATCGTCAGAGATAAAACCGTCAACGAAAGCCAGCATCATTTATAGGGGGAAGAAACCAATTAAACGTTAACGAAAGCAGACAAAATTTACAGGGGAAGGGGCCAATTAACTGTCAAAGAAAGCAAGCAACCTATAAAGGGGGTAAATTAACCTGGAAGCTGGAATTGCCCCCTTTATATGTTGCTTGCTTTCTTTGACGGTTAATTGACCCCTCCCTGTAAATTTTGACTGCTTTCGTTAACGTTTAATTGGTTTCTTGCCCCTATAAATGATTCTGGCTTTCGTTGACGGTTTTATCTCTGACGATGGACTCCCGCAAGAATTTGAAAGCTCAGACAAATAAAACTACGATTCCGGTGATTGAACCTGCTTTTTCTCACTCCCTATCTTTTTGTGTGACGGTCGTCAACTATGTTTGCGGGTCCTCATAGTGTGCCCGCTATTGTTTATTTGTTTTTATCGGAATTTTTTGAACGATTTCCATTACTATTTCTTTCCTGTGCAAGCTAGACAGGCAGAAGCTTTATTTCAGTATTTTTCTCTCATATGAGCGCCACTCTGGGTAATAAAGTTTTCCTGAAATAACCTTGCAGTCCTTCAGCCGTAAGACTTTGGCTAAAGTGCTTTGAAGAGGTCGGCTGTTTTTATCACTAGTGTTAAGCAGAGGAAAAAGTGCAAGCTTCAAGGATATCGCAAATTTCTAGCCCACAATTTTTACTTATAGCAAAAAACAGTTGGTTTAATACGTTTCGGTTCGTAACTGGTATGCGCGCTTACGAAATGAACCAAAAAATAACTACCGCCATCAACCGTTTGTCATGAGGTGTACGTCTTTCAAATAATTTTAATTTTTATTCAGTAATTGAACACCATGCCATTACGGTAACTAACTGTGCTAAATTAGAAAATATTTTCCATCGCGAATAAACTTGCACATTTGCGTTCTACTCTGTTTGCGGCCCAACGTAGGTATTCGGCCAGGGTACTATGGACGATCTCAGCGCACACACATCACTGACAAAACAAAAACACTCTTAGTAGGCTTCACTGTTTTTTATCGGCTTGTGTAAGTGTCGAACCTATGCACTCGGTTGCTCTGTCTGGAGCTTCATTCCCCCAACCCCCACCTCCCTCCAACGCTTTCGTCTTCAGGGCACATTTTGGAAACATGAAAAAAAAACGGGTGGATCGGGCGAGCAAGCGAGCGGCGCCGTCTGATGCTTTATAGGTCGCCATAAAAAATTTATACTTGCTCTGCACACAGTCATGGTCGCATACCAACACCTCCCTCCACCATGTCTTGTACACATTCTTCCTCGGGGGAAACAAAACGGCGACAATTATTTGCGTGCAGCGGACTCCCATGGATGAGTATGCAAACAGGAAATCAAGGCAGGTCTTCAGTGGCACCCACTTTTATGTCCATGGTGAACTCGAAGTCGGCGCCAACAGTGGAAGACAGGACTCGGTATGACATGGCCATTTTTATTTAACGCTATTTTTACGGACAGTCTAAGATTTACTTCGTTTTCACCACCTCTCCTCCCGTCAATTGCGTAAACATTTACTGCCGTATCACGGCCTACCTTTTAAGCAGTCTCTTTTCCGGTGTTTGGGCACTGAAAATTTTCAAAATGATGACCAAAACAAACATATACAAAAACTTGCGTAAATTCCCATCGAAAATGTTTAAAGATAAATAAGCGAGCATACGTTTTGCTTTGCATACATTTTCTTCAAGCCTGTAGAATTATGTCGTAATTTTCTAAATAAAACATGCGGGTTGGTTGAAAAATGACAAAGTTAGTTTAAGTAGTGCACCTCCTATACTTCTAGTCCCAGCATTTGCTCTATAGTAACGGTGGTTATGGGAATCTTCTCGGTGCAAAATTAGGAAAGGCAGCGGAATATGCTTAAATGAATG
The DNA here is from genome assembly GCA_036362985.1 of Ligula intestinalis. NCBI lineage: Eukaryota > Metazoa > Platyhelminthes > Cestoda > Diphyllobothriidea > Diphyllobothriidae > Ligula > Ligula intestinalis. The sequence goes on along the minus strand of JAYGXS010000001.1, from coordinate 104,536,266 downwards.
CTGTGTACATTTTGATGGTATTAAGAAAACTTGATTTTAATCTGTATGTTTTCCTTATCTGTATTATCGTTTAACGTATCGTGGTAAAACCCGATTATCAAAATGCAGGTTTCTGGAAATGTCTGAAAAAATGTAAATGCAGGTAAGGAATTCGTCTACTTCAAGTAACCTGAGGTCAAACTCACCTTTTTGATGTTAGATTAGTATGGTGCGTGGCACGGAGCGCTACGCATATCTTCAATTTACATGCGGCCGTGGAAAACAAATTTAACTACATTTTCCAACTTTACAGTAGTCACCATGGACTATGAAGTTTTCATGATGAAATTGGACCAGACACTTAAGCGCTTATTTGTAACACTATTTTGATTTATTCAGTTGATTGAATTCTGCGAAAGCCTTTTAGTAAGGAAAATTATTATTTTAGTTACCTTTATTAAGAGAAATAACCATTTATTTTGGGAGAATTTGAAGCTATCTCCTATCGAAGGAATTTCCTATGCTATCACGAAAGAGAGAACCAAAGTGCATGTTTATGTTTGTTATAATATGAAAGAACTGCACAATAAGTAAAATAAGTATGGAATATATCCATTCCAGTACTAAAAAAGTTTGTCAAAAATTGTTTAGGATCAAACAAAGCCAAGTTGAAGCAATTGTATTAATTTGCAGTTATATTTTAGTTATTAATTTACAAAAATATAGTAGCAGAAGCTAAGAAACTAAGAAAGTTTGTTTTAACGCACGAATGCTCTTGCACATTTGCAAAATTTGAATTTGTTAACGCGAAGTTAAGATAAAGAAAGCTTCATTCAATATAAGTCGTCTAGAAATATAGTTTTTTGTGAACTTTACGTTCCCCTTTTGCGTTATTTAGAAATGGAACAGACAGAAAAATAAAAGATATTTCACAAAAAGGCAATGTATGTGGCCAGTTTTCTTTGAATTTGCAAGAAAGTGGGATTATCCACTTATGCGAAAAAATAATCCATTATAAAGAGAAAAAAGGTCTTTCATCTCCAGTCAAATTGCATCGTTGATCTACAGGAAATTTAAAGAAATTCTCAAAATTCTCAAATTTCATTGTGATATTATGTTGCAAAAAGTTAATAGATGCAGAAGTTTGTCAGCCGAATATCTTATCAAAGCACTTTCTAAGAAGAAAACTTTTTTGGAAAGTTTTGATATTTATCTTAGAAATAGTAGTTTCAGAAATCCACTGCAGACATGCTTCACTCTTGACAATGTGGTTTGCTGTTTTGAAGCATTTATACAAATAAGCAACATGGTCCTTATTCAACGAACTTATATCCAGAAATACTTTCTTTTGGTAAATGCTCTTTATGTCTATCTTATTTTAAAGGTTTTGGTGTAAATGTCGAACAGATGCGCAATTAATTAATTAATCAATGAAAACACTTTAAACGAAGGAAATGATAACACACTTTTTTCCACGACATTCAATAAATACTTATCCACTAACGGTAAAATTTTCAGAGTATTTTGACTAAAAAAATTTCGCTTTATATAAAGAAAGTGGTTGCTTCAAGTTTTCAACTTAATAAAATATCTTAATTTATTGTTCTAATTTAAAGCTCTTTTGTACGTCTCATGAACCTCGGGATTATCGAAAAAAATATTTTACAAACACTATGTACTTTCTATAGCCCTTTTAAGTAATTAATATGACTAATGCTGTTCATTAGTATTGTTAAGTTTTCCTACATGTATTTACACTGGTATTCGAGTAATGATCAAACTTATACAAAGTAATGAGAGTTGTGTGGTAGTTGTCGACTACTGTACATTTACTTCTGCAAATTTTCTTTACTACCTATCCTATTTCTTCACCCCTAAAACCCCTATAACAACCGTTTTCGTCGGACAAAATGCTTAGACTAGGGGTATATGAGGTGCATTACTTAAACTACCTCTACTCTTGCAAATATTCTCATAGAAAATGTTAAAAGATAAATAAGTGATCATACATTTCCTTTCGATAAATTTTCTTCAGGCCTGTAGGTGTATATGCTATCTCAATAAAGTACGCGGGTGGATATAAAATATTGTGTGGTTGTCAGTATCGGTGGAGGGTGGAATTGGGGTCAACTATCTGATTAACATCAGGCTGGACTGGCAGCCGATAAAGGTGATACGCTAAGGGGTGTTGGATTAGCAACTTTTGGCTCCGGTAACTGCAGTGCCGCTACGAAGTTATTTTTGCCCTCGAACTATTCAAAATTATTCGGACAGCATCTTTCAGTTACGGTAGCAGCGGTTGCTATCAGGCTACGCAGACCGGCTCTGTGTGCCGAAAAGAACTTGGTAACGGCACCGCATTTGCAGTGGCGGAAAGTCGCTAATCAAACAGCCCACAACGTCGTTCCCTTCTCTGCTACCAGTCTACGCTGACGCTGATCAGAGTGCTGACCACAATTACCAACCCTGAATATTGCACTATTTTTTCTACAAACCCGCGTGGTTTATTTAGTAAATTACGATATAAATTTACAGGCCTGTAGGACAATTATCGAAAGCAAACGTATTTTTGCTAATTTATCGCTTGAAATGTGCAAATCATTAGACTTATTTACGCAAAGGTCCGTACAGTAGGGAAAAAAGTGCTAAAAACATATTGCCACATACGTATGTGGCCATCTCTGCGCAATTCATGAGCATAAAAATGAGCAAAATAACAATTCCGGGCATGCCAGGCAATGCTAGGCAAGTATGTTCCGTCACCATTCATAGGTGCTTTACCCACTGGCAGTGGTAAGTGTAATTTTTGGATAGGCAGGCCACTTAGGTTAGGGTGGCATATGCGTTATATTGCATTATGACCCTAGGATATTTCCGTCACGCTAGAAGACGGCCTTTTTCAGGCCCCTGCAAAACCACACTGGGTTGACAGGATTATTTAGGAATTCAAGTTAGGCAAACAAACGTTTTCGATTAATTCATCATTAGGCAAATGCAGTAGTTGCCGGTTATTAAGCCCACCTCGGCCCCAAACCGAATTGGGCTTAATAAGCGGTGGACGCAATAACCGAGGAGTCTTAGTTCTTGGTTAGCAAACGCAGGACAGGTACTTTAAATTGCAAACGTACTGTTTTATGTATAGCGCTTGGTTATGTACAAGAAAAGAATGGTGTTTGTCCGTATTTGATGCAATGACAAAAACAAAATAAATGATTTGCGGCACGTTTAAAAAAAGCGCAGAGAGATGAGAATCTCACTTTCCTGTTGGCAAACTGGGCTTTGTAGCCGGTGACTGGGCTAATTAGCCGGCAATTTTGCGATGTAAAATTCCGTCCCAAGCTGATTTGAGCTTAATACGTGGCTGGGCCTATTAACTGTGGGCTTAATAACCAGCGAAAACTGCATAATAATATAAAGGAGGGTCTGTTAAAGCAGCCAATCAGTAACAATTAGGGGGAGAGGTGTTAAGGAATCAAAGCAGTCAGATTCCAGTTAAGTTTGATAGGTTCAAGCCCTCTTCTTCTTTATCTTAAATGCAACAATATACTCCCGTTCCAGACCTCTTCAATGTGTATCTACACCTTAACACGCTCCTGTGGTCAGGTTATATTGTTTGAAAAACTACGCATCTATCCAAACACATGCGAGAACACCATCCTGATTGGCTAGACAGAGGCAAGGTAAAGTCAATATCAAGCGTGATTTTGGCTCACCTGATTAGCAACTGCCATTGGGTACACGTCAACCAAGCGTTTAGAGTCATCTTTAAATTGCCGGCGGAACATTAAAAGTTCCTGCGTCAGCGGATACCTGCAATGGCAGAGGCAGTCGCCATATGCCTCACTAAGCCAATTTTATTTGCTCATCAGGCGTTTGTAGTGCTTTTAAGGCTCCCATGGCCGAAGGCTAACTCAACGTCCGTCCCCACGCTTCCTACCATGCCACGAAACGGTGAGGGGGCAGCGATAACAAGCATTCCCAGGCCACCCACGCCGCCACGAGACGATGACACCTTGCATCCTCACGCCTCCCAAGAACACGTGAGACAATGATGACGAGACAACAAGAACTAATTGTCAGACCCCTTCCCGTCTCCCTCCCTTTCCCTCTCTGGTTCCACTTATAACTAGCATCTGACCCTTTTTATCCCTTAACACCTCTACCCTTTTTTTCCCAAATCATTACTGATTGGTTGCTTGAACTTTGTTAACTCTACCCTCCCTTCTATTATTTTATTTACCTGATAATTAATAAATCGAAAACGTTCGTTCGCCTTATTTGACTTTCTAAACGCTCTCATGGGCATCATCGTTGAACATAACAGGAACTACTACAATAATATGCAGTTTCCTGTTGCTTTTTGACGAAGTTACAAATTAAGATATGTTTTCAAAAATACGTTCTACAAATCCTTTTTGCTACTCTGCTTGCAAATCTCAGTCACTTTAAAGTTCATACTCGAAGAAAATGTATATTTAGGTGATAAAATTTCGTAATTGTGTGATTCATTTTACCCACTTGTGAAATATCCTGCTATTTATGAAATTTTTGAAGATATTTTTATTTTGAAGGTGATTTTATGTCATTTTAGCATTTAACTTTCATTTCTTTTCGAAATTTTGAGTCAAATAATATCGCATCCGTCTGTTTAACAATGCTCCTTAAGAATTATGCAACATTCTACACATTTATCTGAAACTTTGATAAGAAGGTAGGAGATCCTTTGAGTGGCGTTGGGGAATGCATGATATTTCATTTATTGGGAGTTCATCGATTTTAACCTTGAAAATCTAGGCAAAAATGGAATGGCAGATCGGACTCATAATTATTCCGAAATAAAAACATTTTTAATATCGAAATATATCCTTTCGGTTATTAGAACATCCGACAACTATGTGATTTCCTACTAAATGAGAAAAAAAGAATAATTTTGTGTGTTTTTTTCCTATAAGACTGATATATATTTTTACAGGGCATCGGCAGGGAGTGAAGTATATACAATAGTTAATTAATAGTTTACCCAAAGTGCGGTTTTTGCGAACAGACGGAAGAAAGTGCCTTTAGAAACTGGAATTTTGGCGTGAATGGAATATTTATTTATTATTCTGCAGGCTAGCTAAAATTCCAACCCAACTTCAGTTAACCTTCCCAATTAGAAGCGCGATTCAGGATTTGGGTTCGTTAGACATGAGACTGAGCAAGGACTGCCTCAAACTGCCAACAGATTGACTGCGCAGATTGACCTTTAAGTTTTTCTCAAGCTATCACTTTCAAGTTAGTCGCGTTCTGAGATGAAAGCACAAACCAACGAGTGTTTTTTTTTATAGAAAATGGTACGGCACTCCAAGCGGAGATACTTGGAACATTTAAGTCCTAGGAAGTCATAAGGGGCAAGAAAGATACGAACGAAACTATAAATCTTTTCTGTTAAGTTGCAGCAAACGCAATGATTTGGGTGCAGCAAAGTCTGCAATTCTCAGCCAAATTTAAACTTTAAAGTTGCATTTTAGGACAACAAAAAAACTGAACACAGAGCTGATTGTTCTATCAAGTGAACAATTTGTGTCAACAATACAAGCATCATTTAAACACTGCAACTTTGTAGTACAGTACAGCGGTACCAACGATAGAAGGAACTTTACAAAACTATGTGTTCTTCACACTTTACAAAACTTTGATAATTCAGCTTGGTTAAAGTTCTGCCCTTTGCATCACTGTGTTCCAGGAGCATCCTCAGGAATGTCATCCATCGGCGTAGTTTTTTTCTGCAATTGTTTAGGTTTTCTTTGTAACATTGCAAATTCATTGTGAACAAAAGGTGTTTTTAAATGTTACTCTTTTTAAAAGTTACTCGAAGCAGTTGCAATTGTTACCCTTTTGTGTCCCAGTCTTGCCTAAACAACCCTCTTTCTGGTAATGGAAGTGCTGAAAGTGTTTAATAATATGATACTCGGCAGATGAAAATCAAACTGTCAGGGGAGAGGGGTTGGGTATATCATCCGTTAATCACGTTTGCTTTTAAACAAAAACATTTAAACGGACTAAGTAAAATTCAGGACAGTTTTGATAGTGAAAAAGGGGACATTTCGAAGGAAAAGCAACGACACTTCAGATTTGAAGGTGAGATAGGCCGTTTCCTTCTACTGGAAGTGTAATACGTTAAGACAAATATTTAATAATTAACCATGAGGTGGTTAAACGCCCATTTATAAATTGCTCTTCTGATGTGGACTGAAACTATATTTATGGTTAATTTGTAAGTAATAGACGTAGAACCCCTTGAGACAGCTTTTATACTGTTAAGTTCTTGCTGTAAGACATTAAGATAAAAGTAGAATAACTCTTGCATTTCAGCAAGCGTGATGAAAAACCAAATGCCACCGGGCGCCAAAAAGGAGACATTAAACGATCCGTGCAATGACTACTTACTTATTTCCTTCGCAAGTTTGAGTTCGGAATTATTTTATCAGTAGAAATGGAACTTATAGGCAAAATAGGCTTTTAGATTGAAAGAATTTTCACTAACACATGCTAATAGGAGTTACTCTACTTAAATAAGCAGGGAGGATAACTGTTATCGAGTCATAACCCCAATTCAGATTACTTTCAAGTCTACTGTAACAGGTATGCGAACTCTTACATGAACGCTAGTTCTAACTTTATTAAAATGCCTACCTTAAATTCTAACACAAAGCCTAACCGCTCTGGAAACTAACGGAAAATCCTGAAATTTTGTTTGCAAGTTTTACCGAAATTCATTAGTGTAAAATCTGTCCTTAAGCATAAAAATTACAAAATTGCAATTCCTGATATGCTTTTAAAAGGGAAAATTGAAATCGTTGCCAGCATCCCAGTTATCCCCATCTCCAATAGTGTAGCAAGTATTTTTTGTCCAATGCTGCTCATTACCCAACAGCCGCTTTTTTTACCATATTCTGTCCATCGTTTGAAGGTATCTAAATTGTGTATTATCAAATGCGGTAATTTAAAGCTTTATTTTACTTGTGTCATTTCAATTGGTAGATGCGTTTTTCTTGTGCATTTACCTTTCTCCTCTAGCATCACCCAATTTACACGCATTCGAATTTGAAGTTGTCTGAAAAACAGGCGGCTTTCACTGCCTGCTTGTGCGTTCAGCCTGCATGACCGTCTGAACAGGATACGGAAACGGCAACCACCCACCGCGCATGTGGCCTTGTGCCAAGTTAAGGGAGAAAGTAGGTTCATGCTTACGGTGAAGGTTAGGATTTAGTTTAGAATTCGGTTTAAGGTTGGGGTCAAGGTCAGAGTTGGAAGTAGGGTTAGGACTATGTTAAGACTTAAGACTAGGATTCGGGCTAGCGATAGGGTTTAAGTTAAGGGAAGAGCTAGTGTAATGCTTGAGGTTACATTTTGGTTTTATGTTAGGGTTAAGAAACTGGAATATGTACCTCCCCCCCCTCCCCGACTTTTATCGTGGGCTACCTATTTGAACTGGATGGGTCTGTCGTATTTCGACGTCCGGACGAAATAATGAAGTTCCTAGTGAGTATTATCCCAAAATAATAATGACTTAACAAGTAAAAGTGTAAAAAGGGATAATATTGGATAAACCACCGCAACCGTAATAACTTTCGGCAAGTCCAGCTGCGTCGGTGTAAAAGTGTCTATGCGCGCGGGTTTTCTGAAACCTGTCCAGTCATCAGCCAATCAGGAAAGGCTGTGGGTGTTGGCACCAGAGCTCGCGAGGTATCCATTAGCTTCGGACGTAGGCGCGTCGACAGTAGGGGTGCCAAAGTACAAGGACCTGCAGAGGTAAGAGGATGAATCAGCGCTGGGCGAGAGGGTAGACAAAGGTTTGGAGGATGAGAAAGAGATGAATCCGCGCAGCATTACCGAATTTGAGCTGCCACATTGTGGTTCTATTTCCATGTCCTGTTTAGAAGGGGCAATATAAGTCATTCTTACCGTGCTTTCTCCCAACCTAAACTTCTTTTTAGGGGGGTTTGGTGGATTTGCTTACATCAGTTGGCCCCCGCGGCCTCGGTGGGTCAACTGAATTGAGCAAATCTGCCAAACACCTTGACATTTAAGTGAGACTAGCAGTTATTCTGCTGGATTCTAAATGATTGCTTAGGAAATCTTGCCTGAGCAGTCAGCTTGCTGTTCCGTAAGGGTGTACTCCATATGAGCAGTAAATTGGGTGGGTAAAGTTGATCCAAGTGTGAATACATCCACGGCTCACGGTATGCCTCGTAGCTCAATTGTAGAGCGTTGGCTGCGCAAAAGCCTTCCCTGCTGTATGGGTTCGACTCCCACTGAGGCCGCGAATTTTTCACAGTTGGGTCAACTGAAGTCTTTCTCACTTTATTGGGGTGGCTTCTGAGTCGTATACTTTATTCCCAGGATTTTTTATATTCATAGAGCTTCGCCGTGTAATACTACGCAGAAGAAGACGACTACTATTTTCAGGAGCCACCGTCGTATGCCTCTGACGTTCCGAGTTCGTTGCGCACCCGCAATGCAAGCAGCAAACAAGGCAGCGCCGTCTGTAGTCATATTGAAGTTTTCTTAGGAGGATTGGCAGGACACCCGATTCGCTCAAACCTCCCGCAGTCCTCACTGCCAGCTTGCCTCCGAACCTGCGCTTACTATGCACTTTAAATTTTAGTAGATTCCCTATCTCATGAGATGTCCACAGAAATTATAAAATGCTTTTTCGATCTGAACTACCTACTTAAGTAGGGTTACAAGATTCATTAATATACAGCCTACTCCCAATACATTTCAGCCACGCCAGGATGTTGACTTTTAAATGAGCTTGTATCTGGCCACCTGCAATCAGTATACCTTGTGAAAAGACAACAGCTTTTTGGTGTCGTTATAAACGCTCAGGAATAGACTTTCGTATACTTTTTGATAGCAAAGTGTGCGTTCTCCAACTGTTTTACTTGAAGAACGTGTATCTTTCCGTTTATAAAAGTTTATGAATTGTAGAATGCTATTTAAAACCTACCAGCAACTAAGTGTGCATTCAAAATTTTAAATCTCCATGTTGCATAAATTCTGTCTAAGGAAATTTACACATTTCTCTACACTTTCATCAAAAGATAATAAAGTTCCATAAATGTTTGCAATGGATATGGACCATTTTGTATATTTGAAAGGAAATATTCATAGTTTAATGGATATGATGTAATGTAAGGGAAAATCTCATGGCCTCAAAAAGCCTCAAAATAAGTAATTTAAAAAAAGAAGGACACACTTTCGTAAAGCAACACATTTTAAGCATACGCAATTTGCTGCCAACCGAGTACAAGAAAGGTGGTTTGTGCATATTTCCTATAAATATATTTGAATTTGCATTAGCATTAAAAAGCAATTACAAAAATGCATACTTCTTATGTAGCCCTTTTTGTGGGGCATATTGGTTGCAGGTGATTAGAACGAAACTTTGTCAAAAGCCGGCATCCTGTCGTGACTGAAATATTTTAGGATTAGCTGCACGATAATAATTCTTCCAACATTAATTGGGTAATTTTTTGATTCTAAAATATATTTTATAATTTCAATTGACATTTCCTGATATAGAGAGTGAATTGTAGTCTACGCAAATAGGTTCACTTCCGTTTCTACTCTCCCAACTGAAGCTTGCACCGGCCTCCTCGCAGACGTCTTTTCCCGCTAGCACGTCATTTTGAATAAGTCCAAATACTTTTACTTCTCCCTGCTTCGCCCTGGAAAATCCCATTCTGTCCAGTTGTACTTATTGTTACTCTTCACTTCATTCTAAATAAAAGCTGGATAAAGTATAATGTTTAATTCGCCTGGACAGTACGTACAGTTTTAATGCATAATCGACATTATATCAATCAAATTTCACTTCATTATTTTGGAGGGAAATCCACCAGTCAGGGGACAGAACGCACTCGTCCCGTCGTATATTGGAGCTCAGTGTCGAGCGTTCACAGACAGGCCCCTAGTGACGAGCCAGATATGGAAATAAGGAGTTACCGACAAGGAAAACATGGGACAAGCCTTGTCCTTTCTGGCCCATCGGCCATCGTCAGCCAGCCATAACTAATTCCAGGTTTGGGTGGCCTGATTCACTATTATAGCAGCCAGCTGCTTAAGGTTCATTGACTTAAGAACTCAAACTCAAACCTCAGGTCATTGCAGTACCTTTATTGGCTCCTATTAGCGTGGCTTATCCAAAATTCTTTCATTGCGAAAAAATGTACATAAGTTTTGTTTCCACTAATGCAGGTACTTTGAACTTGTATTTGCAAGGGAAAAATGCCTATGCAGTGCGTGGGTCTTTTTTCAATCAAATGAGAAAAGGTTTGTGCCTGTTTGTATTTTTTCATCCTCTTTAACTTAACTACGAAACAGAAGCTTTCCTGACAGCCTTGTCATTCAACGAGGCCGTTTTATTTTATTTGCGCTTTTCGACAACATCTCAAGATGACAAGCGAATCCAGGCTGGCTGTCTCGGACCCTAGCCGACAAGTACAAACACCTTTCCGCTTTATATTCGGTGCAAAGATGTTATCCGGGCGATGTTGTTGGCGCAGTGGAGATCTCGCTAATGTCCACTATTCCTGCTGCCGGTGTTCACGAGCCAAATAGCCCAAGAACCTACACGGATGACGAAATTCGCCTCATTTAGCGTCTTAATTGCGCACCATTATAACCACGTGCAATCGCCTGTGATGAACGTGGATGTAGTTAATTATGACAGGCTTACGGCGGCACAGCACCAGCATAGTGTAATATCTGGTCAGCACGACCATTATCACAGTATATACAAACATCTGGGCGCTGCTCATTTTAGATAGACATGCAGCGGCAGCAAAGCAATGACAGCTGCGGGATTCTAGTAAGAATCCGACGCGCAGGCCAAAATGGCCCTGCCTATAGTCATTAGGGCTCCCTCCTCTCAACCATATCACTCTAATTGCCATTTTTCTCTAGGAAACACAATTTTCTCAAACTAGCATACCTGTCACCCCTGAGTGTTTTCACGCAGCAAGAATACACCGCTTCAGTTCAGTTCAGTTTTATTAGGGAAATAAAGGTTAATACCTTTGAACTTCCTCTTTGTACATGGCTATGATGCAGAACATGTGGCGTTGCCAGTAATGGAACTGCGTTAGGGGGGCGGACAGTAAAAAAACTCCTTAGTCATTTTTCATAAGTCTAGTTTTGAATGCCATTTGTGGGATTTTAAGGAGAAAATCTGTCGCCGGTGGGGGGAAGGCGAAGGGTATGTGTAAATCGGATGTCCTGCTGCTGAAAGTGTTTCAATCATGTCAGGTAACCTGGGTATACAATTCGCAATAAGAACCGGGTAAGTAGCACAATTATTTTGTTGCTCACGAATGTAACTCCAACTTAAAAACGACTGAAAACTGCCTCTTCGAGCACCGCCGATACTGTGGTGCATTCCTTCGTACTCGGTTAGTATTTGTTCTTACAGAAACAAATGCAATATCTGGGTAACCAGATAGTATTACCGGCAAACACAAGAGAGACTGGAATGGCCATTTTCGGCTTATTAGCCGTTGTCAGCCGGTCATACCCAGACCAAAGTGGCGTTTCACCCAAGCCTCAAACTCGTGACCTCTCTGATCAAAATCAAACGTCCTAACCAGTGAACCACGAGCTCGTTGCCTTGCCGGGTTCGGTTGGTGCATATTGACACTCATTGATGCATGTTCATGTGACCACTAACGGAAATCACCTAAACCGTTCTGCCTGGAGGTCTCAACCATGGCCCTGATAGCCGCAGTACCTGAGTAACATTTTGCGACCCAATCCGTTAGACTATTTTTAAATTTAGCATGACTAAGCCGAAATATGTGTCTCCAACCTGAACGCACACGGTCACATTAAAAACTCATTTCCGAGTAACAGATGGTTGAGTGAATTACTCGGTAGATTCCGAAGGCAGTATTTTTCGCATTAAATAGATTTTAGTGGGTAAAATACCTTTATTATGCATTGTGTGTGTATTTAAATTGTACTTCTTCAATTTTAATGAATCAGCCAAAAGGAAACATCCCCCTCCCCCTCCAGTTTACGAGAATAATCCCTCAACTATCCATGCTCGTTCACTTTTGGCCTCTCAATGATGGTCATGTAGGTTGTTTGACCTATATTCTGGATCTGGAATTTTTGTGGAACAAGCACATATCATTTTTGTCTCTCGGGAAGAAAGTGAAACCTTATTTCCCTTCCACTTCTTAGTTCAACACTTTCCACAAGTTTCGTTACTTTGCGTTGTCATTTCATTTTATGATCCCCTGGGTCCCATTTAGATTTCTTTCTTATGATGTGGCCGCGCAAAGGAGACGCAATCCAACCAAGCATTTCGGAGAAATAAAAGAAGTACTTCTAATTGAGTACATAGCTTACATTAGTTTCTGAATTATTACTCCAGATTTTTTTCCTTTCATTTAAATACTTGGTTGTCTGCATTCTTATATCTTCGTTTTCGCCCTTTTCAACGAACTAAATTCTCATATATATAAACAGTTAAGTGATGTTTCTGTTGCGCGATTCACTATGGTTGATGACTTATCACAATTTTCTCAAAAAAATACAGTTTTCTCATAAAACCAGTTTCGCATTTATGAATTCGGGATGATCATATCCCATAAAGTGGGGCATCTGTTTCCAGTGGTAAAGCAACGTAATTTTTGTTCGACTTGATGACTGGAATATTTGCCACCTTGGTAGAGGTAACCACCCTGCCAGCACAATCCCTTGATAGGACGGGGATGGTGACGGGGTAAGCAGGGGTAGATGGGGATAATGTTTAAGGCATATGTATTACTCGGTTATCCTAAATTTTTTGAATGCTGTTGACAGGCCCAGAAGGCAATCTAACTACGTTTTGTAATATTTTTGCATGTAAAGAAGCTATTGACGTTTATGTTAAATGTAATTTCACGTATATTTCTGCAAAGTGCATAGTTAAATAAGACAGATAAAATTGTGGCTTTGTTTACGTTAGCCGACAGGGCGGTCAATCTTCGTCTTGACCTGCTGTGTCGTGACATGCGTGATTATGACTTTATTCTGCCTCACTAGTTCTCGTGTAATAATTAGCTGTGGTACGTTAAATATATTGTTTTTTATATATTTATTAATATATTTTGGGTTATTATTCCCGTACAACGTTTACCCTAGAGGAATTTGTTGATTTATTTCTAGAACCATACGCCGTGGTCGAAGTAGAGGAATACCTCATTTTATATTGTTTAGAATCTGTTGTTTATAAATATGGAGTACTTCTACCTCGGATAACATCGGAGCATCATTTATAAGCGCATCCAGCGTAGATAGCGGGCATATCACGAGGCCTTTCCAGATGAGGGGACAACGGTGCCTTTAACATCTGCTGTTGTTGCCGATTAATCTCGGGAATCTTCGCAACCAGAACCAGCGATACCTGTACTCCCCGCGGGTCGGGTTGGTAATTTCTAGTTCAACTGCTGGGCAGAGTACAAAATATAAAGCTGTTTATTGGTAAAATCGTGCAAATAGTGTGCTCGCCCAGTCGGCCCAGCTGAGTAGACAAACTCATGTGTTCCGCCCATTAACACACCACTTACCAATCACCTTCCAGTACGCTCTCCTACGCCAAACAATAAGGGAAGTCTTTGATTGAAAATAAGCTTCCCCACAGTTCTCGAAGCTGTTCCCAACAAGGTACCTTCTTTAACTGACTCTAAGGGTGCAGTCGCAGGATTGCTTAGGAGACTTTCGACAGTCGTCTTCTTAATCACTCTAAAGATGTATAACAATACTTCAGTAGAAATACGTCTGCCTTTTATATTTCCCTGTCTTATATGAAAACATTTGGGCACATATTTTCATTGGGAATGATGTAGGATCGCACAGACGAGCTGGGCAGAGCAATTCACCGCTCGTGCAGCCTCTGTTGGTGTGATTTCTGCCAGCTTTATATTTTCAGTTTGCAGGCGATGCCAGTGGCTGGTCGATGACTGATCATAAGCTATAATTGACCATTCAAGTCTCCCTTGTCTTTATCCTTAATGTATTTCTGCCTGTGATGTCAAAAGTCATATTCAATAAAGATCGAGCTAGTAGTTAAAAACTCAAAAGTTGTATTGTTACTCGCGTTTGCCAGTAGCTGTGGTTATTCAGTAGAAAAAGAGCGGCTCAATGAATACTTGCAGTTCGAAACGGGGGCAGGAGTTGGCACAAATGTATAGTATTATAAGTGCATCTACCGCACGCTTTAGCCTTCTGCTCGCCCGAGCCCGATGTCAAGATGGAATAAAGGAAACTGGAGACGTGATCGGGTGCAGGCGGCTGTCACAGCAAAATCCGAACTTCAGCGTACCACTAGGGTCCCTAGTCTTCAACAAGCACTTGATCGGGAATTAAACACTACAACAAGAAAATAGGGACAACGGCACTGATGCCAGCCCTCGCCCAATGTAGACAGTGTAGGGAGGACATGCAAAAAAGTGAATCTATTGAACCCTAACTGAAGGAGAAACGTATTGACTGCAAAACAAGATCTGAGAATTCCCGACAATGAGGCGCGTGAAAGACTGGCTGTGCTGTAGTAATTACATTAGCAGCATAATCAACCTTATCCTCTAACAGTTGTCATTATACTGTCATCAGAACTGGAAAGATTTGGTCGGGGATGACTAGCACCACTGTCATTCCACCGCCTCTTTTTTCAACATCTAATCGTTTATTATTTTCAGCTCACAGTATGTTTTTTATGTATATATATAAATATTCACGAGGCGCTGATGAACTGCGGTTCGATGAAGTGCTTATGACCCATCTGATAGACACCAGTGGTGGACCAACTGCGCCGTCTGTGAGTGCGTTTGTTTGTGTTGTCCGACCAGCTGGTGTTCAGGGTTATGCTTGGCTGATGAAGGCTAATAAGCCCGAAACAGTTCTGTATCAAGTTACCCGCATATGCTGTCATATGCCCCTCACTGCTATATATAAATATATATTGCTGATTGAAGCGAAAATGCGTGTCCCCGGACATAAATGAGAAGAGGCGATCTCGGGAATAATGCGTATAATATCCTGACGATTCGAAAACGTACAGGCTTGCATCGTCGGAGGTTGGTGTTTGTACACGCCTCACAGTCTTTTATAGGTGTTACAACTGACTTTTCGTTCGCTCTCCGTCTATTGGCGCTAGATCCCCTGCGGGGGCGGGGCTGGAGCTCCGTCATCGTCCTGTTGACCAGGGTTTCTCGCCGTCACCTCGTCGGAGGGGGAGGGCAGTGTTCGCCTGCCAGTGGTCATTGCTCGCGTCTGCATCGATTGCGTCGGTGCCGCATGTCCTGCTGGCTTCCCCGTTGGCACTTTCGCGTGTTCGTCCCGCCGGCGGAATATTGAACTCCGCCATCAGTGTTTATGCCGAGACCGTTGTCATGTGCAACTGCGTTCAAGCCCGACAGGAGGTCTTGTTGGTTCACATTGCCTGCGGCGTCGCTAACGGCTGTATTGGTGTCTGGGGTAGGTTCCCGGATGCCTGTATTCTGGCCCGGTGTGGTGTTGCTAGTCGTTGCGACCCGTCTGACTTCCCGCCGGCGATTTCGTTGATGGAGCCGCACGCGTAACGCCTGATAAGCCGCCGGGAGAAGCGTACAGCAGTTGATGGAATTTGGTGCAGTGTGCCATGCTTCAAGTGTTTCTCTGGTTGTCCGGTCACTACCTCGGGCTAGGATTTCAGCGTCATCAAAAGCGAAGGTGTGTCGAGGAGCTGAACAATGTTCCGCTGGCAGGCGAACACTGCCCTCCCCCTCCGACGAGGTGACGGTGCGAAACCTTGATCAGCAGGACGATGACGGAGCTCCAGCTCTGCCCCCGCCACACTAACGTATTTAAATCTAAATAACATCCATTTTTCATTTCGCAAAGTATGCAGTTATCATTGTCCCATTCCATTCCAAACACTTAATTTTGGACTTTAAAACGGGTCCTCCTGGAATGTGAGACAGTCCCCCCCCCAAAATTTCCGCCCTTTCCCGAGTTAAGTCTGACAATCTGAATGTTTACTTACGCGTAAATTTGACCTTGCTTTTATCGATTTTGTTGATATTCAAATTTTGCTATAACCCACTTGTTATTCATTCATGCAAAGACGGGCCGCAGCTGACGAGCCGTCACGAAATTTATTTGATCGAATAAATTCTGCCGTATTTGCTTGTTTCTAATTTCTTCCTGCGGAAATATGTTTCACAGATGATAATTGCTTTCTAACTGCCCTTAATATTGTACTTTATAGAGACGATCTTCACAAATTTTTTCGTCCTCTCCTCATTTAAAAAATACTCGCAAAATATTGTCGAACTCGACGGATTTCTCTGTTTTCAACGCTGGCGATTGTCTCTTCGGTATTCGCCATCTTTTCTGCTGGAATATGTGCGAGCTGTGATGATTTCGCCAACCGTGGTATCTACTGCGCCTTGAAGCGATAATGGCGTTTAACCTTTTCTATTATGTTGGCCATCAACGAGCTGTGGATGATCGCTGTAGTTGTCTGTCGGTGGTGATCCCTGTGACACCTTACACCTCGAAAGATGTTGACTGTAGCAATGTGGTTTTGGTGCCCGACTTGTGGCTGTAGCCCATGTGAGATATGCCATTGGGAGTTCTGCGCGAGGGTTTCTGTTATTGATTATGTCAGTCAGTCAGCATATTTGAAGTAAAATAGGCTTGCGCCTTTGAACTTCGATTGCTCACATAGAATTCTCAAGAATTATAAACAATGTCAAAAAGTTTTCAGTCAGGAAAATATCGACAGCCACATGTGCAATGGTGTTTCAAGGTTACTTTTTCACCCATTTCAAGTTGTGCTTTAACATATGTCTTTGTCTTACAGGAACGTTCAGTGTAGCCTGTTCTGGACATTCCTGATAATCCAGGGCCACATTTCCTCCCTAAAATTGGAGGATTTCTTCCGATTAGCCACCACTTCTCGCCTGCGTGGCCATCCTTACAAGGTCACAGACGAGCGCACCCGATTAGACCTCCGAAAATATTCCTTTAGTCAACGCGTCGTCCGGCCTTGAAACTTGCTACCAAGCGAGACGGTTTCCGCTGACACAATTGCGGAATTGAAAAGACTCCATGTGATTTTATTCGACACAAGGCGACTTTTATGACACGATTTCCTACTGCCAACACTGCGAAAAACTTTTCTGGCCTTAGACCATTTTCATTCTTTTCCGTGAAAATTCACTTGAAATTCTGTCATGATATCATATGTGCTCCCCCCGACTGCTCATTAACTATAGGAAAAAACTTGTTTGCGCACCACTAATAGGATCCTAAAGGGCATTTCTTGCCTGTAACCCTTTAATATATATATATATATATATATATCCCGATCATCATTCCCCAAAGAAGGCAAAGAAGAAAACAAGGCGCTGTCGTGGACCACACTGTAATTGTGCTGACGTTTCGGAAATACACTATTTTCCATCATCAGAGTGGTGGGTTGTGTGTTCCTGCTTGGCGAGAGTTGGAATGCCGCGCAGCCCATCTGGTGTTGTGGCGATGGCTGACGCACAAGCGCTGAACTTCGTGCTGTCCGTGGATTGGCTGCGGCACCTCCATTGTGGGGGGCTGGCGCCCGTGTGTGTCATCCGTTGCCTGTCCGTGTGTCATTAACGCGTCTAAGTTAACCGACCAGGTAGTGTGACCACCGCCCGACCTCCCCTCTGAGCTGGATGCGCGGATCAGGCTTCGTTCCGGGTCCAGTGTCCGTCGGTGGGTAGGTGAGTCATCCCGGTCGTGTGCGCAGCGAAGGGCCCTCTCTGCCCGTCCTCTTACATCCCCCGTCGCCTGTCTGTCTGTTGTTGTCGCCATCGGGTCTGTGTGCGTATTGTGTGCACTTGGCCGGCTACTATCGGCTCTCCTTCCATACTCGGGTGGCTGGACCGGTTGGCATTCAAAGTGTGGACCCGGCTCAAATGTTTGGGCTCGTCGGTGGATTGATGACTCATGTCGGCCGTTTGATTCGCGATTAGTTCTCCTCCCCTGCCGCGTCGGTGACCACTGTTGACGAAGTTGCAAGTCGCTCACTAGCGCCGGCGGCCTCGTCGGGGCTGATTGGAGTCTTGTCCGCAGGGCCTGATAGGCTGGATTTAAATCAATATTTCTGTTGATTGTGCCCACGGATGCCCAACTTTCAAGCACCAATCTAGTCATCTTGTCGTTGGATCGGCCAATGACTTTGGCGTTTTCGAAAGCAAACTTATGCTTCTCCCGGTCCATGTGGCCGTATACCAGTGACAGTTTATCCTCGCGATCGACTGCAAGTTGATGTTCATGCAGTCTTGTGCAGAGGCGTTTACCCGTTTCACCAACATACCTTGCACTGCAATTTTGGCATGGTATGCTGTAGACCACTGCAGATTGTTCCGTTGCCGGAAGCGGGTCCTTAGGTCTCATTATCTGCTGCCGGATGGTTGAATCGGGTTTGTGGGCCACCCCAATTCCGAAAGGGTTCAGGAGTCGAGCTGTCGCCTCCGAAACATTTTTCACGTAGGGGATCGCTAGCCAGAACTTTGGTTTTTCGTCATCTGGTCGACTTCGGATGGGCCTTCGTCGGCACTCACGTATGAAGGATCGCGGATAACTGTTGGATATGAACAGGGAATTGAGGTATTTTGCCTCCGCCTTTTTCCCGTCCTCATCGCTGCAGTGCGTTTGAACGCGTTGGAATAGAGATCTAACGCAACTGCGTTTGTGACCAATTGGGTGGTTACTTTGGAATTGCAGGATGCGTTTGGTGTTCGTTGCCTTCCGATAGACCGTAGTTTTTATCCTCCCCTCGGAAGTCCTCTTGAC
>JAYGXS010000001.1:104449292-104491080 GCA_036362985.1 Ligula intestinalis | reverse complement strand
GCCTGAAGATCGCAGCAGCAAGGGTTTATCCTATCAAAGTAGGCCACCGCAATATTCCTACCTGAAGCTGTGATGCGGGGATATTGACACAAGAAGCGTTTTTTTATTCAGTCAAAATATGTCCGTTTACTAACACGACGCAACTTCGAATAACAAATCAATACCGCGTTGTTTGTCTGCTGCTAATTACATTTCTCTTTTAATCTCTTTTGTTGGCTCAGATGGCTTGAACATGTTTATATTTTATATGTAAGGACAGACGGATTTTTCTTCTACAAGGGCTGGCCTCAGATGTATCTTCCGCGTATTATTTTGCAAAGGCTGCCTGCTAGAAGGTTCAACTCTGCTTGAAAATTTTACAGCAGGGGGTTAAGTAAGGTAAACACTAGTAACTGCGATTTGCAGGCCCGGTTCCTTAGGAGAAGAAAAGACATGGGAGGCCAGGTTAGTAGGAACCGTTTTTTCTGCACAGAAGGAATCGATAATAAGTAATGAGAATTTGACTGTCAGACGAGTGAGCAACCGCCGGCTACAGCGCCGCGTCTGAAGTCAGGTGACAGTGGGAATCACAACTGCGTCTGGAGCGGTCTTTGTGTGAGTCGGCCTTGACAGGTGATTGGGCAGACAGCTTGGTTAGACGAACGCGCGTAGACTGCCAGTGCATGTGTACTCGTTGGCGGCGGTGAGCCTTGCCTGCGCGGAGTGAGTCACCACTGTCTGTTGTCGAGTAAGTGAGTGTAACGGAGGAAGATCGTCCGCAAGGTGGCGAACCTCAAACACGGAATAAGTTAAGTCAATTATGATGAAAGCCGTTACAAGTTTAACCACTTTTTAGGGCAGAGCACGTTTAGCAAACATGACCCAACGTTTTATCTCAGATCGGCCACAGCTCACACCCATGTACTGTCGTCTTGACTTTGTCCTGCCCGTGCGACGCAAATGATGTATGAGGTGAAAGTGACCTCCACGCCGCCCGTGTCCAAAATGCATTTCAACATACGCGCAGAGCACGTCTGCCTGCCTAAGCGGTTGTAAGCGAGTATACCAAATGCACAATCCGTTTCTAGGCAGAGTATTAGTTGTACGGACTATTTGTCATTTAGAATTCAGTTAAAAGATCCCTTGTGGCGGCTGCAATGCAGTTTATTGCGGATAGACACACGCTTACGCGAATATCAACGAGCGGCAAAGGGGCGATATCACTTTTCCAAAGTTGTCATGCACACATAAGAAACTGGACACCAAGCTGCATGGGACAAAACTTGCATTGTTGGCTCTTGTCCATACAAGAAAGGCCGCGAGTTTTTAGAAGCCATCAACTCCGACGACTCGTGCGTCAACAGGCACGTCGAATGGGAAGCGATGTACACTAAGCTCGGGAAAGCATGGAAGCGACGACCACCTATCCGGACTAGAGGAAGCAAAAATCAGCCAGCAGCTACCACATAATTACATACGGGCGACAACTATTTTTCTTCAATGACCGCATAATCCCATGCGGGTAACGATCATCGACTACTATCCTGACTCAGTATATAAGCTTCTGTTACCTATCATTTTGAATTAAATGCCTGGTGAGCCAGTATCGAAAATTCATACAATCAACCACCATTTACCAAGGTACTTCTACCGAATTTCTCATTCATTTTACCTTCGTCAAACGAGCTGACTGAATTTCACAAGCTGCTTCCTGATTCTGAAAGCCAACATGTCCTTAATATTTTATCGTGTTATTCAACTGGCAGATTCCAAAAAGGGTTCTGTCTGTTAAGTACACCCCTCCCTTTACACGGTGCTTGGTCTTGAATCGTCGTCCTTCCTCTCAGCACTCTTTACTGGAAAATTAATTTTACCTCCCGAGATTCGGCTCACAGGACTGACGAACTTCCGCCAGACACGGGTCATTAGCGCACCGCGTGCGACCAACTGCGATGAACACGAGGGCCGACAATCAAGACAGGCACGCGAGTGAATACTGCAACACCTGACAAGTTAGATCCTTATCAAACCACGTGCATGTATCTGTGATGCCTGTTGTGTGTGATAGGCGTGCATTGGCATAACAACTATATCTTATAAATACTTAAATGCCTGAGCGATCCACCGCCCGTATCTGATTTTATCTCTGAGGGTGGATTTGAATTAGAATAAGAACGATCACACTAGCGAAGTTCTTGTGGCTCTGTGGCGTGTGGCTGCTCGCTTGTCTGACAGTCAATTGTCTACTACTTGTTTTTCATTCCTTCTGTACAGAATAAGCTGGTCCTTCCACTCTGGCTTCCCATGACTGTTCTTCACCTAAGGAACCAGGCCTAAAGATCACAGTTTCTAGGGTTAAGCTAACTTAATCCCTGCAATATTGATGACTTCCTGACGTGATATAAATTCGCAACTCCTGATGCGACCTGTTGCCCCTGTGATAATGTTGACTTCCCGACGGGATCCCTGCGATAATGGGGACTTTTCGACGTGCCCCTGCGATATTAGTGACTTTCCGACGTGATCTGCACTTACAACTTCAGATTTCGCTGAGCTCAAGCATCACTAAACGTGCAGGTACCTATGGCGCCTTCAAGAGTTACCTACTGTGTGATAGGCGTGCAGTAGCATAGCAACTACACCCTATAACTACTTTAACATCTGGGAAATCCACTATCTTCATCTGATTTTGTCTCTGATGATGCCTGTGCAATCAAATACACCTATCTGATTTTATCTCTGAGGGTGGCTTCGAATGAGAATCCGAAACATAAGGCTTATCGCAGTGGGCTGAGTTAATAGTTAAGTATACTTAGGGTAGTAGGCAATGCCTTTGAAGACCCTATTGAAAACAGTATGCATGAAGCATCCAACATAAAATATGTCAATATAAACAGTGGGTAACATATATACATGTACAAATTTTAACGTGTACGTGTGAGCAGTCAGAGTAGTCTCTTGTGTACATAATATATCCAACATAAAATGTGTTACTGTAAAATAGTGAGAAGCATATACAAATGTAAAGTTTTATCTATAGGTATTTCCGGGGCGTAAATTATTCCTGCTTCCTTGTACATATGAACGGTAAGTGCTGAGTAGATGTTCATCCAGTTTCCGTTTAAACGCATCTGTGGAGTCCGCCATTACGACCTCTTCGGGCAGTCCATTCCAGACACCGATGACTCGTTGTGAGAACGACTGCTTGCGGACCTCTAGATGGGATAGGGTTCCCCGCAGCTTGAGGGAATTCCCACGAGGTTGGTTGAAGTGGCGAAGGCGAAGTAGGTAGAACACTTGCCGCAATGATCTGCAAGCGTGGTTTCTTGTGGGGAGGGAAGACTTAAAGTGGCAGGTAGTAGGAGTAATTCGTTTTGTACAGAAGGAGTGGAGAAAAAGTAGGAGGGAGTTGACTCTCTGAAGAGTGCAGTCCAGCCGCGAGGGATCGGGTCCGAATTCGTGAGAGCGTAGAAAGTCATCGCAGTGAGGTCCTTTCTGGATTGGCCTTGAAGGTGTTTAGCCAGACCAGGGGGCTAAACTAGTGCATGCGTTGGGCGCAGTTTGCAGTACCTGTGATTGGCTGTCCTAGGGATGAGTCAAGACTTGCAATCACGTGACCTCATGCGTGGCGTGATGCCAAACTTGAGATATGCAAGGTCATCGTTCCTCTTTAGACATGTGGGTTGTGGTTTCATATCGATTTTGATGTTTGTTTAGGTGTTTTTTCCTAGGTGAGAGAATCTGGTCACAGCTGTAGGGGAGCTTTTCACTAATAAATGCAAGGACCTTTGTGTACTTTGCAGTTTGTCCTAGTTGAAGCAGTACTACAGTTTTGGCCGTACTAATGACCATTTAAAACGTAATCCGTGCTCTGCTACTTTAACTGGCAACTTTCTGCGTATAAAATCGAGGGCAATCTAGCTTTTTCTGCTCTAGATTCGGCCTGTTATTTTCTGATGCTAGGTTAATTCTCATCGGTTGGGTGTCTTGTGATATTTTCACGAAAAGTGTCAGTTCTAATCGTTAGTTTTTTTCCTTTTTGCAGAGTTGCAATTTGATTGCAGTTGGTTGATAACCGCAAATTGTTCTGAGATGCGGAATTTCTCTATTTCATTGCTGTCAGAGCATCTTTCGATTTCATTTGCCCTTCGAATCACTAAGCCTCTCTTTCGCGTTTCCCTATTTTTTATCTGGTTTTCTTTTAGCTAGAACCATCCATAAAATTCTTTAACCACCGTTTTCGCAGGACGACATGCTGAGAGTAGGGATTAATGAGGGAGACTACATGAGCTACTGTTGCCCTCGAAAATTACTGTGGACCTTAGCGTCTTTGGTAGTTTCTTTTCTTGAAACTGTCTCTGAGGTTGAACTTGTAACCTACTTTTAGGGGGCACGTATTGGCGTTCTGTCTAGGGGTCAGCATCAGTGATCTCGTTCTCACCAGTACATGTAGCTGGATATGCCTCCTAGTAGGCACATAGTTCACTACTTGTAAGTCATGTGGTCGAAGGCAGGAGACAGTGCTGGTGGTGAGACGGTTATTTTTTCAACCCCTTCTCAGCAGGACTCCACTGCTCGTCACAGGTGCCCTCGACGAGATGACTAAGCACCCCTCATGTGATCTGTGTCAGTCGGTGCATTTGTGGCGGCAGTTTGTGCTCTCTAAACGGGCCGCATGCCCTAGTAGCAAATGCAGATCAAGTGGGCAAAGTCCGGTATGAATCCGACCTATTTGTAGTGGGTTTATGCCTGCCCGATGCCTGGCTTCCTGCCGTTACCTCAATCCTACTAGACCTCAAGGTCGTGGCGGCCGCCAAACTAACTCGCGCGAGACATAGGCTCCCACGTTAATTTTCTACCGACACGTTGTTTCGCAACCTTACCTTGGTGCGTATCCCCCTTACTTAACTGAACTATTCTTCCTCCGATCGGCTTCTTTCAATATCCTTACTGCGGTCTCGGGGGAGTACTTGTAGTGGTTCGTTGCCTGCCCGATGCCTGGCCTTCCTGTCGTGACCTCAATCCGTCTATACCTCAAGGTCATGGCGGCCGCCAGACTTACTGGCACGCGTGACGTCGACCACCCTCTTCGATGTTCATCCACACGCTGCCCAACCAATCACAGGCCGACCTAGCCAAGGAACGCTTTCTCTCTGTGTCTACTGGCCTGACTGCTCTAAAACTGGCCCTTGGGACCTGGTTAATCTCCTTGGCAGTCGTGTTCTCCCAAGTCGGACTTCCTCCATCTATTCTCCGTTCCTTGTGCACACAATATATTATTCCTAACACTTCGACCTTTAAAGACTTCTTCTCTACTAATTAACCATGGTCTGAAGATCGCAGTTGCTGGATTTGACTCACTTAACCTCCTGCGATATATGTATCCGGATTTTCCAGGAGGATTCCCTGATGGAAACCGCTTGGATTTCCTACTAGGCCCCTCTAGCACAGGAAGCTGTCATTCTTCTCCCTTCTCCTTCGCTCACTAACTTAACATGATTCACCCTCTAACAAGTCAGTGGTTCGTCTGTCTTGTCGCGCCTTCTGGTCTAGTGTGACAAGCAAAATTTCTAACTTGTTTACTTCCTACTGACGATGACAAGGGCCATTGTTGAATTCAAGAGCGACGATGAAATTAGGATTGTCCCGGCAGACGAAGGACGGACAACCGTCCGTCCGTTCGGAGTCTACTTGATACACATCCACCCTAGTAGCAAATCCAAGCGGATTCCATCTTGGAATCCTACTGGACGAATCCGGATAAGTATGCCGGATTTATACCGGATTTTGTCCACTTGGTCTGCGCGTGCTACTAGGGTGATATATGCGCCGGACTAAACCGGAATCCAGGCCAGGGCACGGCAGGTGTCATTCGGGTTGCGCGCTTATAAGAAATGCCGAACATGGGGGGAGGGAGTGGCGGCACGCATAGAGGCCGCGCCAGCCCCCTGCACCCGATCCCAATTCCGGTTTTCTTGACTCTGTCTTGATACCTGGCACAGATGTTCAGGGAAAAGGGAGTCCCGTAGACGCTAGGCCTTTAAAACTTATCCTTGCGCAAGTCACTGCGGTCGCCTTCAGCCTACCAAAGCACGCGGTGGACATGGTCGGAATCGATGGTCGAACTGCCAGTGGCAATTTAAGTCACAGAGCGAGAGCCACGCCACTAAAACTGTCAAGCTCAGTCACAAACAGACAGTGAAGTTAGACGCCGGCTGGGGAAGGGATGTATTCTGTGCGGAAAGATTTGTGAACAGGTTAGACCAAGTAGGTACCCGGACGGGGACACGTCCAGCGCCGTGAAAGCGGCATCCAGAGTTGTAATGTGAGACATGAATCATGGAGCCCCGAGCAAGAACTTGGTTAAATCGGCCTTGCAGTTGGCTGACCGTCATTGTTTTAGAACCAGACTACTGCTGGTTTGTGTGAAAAGTGCAGCTTTACAAAAGGCACTTGGAGTAAAGCCATTACACGTTCATGTTACTGAGAGCAACCCGTCTGTTCTTCTCTGACAGTGCATAATTCATCGTACAACCGTGGCTGGTCAATGTGGACACATAGACGATGATAGCCTGGAGGCATACTTACGACAAATAACAGCGCCCCTATAGAAGACAGTTGGCTTCCTGTGCGCTAACGGCTTGATGACCGGAATGCGCGTCGTGACCCGCTGAACTTTCATCACCCCGTGGTCGACCTGGACGTGATGACTGCTCAGCCATCTGGCTCCCTGGCGCTGGCGTTAGACGGCACATTGGTCTGTGTGTTCCCCGAGTGGTGAATGTATCGCAGGGGGGTAAGAGAGTCTAACCATGCAACTGCGATCTTCAGACCATGGTTACTTAGTGCTGAGAAGAGAAGTATTCAAAGGCCAGAATAGATGGAAGAGTTTATTGTGTACACAACGGCAGAGGAGAATAGATTGACTTGGGAGAGATACGTCCGATCAGTAGGTTGACCGGGCCCAAGTAAGGTCTTAGAGTAGTCGGGAGGGAGATCTTTCATTAGGTAGGTCGGCCTGGAGATTTTGGGCATAGAGGCAACTTGCGTCGGGCACGCGTGCAAGCTCCTCATTCCTCGCCTCATAGATGCGAGAACTATGATTTGCTGATCGAGACGTCGAGAAAGCACATCGGTGAGCGTTTTGGAAAATGCACTTCGACGCGAGCTAGTCAGGCTGGCACGACCCGCTACAAGTGGCTTTGGGCAAACTGAGCCTCAGCACCGAATATGGATTGGGCAACTCGCACTGGAAGCCGGTGAACCATGACTCAAGTAATTCGCAACTCACACCATTGTCACCGCTCGTGAGATGGCCGGATTTCGTCGGATGAGCCGCAACTTGAGTATTGATATTATTGTTACCCACTGCTGCCGCGAGTTCGGCAATTCGCTTTTTAAGAAGTCTTCCACTTTCTCCGACATAGCTGCTCTGGTTACAACTGCGCTAGACCCCATTGAAAACTTCCGATGTTCCTTGCCGTGGCAGTGGGTCTTTCGGTTTCATTATCTAACACCTCGTGGTTGCCTCCGGTCTGTGTACGGCTGCAACTCCAAGTGGTGCGAGAAGACGGCCGATGGGCTCCGAGTCATTTTTGCCGTACGAAATCGCTCGCCAAAATTTGGGGTCGGTGTGATTTTGTCGTTCCTCTCGCTTGCGCATGTGCTGGTTGAAGTCTCATGTCAGGTAATGTCATGCTATTCTTTAATGTTACGTCCGTTTTTATTTTCATCCACCAGTATCTGGCAGGCGAGAACGTCGAACTACTCCTACGAAGCAATTACGCTGAGACGGAGGATTGCCTCGAGCATGCCTAAACCCTACAACATCTAAGGTTTTGTCTCAGGACATACTTCACGTTTTACGGAGCAATCTGCAAAACCCCCTAACAATTAAGTGAGCCTAATAGTGACTCTGCTGGATTGTAGATGATTGCTTAGGAAATCCCGCCTGGGCAGCCAGCTTGGTGTTCCGTAACGGTGGGATCCATGCGAGCGGTAAGTTAGGCGGGAAAAATTGGTCCAAGTGTGATTAAATTCACGGTGCCCGGTGAGCCTCGTAGCTCAGTGGTAGAGCGTTGGCTGCGCAAAAGCCTTCCCTGCTGCATGGGTTCGACCTTCACCGAGGCTGCGTAGTTCTCATAACTAGGTCAAGTGAATATTAACACTCGCTGATGAACGTCCACCTGGCCGCTCTGCCTTGGAACGGGTCATCCAGTCATTTGGCAGCGTCTCGCTCTGTAACCCTCATGTGTGTCTGATTGTTTATATGGAGGAAAGGACGTGCTTATCGCCGAGAGATATGCTTACATCTGGATAGGCCTCGGCCTCTCTCGCCTAACTTTCAAGTCCGAGCCAATTGGCCTGCGGACAAGCTGGGATGCGGTATCTGCGTTGCGCCCTCCACCCCCGACGCCACGGTGCGCAAGAGCTCGCATGATCGCAGTTCTTGACCGGCCTCTGGCACAGCCAACCACAGACGCCCATAAACTGTTCTCGGTCACTTAACTGATCAAGCGGTCAGTGACTCGTTATCGCATGACGATCATGCATTCACGCGCAAGCATTCACGCTAGCGAACAGATGCGCACCCAGGCTCAGAGCTTGTCGCGCGTCGGGACTTCAGACCAGTACTGAGTTTCTGTACAGATAACACAACTCCTACTAGTCTTTCCGCTTCTCTTATTATGCAGAACTGGGCGTCATAATTGTAGTGCTGCGGGCACACGAGTTTTGTGAAAGAAGGCTGAACGAACAGAGGAAATAAATTCGTTTTGCAAGACCGATCTGTCTACCAGCTTGTTTAGTAAGCGCATGCCATGTCCACAGGTGGAGGAAAGTGGGGTGGTTTTAGGTGAAAGTTGAATACAAACGAGCCAATTTTTGATGCTGACAAAAAGCACTTGTGGAACAAACGTGACAGTGTTACGGGGCGTGGAAACCGGAAGTAGGATCCATCGACCACTCAAGACTACGCCCTATGATAGCAGCTTGACAGGGCGACTGTAAGCTATATGATAAATAATTGCTCGCCATCCCTGCTTAACAGTTGCGAGTTGACGCTTTAAAACAATAGAGGAGATAACCAGGGTGGCTATTGGTCCACCTGTCCGAACAGTACTGGATTCCCAGGTCGTCATCAGACTTGAGAAGATGTGCAAAAAATTAAAGCTTCAAAAGTGTCGGTACAGTTATATAGTCATCTGGTGTGAGCGCTAATTGGTAGCTGCAATTTGCGTCAGTCCATGGTGGACAAAATTAGTAGTCGCAATAGCGTAAGGCCGAGAATTTCTTGAGGCCATGCATTTCGATGATTCGTGCATCAACCGAAGTACCGCAGTGGATAGAGTGTACAAACATGTCAAGGAAAGATGGAAGAGACGGCAACCGATCACTACGGACTAACGTGAACAGAAACCGCTAATCAGCGCCTATACCAGATGACCCGGACTGACGCAAATTACACTTGCCACAAAGCCATTACGACTACGAATTTTGTCGACCATGGACTGAAGCAAATTGCAGCTGTCAATTAGCGCCCGAACATGGACATGACATGGATCCCTCATTTGCATTAGCAATAAACCGTTCGGTTCCTCCCGACTGCACACAGTTTACCAGTGGTGGACTGAAAACCCGATTATGCAGAAAAGGGACAAATGCGACACAAGGACATAACCATAGACGTGATTGCGTTGAATCTCAACGCAGTGAACCCGTTTTGCTGAATCACAATATCCTCGATGAGGGTTTAGGGCGAATAACTACCCGTGGAACTTAGTCAACCGGTTTATACGCAAACGAGATGAACAGCCACATCCGGCTTGTCCCAAGTATAAGGCAGCGCTCTCTGTGGAGAAGGACGTCTCAGGAGTCGTCGGTGGCCTAACATGGCTTGATATTGGACTTGCACACACACCGGATCATGAGACCAAAAAACTTCACTGCCCCGCAGGAAACGTCTGGACTTCTTTATCGGGTCTAGTGCATTTGTGGGAAAAGCAGTTATGTCGGAGAAACTGAAAAACTACCCTGGGCACGGATGGCCGAACACGCAGTAGCGGGAAAGATGAATAATGAGACTCTGTCTTAAATTCATTTTTATGAGGCAGTTATTCATGCGCGTGAGATTACAACCAAGTGAGCATTTAATTGCTCGAGTCATGGTTTTCTGGCCCGTAGCTGAGTAACGAACGCTGTTTCGTCTTTCTTGACTTCTCTGACTCTGTATCCAGCAGCCACGCGTACATCAAACCCAAGGATAACAAATATCAAGGCAGCATTGTACTTTTGATGAAAATCGTAAAGGATAACCGGTAACAATAGCTTATGCAGGCCCAGTCATTAATTCCTGCTCTCTGTATGTTTTCCAACGAAAACGGTGGTTATAGAGTTTTATGGGTGGGCATTTAGGACACGCAGTTGAATATATATTTATACATGCTAAGTGCACGTTTATTTTACTGTATTTAGAAATGTTGTTGATTTATACCTGTACATTTTCCCAATTTGTATTATCGTTTAACTTATTGCAAAACAACCCGATTATAAAATAGCAGGTTTCTTGAATTTCCCGAAAAATTGAAATGGTGGTCAGGAGGTCGTCAACTTCAACTTACATAAGGTCCAACTTACCGTTCTGGAGTAAGATTAGTTTAGTCCGCGGAGCAAGGCGCCGCGCACACCTTCAATTTATATGCGGAACAACTTACTCCCAGCGGCCGCGGGAAGTAACTTCGACTACATTTTTTTCACTTGAAACTTACTTCTAAAAATTCCCTTCTCTGCCTTTCCCATTTCCCCGCCCCCCCCCAAAAAAAATACAACTCTTTTATCACCGTTTTCGCAGGACAAAATGCTGGGACTAGGGGTATAGGAGTGGGCCTATATAAGCTACTTTTACCAGACAAACAATGCAAATACCTCCACAATCGACGCAGAGAGTCGGCCAAACCGCCTGACTATATACAAGGAAACAACACAAGTCCAACAACAACGCCACGCAGGGCGAAACCAGACTAGGGAGGGCGTGTTTATGTTAGTGGGAGAGGGGGCGTGGCTCTGTTTTCATATGATTTCAAAAGACAATTCACGTGACTTCACGATTGGTCTAAAACACCAGTGCGAAAAAAGGAAGGTTCTTGCACAGAGGCAATGAAAGTGGCAGCAGCGGGGAATGCGGAAGTGGCCCTTCGACGGCCGCGTCTACCTCGCGCCCAGCGTGCCCGCGGGGGGTGCTAGTTGATTGGTTCTCCGAGTAGCCACGCCAACTGCGTCAAGAAGGGGGGGGGGGAAGAACGCACGGCTGGCTCTCCATCATAAATTCACTTCATGTGCCTTTATCTCCGGGAGTCGAGACGAGTGAAACGGGTAAACAAGGTAGGGCGGCCAGCATTCGAGGGCGGAAAGGGACACGGGCATGCGGCTGAGAGGAACGGAGACAGCTTTCTTAGAAGGAAAGCAGTCATTTGTAGGTCAGAAAAGACTTTCGTTCGGAAAGGGACGTGGAGAATTAAGCAACACGATGCCCTCCCGTATAATCTGCACTGAGCCTGAGCAGAGAATTCAGCCAGGCGGAGAACGCGCGGACAATCACTGGGGGTCTCGGTTCCCCAGGGTCGGTGAACCAAATAGCCTAAGAACCCACGTAGGTGGAGCAGATTTCGGACATTATTAACTTCATTGCGGACACGTGAGCAATCAGCAGACCACGTGCTGCCATAGCGCCTTCCACTACTGTCATCCACGCCGCGTGACAGGTCACGTGGCTGCGGTTCTCAAGCTGTCTGTAGGATAGTTAATTCCGGGAACCCAGAAACTGCTATCGGCCAATCAAGCGGCCAGTGACTCATTCTCACATACTGTTTATTCGCACACGCCTACATCCACCTAGTGGACAGACGCGTGTTCATGCCAAAACGCGCCGTGTATTGAGGCCTCCTACCACCAGTGAAATTCTACTCGTGTAATAAATAATTATAATATTGAGAAATAATGAAACAAGGCCATATGCGTCTCGTGTAGATAGGTTGTTTGGCTTTAACAGCCGCAGTGCCCACTTCCGGTCTTCTTGACATTGTCGTGGCACCGGTGCAGGATGAGTAAGGCAGGACAGAGTGTGATAGTCGCGCGCAAGTCTACCTCAATATGAACTATTTGACACGCACGTCTATGGCGTATGCAGTGAACGTCAGTGGACGTGACCGAGAGGAATAAAAAGTAGTCCTTTGTGAAAATTAAAGCTGTGAATATGCTTCTTACGGTGCACCTACAGTTGACAGTTTTCAAGAAGCATCCAGCTTACTCAAGGCTTGGCATAAGGACGAAAAACCGCTGGTTACATCGAAAACTGATACCATGATCCACAAACTTGCATATAAGGAAGAGTGCGCGTCACTAAAAATGGCTCCACAACATTGACGAAGCAAAGATGAACTGAGCCCGTTATCTGCATGATTAATTCCACAGGAAAAATCTTCCTATCGCGTGTTTTATAACCTTAATCAAGTGATAGCAGCTAATTTTGACGAGAAGACGAAACCCGAGGCATGGCTTGGGCTCCCTTAATATTACAAGTCTCCCAGAGGCTACGAAATGAAGTGTTTGCACACTCTTACACATCCAACGTGTTCACCGCTCGTAGCCAAATTATGCATGCGGGAACCAGACGCCTTGTCAACCGCCATCGCCGCACCACGTATCTTCTTAGTTTGGAGACTCTTACATATCAAGGTCATCCTGAAGGCGTTGGGTTGAATTGATATGCCCACCCCGTTCTTCGGCACGTAAGCAATTAGCAGATCACGTGCTACCGTCGCGCCTTCCACTTCTAGTATCCACGCCGCACGAGGGTGTCACGTGGTTACGGTTCTGAAGCTGCCTGTAGGACAGTTAATTCCGGGCATCCGCAACCCGCTATCGGCCAATCAGCGGCCAGTGACTCACTCTGACATATTGTTTATCCATGCACGCCTGCGGCAGTCTAGCCGACAGACGCGTGTGCATGCCAAAACTTGCCGCGCGTCGGGGCCTCCGAACGCCACTCAGCTCTTGCACACAATAAACAACTCCTACTGGTTTTTCCCTTTCTCCGACTATACAGAACTGGACGTGATAAGTGTAAGGCTCTGACTACAAGAAAGAGGACGAAGGAGAACATCGCGGAGGGCCTATCGCAGGGGGTTAAATGAGTTAAACCCTGGCAACGGCGATCTTCAGGTCCGGTTCCTTAGGAGAAAAATAAGTCATCGGAAGGCCAGAGTGGAAGGGAGAAGATGCAGTCGGAAATTGACTGTCAGATGACAGCACAACCGCAAGCAAACATTATTTGACAGGCAATATCCGTCGAAAGCGCAGCACGTGAAGTGCAAGAGGTTATTATGAAGCAAAATTACTTTAATGGGACGCCACGTTGTCAAGACAAACACAAAAATCTTAGAGCAAATAGATTTTTATAGTAGTATCTGAAGTGATGTCTGCTCGTCATCTGAGGTCCTGCGTGAGTCGGCTTGTAACTGGCTGTTCATGAGGCCAGAAACATCAAGCGTTCACAAGTGTGCACTCAAATGGAGCTTGTCACGACAAGCGTTCACACATGCGCTTTATGCGGAGCTAGTTACTACAGGGAGTTCTAAAGACTTTCGATGAGCTTTTGTTGATGCTTAAAAAATAAGTTGAAGGTGTGAGTATTGTGATTATTACTGTGGATAATAGTACTAGTAATACTAACGAAAAGAGGAGTAATAGTATTACCAAACGACAACAAGTAGCAAATAAAAAGACCGATGGTGGACTTCGTCGAGAGCGACCATCGAACTGTCACTCTGAATACACACATACACTCTATCACCTGTGATGAATGTAGGAACCGATAATTTTGACCGGTATACAGGGGTATAGCAGCCGCATCATATAAATACTGCAACATCTTTGCACTTCACTGTCCTGGTCTGATTCCGCCTCAGATGATGGATTCGGATGTGAATTCGAAACGTCGGCCGAGTAAAGCTTCTGTTTCATCGACCTGTGGGATACGATGTAATCCGGCCGCATAATAGAATGCAGAAAGTATCCAAACGGTTATAAGCTAGTTGATAATATAAGGTGTGGAAGGCCAGAGTGTTAGGAATAATGTAATGAGGTGTAAAAAGAGTAGAATATAGGTAATAGGTAAGTGACTCCCATACGAGTGCATTCCAGCCATGAGTGGGCTGGAGTCCAGAGTCGCATTACGGTCGGTGTAATCGCCGGGTCTGGAGGTCTGCAACAGGCAGTAGGTCGCCTGCTTTGGGTGTGTCTGATCGTATTCAATCCCCGCACCGTGGACCTTTGTGGATTGCCCTTGAGAAGTGGTCGGCCAGTGAGCCAGACAGAGGGTGACCTTGAACGGGGTATTTTAATATCGTCTCTTGCGCAAACGTGGTGGTCATGCCAGACATAACCTGTCCCCGCAGCGTCCGAGAAAAGCATGGCTAAGAAACACAAGGTCGCTACAGACCTTGTCTCCTCTTCTGCGGATGCCGCCTATAGCTCACATCTTTGCTTCCATCCAACACAGGCTATTTTCATTTGGTTTAGCCCGCCAGTGAAGGCGGTTGCCGTGATAGCCACGTCTGAAATTATAGTTTTGCTAAGTCACAGATCATAGCCAGAAAAGACTACGTTTGAAAATACTATCATCACAAACTCCGCTGGTGTGAACTGCCAGTGCTATACGGGATCAAGATTGCGGTGCAGGTCACTGAACAATCAGCAAACCAGCGCTATTAGTAAAGATGTCGGAAAAGCCCCCCTCCCGTTGAAGAATGTTTATAGGTAGATGGTCATACTCGGCGATGTCTGAGAATTATAATATTTTCATTTTATAAGGTTGGTAAGCTTCGCTCAGGTTAAAGTGTGTCGATCGCGGGGATTAAATGCGCTAAACCCTGGCAACTGCGATATTCAGACCATGGTTCCCTATGAGAGAAGAGATAAGTCTTGGGAAAGGTCAGAGTGTTAGGAATAGTTTATTCTGTAAACAGAGGAATGAAAAATGAGCAGGAAGAAGTTTGACTTTGGAGCGCACGCCCTTCCGCTGGAGCAGTGTGGTCCGAAGTCATGTCTCAGCAGCATGCTTCCTAGCGGCGTGTGATTCGTTGCCGGGCGAGGGGCCAGCTTTGCGGCATCTGTGATTGACTGTTCTCTGAAATCGATGGCAATGGTCGTGAGCTTTTGGCAAAGTTCGCTTCGACGCAAGCTAGTCAAGAAATGGGCGCGCAGGCCAAAGGCGCCATGCGTCAGCGGCTGATCTTGGGTTCCAAGTGGCTGCTAGGGGCCACTACATGCCCATTCTTCCTGACCATTCTGAATCCTTCTTTAGTGGGTTTTGGTTAAACAGGGGGATTTTGCCCTGTTTGAAGTCCTTATCGCAGGGTGTTAAGTGATTGAAACCCAGCTACTACGATCTTCAGACCATGGTTACTTAGTGCAGAAGAGAAGTCGTCAGAGGCCAGAGTAGAAGGAAGAGTTTATTGTGTACACAGGATGGAGAATAGATGGAATAAGTCTGACTTGGGAAGTCACGTCCGCCGGAGAGCCAGCCGTGCTCCAAGTGCGGTTTTAGCAGCAGGCATGCAAGCGGCAGCATTGTCTGGTTGCCTCAAAGGTTATTGGCCGGAAAGACTGCATCGACCAAGGCGTGCATGCGTCCTATTCGCCACTGAGAGAGGCTAGCCTTTGAGGGACCTGATTGGCTGTTGCCGAGGTGGCCTAAGTGCAGAAGTACTCGTTAGCGACAGCAAGGCTTCGGACATGCTAGCCTATGTGGAGTGTGTCACCACATCCTATCGTTGTAGTGTTAAATTCATAAGTAAATCCCTGCCAATACGATCATCAGGTCCGGTTCCTTGTGAGAAGGAGAAGTGGCAGGCCCGAGTGAACGGAAGAGTTTATTCTGCATAGAAGGAGTGGAGATAAGGTTGGAGGAATATGCCACTTGGACTGGCATGCGTCCGGCCCGCCTCCAAGTTGTAAGAGCTCGGGGTCGTTACGAGCGCCTCCAAAGCGACCTTTGTGTGAGTCAGCCTCAGAGAGATGATTGGCCAGACCGGGTGAGGCAAACGTTGGTATGTGGGCATGTTAGTCACTGTGAGTGATCGAGTAACAGCACAGTATGCGGCACCTGTAGTTGCCTGCCCCACGGGCGACCGAGGCTGCCATCACATGACCTCATGTACGGTGTGACGTTGGAGGAAATGGTGCTACAGGGCCACTACAGTCCATCTAATATCACATAAACTTGTAAGTAAGTGAATTGCTTGCATAATGCCAACGCCTATTGTTCGGTGCGAGATGACTTCGGTGCATTCCCACGGATAGACTTGGAGTTTATCTAGAGGAAAGCATCCATCTCGCTATTGAGTTCGGCTTAAATGTCGACTATCAACGAGTATGCTTAGCACGAGAGGAAAACATTATGCTATGTCTGGTAATGCGCCTGAGTTCTCCCGTGGTCGCCTGCATTTGACTTAGCTGTAGTTCTTGATGACGGCCGATTTTCTTCTTTATATTAAATCTGATATACTTTGCAGCTATTGAGATTCAATAAACTTTGCGTTTTTTGAGGTTTATCTACTGATTCACGTGGAAAGGGCTGGGCCCAAAAATAACTCCGACTGCAGCGAACCTAATTTCCGTGCATCCGACACGGACAACGAAATCGCAGCAACTAATGACTCGAAAGCGCACTGCCAAGCTATCACCGCACCAATTACGACCCCAAGTGATGGTTACAGGAGCTGATAATTATAGTGCGCATGCAGATGGCCGCTACGAACTACAAATACCGCACAATCTGTGCATGTATCACCCCCATCTGCGCATTTCTCACACCATCCTAGGTTAACTATGATTAAGGGTTCTCGACAGAAGTTGAAACTTGAGGAAAATAAAATTCTTGTTCCAATGATCGCATCTTCTTCTGAACGGCTTCCTGGAACTCGCATATTCGCTTCTATCAATTGCCCTCTTTCTAGCTACACACCTGATCTGACGCTGCAGCGCATGATTGTCCGATCATTTGGTGTTTTCGGTCAATTTTCCGTTCATAGTTGCGATTGAGCAGGAGGCTATAGGAGATGTTTGAGGGTCTCGCCTAGTAAACGTTTCGTGTAAACTTTTACTCACCTAATCGTATCTTAGTATACATAATGCTGTCGTGGAACAGATTTTCGAACATGAATTTCATACGGCTTATGATTTTTTTGCTCAGACAGACAGACCAAGTAAGTTAAATTCTGGCAACTGCGATCTTCAGGCCCGGTTCCTTAAGAGGGGAGAAGTCTGGGAGGCCACCGTGGTAGGCAGAGTTCATTCCGTACAGAAGGAATGGGAGAATAGGCAGTAGGAAACTGACTGCCAGACAACCGCACGGCCGCAAGCGAGGTGACGTCTTCTGAGGCGCCGTCTGCTCGGCAGTCTTCACATGAGGTCCTGTGTTTCGGTCTACGATTGGCTGTTCCGGAGCCCGGAAACAGCAAGCGCTCACAAATGCACTTCAACTTGAGCTAGTCACGACAAGCGTTCACAAGTGCAATTCGTGTAGACCTAGTCACTACAGCCCAATAGCCTCTTGTTTTGCAACGCCGAATCGCAACGGCTAAGCAGAGGTGGCAAGCAATTATTTATCAAAGGCTTATAGTCGCCATGTCACACTGCTATCCTAGTACGTAGTCTTGAGTAGTCGATGGACCCTACTTCTGCTTTCCACGCTCCATAACACTGTCGCTGTTGTTCCATAAGGGCTTTTAGCCAGCACCAGAAAGCTACCCTGGTTGCTAGCAAAGCTAGTGAGCAGACCCGTCTTCCAAAACCAAATTATGCCCTCGCTTCGCTCAGTCTCATTTCTTACAAATCTATTCAAGTTATCACGAAAAAAACATGGGGTTTAGAGACTTCACCTCAACAAATAGGTCAGCCACGTGAAGTGTGCGCGAAGACAACCACTAGTCTGGGTTTCAGGGCCAAAAGGCCAAACTACCCTCACGGTGACCAGTTTTACGAAAAATTGGGGGTTTACAGGCTTCTTTCAGCGTGGATTTTCATGCGAAAAGTACTGATTTTTCCATTGTCTGGAAGTTCAGTCGTCTGTCTCAGGCGGAACTGTTTTAATCCCACACCCTTATTTGCGAACAATAACCTATGGACTCAGAGCCCTCAAATTTCTTTGTCAGGCAAAGACTAACGCAATGATACAAAGATTCATCGAAGCAGTTTTTAATTCAGTTTGATAATAATTCAATATATATAAGAGACATAGGTAGAGCCTTTGAAAACCCTATTTACAGATGGATTCTATCCAATCATGCATATGTTTCAAAGCAAGTTAAATCGTATAAATCGTTGTTGTCTACCAAATGTGTGACCAGCAAGTAAGCTGTGATCCAGTCTTCTTTTAAATGCGTCAACGCTTTCAGCAAAAACAACTGAATAAGGAAGTTTTTTCCAGTCTTCAATGACCCAGTGGGAGAAGGTGGCCCACAATTCTAGTTTGGTATGGTGGTTCTCCAGTTTCTGTTGATAACTTCGGAGATGTGTAGTTTCTGCCAATTCAAATAAATCAGCCATCTGAAGAGCACAGTCTACTCCCGCTGACGAGTTTGAATACCATGATCATATCTTTTCTGCATTGGTTCATTTGCAATGTCTGCATTCGTAGGGGTGTGTGCAGTTTTTCTAGAGAAAGACACTGTGGTCTAGCACGAGCACTTATATCCTGTTACTAAAATCATGAACATATAGCGCCTTACCAAATCTCTTTTCGTGAATATCAAAAGGTAACTTCTTACTTAGCTGTTTTTTCGACGTTTAAGGCGTCTCTTGTAAGCTGAATGTGTGAGTGTCATCTGATAGAGGTCATCGATTAAAACAAGAGACGTTATCGACTTTACCAACGCCTTATTGAGTACTGCTCACTGATGGGGACCTAGACTGGATAACTTCAGATTTTAGACGCGTTCACACCTACCTTGCGATGTTAGATCACACTTAACGCTGAATTACTGGTGCATGTAAACTTTGTACTAGCTTGGCATCGGTGTATATGGATCGTACCGATGAAATAACTCCTTTTTTAAATAAATTAGCAGCCACCTCCCAGTGTTTCGTGTGCAAGTGCGTCACCACAAGTGCGCAGCTAAAAGCGTAATTTCTACCAACTCCCGCCACAACATAGCTGTCTAGCTCGAATTGTTCTGCGTAACGGCTTAAGTTCAAGAAGCCCATAACCAGAAATTCGCAAGCTGCTTCCGCATTCTACCAGTTGTAGTCATTGCTACTACAAACTTATTTGTAGAATTTGCTGACTGTAGTTGATCGTGGCTGTCCTTACTATTCTTGTATATTGCTAGTTTTTCCGCGCTTAGTGACATTAAGAAGCATTCAACTGTCTATTCATGGGGGTGTTTTAACGGAAGATGGCACAGAAGACAAGCCGACGATCCATGCCCCCCCCCCCCCTATAACTATTGTCCATCCACCTTAAGGTTAGACCCTATTTTGTGACATCGTACGCGCTAATCTGCGCTTCTATGCAGTCATTGGATTTCAACATTTAAAATTAATTGATCTAATCCAGTGAAGCCCCTGCCTCTCGCTAAACCCCGCTTCAGAAATGGAGCCCAGGCTGGTGTGCAGATGACGGCAGAAGCTTTGTGCAAAAATGGCCTTTCAGTCGTGACAAATATTACAGCAATTTAACGAGTCAGCAACTACATGCCTGGGACATTTACTAAAAGGCTATTGAAATGACACCAACAAGAGTTGGCAATTTGTAAGCTCTGCCCTAGGCAAGGCGGAATAGCAAATTTCTGGATATTTTATTGCAAAAACCTTGTGTCAACAACAGGAGGTTTCCCGAATCAAGAGTCAGGTAAGACAGGGTTGATAGAAAGAGCTTTACTGCGCTAAGGAAGCCTTATAACAGCTACTGCCCAAGTGATCGCAAGCGCTGTGTACAAATACCAGTCGAAAAAGTTTCAGCTACTGCGAAGCCTTGTGTGCGGAATTTGTCCTTAGCCAAGTAAGTGGCACGACGCGCACAGATTGGTTCAAAGTAACGTGCGCCTCAGGAAGCGAGTCACCGGGGAGGCGTATGATAGGCAGAACATCACGGGCCTCTCGCGGAGATCGACAAAAAAAGTGCGGGGGAGTTCACCAAGTGTCAGTATACAAAGACTTGGCTAGCGAAGAGAAGAGTCAACGCAGTAGTACTGAGCGTAGGCTCCCACAAGTTCGCGGATACTTATTCTCTGTATCTGGCAGCTTTTATAACTAATACTTCTAGTAGGAATTAATATGCTGGCGAAGGATAGCCAGATTATTCTCTCAGCCGGACCATGTTTCCCGAAATATGGACTGACTATCTCACCGGGTAGGTAATTCCTGCAGTACCCCTTTGGCTAGCGACCTCACACGCACAGGGTTTGCTGATTGATCTAACAGTTCGGCCAGTTCGCTATCGACGATCTCTATCGTATACTGGTCCACAATGGGGACTGCCGCGACATTTATTTGCGCGCGACGTCTGCCGCACTCTCCCCCCCCCCCCATGAGTCAGGTGTCAGGGCAAAGTAAAGAAGACCGGAGACGCGATTGGACGCAAACGCTGGCAAATCCAAACAACCCGTCCTGGCACCCCATGTAGCGGTCTAAGTAGTGGGTGCACTCGGTTCACTATAATCATCAGGCCGAATTCCCCAGGTTGAATGTTAAAGGCAAAAGTCACCTGTGAGAGGGATTTATTGTATACACAACGCCCAGTCGCAGTCTCAAGCAGCAGTAACCACCGGCGAAACCAGGACTAGTATCGACTGTCCAGCCAGACCTGAGAAAGAATCAGACAGTGGTGGCAGCTGTTCAAGCAGGTTCAAGTGTTCTCCAGTTGGTGCATTTGACATTCCCCGAGGGAGGGGGATGTCGCGTCTGCTGGCGTAGGCTCTGTTGGCCGAGGGTGGAGGAAGGGGACAAGTTCAATTGGTGATTGGGCAGCCGCGACAACCTGGACGCAAGTGTGTGTGTCCGAGTGGAAGTCAACCAAGTCTTCACTCCAGCTTTGACAGCCATCTTGGCCCAGCGTGATATCTATTTGAACTCAGTCCCTCATAGGCATAGTTCCGATAGTTTTTTTTCGGTATTGCATCAATTAATGGAACCCTCGATGATTGTCGATTCAGTATTGCTACCGAAAGTAATTAGGGCCGAGAGATTCAGAAAGAGACCTCATCTAAGCTAGCACCAGTGACAAATGTAAACATCGTGAACTTCTTTATCATAAACGGGGGCTCAGCAGGCGTAGCAAGACGGAAATCAGCTCCTCGGTGACAACGACGGAGTCGATCCTCGGCGGCGACAGTATTCATCCAATCAAACATCATCAATAGGTTTTTTGTACAACCATCATAGAACCAGTGCTTCCCGCAGTAAATATCTGTTTTTATAGACAGAAGGACATTACCAGCAAAGATATGGGACCCTAGGGAGGCCTTTTCCGCCTCATTAGGCGTCATCGGCTAGTGATACCCAACCCGTGTGGCCGCTGAAATTGCTGCCATACCGAGATTTGAACTCGCCATCTCTCCCGTCAGGGCGAACGTTCTAACAGTTCAGCTACAAGCTCACGGTGACGCCTGTAGGCGTCAGCGTAAAACAGAAGATTGATTCTGGCAGAAGAGGCTCGCTCAGCCCCCGTCACGAGCCCTGGTTTGTACTTGTTATGGCTGTGATCATGTCTGATGTAGCTGGAAGTCGGATAACCCGTTAGCCTAGCTACCTGGCGCGTCCATAGGCGGCGGTTAGTGGCGCGGCCTTCAGCGAAAGGTAACCTGTGAAATAAGCCGACTCCTGGGTCTGTTGAATAAACAGTCGCGGACCAGTAGCGACAATGCTACCAGAGCGCGAAGAGCTGACGTCTGGCGCGCCAAATGCCTTATAAAAGGCCGCAGGTCCCAATAACGACAGTGTGACATGACGAGCGTGAACCGGCAGTAAATAGGTTTGCCTGCCACCACTGCCTTGTGGTTAGGTTCTTGAGCCAACGTTCTAGAGGGAAGAACCTCGAACAAAGAATCCGAACGGCCGCTGGGCACCCGCCTGTATTAAAAATCCCCTTATGGGCATGCCCACTTACAATACTACGATCCATGAACTAACTTGCACAATCCAAAATTAATCGCAGGGGATCTAGGGAATCCATTTGCGCAATTGTTACTGACGCCTGTTGCCAACTTGGGGATTGAGACCGAAGGTCACCACATGTGAGTGTTTGTAAGGCAAGACATCAACGTACAGAAACTTGGAGATCATATTTTAA
Organism: Ligula intestinalis; assembly: GCA_036362985.1. Classification (NCBI taxonomy): domain Eukaryota; kingdom Metazoa; phylum Platyhelminthes; class Cestoda; order Diphyllobothriidea; family Diphyllobothriidae; genus Ligula; species Ligula intestinalis. The sequence goes on along the minus strand of JAYGXS010000001.1, from coordinate 104,468,753 downwards.
TTCGAATTTAGGAAACCTACTGAGTTCGAGTCGGCGGAAGTCAAGGGTAGTAAATCTTTGCTGAAAGCCAGCCTTGGAAGAAGAAAACTTATGTTAATTTTACAGTTACAAACCACCCGTAGGCAGGCAAAGAAACGTCAAAGACATAACACAGTGATCGGAGATCCCGGCGTCATTGGCGGGGACAGCAAATGCTGCACGGATCACCCCGAAGAAACAGCAGCCAGGGAGAATGGGTCATCGCGTTGACACGGGATGGAGACTAGAACGTGACCTTCTCACGCATTTAAGTCCACGAGTTGATGGCTGCAGTAGACCTTCAAAGACCTTCTGTTCACATATTTCCCTTGGACTCCCAAGACTGCTTTGCTGTGAACCTGCAAAACGCAACCAGGAAGAGATTTTAAGACTCTAAACAGTGCAGGAAGTAATGTCTACCAGAGGCAAAGACGTTGAAACAGCTATTTGTGGCTTAGTAGCCGTCGTCAGGCAGCCAGACCTAGGTCTAAGTTAGAGGCAATTGGAAAAAATAGGCAAATTAGACACATGAGGGACGTATCGAAAAATGGTGGCACCCTTTGTCCTGCTTTTTTTTAAAAAAACATTACCCCTTCTAGCTGACGTTATCTTATATGATGTTCGAAAGGAGGACGCGGAAACAGGAATCCATCCACCCGTAATACGGGTGGTTTTGCCCTAAAATCCAGGAAGCATACCTACTCTCACGTCCTAACCACAACTGAACCTTAATCCTAACCCCATCGTCACCACAAACGTAACTATACACCTAACCTTAGCCTTAACAATTCATTCGCTGGAATTTAGCGTAAATCTGAGTGTATTACGGTATGTTCCTAGTCCTTCGTGCTGCCGGGAGGTATATGAACCATCGTTAGTAACCTCTGGAATCTCCACAACAATTTCGTTAGATGGAACGGAGCTATCACGCAGAGGCATACGCTGACTGAACTTGTGTAATAATCTTAAGCGCTAAACAAAGCTTCCAAATAAACCGGTCTCTATGCGAAGCCCCTTCTTGGAGAAAAAACTGCTTCACATACACGCATAGGATTCCGATAACAGTAGTAGTAGTATTAGTATAAGTAGTAGTAGTTGTTGTTGTTGTTGTAGTAGTAGTTGTAGTAGTAGTAGTAGTAGTAGTAGCAGTAGTAGTAGTAGTAGTAGTAGTTGTTGTTGTTGTTGTTGTTGTAGTAGTAGTTGTAGTAGTAGTAGTAGTAGTAGTCTTAGTAGTAGTAGTAGTCTTAGTAGTAGTAGTAGTAGTAGTTGTAGTAGCAGTAGTAGTAGTAGTAGTAGTAGTAGTAGTCTTAGTAGTAGTAGTAGTAGTAGTTGTAGTAGTAGTAGTTGTTGTTGTTGTTGTTGTAGTAGCAGTAGTAGTAGTAGTAGTAGTAGTAGTAGTAGTAGTAGTAGTAGTATAATGGCGATAGTGCAATAGTAGTGCATAATGGCGACACCAGTGATGTCAGGAGGAAGTTTTGATTGCATGTAGCCGACAAGAGACACACAAACACTCTGGACATCGTCACCATCCTGCTGTTTCGTTTGCCTATAGCCCTAAAAGCAAGCCACCGGTACCGAACTGAAGTTCTTTGGCTAAAACGGTTATCTCAATAATAGTGCTGAAAATTGGATTTCCAGGTGGTAAATCAGAAGAAAGAATGGCGTTTACCGGGTGGGGTTTCGGTTAGTTTTCTTGTCTTTCCATCTTCATAGAATGCACACTCTGGCTCGTGGTCCTCGCCTTTAGGCCGCTCTTTCTTGCGTGTGTGCGAGTTCTGCCAATTGCTGCTGTTTGTGTCTCGCTTTTGGCCTCCTCGGATGTTCATTCTCTGAAGATGGGTAGACGATACAAATACCCGAGGCTTCTATCCTGCCGGTCGCCCCCCCCCCCCTCACAACACATCCTTAGGCCAGCAGTTCTGGTGGACCTGTTGGCAACCCGGCCATCCTAATCACTATCCTTGCCACGCTCCTGAGCTCAGCCGCAACGTTCGGCCGCCTATTCGAGCTTTCTACAAGGAAGCTGTTGCCTCGTCTCTCTCGGATCTACCCGTTGATGGCTCTGCCATCAGGACAGGCTGCCAGCGTCTTCACCAAAGAGCCGTTATCGAAGAAAAACGAGGTTACCACCCCTTGGTCCTTTGGGCGGCATTCCACCTCCGATTGCGGCCTCAGAACAATGACTTCCGAGGGTCACTCTGACTCAACTGCGTAGTGCCTACTCAATGGTCCTTCGCCAATACCAACACCGGCTTGACCCGTCCATACTCAACTACTGTCCCGACGGCGGCTTTTCTCTGCATGACTGTCAGTATCTGTTCGTCAGCAGTTCCCGGCCAGGCACCTAACTCACCTCCGTGGACCTTTGGCTCAAGCTGGCTGAGGTCGTGGCTTTTCTCCGTCTCCCAATTGCACCAAGTTTGGACTCCGGCGGGGACTTCTGATCCAACAAGGGCTACTAACCAACAACCACCCGAAACGTCAGACTTACAATAAACCTCCCCCAGTGAACGCCTTTCTTTCTTCTGGTTACATCAATGTTAGTGGGATGCTAAGAGATACTGGGAGCAGAAGCGTAAATGGAAAACTGGTCCTAAGCTGACAGCCATGGTGGTGCTGGGGGGGGGGGGGGGGACACAGCATGGAGGCTAAGGGGAAATATGAAGGGGCTAGCAGGGGGGGGGAGGGGGACGTGTCGTGCGAGAAACAGACAAAGATCAACTACGTGAATTGGGTGATAATGTCAACCTCAGGTCAGCCAGGCGTGACAGCCGGGTTAGAGATGGCGGCCGGGGGGTGGGTGATGTGACCTTTTAGGATGGACCACCATACAAGGAAAGTGAGAGGTTGATCACGTGATCTGACTGCTCACGCGACCTCGGGTTCTGCCACGGTGACTGGAAAGATCCCTAGCTCCGATGTTCCATGGCACTCCTGTGTCTTTTCAGGCTCAACATAGGATAGAAGTAAACTTACCGTGTGAAAAAACAGGAGTCACGGCCGACGATCGAACTTCCTCAGAATGAGCAGAGCAAGTAAAACATCACAGTACACCTTACAATCGTTTTTCTTGTCATCTTGGATAAGCCGATCGAGAAAAGTGTAATGAAACACATAGTCGTGCATTTTTAGGTGTTGAAACATACGGTGAAAGCTTGACGATCTTGTAACTGAAACAAAACTGCCTAATAGACGTTCTCTACCTTCACGGGCGTAGCAAAACCTGCAAATTTACGCACTACACAACTATGTACTCGAGAAATAACGACGTCAAAGATTCCTACTGCTAGTCGGGAATCTAAAGCTCTAAGTGTAGGCGTATGAGTCTCAAGAGCAGGGTATAAAGCTGAGACGGAATGTATGCTGATCCTGGGGTTACTTACAGGTTGCTCAATGGGACGAAAAAGGCATCTAGATTAGATAGTTGAGGGAATTGGGCACACAACCTGAAGAAACCAAACATGGTTACTTTCAATGTGGAACTCTCCTTCATACACTACAGTAAAAGTCAGTAGCACTGAATTAGCGCGCGTGGGGTCCTCTGTACACCAAGCTACTGTCAAAAGACATCAACGATGCGGAAGTTGGCGAGGGTTGCGGGCGTAAGTGGGGTGAATAGTCCCACTGCAGAGCAAAATGTCAGGTACACCAAGCTACTGTCAAAAGGCATCAAACAGGAGGGGGTGCTGTTTTAGAAATTTGAAGCATCTTTTCCCTGGTGCAAATTTGAAGAACGTGTAAACAGCAAAATTTATTGGATTCATTAATTTAGAGACAGCTCATCATTTACTTCCTCTTGTTACATAAAGTGCATAAAGTAAGAGGAAATACAAATTGAATTCATACAGAAAACCGAAGAGTATTTGGCGGGCATACGTATACTTTCAATAAATTCTCATCAGGCCATTACCTGATGAGAATTTATTGAAAGTATACGTATGCTCGCCAAATACTCTTCGGATTTCTGTGATGGGAATTTTCGCAACCTTCAAACATCATACAGAAAAGTCGATACAAACAGGAAGATCACAGGAAATGGCCAAGAGGCAATCAATAACGCAAGAAAGTTAAACGCTGTGGGCAGTATAAACGAAAAAAACGTCTAAGGCAATTAGGTTAGGAAGGAGAATGTGTAAACAGGGAGCCTGTGTTACCAGGGCAGAGTTAGATTCACCACATGCTCCAGTTGTTTACAAAGGTCAGGTTTAAACCACCGTATGTAAGCTGCCTCCACGTAGCGAAACAAAACGAGTCGTTCGTGCCCGAAAAAGCACTCGGAAAGACGTTTTGGGATCAACAGAATGGTTCGTATCTAGCAGATGTTCGGTAATCGATGAACGGGGAGTTACGTTTTCTTGTTTCATTAACGAGTTAGGTAAGTGCTACTTGGCTCTGGCAGCTGGTTGCCTTTGCGTTCGCCCTATGTACTTGCATCCACAAGTGCATGTAAATTCATAGACACAGGTTGAAGTGGCGTGCAACGGCATGGCATCCTTCGCACCAGGAATTGGTAAGTGCTTGGTAGGACTGTAAATTATAAGTTCTGCAGCATAATATGTCCTTTATATCGCGTTAAGTAGCCGTCTCTTGATAGTATTTAAGATGCTGTCGCCCTTAAAGGGCAAGGATATGAAAACGGGCTTTTTCGGAACTGACTGTTCCGTCATTTTTTGCATCAACGATGCAGGAGTCGGCGAGTGTAGCGAACGTAAGTTAAATTAATAGGCCCACCACAGAACAAAAGTTCAGGTGACCGGGTGCCGTCAGGTGAAGACACTGACTCAAAAGTATGCGTGAAAGGGCATCCAGTGAAGAAACTGTCTCCTCCGAGACTGTAGGGGCAAGTCCGTGGGAGGTAATAAAACGCCACGTGGAGCAAGCTTTACATTAGGTCTATCCCTGGTTTAAAACGCACTGTTTAGTCGAGCTTTTGAAGTCTCTTGAAGGCAGGAATTGCGTGAATCATATATATGTGTAGCGAAACCAAGCTACTTTAAGACACGATACGCTCAAAGAAGTCTCAGTGAGAAGTGTTAAACAGTAGACAAAACATTACGCGGAAAAATAAGCCGATGAAGATTGACCGGAAGAAATATCGATATCCTGAGGAATAAAATTGAAAGGGGAGGGGGGAGTGGGTTAACAGTTGGTCGCATTAGTCGCAGTCTCCGTACCTGTGCCTTCGTCAGAATGTTCCCTTGCCCGACTCAGTTAAGAAAAAGGCGTGCAAGGCTCAGATGCCTGCGGAATTCTCTCCAGTATGGAGAAGATATCGCTTTAAAACACGGACAGTGCCCTTATCCCTAAGGGCAGCATAAAAGAAGCCCAGGAGAACATCCAACAGCGCAAAACGTTATGTAGCCTAATAAGACCAAGATTTCACGAATTGAGGCATTTTCTTCGCAACCCAGGTATGCGTGTATATAGAAAAGAAGAAGGTGTTTCGATCACAGGAATCATAATTTTACTCGCCTGAGCTTTCGGGCTCTTACTGGAGTCCACCGTCAGAGAGAAAAGCGTCAACGAAAAACAAGCAACAGTTATAGGGAGGAAGGGGGCCAATCAACCGCTATAGAAGGGGGAGGGGGGGTGAAAAGGTCACTAGACCACCCTTAGTCCGGAGATGCCTGCGCGGGGCGATGTATGCCATCGCCAGATCGATAAATCGATTGGCACGCTAGATTGATCCGTTGACGCCTTTTTCGCTGACGATGGACGAATAAAATTATGACTCCGGTGATCGAAACGCCTTCCCCTTCTCTACCAAGATATCATTCCAGATGGCGAGCCAAGCAACGAGTAAACCTGACACCGCGAGGGCTGCATTACCTGATGTCCTGCTGATACTCGCATGCCCACAACCACGCGAGAAAAAAACCCGCCCGCCGCGATTGCACTCGAGGGCCCGTGCGTGCGTGCGTTCGCACTGCATTATCATCAGGTCGAACAGTGACCTACTCTGTCCGGGTACAAACAAACCCTGCGTGATAAACAGGAGTTAGAGTAAGCATTCGTATCAGGCACACCTGTCAACTCCAAATGGTGCACGATGGTCAGGGTGCTAACATGCACTTTGCGCGAACCAAACGCGACTATAAAACATTGGTTCGCGCAAGGAGTCGATACTAAAAGGATACAATTAGGTTTTCGGAATGGAAGCCCCTAGACGGTTTTATGGTGGAGTCAAGAGAAGGCTGGACCAATTAGTGGGATCAAATAAATAGTGAGGATTGCTCATATGGCCCTCTAAACAGAACAGAAGGCGCCCGCAATAAAGATATGTTTGCGCCAATTTCCTGGGAAATTAAGGTTAGCCTTAAGTTTATTAGGTAGTTGCTATTGACTACAGAGACAAGGTAGGGTTAGGTTTATGAGCAACAGTAGTTCAAGTAGTACACTTCATATACCCAAAGTCCCAGCATTTTTTCCGTGGAAACGGTGAGTATAGGCGTTTTAGGGGTGGGAAATTAGGATAGGCAGTCGAATAAACTTTAATAACTGCTATATGAATTTTTATTTTATTGTATTTAGAAATTTTCTTGATTTATACCTGCAGATTTTCCTAATCTATATAATCACTTAACGTATTGCGGAAAAACCAGATTATCAAAATGCAGGTTTCTTAATATCCCTGAAAAATTGAAAGGATGGTTAAGATGTCGTCTACTTCGACATACATGAGGTCTAACTTACCGTTCTGGAGTTAGATTAGTACAGTCCACGGCGCGAAGCGCCGCACACATCTTCAATTTACATGCGTAACAATTTACTTCCAACGGCCGCAGGAAACTAATCCAACTACATTTTTCTACTTTACACTAACTTCTGCAAATTTCCTTCACTGCCTATCCTACTTCCAACCCCCAAACCCCTATAACCACCGTTTCCGTAGGAAAAAAATGCTGGGACTAGGGGTATATGAGGTGCACTACTTCAACTACCTTTGCCGGTTTATGTTTGGGATTAAGAGGTAGTGTTAACTATATGGTTATGGCTCAAGGCAGGTTTAGGACTAAGCATAGGAGCTAAGGTTTAGGTTGGTGGCAGGGCTGGACGCGGAATATTTACCTTTCCTGTAGTTATGCGCATGACCAAGCTTATTATTTGGGCGGGGCGTTCACACTTCCAGGTCCGGTTTATGGGGCCATATAAGAAACCCATATCAAATAAAACGGAGCCCTCGGGCTGATTATGTAACCCAAACCACCGTGATTTTATCTTCTACTAAACTGCATAGTCGACCCACTAATGGCGAGAAACGCTGTGGTGCAGAATTTAGGCTTGTAATTGTATACTGTTCGTGAACAAGATATTTTATGCGCGGGAAAATGAGCAGGAGGTAGTTTCTGGTCGTGACCACAGTAGTATAAATAATATTTTTAGGGTTTAGACTGGACAGACAATGCGAAGGCGTCTTTTAAAAGCCAGACGAACATGCGCTTAGTGCAGCTTTGATACATCACGACTTGAAAGTGTGTTTCGGTGTTTTCTTAATCTGTATTAAATCAAAGTTAACAGGTGTTAAGCGCCTGGCAAACGGATAAGGCCAACATGCAACCTATCTATCTAGAACTTCAAGACGAAAAGACAAAAGGGTAGTGACACCTGTTGATTAACGTTCACCGACCGCTAACGGAACTCAATTGCCCCGGTCTGTCTTGGGTTGCATTCCTCTGACCCTGACAGCAGCCGCATGACGGCTAGTAGTTAGGGCTGACAGTATTGCCGGCAAAGACAGGGGGGACTGGAATGACGATTTCTAGAGCGTTAGACGCCGATCGAAAAAATCCGCGGGTAGTGCATCAATTGGGACTGCTAATGACGGCTAATAGACCAGAAAGTGCCATTCCCGTCTCCTCCGCCCTTGCCAGCAATACCATCTGCCTAGACAAGGGCAAATTATGGGTCGGGATGACTTATATGCTCCTCTAAACAGGACGGGAGAAGAAGAGCGTTGTATCCAAGTAATAAATGTGGCTAAACGTATAATTCCAACAGTATATGTTCCTGTTTACCAACCCTAGTACTAGTCTAGGCATAAACGTAAACCTAATCCGTAATCTTTATCTTAACAATGCCCTAACCCGTGATCTTAGAGTGAACACTAACGCTAACTCAAACCTTATCCCCAAACATGGCTCTGACCCTAATTGCCCCGGAATTCACCGCAAATATGTCTGTATTTCGTGCACTTCCTGTTCTTGTATCCTGTTTCGCAGGCCATAAAAGTCATCCTTACCGAATTGTAGCCTGAGCAGTGACTAGAGTTATTAAAAAAGAGTGAGAAGCACTTTGGGTACAAGCAAACGAATGAGTTAGTTGAAACATTGTTTTCTAGGAAGAAATTTGAACAAGGCAAAGACCTTGAGACTAGCCTGATTTAATGACGTGCAATTTCTTGACCCCTATTAATAAGATAAAATAAACTGTTCAATTAAGCATCGAGCTAGAGAACGAAACCCTGATAGGTAAATAGAGTATGAGCTATTAGTCTGCCATAACTATCTCCCCCTCCTCTTTCCCCACACCAGCCCTAATAGCATTGCGCGCATTAGCGTATTACGCAAACACGCGGTTCACGCGTGCTTGATTGTCATTGGCTGGGATAATGACGTAATCGATAGGTGATTGGTTTATCGATTTTTGCATGCTCTGCGAGCGGCGGACGCGCGTATTTAAGGCTAATAACTCCTACTAAATTTGCCTATCAAGTTATAGCTTTCTAGGTCGATACTTAGTTGGAAAGTTTATTTTTATCTCATAAATACTCAATGACCGTTTGCAGCTGAATAAGAAATCACGAAATCGCATGAGGTCGCTAAATCCTGGTAAGGAGTTAGTGCTCTCACAAAGCCAGCAATGCGCCTAATTGAGTAGGCCCTTGGCAGGAATTTGTCTGCTGTATTAAAAACGGTTATTAAATTTGTTATACGACTAGCGCTGACTTGATAAAACATTCTAATTAGAGATCACCCTATACATTTCGAGGCCCTGTTGTACCCGAAGAGGTAGCTGCTTGAACATTTTAAAGAAATAGAACGTGACATCTAGTGTTCACGAACAGTTTGAACTTTAGTTTGCACATTTCTAAATACCCTAACCCACCTCGACACTACAAATAACCCACTTGCAACCTAGCAGGCAGGAGCTACTGTTACGATGTTTGCATCCATACCGAATGGGATTGCAATGGCATGCGAGCGGAAATGCCAGCGTCGTAAATTACTCACCTCCAAGGTGGTCGTGTGCGCTTTTTGGAAGGCTTTAGCTTGTTCTTGTCTAGGTCATTTTGCCCAGAAGAGGAGGCCGAGGGAGGATGCCTATCGAGAAACTGAATTTAAAAAAGTAGCAGTGATTAATTTAGATGCAGAAACTAAAGACGGGGAACAAAATCGGACCATTTGAAAGACAGGATCGATTCTTAGCACAAGCCAGGCATGCGAACATGTACAGGCAGCATGACTGAGAAATATATAACAAAAACATCTAAGTAAAGGGAGCTGTAATACAAAAGCAGAAGGACGCTATACTGGACAGATAGTTAGAAGGAAAATATAATTTTTTTCGAGTGAAAGTTGTGTACAAATCTGAGAAAGGATGTCTAGCTGCTATAGAAAAGTCAATAATTACTGATTTCGGGATTCTCAAGACCTCCACGGGGTGTAAACCTGTTATAAATACAGGCAGTCGCGTTTAAAAGAAAGGCAGAAACGCGCAAATATCATTCAACTTACTAGTTGTAATTACAAGATTAAAACAGTAACTTAAAACCTTACAGTGAGACTGTTGTTCCGATAAGCGAGACGTAGGCTGAAGTAGTCCGCCCTAATTTGTTTGCTGTTGATATGTCCGGCAATAAATCTCAGTTTTTGGCTTAATCGTAGCTATGCGACCGCCTACGCGGGACCTGTACGTGGGCTCCAATGTTAAATAAAAAGCTCTTATCCTGTCCTGTGTGATCCGGTCACAGCAGTGAGCGGAACGCCCATGTGAAGCGAGCAGTGTGAACACGTGGCAGGAAGAAGTACCGAAACAGGGGCTGTCGTTTCTGGCTAATTAACCTTCATCAGCCAGCTATATCCACCCCACGTCCAGATGAACCGGGAGAGGAGTCCGAATTCTGACCAGTAAGCGTTAACTCTAATGCCTTAGCGTTGAGATACGGGTCTGTGGTCTTGTCGGTGATTGGAAGCATTCACTATGAAGGGAGGACGTTCATAGATCAGGTTATGGGATGTGTCTTCGCCATTGTGCCTCACAGGCAGTCGCACAGTCATCAGGAATACATGTAAGAAGGGGTATTTACCAAGAAAAGGCGCACACTGATTGTCTTTTCTGAATAATTAACTATCGTGGATTTTTCATCTTTCTCCAGAAATCAGTCTCTCACTTGGAGTAAGTCAGTATATTCGAGGCTATATGAGCGCAAACCGAAATTCGACTAAAAGATTTGAATTCAGAATTCTCTGATGGGAATTTCTGCAACTTTAGAATACCGGTGCCGAAGTCAATTATCCACTGTAGGATAAGTGCATAGTATTCACAAGCTGCCAGTAGGCAGTCAGGAGAATTACCTAGCTGTTTCCTTGTCATACAAGCTAAAACCTCAGGCACGCGTTTCGCTGACATTCTACCACTCAATAGCATAGGTACGAGGGGTTCAGTTCATCAGTGGGCCCCCCAAGCGTCCCATGAGTGCACACTAGGTAAATTATGACCCAGGTTATACTACTAACAGCCTGTTGGAAGCTGCCGATATTACGCGGTTATCCCGCAGTGACTGATAGAGTTTGTAGCGGTCTAAGTCGTGGTTGTACTCGGGTCACTACAATCATCAGACTGCAATTGTCCAAAGTAGGTGTCAACTATCGAGGCCCTCTGCTGCGTGGCCGCGGGATGAAATGCTGAAGTGGCCCTTGGGAAACTGCGACTAGTTGGGAACTGTGGGAGGGGCTGTGCTTGGCGGAATGCCTGTTAGTCAACAGGGTTGTCTAAGGACAGGGCACACTGGCGCAACTGTTATCCATTAGCCAGTAGCAGTTGCGAGGTCAAGCCTTGGAGGACGGGCGTTGAACGAGGAAGGAGACAACATTTGTTGGCCGTCCACCAAAAGATTGACCCAAATGACCATATCAAAATTCGGCCTACTCCCATACACGCTCGAATATACTGATTGAGTACAAGTTGGAGATTAATTCCTGAGGCAATTAAAAAACTACAACTTCAAAACTGGAATATCTACCAGAAAGCCCACGAGGAATGTTGGGGAACCCACCGTATGCTGAACCCCTCACAGCTGCGCCATGCAGCGGCAGAATATCTGTAAAGCACATGTGTGGGCTTTCAGCTAGTACGTCAGCTGTCATCATCAGTCAGTCATACCCACCCTGCACGTTCGGATGGCCTAGCATACGAGTATTACGACGCAGGTCTGTTGTGTTGTCGGTGATCGGAAGCATTAACTATGGCAAGGGGGTACTAAACGACCAAGTTACAGGAAATGCTCACACCTTGTGCCTTGGAGCCACCTAATCTAGAGCCTTCATAGGCAATTACATAGCAGCCAAGAGGAACGGAGGATTGTCGTCAAAAATCAGGGGACCAGGTCCACATCCTACATCATCCAAGCCTGGGGATGGCTACGGCTGGTTTGCAGCCGGTGATAACTCGGACGCCGACTGACCGATCTCGACTACGCCGATGATATTGCGCTGCTAGCCTCAAGCTTTGGTGGTCTACAGTCTGTAGTGTCGCGGGTAAATGAGATCGCTATGTCGGTTGGCATGTCCATAAATTCCGGAAAGATTAATTTGTAGTATTGGTTTGTACACCGATCTATCTCTTAGGATGTGCCCATCCTGGGTTGATGCTTTTGCGGATCGGGCTGCCTGATTGTGGTCCGCAAATGTACTAATAATTGATATGTTACTAGTCAAGTATCAGAAACAATTCTTTTTTATGTTTTTAGTATGCCAGCATAGACAAGGCAAACCGCAGGATAGCTATTTCGAGGTATTGGTCCTCATCAGCTACGGGCAGCCAACTCTAGTGTAGCCACTGAAATTGCCGCCACACCCGAGTTTCGAACTCGCGCCTCGCCGGTCAGGGGCAGACGTCCTAACCATTGAGCCATCGATTAAGTTATTCTCGAGCTGCGTCCCTAACCAGGAGAAGGCACCCCTGGGGATTAATGGCCGTCAACTTGAAGAAGAAGACAGCTTTAAATACCTCCAGACCAGACTGCTACCGAATGGGCAGAGCAAGGACGGCATTGTCTCCCGTATCGATGGCGCTCGCTGGGTTTTCTCAATCCTTCGAAAGCGCCTATGGATCCGACGTGACATCTCCATCGCCACGAAGATTCTTGTTTACCGTGCATCCATCCGGTCAGTCCTCCTCTATGGGTGTGAATGCTGGGCTTTGCGCGCTGAAAATGAGCGAAGACTGGAGGTCTTTGACCACCGCTGCCTGAGGATCATCCTGCGAGTTAAGTATACTGACTACGTCCCAAACGAGACAGTCCGCACTCGCTGTGATCATATCGCGAGGATATTACAGGTCATTCAAGAAAGGCGACCGAGGTGGTTTGGACACGTTCTCCATCGTCCGCCCCACGAGCTTTGCTATGCTGTCCTCGACCCGGCGCCGCAGCCCACCTGGAAACGTCGAAAAGGAGGGCAACTGAAGAGTTGGCTCTACACCGTCCGTCAAGACATGGAAGTAGTTCTTGGACCTTCTATCTTCGGTCTCCATTGCTGGAGAAGAGACTGGGCGGAACTTTCCATCCCCGCTGTCACCAATCGTCACGCGTGCAGGAGTACCGTACATGACATCACCGAGACCAGCTAGATCGGGCATGATCATAGTCGTAACAAGTAAAATTAAATGATAACCCATAGATGGCTATCCCAACGTTCGATGCTTTTGTCTGTATTCTTTCTTGCATATCTTTTTGGATGCTATGCAAATGCCTATGAGGAGTTTGGATTAGGCCCCAAGGTGCAATGGGAGGAGCACATCTCGCAACCTGATCGAGTAACGCCTATCCACCAATGATCAATTGAACCTGACTTCAAATGACAGACCTGGGATGTAGCTATATCTGCTCAAGGATAGAAAAAAAACAAAAATTCCCATACTAGCGTCCTTTGACTTTTCTATAAAATTTGGCCTTTAGTAATTGTGATCGCTATAGGAGTGCCTTCGTCGGTTCGAAGCCAGAGATTAAAGGCAAAACGCACAGTCCTCATTCTGTCCAGAAACCGAATTAGATCAACAGACGCCGTTCCTGCATGTTATACGAATAGTACGTGGGTGCAATCAACGAGACGGTGTCACAGCCTAGCCGCTATCAGTCCAATCAGCTGCACGTCTTTCAAACGGCACGATCTCGTCAACAACTCGCCTGTAAATAACAAGTCCAGTTACAATCCCCCTCCCTGTCCGTTGATAAATTGAAAATCAATACCAATATCTGGTGTCGCACAGGACAAAAATGGAAAGTAAAAAAGGGATAGTAAAACAAATACACGTAAACATGAACAATAGATTACTTCCTCGCGTTGGATGGCGTCACTAATGCGTTCAGCTTCATCAATTCTTCCATTCTCAAGAGCCTTCTCGAGCTTCCATCGCAACGTGCCCCTTTTCAGTGCATCAAATTGTCTAGCGACAGCCTCTGTGCTTTCCGTGCCTGGTTCATTCTAAAATAAATGCTTTGGTCAGAGACGCGAAAGGCTTTCGGGAACCCCTAAAACTACAAGTTTCATAGCAGACGTTTGGGAAAATTCAGATTTAAACCGGTAGGTTGGTGAGAGAACGAATGAGCAACCGTTACTTGTAGTTTTGAGACCCAATGGGAGGTCTACATGGGGTGACATAGACTCTTAGTAATAAAAATGCTTAGTCGACTAATATGCTTTATTGTTAAGAGGGTTTGACAGACTTGATTAATTTAGTTGACCCAATTGTGAAAAAACACGCGGCTTCGGTGCGAGTCGAACCCACACGGCAGGGTAAAATCGATCCAAGTGTGATAAAATTCCCGGCTCACGGTGAGCCTCTTAGCTCAATGGTAGAGCGCTGGCTGTGCAAAAAGCCTTCCCTGCTGTGTGGGTTCGACTCCCACCGAGGCCACGAGCTTTTTCACAATTTGTCAACTAAAATAATATGCCTTACTTGTTTGCTGGTGAAATTTTTCAAACCAATTTAAGGCAACAAGGTACCGATTATTTTCAGAATGTTTGACCAGTACACTGAGAAACTAACCTATCGCCAATACAAGCGAACATGCGAGTCTCAGGAAGTAATTGAGAAGATTCGATCGATGTGTTGTACCAGCGATCAAATCTTCTTCTTCTCAAGCTAACCTATTCCCATTACTTGAAGCTCGACAAACTCACACAAACAGAAGAGGCGTGAGCCAACAGGCGAGGTGACGGTGTTCGGCTTTTCAGTCGTTTTTGTTCAGGCACATCCGGAAAAGCCGTAATAACTTCGGTGGATTCCCGTTTCGCCTTCAAACGAAGCATGTGGGCAGCAGCTAAGCGATCAGCAAACTGTCTAAAATCCCTCAAACAGAACTTAACCCTACCGTTTTCTTCGTTTGTTCGCTCATTGAAGCAGCAATAAGGCAAATTGTTCACAGCCAAATTGTCCAGACTTTTAAGTGATCCCTGTGAAAGGAAAAGACCAGATCAGTAAACATGAATTTAACAAATTTGGTAATCAGATAAGGGCTTGGCCCAGGATATCCAAGGACTCAGTCGAAGAGGTTTAGAAGAAAAACGGACGAACAATATGTGGGGAGGAATGAAGAAACAGAAGACTTGATGGGCGACTAGACAACACCAGATTGCCATTATATCGTCTGAGCCGTAATGGCCACCGAGGTGACTGAAATGCCTGATCGCCTAAGCGGTAGTGGGACTCGGTCAGTCTTGGTCTGCACCCGTGAGTTTCATTGACTGATAAACTACTTTTGCCAGTGTGAATAAAATTCGGTGTGGTACGTATTATGCAGTTATCCACAAAACACGATCTGACCGCCGAAACAAAAAAGATACTGGTAACGGAACATTCAGCTGCCCGCAGAATTCAAAATGACATTCATTTCAAAGTGCACATATGCACCGCAAACTAGCACCCTTTCGGATATTTTGGTGACGTTCTCTTGACCTCTGCTATCTTCTCCTCGTGTGACCCTTAGGCCATTGGTAAAAACCGCGATGGGCTCCTCCTGACACGCTTCAAACACTCAGCAGCAGGCTATCCTATATCACATAAATCCCCCCCCACCTACACGATCGACAGTTTTTCTCCTTAAAATCCCTCAAATGGCATTCAAACCTCTAGAATTTCTGAACAAAGCCTAAGGAGTTTCTTTACTGTCCGTTCTTTTTACTCAACACTTTTGCAATGTTCTGCTGAACTTATGCACTTCATAGTTGCTCTGTACCAATAGAGTTCAAAGGCATTTACCCACATTTCCCTTAATAAACCTGACCTAAACCACATTGAGAATAGAGGGTCGGTCGCGTGAGTGGTATAGACTGGGAGCGAGAGAGTGGTCGGTAGTGTGGGTGTCCCCGAAAAAATAAGCTTCGATTTGAGAAGAATCTATGCAAAGTTGAGCTGTGTGTAACACACTCGTATTTGCGCGTTGTCGTTTCGTTGACAGAAAAGCGAACTTGAGGGAAGTTTTAGATGTGAGATCCGCACACACTCAATTGACTGTTCAGGGCTACAGAGCAGACAAGAATGTTCCATGGCACTCTAGGAGATTCCAATATGAAACAGTAGAAGTGCAGGTGACAGGTAGAGAGCTATGCCCTCGTACAAGTGAAAACGGAAAACTTTTGTCGATAAAACGAACTTCTGCGCATTCATTTTACCACCCATAATCCCATATAGTAAAGCAAATGGAATTTGTTAAGGTAGGATAAATATGCCTAGCTATCGAGTATTTGCTGCAGTGCATTCTGAATTATTGGCTGTGCCACCCCGCACCTGTGGTTGTCTTAAATGAAATGGACAAAACATGTATATATACATGGGGACGCGTATGAATTATCGAAGGCTCGAGTGCTCAAAGCGTCTATTAGCCCTTTAGACTGTTTGACTGTGGTGTCTGACGAGGTCCATCGTGTTGCCCATAAAAGGGTGGGTCAAAGATGATAACCTGCGCGTGAATTAGATTATAGTAAGAGTAGACCTTCGCTGCATCTACCACAATCCTATTTCCCTCACCCACTTTTTTCCGGTGTCATGAACAAGCCAAAAGACTGGAGATGAGCGAGAGCGCATGTGGCTGGTTAGGCAGGAGCCGCCCCTAAGCGAGCCGTCACAGCTAGCTCTGATCCCGTGGAGTGGGATTGTCATAAATGCTACGTTAAGAAGGAGCTATACCAGCCTGACTTTCACTCTGCCAGTCAGTCATTCCGCACAGACGACGGGGCGACCGTCACTCTTAACGATTTCCACCACGAGCTTCAGCAAGCTGAAGCAACGCGGTGACTGCAGCTGGATTGCAGTGAAAATAGACTCGCCAAATCTACCCCACTCTATCACCACTCCCACACCGGGAACCGAGTGGAAGCGCCATAAAGGCCGTATTAAGAAGGGGCCATTGAGCCTGCGGTAAGCCACTCCACTGGACACTGGCTAACCGATTTATCCCGTCAGTAGGCAACCTTCTAAGTCACGACTCTTAGCACACCGTGATAGCTTCAAGCGTGTCAGATGGTTATCGTAAGAAAATGTGATGAGCCGTTGACCACACTATCTATTCCTATTCCCATTCCCAGCCCGCCGCCAACATCCGAGCCACCGTTGCCGAGCCGCCAAACTGGAAGAAGTACACATCCTCCCACAAAACGCAAAAGTTCTTTCACCGCCCCACGAACTGTACACTGTTCCAGGCGGTTAGCAATTCAAGTATTAAGTAACTTGCTTGGCGCTGTCAACTTAGAGTTCAGAAGGCCAAATACGGTTCAAGCATGTGTGGAAGTTCTGCTTAACCCACAATTTTATAGCAGTATAAAGAAGGCAAACCCATTTGTGATGTGTATTAGCCAGATGAGGTGCCAAAAAAGTATTGGACAGCCAACAGGTCAACAGGAGTGAGTGATTCCTGCACTTATTATTTGCAGTGTACATTCTCACTGCTGATACTGACTGCTTAACTAACTTACCGCAAAGCCTGAAAACAAAACAGTAAACGGTCTGATGGTTCGACAGCCTTCCTGTAGTTGTCTAGAACGATGGGCAGTCGTAGAGGGGTCATCGAAGCCCCATGCACGAACGATGAGATTACTTATGTCAAGTCCACTTTATTAAGAGAAATATAGGCAAACGCCTTTAAAATTCCTCATGTGGACAAGAATGGGCTTTAAAATTAAGCAAGTTGTGGCCCAGCCCAATAACGTTTGACAGGCACTATAGGCATTGGGCAGGCCAAAGGGCATCGGTTCTTACGCATAAAGACCAGATACCGTGGGGAAGGGAATCTTTTCACGAACGGTGGATCCCACGCACTCGTGTGATAAGGCCAGGGGGTGACAGCACAGGGCAATCAACCGATGTCAAGTGATGTTGAACACGGATTACAGGAACGAGTCGCTCCGTGTTACCGCTTACAGCTTCTTACGGATGATATGAAGGCGTAATGTATTGTACTTTCTGGGTGCAAATACTACCAGCTTGCCGTGCAGCTCATCAGTGCAAAACATCGGAAGCAAGCCAGTGAAAACCGGATAGGCTTCGCATCTCTCGCGTCAATGCAATGGTTCGCCAGTGGCATGACCAGTTCAAAGTGTCCTTAAATTACTTATTTATGTCTTCCAGTTTTGCCGAACTGAAATCGTCCAGGTAAGCTGGGAGTACATTTTAGCCCTCATCTCGACTTTGCGTGTATTTTGCACTTTTGGCTAATCAGACATCTCTTTCAAAAAGGTTCTACAGGCATGAGACGCACGGAAACCGAAGTACGCGTAAAAATACGGTCCTAGGCTATATTAGGGGAGACAATGAAAGTGTGTTCAAAGTTCGGCAGTTAACTTGACAATACTCTAGTGGATGTTCGATGGCCGAACCTAGAGTTACCTCTGTACTGACCCTTAGCTTACAAAGCGCGAAATATCTGTTGTCGCACTAAGAAGCAGGCAGAACCTGGATATATAGGGAGTTAAAGACCAATATGCATGGTCGTAGAAGAATTTGTATGCATTATCGTAGGACCAATTCATAGTCAATAGCAGTTACGTGAATGCTGATCTTGAAACTTGCAATTAGCGTTCGGTTAAATCATGCCCGTCTTTGTTTGCCCCTTCGAGAATAAAATGAGGCTTCATAAATGTACGGATGCCGAACCTTTTTGGTGATAGTGCAGCTTGTTCCCTGGCGTCGAACCCCGCCCCCCCCCTCGCATCCTGAAAGTCGTTCTATGGGATTGCTTCTGTTAGACAAGACCGAAGACCTTGTCGAAGGAAGGTGGCTGCCAGTCTAAATTATTCCAGGTTTGGTAACGTCCCCAACAAACTGGTGCAAGATATGTGTGGTCAGCGCGCCTTAACAGATACGTGGACCGTTCGCTCTTGTACAGTGGTTGGTGGGTTGTTACAATCTTACAGTCATCGGTTCGCCTATTGAAAAGTATTTGTTTGAAAGCTTAAATTTGACACAAACATCTTATTTGAACAAGGGCAGACAATCTTGTGAACAAAGTCCTGAAGGAGTAACAGGAATATAGCCTCCTAACGATGTATTCTACTATCTTTATGGATTTTTATAATCACAGACTAAAGTGAAGATCTATCTGAAATATTTGCATGCTACAGATATGTAAAAGCAGCAAAAGCATAGGTAGACGACTCAGTGCGGATAAGCGCTGTTGTAGTAGCTGAGCAATGTGATTGTCTTGCTCGTCACGATACACCACGCCATCGAATGAGAATCCTTTTTCTTGGTAAGAACCCCTGCTAATTGTAACAAACGCCGGACAGTTTATTGTGAGGTGTATGACATACAATTCTTAACACTCGAAGTAAAGTGGATAAAGGGCACATCACGCACCCTAATAGCAATTTGTAGACCTGTGTACCCGTGATGAACTATGGAGCCCCATACACGACTAATTTTTGTGGTTTTTGTGGTTATCAATCTCTGATATGATTAGTTGAGTGGTTGGTTTCTGATTGGTTGGTAACGTAGTTAGTTTTCGCTTTATGATTGGCAGATTAGGTATAACGTGTTCGGTTTGCGCACTATTCGAACATTTACACGTGAGTCATCTCCGGCCAGGACCAGGACCAGGACAGTCAATCCTCCCCGCCAAAGGACGACTTTACTGATTGTTCCGATTGTTGTAGCCAGGACTAATAAATTAGTCCTTCAAATAGTAGTAAAGTTTAAGAGTAGCAGTTTTTGTTTAAACGGTCTTGTTCT
>JAYGXS010000001.1:104379027-104449282 GCA_036362985.1 Ligula intestinalis | reverse complement strand
ACGGTCTTACAGTATCTGAACTACCGCAACAACTTCATGCTCAGTATCTCTGATTTTCTCGTCAAGAGTAACAAGCAGTTACTGGAAAATCAGATGCTTCTCTTGCAGGCGAGGGAAACAAGGGGCGCAGACACTTCGAAACCTACCAACACGCATGCCGTCATTTCCTCGTGGGTATTGAACCTGCTGGAATACGACGGCCTACTGCCTAGCCTGTTCGACGTAGAATTCCGACGTCAGTTGGTATGTCAAGATTTTCTTCTGACCCGCCTTCACAGACAAGCCACCTACTTTCGTTAGGCAGCAATAGCTTAGAAGACTTTGCGGACAGGGTTTTCAAAGCCCTCTTTTCCGACAGCATTACCGCCGAGGTGAGCTTCATCGGGGCGTATGTTGACAGCCCAAAGAGGGCTTTTGAAAATTCAACTTTGCATCAGCTTCTGACAAGTAAATTTTTATCCATTCCGCTTTATCTGTTAACAACGCAGAAGTGGCAACTGTGTGGCGCTTATCACACAACCAAGATCGGGCGGAATTTAGAAGAGCCTTCATAAAGCCCTTCAAGAAGGCCTACAAAAGACTGACAAGGGCCAAATATATCACCCGAAACGTTCACGCTTTTACGGTGAGATCCTTTAAAACTTCTACTTACATCAGTCAACTTACTACATACAGTAATACCTACAGAACTGATACGTACTTAACTGAATTAAATAATTTTATTTATTTGCAGACGACCACGGCCCCAGCGATGACGGCCCCGGCTCATCTGGAGCAGTGACTGGCCAATCACAACCGTCCACAAGCACAACTGTGATATGTATATAACATTTACAAGACGGCCAACGAATTTTTTTGTACAGTAATATTTTTTACCATTTTTTACATAATACATTTTCCAAATATTATATGTCTTCAATAACATGTCTACAATGGCGTTTCTAAAAAGGGGGCTTTTCGCGATGAAGGAGGTAACCCCTGTCAGCTCCCGTAGGATCCTACATGTTGTTTCAGGTGGAGCTCCCGTAGGGTCCTACTGCGTAGACTTGTAGGGTTCCCGTAGAACTCCAGTAGGATTCCACTTGCTATAAGGGCACTTACACTAAAAAGCACAATGCTTACACGTTAGTATATGCCAAATGTGAAAAACGCCAAAAATAAATGCATTACAAGCAAGTTTCTTTTCACATGATAAATTCGAGTCAAAGCTGCACTCCAGCTGAATAAGCTTTCTGCATTCCTAGGACACCTGAACCGAACATTACACTTTGAGTTGCATTTTCTGTTAGTTGCTCAAGCGCTTAAGAATTTCTTCTGCCTTAGCTTTATCATCTTGACAATTAATAGGTTTGTTTACTTCAAGTAACTAAGAGCGCACAATTTTGCTGACGATCCTCGAGAGTCCACCTTGATTACTTAACGGACCCAATTTGCATATAGAATGCAACAACTTGACTCGTTCCCAAAACAGCAATTCCAAACGCAGGTCATGAAGCTGTGGAGATAAGCGAAACATCTTCGAGAAAAGCACACCGCTATAACCACGAAAATCAGGCCAATAGCATGAGCTGGCTTCCGGATATTACAAATCATGGTAATGCTTGGTATGGAATACCATCCAGGGCTGCATGCAAGCAGCAGAGGAACAATTTGTTTCCTCTGAATGCTATCGGGGAATGAAATATTATGAACACTAATTAATGATTTGTATGCTGCAGCTAACAAGAAATCGTAAGTTCTAGTATAAGACAGTGTGTGTGTCGTAGCCCATAGTTGGATCAGGAATCCCCGTCGGAGTCCAAACTGGGAGTATTTGGGAGACGGAGAAAAGCCGGCTTGAGCCAAAGGTCCGCGGGAGTGAGTTAGGTGCCTGGCCGGGAACTGCAGGCAAATAGGTGACGGCAGTCATGTGGCGAGACGCCACAGTCAGGACAGCAGTCGGGTATGGACGGGTCAAGCCGGTGTTGGTACTGGCGAAGGAGCATGCAGTAGCCACTGCGTAGCTGCGCCAGGGTACAGCGAGTGACCCTCGGGAGATGTCGTTCCGAGGCTGCAATCGGAGGTGGATAGCCGCCCAAAAGGACCGGGGGACGGTAACCAAGTTTCTCCTCGACAACGACCCTCTGGTGGAGACGCTTGAAGCCTGTCTTGGGGGCTGAGCTATCAACAGGTAGATCCGCGAGAGACTAGGCAACAGCTTCCTTGTGAAGTGCTCGAATAGATGGCCGGACGTTGCGGCTGGGCTCGGGAGCTTTGCAATGGTGATGATTGGGATGGTCGGGTTGCGAAAAAGTCCACCAGAATTGCTGGCTAATGAGAGTGTTGTGATGGGCGACCGGTAGAACAGAAGCCTCCGCATAACGATGATCTATAGGCGAAATTTTATAGCAACCCGTGATCGTGCGGAGGGCAGCATTCTGTGCTGACTGGAGGCGGTGCAGGCTTGAAGAGCTCATCGTAGGAGACCAAATTGATGCCGCATAAGTGAGGTGCGGCTTGGTCAGCGCCTTGAAAGCAGTCGACAAATTCTCTTTCGCGCAGCCCCAGGATGTACCTGCTAGAGCCTTGAGGACCTTGGTGCAGCGGCTTACTTTGCTTGCGGTCTCCCTGGCATAATCTGCAAACGTGAAAAGCGGATCAAAATGCATGCCAAGGAGTTTGGGGTTGTGGACGAGCGGCAAGGACGCACCGTTGACGGGAATGGCCGGGTGACGATTGAACTCCTTCGGCTCAAGCGTGAAAACAGTTACGGGTGATTTGGCTGCCGAAATCGTCATTCCACGCTGGGTGACGAAGTTTTCGACAGCAGGCATGAACTCCGTGAGGTGCTGTGCAGCCTGATCAATGTCATGGTGCCGGCAAAAGAACGTAACATCGTCCGCATAGGATAGCACTTGCACAGGTGCCAAGGGGGGCGGAAGCTCTCACATGTAGATGTTAAAAAGCGTCGGGCTGAGCACAAAGCCTTGAGGGACGCAACAGGTCTGCTTACGGGGCTTAGCGAGAGCGCTTCGGAAAACGACACGATCATGACGGCCATGGATGTAAGCCGCCAACCATCGGACCAGGCCAGTCGGGACGTTTAGCGAAACCAAGTCCTGCAGGAGCTGATCGTGGCGGACGCAGTCAAAGGCTCGTGACAGGTCAATTGAGACTGCCACGGTCCGCAAAGCGAGCTTCTGTTGATTGAAGCCCTCGAAGATAGCGTCGCTGAGCTCGAAAAGTGCCGTTGTAGTCCCACGACCCGATCGGAAATCATGTTAGTGGCAAGAGAGTTCCGCCACAGACGTCAAAATTGGGTGAAGGAGCCGTTCCAGGATCTTAGCCAATAGTCTGTGGAGGGCAATTGGGCGATAAGAGATCGCTAGGCTGGGGTCCTTGCCCGCTTTGACCAGGGGGTGATGATCGACTAACGCCAACAATCGGGGATGATTGAAGTACCCAGTGAAAGGTTGAAGAGGGCGACAAGGTAGGCAGCCACCTTCGGACCGAGGTGGCGCACATGGATAGGCGCCAGAGCATCTGGTCCTGAGGCTTTTGAAGCTCTCGTTTTCTTGACGGCGGTGACGATGGCATCAGCCGAAGAGGAAATTTCTGGGGGCGGGGCTATATGGAGGAGACTAAGAAGGGAGCGCTGGCTTTTGGGACTGGGCACCGAGCGGGGCGAGAACAGCTTGTTCATCTTCGCGGCGATCTTACCGTTGTTAGAGCTGAACTTGCCGTCCCCGAAGCTAATAAACTGGTTAGATGTATCAGCCCGGGGCTTTTTCAGGTTGTGTAAAAGCTTCCAAGTGGCAGCTGAGTTGCCGCTGAAATTGCAGTCTGCAACTTGTTCATGCCAGCGTTGGCGTTTGCCATCGTTGATAGTCTTGGTGGTCAAGCCATTCAGTTCGCCGACGCACGGGTCACTGGCATCACGCGTTCGTATTTCGTCTCTCTCTCGTTCCAGGCGGGAGGCTTCGGGTGGATAGTTAGGACGTATAACGGGGATGCGGCCGTTAGGAATGTGGTGACCTGCTGCTGCCAGGAGTAGTCGACGAAGGGCTCGCTCCGCCGTGTGGACACAGGTGAAAGGCGGTAGGCCATCGATCTCGGCTTCGCATTCGGTCGTGAACGCTGCCCAATTGGCTTTCTTGAAATTGATGAAGTGCTGGTTGGGGGCCTTGATACGCTCGGCGGCGGTAGCCAATTCGAGCACAATGGGGAGGTAGTCGCTACCCAGGCTGATTTCCATGCTCCACGTGGTGGAGGCTACCAGGTTGAGACTGGCGAGGGAAACATCGGGTGAGCTGGAGGCACCGTTGGTCGGGAGCCGCGTTTGGCTGTTCTCGTTAAGGATGGCAAAGGGGGCGTGTTCTATTTCATCACCCAGAGCTTCTCCTCGGGGCTCGGCCGCCAAGTTAGAGCACCACAGGTCGTGGTGGGCGTTGAATGCACCAAGCACCAAACTGTCTCCAGAAGGTAGGAAGGGAGCGATAGAGACGGAGGAACCTGGAGGATGGCTGGAAGTTGGAGGGACGTACACGTTCACGATGGTTAGTGGCGCTGGACCAATGTCAAGGGAAATCGCCAGTATTTCCGTGGGATCGGCTCCAAGCAGGGTAAGATGGTGATGAACAATGGATTTGCCCACCAGGAAGGCCAAGCCACCACCTTTGTTGCGGCTGCGGTCGCGGCGGACAATCGTGTAATCGGCACAGGAAGGGACCTTAGTGGAGTTAGACCACTTTGTCTCTTGGATAGCTGCCACAGCTATGCTGTGTGATCACATGAAGGCCAGGAGCTGGTCAAACTTCCCTAGGAGGCCGTTGGCATTTAATTGTAAGATATTAAGACTAGGCGGTGATGCAAGGTCAGAGAACAGAGTATTTGGGATCAGGACAGGACGGGCAGGAGGCGTGGAGACCGGTGAGGGCACGGGACAGCTAGGGCACGCGAAGGCGGGTGACCAGTCGGCAGCTTTGGTGAGGCCACTGCAGTGGAGATGACACCTACCATTGCAGTAGCCGCAACGTACAGACCAGGCGCGGCGGCCCAGGCGGACTCAGCAGAACGAGCAGTACCAGAGAGGTCCACGGTTGGCCTCAATTCCGGCGGCGAGGAGGAGGAGTCGGAGCTGCGTGGCCGGTAGGGGCTGTTCCGTCATCCAAAAACACGGATTGTGTGGAGGGGAGAGTTTATCTAACGTAGGGAGATGGGTGTAGCAGACCTTGGCCACCGGGAGGGCGGGTGGAAACGCGGTTCCTGGACGCGTCTGCTGTGGTCCTTGCAAACGGCGCACTCCCTTAGTTGACTTTAGAACAGGTCTTATTGGTTCAGTCAAGCTTAACTGAAGCAATTTCCATATAATCTCACTAGTGAGACTATACAGAAATTATATAGGCTTGAAATAATCGACGACTGCGGCTTAGAAGCTATCTATTTTTCAACTTTATATCATCTTATATCATCGCACCATCAACTCCATAGAGATGTCATGAAGATGATCTGAAGACTATTTAGAGATGATGTACAGTCGATGTTTGTGTCCAATTGGGCAATATTGGTGTAATGCTCCTGTTGGTCACGGTTGTGGGATAGCTGGGATACACTGCGTAACGTCGAATGGCGGTGAAAAGTACGGTCTAAAGCAGGTCTGAACGGAACTGTCAAAGTCGTCCCAACGCATGCATACGATAGAAGACGGTAAGTCTGTGAAGAAGTTAGGCATGTACTTAGAGCAAAAAGGGAGAATATCGAGGGGAAGAGGGTGTACATACGGACAAGTTACGGCGTCTGGATAGAGAGCGTTACTGTCAAATAAGCTATATAACCGGTGGGGAGCACAGAGCACGTTGCAACTGCAGGTAGAGGATTGGAAGCCGGAGTCGTTGGATGGGCATAGTTTCAGCCAGTTGTGGGGAAGCACGATGGGAGCCAGTTGGAAACAGGAGAGCCTGTATAGAACGCCTTATAGAGCTAATTCTGGGACTGTGGGAAGGGTCGGTAGTTGAAAGGAAGGGACACCGGTCATTTTCACTCACTCACGAGCTTCACATCTTCATCCCAGGTTCGCACGTAATCAAGTCCCAGAAACTCATTCAGTTTCCTGGGATCGTTACATTAGACCATTTTATTTACGGCGCGTAAATATCCGGTTACATAAATAAGTTAAATAATTTTACCTATTATTTAATACGCTCTACGCTTTTATTTTTCCATTCTCTTGAGTTGCCCCCCCCCCCCCCCGTTTAACCCCTACCACAACCCATCCCGTATTTTGGAAAGATTAAGCTTATGCGTGCTGCAAAAGACCCTAAATTGAATATGTAGTGAAATTTTTATATCCTAATTTACTTCATACTGCATTTGCACTCACGGGAAATAACTAACGATATGGAGTTGTCCATGTCAGAAGAACACACAAGGAAACTTAGAAGCGATGTCACGTGGACTTGAGCCGCAGGGTTCAGCTGAAGATGTTGCTGCAAATGCTATTGCAGTAAGTGAGTAGTCAATTACGAAAGACCGCGGAGACCCATGCATGCAAATTTAGGAGATAAAGCGTAACCCATAGGTTTTTCATAAATAAGGTTAATACATACATAAATCAGAAGGAGAAAGGGCGTTCACCGTGAGAGGTATATTTGTGGTCTGAAGTTTAGAATAGTTATCTCGACTATCCATCTTCAGAGAATGAATCCTTTTGGCTCCTGGCTCTCGATATATGCCGCTCCTTTCGTCCGCGGGCGTAGTCTCCCAATCCAGTTCGAGCCGCTCCGCATAGGTTGCGTCTCTGGGTGTTAACGGCTCACAGTACCAGCAGCCTGGTAACCGCCCATCGCGGCATATATCGAGAGCCACGAGCCAGAGAATTCATTCTCTGAAGATGGATAGTCGAGATAACTATTCGAAACATCAGACCACAAATATACCTCTCCCGGTGAACGCCCTTTCTCCTTCTGACTTACCACCTGGAAATCGAATTTTCGCTACTATTACATACATAAATGTTGCTAGAACGAAGAAAGTACCATTATAGCAGGAGGATTTTCGCCGTGGGTTTGAGTTGGTTAGGTGGACTCTGTAAAACGATATGCTATGAAACAAATGCTACGGGAATTTAGAAAGGGCTGTCTCAGAGTATTTTTTGGGCATCTCATTTGTAGCGTCAGTTTGTATTATAGGGCACACTGCTATATTGATCCACCTTTCGCTTAAAAAACCTCTATGGACTCCGAAATAACGACATCCAGGGGAAGAGTATTCCATGCTTCGACCACTCTTTTGGAGAAAATGTACTTCCGAGTGTCCAGCCTGGTCCCCTCACATGCAACCTTTGAGTATCAAATCTTAAGTTCATTGTTTTTGTTGCTAACTCGAAGAAATCACCTGATGTAGAACAGCAGATCTGAACACGTAATATGCGGAATTTTACCATCAGGTCACTCTGAAGCTCTCTGTAGCTGTTTCTTACGAGGCTGAAGATGTGCTTTACAAATAAGCCTTATTATTATTATGACCCGCGCCTGGTACTAGTAATAAGCACGAACGTTCCAAACCCGTAAGAAAGACAGTGAGAAGACCAGTCCGCCAGACAGAGATTCTACTCAGACAAGAGCACGGCAAAGCACATCAATGCAAGTTAGCGCAAGTCCAGTCACATACAGGGTGCATGTAATTTAAAAGGAACGCGAGAGACATCGTTTGACAATGGGCCAATCAGGATTGAACAGACAAGACTGGCTCAAGGCAAGCAGCTCTCGCGACGCCGTTCAATGCGTTGACTCATCATGGGACGAGCGGCGTCCCAACAGTAGCTAACGGGAAGGATATTGATATATGGCAGTCGAGTTTTATAAGACTGTGAACCCTTTCCAGGACTTTTATGTCTTTCGCGACCCAGGGTCTCCTAGGGGACTCCAGTTGCGGCTGATTGGCAGATGACAAAGTTTCATGCTCGTTTGCCGGCTGTAGAGTTAGTATAATTCTCCTCAATATAGGACATTACAGAAGGAACAGAAACCACGATATCTATCACAACAGACGGAAAATTCTATGGATATGGGTTCCAGAAATCATGTTGGTTGCTCAGAATGCGGAAAACAAGTGATAGTTCGATTAAACATAGAATATGTTGCTACATTATTCTATTCCTGGATAAATTACACTAGATGTTGTGCCCCACAGAACGACAGGCACAGGAGCGTTTATTGCGCTATCACAGTTTCCCATCCTCACCTGTCTCGGTCCAGTATCATGAAAGAGACAAGGAGACCGGAGGCAGCATCGGAAGCAGGTGACCCAATTGACCTAAACTTATGCCTAGGTATGCAGACTCATCACCTTGTCCGCCCGTAAAATTCCAGAATTTCACCTAGCAATAAACAATAGCAGCTTATCGCTGACTATGGTGAGTGCCATAAAGACCATATTAAGAAAAAGCTGCTGCAGCCACACTGTTATGAAAAGAGGACTATTATTTGGCAATTTTTTAGGCCATGGCATTCAGCTCACCATCACAGATCCAAGCGCGCTACGTTGCCTTAATTGCGGAATATGCCTGGAACGTTCACCTCAAGGTTTGAGTCAGTTTGAGTCACTTCATTAAGGGTAGCAGGCTTTCGCCGTTGGGCTTCTTATTCATATCCAAAAATCACAAAAGTTGCACTTTAACAACAGCATATATGACAAATATAGAATTAATGTCAGAGATATATGTCAACCAGTCGCAAACTGCTGCTACAGTGTTTATTATAAGAACCACAGTTTCTCAGATAATGAGTACTTGCATAGAAGACTTTGATTTCTTGAGGACTCTGCATTTTGGCCACTACAATGTTTGCAGCGGAGAGAGCATCAACGGAGGCCATCCGGGTGGGAATAAAGCGTAGTGCCTCCTAAGAGTATTAGGAGTTACGCCTAAAGTGCTCTCTGTCGTCGCATTGTCGCCTCATGCGGATCGAATACCTTGGAAGGCGGCACAGATATGTGGTTTTGAATCACACAATTTCTCCCTGCTGGAAATAAAGTTCAAATTTATCGCATGTATGTTCTACCCGTCCTAGAATACTGATGTCCCCTCTTTGGTCTAATGAATGCTCCTGACCTCGTTAAGGTTGAAAATGTACAGAGGGTGTTTACTCGAAAAATATTCGCTCTTCCTCGATCCACTATTTCTTATACGGAGAGATGTCAGTTAGCGAACATGACATTTCTTCGAGTCAGAAGACTCGAAGCGGGACTCTGCTTCCTTTTTCGCGTTAACTCGAGCCCTAACCTCCCACAGATCAACGCTCATATCCCCGCACATAGACCATATGCCACTCGTAATTCCTCCAGTATAATTGCACCCATTTTTAGCTCCACATCGAACCTGTAGTGGCTTTATCGCTACAAATATATAAAACGTCTTAGCAAATACGCGATGAAAACTTTCAAGGGTACACTAAATGCTAATAAGGGATTTACCAGTCTATTCTAGTGGAAAAGTCGCAAAATCCAGTAAAGAGATTGACGATGAAGATTAGAAATGATACAACTCACTTAGATCCTTCGCGATCCTAGTCAGCAGTAGTCAAGTAGTCGACTTGCCAAAGGATAACTGTGCGAGGACTGGATCCAAGTTCGTTGGGCTGTGAGTTGCAAAATGTGGAGGAAACTCGTTTGCAACTTGTCGCTGGATTCTCCTGGAGCCCGAGAGTGATCACCAGAGAGGTGTCGTTGAAGGGCAAAATAAACAGCGGCAGGTGAGGAGGGAATTGAGCTGTGGAGAGTGATTAGCAAGATAGTTGCTAGCACGCGTCAAAACCGAAAGTGTGTAACAACGTGTTGTATTTAGTTTTTACAAACTTGGTTATTGATAAATTTAAACAACACGTAAGTAGGGCCAAGAGCCCACAAACCATTCTCGCTATTTTGCCTCCAAGTATGCCTTCCTCTGGAATAATATTCCCCTCGAAATTAGGCTGTCGTCTAACTTAGCAGCTTTTAAAGCCAAATTACGTTAACACTTAACTTCGGAAGCTATAAAGTCCTCGTTATCCGTCTTCCCAAACAAGCAACTTTTGGACTTTGAAAAAAGTCCCCTGGTATAGGAGGTGGTTATATTTAGAATTTAGAATTTATATTTTTCAGCGCCGGTACGGCACTATCTATACAAAGTTAATTTCGAAAAAATAAAAATTCAAAAAATAATTTGAC
The DNA here is from genome assembly GCA_036362985.1 of Ligula intestinalis. Classification (NCBI taxonomy): domain Eukaryota; kingdom Metazoa; phylum Platyhelminthes; class Cestoda; order Diphyllobothriidea; family Diphyllobothriidae; genus Ligula; species Ligula intestinalis. The sequence goes on along the minus strand of JAYGXS010000001.1, from coordinate 104,439,100 downwards.
AATATGTGCAAGTAGACGTAGAAAGTCGTAATAATGTCAGCAGAAATTGTCCTTTTGGGGCAACATTTAGCAATGTTTTGCAGGTAATTTTAAACTAAAAACGAAAACTTATGGCAGTTAAAAAAAACTCTTACAGTGAAAATGGAGACAGTGTTCAACGGGCCTCCATGTTCAAAAAGTGTGCAAGAGAAAAAAAACTGCTTAGGAAGATAGTAGTAGGAAAATAGTAGTAGAGCAGAAATAGGTGTGGGTGGTCTGATGAAGGTGAGTATTCAACGAAACTGCAGCATTTTAGACTGAATACTTCCGCGTGGCTTCGTTTGATTCAGCGGTGGTTAATGGAAACATCTAGGTTCTCGGGGGATACGAGGCAGAGAGAATAGTTTCAAGCGGATCTCCTAAATTCCCGATGGTCCTTTCTCGGGGTCATGGAGAAAGCTGCTCGGAAAAGATGAGGAGAATATAAGGTTAATAGAATCAGTGTTAAAATAAATGTGCTTTGAATTTCCGGTAAAATCCTGCAGATCTTCTTTTAGTAGGCAAAAGAACAGCACGCTGCAATCGTCCCTGCTTCAAACGGCTACCTTGCTGGGCTACTTTTGCAATTCATTTACCCAAACTGTCTTTGGCCGAGCAACCAGTGGCGCGCTCTGGTTGGTCTAACAAATCATGACGCTCTTAATAGCTATTGATTGTGGCCCAAAGTGAAGTGCGGAGGCGTGAGAATAAGTGACAGCTTGTGATTCTCTGCTGCTTGTTGTATTTTAGGAGAACTATCCTTTTGCGACAGTCCTAAACACACTGGTGTTGACGCTGGCGCATTCGCATACCATTCCGCCTCCCGTAGACGCTTACTTTACCTCTCCACGCCACGCGTCTTTGATGCCTTCTTTTCTGGCAGTATGAAGTTACTGTCTTTTTATTGGCTTTACTCAGTTTTCTGCGCCGTCGTCATATGTTTGGAACAGTCCTCAGATCTTCAATTATTAAAGGAGCGTGTTAAGCGCATCTTTTACCATTCCTACGATAATTATCTGCAGCATGCCTACCCTTATGATGAGTTGCGGCCGTTAACTTGTGATGGACATGATACTTGGGGAAGCTTTTCACTTACGCTGGTTGATTCTTTGGACACTCTTGTGGTGTTGGGCAACTACACTGAATTTAGGCGTGCCGTTGAACTGATTCTGGAAAATTTAGATCCAAACAAAAATGTGAACGTATCAGTTTTCGAGACTAATATAAGAGGTATGCTGTATTGTTTTTCACTGTTAAGGTTTCAGTTGTCGGTGGTCTACTATCTGCTCATCTTCTTGCCTGGAGAGCTGGGTTGGATACAGAGCCTGGATGGCCGTGCCACGGAAGACTGTTGGATCTCGCGGAACGGTTTGCAAGTAAAATACTTCCCGCCTTTAATACCCCGAGTGGAATGCCTTATGGCACTGTTAATTTGGCATTGGGTGGTGTTCCTTTGCGAGAAACTCCGGTGACATGCGTTGCCACAATCGGTACTTGCATACTTGAATTTGGTGCTTTGTCGAGACTGACAGGTGAGATATATATTTTGATTCCCATGTTTCTGATAAAACGTGTTAACTCGACCAGTTTGTAGCTGATATCATTGCCCTTTATGGCTATGTACCATGCGTGTTCATGTAGGTAGTTGACCAAGCCTCTTTAGCTACCTGATTTCTGCACAATTTGTTTTCTGTTTTTTTTTCATAGACGAAGTGCATATCATGTATTACTTCCCATTTTATGTAGGTGATCTCCGTTACGAAAAGGCGGCCTTGCGAGCTCTGCGCGCTCTCTGGTCTCACCGATCACCTCTTGGTCTCATTGGTAACCATATAAACGTTCTAACGGGCGAGTGGGTTGGAAGTGAGGCCACCATAGGAGCCGGCGTGGACTCATATTTTGAGTACCTCTTGAAGGGCGCAATCATGTTTCGCCTTCCAGAACTTGACGCCATGTTCCGAGGTAAGTTATCAAAACTATTTCGGCTCAATTTTGCTCAGGTTTCTCCCTGAAGGCAATAAATTTTTTCATTGCTGTGCATAAGGACATATTATCTATGTAAAATATGTATAAAAGACATGTGGGTTAAAAAAGCGGCTATTGCAGGACGAAGTGGTTCCAATATTCGAATTACACGCCAATCACGTAACCCTGTTTAATAATAAGTTATGATGTTCGAGTCTTGGTGTCTGCAATTTTCAGAATTTGTCCAAATTGACTGTTATAAGCAGTATTCGCAGAACCGATTGTTTAGAAGTGAGTTATGTGGGTACTGGTAGGAAAACCGCCTTTACTAATTATTCACAGTTGATCTGTCATGAAGTGATTACTATGCTTTATGCAGTAGCATTGGTAGCAGTCACTGTACCAGTCTGTCGTTGTCGCTCCGTGACTGCTCGTCTTATCAGCATATCGGGGACTACACCTCTCAGTAAACCTAAGGAGAGTCTGCTGTGGCTGCAGTCACAGTCAGGTGTCAGTATTCTTTGTCACTCTAGTTTTTGTTTCTCTAGGTCTTTATATTTACTATCATTTTTTATCGTGCCACTTATTTTTGGCTTCGTTTATCAGCCTTGTAACATAATCTTGTATACCTTTTCATTTGTTGTTAAAAGATAATTCAGAGCGGGATTTAACACACTCCTTAATATCTCACGCAATAACTGCACATTTAAGTGCCCTAGCCAGGCTAAACATTTTCTTGTGCTGATAATTTCCGTCATATTTTTCGTAGTGTTTACTCCGGTAGTACTCTGCATGCTAGGATTGCTACGTTCATAAAAGTTTCAAGTTAGACTACCTGAAGTGGTTATGGCGTCATGATTACCTCTGAGTTTTTTACCACCTGAATTTGAACTGAAGACTAATTTGATGGCATTGACCTCGCTGTCCCGTGCACCAATTATAAAATTGAGTTAACAAAACTAAAGGTAACACTAAACGCAGGGAATTTTAACTCTGATTGAGGTTGGGCGATGCAATGCCGCCCATTTCAGAACAATAAACTGATTCCTTCTTTATCATTCAGGGCTCTATTTTTCGTGACAGATTTGCTTTCCCTCCTTTTTTGCTTTATGTTACTGTATGTCGCTTCGAAAGCAATCTCGGCGCCCTTTTGGGGCTTCTGATGATTTTATAGACTTACTGGGGCTTTGTTGTGAATGCTTTCTAGACTACCGCGAGATTATACGAAAACATATGAAGTTCGGTTCTTGGCACTATATGGTTTCAATGAAGCAAGGCAGTGTAACAAGTCCACTGTTTCAGAGTCTGGAAGCATTCTGGCCCGGCGTTTTGGTAAGTGGAACATTATTTGAACAAATGTTCCTTTAAGCCCATTTATTCTACATTTCATGCAGGACGGCCAAGGTTTCGTCCTCTGCAGGTTTCCCATAAGCATCTTCAGATATAATTCACACTTTTAATTTCGAATTTGCGACTCTTACTTTAATCATTCTTATCATCACTGGCTGCATTTATTTTTGTGACTGCAAAAAAACTTATTTAAGTTGATCCGTATTTTAAAAGTGACTTATTATTGGAAACAAGAGCTCGGTTGTTGGTAAATTATGCTAAGGGAGTCGTCTTGATCCCTCATGATTTTTAGTGGAGTAATTTGGCTAATGAAGTCGTATCGGTCCTCTGAACGCTGTTTAGACACGTGCACTCATAGACCCGGTTTATTCTACTATGTATACCTTAATACTTTCCGTAGCTTCATAAATTTGTGTTGTCCACATGTTGAATCATAAGTTGAGCTTCTAGCCGATTATTATGCGCAGACGGAGGGCGACGTCGACCCGTTAGAACGTATGACACCTTACGTGTTTTCGAGCCAGTGTTGGGCTCCCACCATCTTGGAAGAAAGTTTAGGTAAGATTATAATTTTGGCCGTTTTTGCTTTTTAACTATGACACAGTTCCGTTTTTCCTATCATTTTCTAGTTAGTGACTTGATACAGGTACTTTTCATTATAGGCTCTAGCTGGGGATATTGAAGAGGCCAAAGAGTCTCTTTTGCAGTATCATCAAGTCTGGAAGAAGTACGGATTTCTTCCAGAAATGTACGACATCAATTCGGGTAGACCGGTGTCAGGCAGATCTGCTTATCCCCTTCGACCAGGTATGTATTTTTATTTATACTTCTATTTGTAATTCTCAAGTAGTTAATTGTAGTATTTGTCGGACTAAATTAAATTTGTGGTGTATCAGGGTGGTATTTATTCGTCTGATTTTGCACAAACGTCCATCATCAGAAGCCAAGAGTAAAGTAAACGGTGTTTGAAGAACATTAAGATCGATTGACGTTCATTTTTACAGTCCTTAAGGTAACTAAACGGGACCCTTTGTGTAACTGAGAGATCGGTACGTTAGTAGGTCGGACTCTTTTGAGTTCTCAGTACTGATCCATTTTACGTGAATGTATGCGTGATTCCATCTCTCATACAGTTTGGCTTATTATCACAAAACTTAAACCAGTTCATTAGTAAGCTACATACCGATTGCTTATTGGGATCGTATCATTTTAAAAACTCCCTGGTGACATTTGATCCTAGTAGTTTCGGGTCAGTGTGCACACAAAAAACGCAGTTTCCTCGAAATGATTTCACCCCCCTTGGCGCTACGATTTTTCTCCAGTGTACTGGTTTCTCGTACCCTCAGTTGCCGGAATGGATTCACAGGCTTAAGTTTGTTAATATTTTCACATAAACATTTCGCAAATACACTGGTTGCAGAGATATTGGGCCCTTTCCTTCCGTTTTTGCAGAGTATTTGGATGACTACCGATATATGCATTGACTTAAAATCAGTTTTTCTGGTTACAGAAGATATTCGAAACGTTTCTGGCGTATATTACTGATCTTTTATGGCACAGCAAACAAAAACAATAATTTTTGTCTTGGAATATTAAATAGCATGGATTTCCTGTAACCTCGGTTTCACCTAAATCCTGTCTGTTTTTTTTCAATATAAACGATTAAAAATAAAGTATCCTTTAGTAAATGGCTTTAGAGCCTCAAATCCGAATGCACACTTAACTACTTACTCGACACTTCATAAGTTAGGCAGTCTCTTGTACATATACACACCCGTTGGGGACCTCTCACCACCACATGAACTTTGTTTAGTTCGGAAGCCTATTCGATCGGTGTTCGCACATTCCTGAGTGAATATAGATATATGTATATATATGTGTTTATTATGCCAGTTTACAGGCAATTTTAAAAAGTAGGTAAAGCACCACTTGGGCGCCTTCCAAAACCTCGAAGACAGGAAAAAACCTAAAACAAACTCCCTCTTTTGCAGCCAGTATTAGTTTTGTTTCAATTTTGTGTTTTTTCAATACTGGGCGAGATAGGGAGTTTGTTTCAAGTGAAAAAACTTGACTTCAAAGGTACGATACACACGGAATATATGTACAGTTGTAAACTGAGTGGACACATCAGCATGAGAAAGGTTGCATATCGTTTAAAAAAATTAGTTCCAGACGGAGAGGGTTGGCACAAGAACACAGTGTCCTCTGTCTTCCTTCAATGTTTGTCGGCAAAAGTTGCGCGCTGTCGGCTGAAGGATTAGCAGATTGCGGGCTGCAGCTTCATTAGCATTATCTTCAGCATGAGGCCTTGCAGCGTTCAAAATCCACGAACGCCATCAGAGTGAAAGAGAGATTCCACCGAGTCAGCACCCAAAATTCGTGAAAGTTGTCCTGAATGTAGAAAACTAGTGATAGCTCTCTTAAACATAGGGTAGCTTTGCTGGGTTTTAATACTTCTGGGCTTCGCCTTGGGCTTCCTTACATGTTGTCCCTTATGTAGGTAAACCGTATATGAGAACCTCTTAAAATAATCATGTTCAGTTCAGTTTTTTAGGGAAATATAGGTTAATACCTCTGAAATCCCTCTTTGTACATAGCTGTGATGCAGAACATATGGCGTTGCCAGTAATGGAACTACTTTAAGCGGGGCAGAACCTTTGTTGATATACTTGCAGACGTACTTGATGGACTTCGTGGAGTTGCAAAATTTAACATTGATGTGGGCGTTGAATACTTTTGACTGTAGGGGACAATACGGCACAATCCAACGGTTATCAATTACCAGACCACGCGTTGACTAAAGAAATATTTTTGGAGGTCTTATCGGGTGCGCTCGTTTGTGACCTTGTAAGGATGGCCACGCAGGCGAGTAGTGGTGGCTAATTGGAAGAAATCCTCCAATTTTAGGGAGGAAATGTGGCCCCGGATTATCCGGAATGTCCAGAGCAGGCTGCACTGAACGTTCCTGTAAGACAAAGTTAAAAGGTCAAGTTTTATCAATCTCTTCTGATATGGTAAGTCCCTGAGACCATCGACCATCTTTGTCGCCCTGCGTTGCACTTGTTCAAGAAGCTCCATATCTTTCTTCAACCACGGTGTCCAAACTGGCATTCCATATTCAAGATGTGGTCTTACAAAAGTGCCAAATATTTTTCCGAAGACTTCAGGTGGAAAGATTTTGAACGCTCGTCTGATCCAGTGCAGGGTTCTAGTTGGCTTCCGGATGGACTTTTTACAGTGATCTGTTTGCATCAAGTTCGCGGTTGTCCATATACCCAGATCTTTGTGCGTCTCAACCTCTTTAAATGCGGTACCATTGATGAAATAACTGTGTTTTGGCGGCACTTTTCGCCCGGGCTTATGTGTAGAACAAGACACTTGGATACGTTAAAGTTAAGAAGCCACGTGGACGACCAGATAACCAGTTTATCGATGTTCGACTGTCATCTCTTTGCGTCGTCGGCACACCTAATGTCAGCCCATATTTTTATGTCATCCGCAAACATGATAGCTGCGCAATCAAGCTCATTGAGGCAGTCGTTTACGTAAATCAGGAATAGCAGCGGACCCAAAACTGAGCCTTGTGGTACACCACTCTCGACCTTTGTCCGTTCTGAGGTTAAGTTTCCGATAACGACCCTCTGTTCTCTGAGTGACAAGAAACTACCGATCCATTTATACATTTTTCCTTGAATTCCCACGTCCCAAATCTTCTGCAGAAGAAGCCTGTGTGGTACACTATCGAAGGCCTTTTTGAAGTCGAAGAATATGAGATCAATTGGATAGTCTTTATCTGCGGCCTTTGTCCACTTCTCCTGTGAGTAAAGAGCACCCGTGAGGCAAGAGCGTCCTGGGCGAAAGCCGTGCTGTCCATCACATAGTATTTTGTTGCTTTCGAGAAAATACATTAAATGCTTCTTAATACTGCGCTCCATTACTTTGCACGTGATGCAAGTTAGAGTGACAGTACGGTAATTTGCGTAATCAAGTCGTGAACCTCCCTTATAGATCGGGGTGACGTTTGCTCACTTCCATTCTTCTGGGAGTTCGCCTTCGTCAAAAGATTTCTGGAAGATGGCAGTTATGGGTTTGCATAGTTCGTTAGCTAATTCTCTTAGTGCTAGTGCAGGAATTTTGTCCGGCCCTGGTGATTTGGGAGGCTTAAGTTGGAGTAATTTGGCCCGGACAGTGTTGTGTGAAAACTCTAGGTCCTCTATTTTTGGCAATGAGGAGGAGGGTAAGGGTGCAGTTATCGGTCGATGAGCAGACGTACTGTCAGCAAAAGTTGTGGGTTCTCGGGTGTAGACGGATTCAAAGAAATTGGAGAGGAGGGAGGCTTTTATTTGGTCTTCGGTCACTAGTTGTCCATCAGCTGATATTAGGGCAGGGATCAGTTCCTGAGATCACTTCATGCTTCGTATGCTACCGTACAATATCTTGGGGTGTTCCAACGACTTGTGTAATATGTTCAACTCGTATTTCTTGCGCAGTTTAGTAGCTTCTCTTTTACAAATGGTACGTTGTTGCTTCTACTCCCTTAAGTGTTTATCGGAGCCGGTTAATCTGTAGCACCTCCAAAAGCGGTTTCTTTCTTTGAAAGTGACCTGCAAATTTGAGTTCATCCACTTCGGGTGATTCGTACTTGTCTTTCTTCTCAAGGGACAGTTGAGACAAACAGTCCCTTTCAACGTCGAGCTAAAGGTCATCCACTGTTCATTAGCTCCACCTTGGAGATCTGTTTCCCATGATACCTCTGACATTTCTCTTCTCATAAGTGGGTAGTCGCCCTTCCAAATGTTACTTTCCCATGTGTCGGAGGAGGAGGGTTTGGAGAACAGCGAATACTCGAAATACAGCATTATATGGTCGCTTGACCATAACGGGGGTCGATCCTGCAGGTCAATCACAGTTTCCTCCTCTCGGGTAAAGATAAGGTCGAGACAGTTCGACTGTTGTCCTTCCCTAGCCCGCGTTCCAAACGCGACGGTTTGGCAGAGCAGTTTGGCTGTGGCCCATTGTAGTTATTTGTGATTGAAGTTGTCTTGAAGACCCTGTGCAGTCCATGTCTGCCAGTCAACACCAGACGCGTTAAAGTCCCCAACGATGAGGATGTCTTTCTTCTCACAAACCCTATGCAATTCTGCTATGAGGATAGTGTCTTGGTCAGGAGTATGGTTTGGCGGGCGGTATGTCACCAAAAGCGTCAGTGCCCTGGCGTACTTAGCAGATATAGTAATATTTAGCATTTCCACATCTCGTGCTGGGACCGGTACTTCAGCCGTGGCTGTCAGCTTGCAAGTGACATAGACTATAAGCCCTCCTCCCCTAGTTGTTCTGTATTTCCTGAAAAGCTGATATCCTCTAAGCGATAATTCAGAATCAGCGATATCTTTTGAAAGCCAGGTTTCAGTTAAAGCCATGATGTCTGGTTTCACCTCATCGAGCAAGTTCTTTAGTTCGTCCAGCTTGTTAAACAAGCTTTGTACATTTGCGGTTAGGATCTTTAGTGATAATTTACTCCGTGAGGCCCAACCCTCATCGTGACAGGTTTTTGCCAGAGGAAGAGCTCCTTGACTTGTATTATTTGCCCATCTTTTATTTTCAGGCCCTTTGCCCCGCTTTCGGTCCCCTCTCTCAATTCTATCCTTAGTTGCCTCATTTTCATCCGCTCCCTCGGCTCGTACTCTGGCTAAAAAACACTTGCTTGTGCGAATTTCGTAAGGCCGTTTTTCCTTTTAGCAGCTTTGATGCCAAGCCTTCGTTATCGAATATAACTTTGAGAGGCCTTGGGTTTGTTTGTAGGTCGCGGCCTAGGTCTGCTTTACCCAGACGGAAGGCTTTATTTACGGTATAGGTTTCCCCATTCTTTAGGACAGCGCTGACGTATTCGTGTATTCGATCATAGTCGTGTGCAACTCGTTCCGTTGTATTGTCAAACGTGGACTCAGGAGCACCCTGTATGATAATGTTGTTTTTTCCGATTTATGGATTGCTACCGTAATGCCTCACCTTTAGTTCCGTTTAACTCGTCTTGAACAACTAGGCAGTTTTGCCGGTCAATGGAAACCCTTGATGTGTTTCCAGTCTTACTGCTATCGGAAGACCTCGAGATGTTGCTGGCACAAGTTGAAGAAAACAGTCAAAGTTTTATCTTTGGGATTCCGAAGCTTATCCAAGAGGATTTCTTCCGTAAAGTAAATCCGTTGTCCATATTCCAGGTGATTGCTTAAGTGTTCTATGGCTGGAAAACGGTTATGGATATCAAAACCAAAGATACTCCAGAATGCTTCATTACTGCCGATGTATCTGCCCATTTCGTACTGGGTAATCTCACCATTGTTGTTACGGCGGTTGAGGAAGTACATTGCGGCATCGGATCCTTTGTTGATGTACTTGCAGACGTACTTGATAGACATCGACGAGTTGCAAAGTTCAGCATTGATGTGGGCATTGAATACTTTTGACAGTAGTAGACAATACGGCATAATCCAATGGTTATCAATTACCACCCCACCGGTTCGCCTTTCATTGATAACTGCCTCGAGTCCGCCACTCTCAGGTTGTCGCCTTTTGTAGAGAGGAATCGCCTGGGATATATCCTGGTACATTAACCATCCTTCATGCAAGGACTGTTGGGATTTATCTGACCACATGGGTCATGCAAAATTTGAGTTTTGATCGTTTCAAGCAGAACAGGGTCAACGGACCGGTCAGGCAACTCTGCGCATATGAATTTTTCGACACCAGAAGAGTGCAGTTTTTCCTTTAGCCAGACCAAAATGTGAGCGTGGGGCAGTCCTCTCTTTTGCCACTCTACAGTGTACGTATGACACTGAACATCACCGAAAATTTTGAATTTTGTGTTGTGTTTCATCATGGTTTGCAACTTAAGCTGGAATACCCGCGCGGACAAATCATGGCGATCCTATGGTGGACTTGAAACTGTTAACATAGCTGTTGCGTTGGTGTAGCATGTCTTGAAGGGACAATATTATGTGATGCTTCAAGTCTGGGTACACTCAGGATCAGCTTTGAGCTTGCAGGTTGATGTCTTCTACGATGTATACCTGTAGAAATTTCGGCTCGCCAGCAGGAGGAGGTAGTAGCGATCCAATCCAGTCGCAAACTTGGCCTTCCACCTTAAAGGTTGGCATAAATCCAACCTTATGAACAATGTTGGCACTGAAAGAGGTCATTTGAAACGCCACGTTGTGCCTTACAATGTTTGAGAGAAAAGTTTTCGAGTCGTCGTTATCATCAGCAAGCAATGTTTGGAGTATTTCTGGTGGATGGGGGAAGTTATGCAGGAGAACTTTGCCGTTGGAACAGCACATGCCGTTTGTTTCACCAGTCCATCTTTTCGTCTGACTATGCCCGCAAACTTCCACCATCTTCCCAATGGAAACATTTGCATCTCCCGCATAACCAAGACTTGGGTTGTAATCGAGTGAGGCTTTGTTCTATACTTGAGCATTTATGGAAGCAATTCACGGGCCAGGGTCGCCAAACCGTATGTGAAGTGGTTGCGAACTTGAGTTTTCAGCATCGGTGGCCCGTTGATCCGCTCTTTGTGATGCTTGCATAGCCAGACGTGCGAATCTCTTATCCTACCTAGCTCTCTTCTTTGCAGAGTTTGGACTTCAGTTTTTTGGGAGCGATTAGTTTGATGGCGAATCGCGTCATCGTGCCTTCGTTGGAGCATTTGCTCTTCAGTTTCTTGGGAGTGATTAGTTTGATGGTGAATCGTATCTTTGTGTCTTCGTTGCAGCATTTGATCTTCGGTTTCTTCGGAGCGTCGATATCGCTGATGCATAGCATTAGTCTCCAGGCGAAGCCGTCTTTCTGCGTGTTTCTTGCGAACGTCTATTAACATTGGCAAATATCTTCTGTTCCATCGTCTGAACTTGTGTCCTCACGGCTGCTCTAATTCATTTTCTACCTAATGAAGTAGAACCTACAAATAGGTTATTATTCTGAACAAAATAACATTGGGTAGAAAAGTAAGTTCACAACGTTACCTTCAGTCACCGGCCCATCATCGTTTGGCAGGTTGTTTGTGTTAAGAACATTTCTAACGGCATCATTGTTGTCCATAATGATAGTTTGTAAAGGTTAGAATGAAAGTGTGGGGATTTATGTGGTAGGCAATTCAATCTAATCTAAGAGCTAGCCCGCGACAACATACGCGTAAGCAAAGGGGGGGGGAGGGTGCAAATGATAGTAGGTCAAGGGGCTTAGATCAGTGAGTATGAAACCCTTTCCCCACCCCCGCCCACCCCCCGTGGCGTATTCACAGGCGCCTGTCACGGCGAGTGTCAGTCGCGAGTCTGAAACAGCTGCCTGCCACCAACGATACAAGGGACAAACACGGACACAGTGACTCCAGCACACCCTGTGTGATCGACGTACAGACAGACGCGCAAAAGGCACCCGAAAGGTACGCAAAAGGCGGGCGGCGCGCGTGACTAATATTCGGACAGGAACGCATGCCCTGCTTGCGCGCGCGTGTGTGTGTGCCTACACTCCGTGATCGACTTAAAAACAGATGCCATCCACCAATGATAATGGAGACACACACAGAGACAGTCACCGTTTTTATTAAGTATGCAGATTGATATGGCGTTTACTGAAAAGAATGACCGGTACTTAACTGTGCGTGCCATAGGAAGAAATAAAAACATCTCGATGACTGGCGCGCCGAGAGTGCTCGAGCTGCCTTATTGTACTGACAGGATTAAAGGTTTGGCCATTCAAAAGTTCAAACATTAAAAATAGACCCTTCTGTAATCTACGAAGCCACAGGGGATCCAGCTTAATAAGTTCGCACCTTTGTTGGTAGGCGAAGTTGCGGTATTCTGTAATGAAAACTTTTCTAGTGAAGAAGTGCTGCACCAATTCTATTTTCTTCCGTTCACTAGTGCGCAGAAGACTGAATAGGGGCGAGCAGTATTCAAGACTAGGTCTCACGTACATGTTATAAAGGCTAGTTATAACCTTTAAGGTCTTACAATTTCTTAGGATAAATCCGGTGGTTCGGCGTGCTTTCGAGACTATCAGGGCACAGTGCTCTGACAAATTGAGACTATTAGCGTAGGATATGCCCAAATCCTTGATAACTCCTGGGGCATTTAGTTCGTGGCCGTCAATGCTTAATTCCGGTTAACGATCGTCGCCAACAACCATAACGGAACATTTGTGCCATGAAAGGGTGAGGCGCCATGTGCAACACCACTGGGCGAAGGCCTGAAGATCCTTTTTTATCAGCTCGAGCACGATGTTGCGATCTGCCGGTTTATATCGATAAGCGACTTTTAAATCATCAGCGTACATGAAGGGTCTGCCATACGGAAAACAATCTGAAACGTCGTTGACAAACAGGCGAAATAGGAGCGGACCCAGTACACTACCCTGTATAACTCCACTCCTCACATGCGTGGGGTTGGAGATAACATTGGAAATTTTTACTCTTTGTGTGCGAGCATCCAAATAGGAAGATATGAAGTTCATAAGCTTGCTACCTATGCTGAAAGAGGACAGTTTCAGAAGGAGGAGGTTATGATCGACCCGCTCAAAGGCCTTAGTAAAATCAAAATAGACGCTATAAGTGGCAAAACCACTGTCTCTAGATAGTAGCACATAATCAAAGAAAGAGAGCTGGCAGGTGTCACAAGATCTTTTTTTCGAGAAATCCATGTTGAGCTGTATTGAGCAGATTGTTCTTTGTCAAGTGACGCATCATCTTTTCTTTGATCAAGGTCTCCAAGATCTTCGAGGCTGCGGGAAGTGTATTTATTGGCCTAAAGTTGTCAAATGACGTCGATCGGCCATGCTTGGGAATAGGCATTATGTGCGATTCCTTCCACAACCAAGGAAAGGTTCCGCTCTCAAGAGCATGATTAAATATCATACACAGAATAGACGGAAAGATATCATTCGCTTCAGCTTTTAGAAGGCTAACTGGGACGCCATCTAGTCCTGAACTATAGGATTGACGATAACGACGAATGGCTACAGTCACATCCCAGACGGTAGAACTTATGGTTTCGAGTATGGCACCCGTCCAAGCCTGGATAGCCGGAATAGCAGCGAACTAGTTTTCACTGAACGTTTTGGATTGGAACGCATTGAAACTATCGGTGGTCAACTTAGCCTCAACTATGGGGTTTTCTAAGGCGTCTTGAAGTATGGGGTGTTGCGTTTTCCTCTACGCTTTGACTGTGCGCGAAAAGAGTTTCGCAACATTTAGGGAAGGCTCCTCATCGAAGTTGGCCTCATTGACTATCTGCTTTTCTTCGGAGAGCTTCTTAGCCTGCTCAGAGATCAGTGTGTTCAAGGGCAGAACCGAAGTGTCTTTCTGCCGATGCAAACGACAAGAGAGTCTACGCAGCCTACGACGGAAAGACAGAGGAAGGTACACTTCAGCCTTTACATGTGTTATTTTCTTACGGGGGACAAAATGGAGGATGAGTGGATCCAGCACTTTTTACAGTGTATCGGTACAAACATTTCCATCCAAACATTTGAAAAATCCAGACCAGTCGAGAGTGTTTAGATGTGTCAGTAATTCCGCCGTATTTGCTGATAGGAAGTCATGGTAAAAACTATATTTTTGGGAAAATGTTTCGTTCGCCTTCAGTTCTAGTGTGGTAACAACTGTGAGATAGCCTGAACTCCCAAATGCGTCTAAGGATAACACTGAAAGTGGTTCGCACCCCCTACAAAAAATAGGTCCAGTATGTTTGCTCCTCGAGTGGGAACATCGACTACCTGATCCCACATGCCGATATCTACAGCCTCAAGTAAGTTCTCAAACTTTAAAGAACTGGAGGGTGGAAACCATTGCACATCAGGAAGATTAAAGTCGCCTGCAATCAAGCAATTCTTAAAATTCAAGTCGGCTGCGGCATGAAACGCCTGCGAGAAACAAAGATCGTAGTCCGCATTGGCATTAGGTGGGCGATAAACACAGCCAACGAGTAAGGACTATTTATTCTTTAGAACAACTCGTAGCCAGCAGCTCTCCTCCACCGCCGTGAATTGTGGATAGTCCAACGGGAGAAATGGAAGTGGCTGCTTAATATAAATGCAGCTTCCTCGGCCATTGTTTTGATCATTCCAAATGCATGCATGGCCTAGAACAGAGAGTTCAGAGTCAGCTACACAGGCCGATGCCCATGTCTCAGTTACCATAACAGTGTCTGGGCGGTTGACAAAAACCAGAGTCTGGAGCTGGGGCATTTTATTAAGCAGTGATCTGGTATTTAAAACGACCAATATGTACAATGGTACCTAGGCGTTCAGCGATCGGTTACAGAACTCACTCGTTCCGTTGTACCTCGGAGCCTTCTTTGAGCCTCGAACCGAGCGTTATCAAAAAATTTCAATAGTCCTGATGTAAAATCGAGAAGACAGCGAGCCCCTTACCCAATGGTTAGAGTGCATGACTTCTTATCAACGGATCACGTGTTCAAGCCTCAGGTGGTGCTCCACTTGGGGTTGAGTATGGCTAGCTGATGATAGTCAAGGAGTCAGAAATGGCCGTTCCAGCCTCCCTTGTTTTTGTCAGTTATGTATTTCGGCCTATATGTGTATACATGCTTCCATTAACCTTTCAGTTCTGACCCTAAAACGTTGTGTTTCTGACACATAAGTCTGTCGTACATTTAATAATTTCTCAAAGTATTGGCCTTGGATTATTCTCCGAAATTCATATACAAAAAGCCGCATAGAAGACGCTGCGAGACCCACTTCGGAACTGAACCCCTCGCTACAGCGTCACGCAGCAGTAGCAGAATGGATCGGTATGCGCTCCTGCCCGAGGGAATAAATACCCTATCTGCGGTGGCAGAGGACAATAGGCGGCGAGGTGCTGATGAACTTTGGTTCTACGAAGTGCTTATGACCCATCTGGCTGACCATGTGCGCCAGGTGTGTGTGTGTGTGAGCACATATTTGTGTTTCCGGTCCCAGCTGGTTCTCTGTGTCATGAATAGATAAATGAAAACAAATAAGCCCAAAACGGTTCTTTACAGATATACTTCCAAACGTTGTCGTCCTCTTTTGCTGTTATAAGTTGACTAACTTCTGTTTGGCAGGTGGCTGTCTGTTCGTGGCCCCTACCACCCATAAAAATCACTCGTGTTTGGAGAAGCCAATAGATCGGTGTGCGCCCATTCTCATAATTAACATCTTGGGATGCCAATATTTCACTATATACAGATATATACATATCCACCTGCTCATCATCCCCGGAAGAGGAAGGAGATGAGCACGATATGATACCCGGGCCCTGAATATTTGCGCATATTAATATCCACCTGCAGACTCTGGAAAGACTGCTCTCACCTGCGGTACCTGTTGATCACCTCCAACTATTATTACTGTTTATGCACTAAAAATCGTCATCTTATTTGTGCACCAACACGCCTGCTTAATAATTTCTGTATGTGCGGTTGAGCTTGTGTGACTAGGCAATTTCTCTTTAAGTTATTATTTACTAGAATGTCATATTTTCTCCGGATAGATGAAATAGCGTCACCATGTCTCCTTCTCTACTTGCAGAATTTATAGAATCCGTTATGCACCTATATAGAGCGACTCGAGATCCCTACCTGCTCGAGGTCGGCGTCGATGTTCTCACATCCATTGAATCTCAGGCCCGAACAGGTTGCGGATTTGCTACGGTAAGTGCAAATCAGTTAGTCAGTTTGCCTTTAAAAAATCACTACCGCCTGATTTGAAACTGTAAGCTGGGAGTAAAAAGGAATTTTAAGAAATAAGTCATTTGTATTATCGAAGCCCCTGTGAAGACGCTGCACTACTGACCTCTCCAACCAACCCAACTAATCCAGAAGTGGCCATTTCAGTCTCCTTATGTTTGTCAGTAATATCACTCCAATCTGTTGGTTGAATGCCTTGGCTTACTAGATGCGCGAATCTTTTCCCATTTTCGTTGAAGTCCTGCTTACGTGTATAAACTGATTTATTCCTTGGCCAGTGTCCACTTACCAAGATGGGCACACAATTGACTCCAGCAATTACAAAGAGCCCGTCTAAAACTTATAAGTTAAGTTCTATTCGAATGGTTTCCGGAACAGTTTTCATAAGCCCTTCAAGTCTACGAAGCCCATAATTGTATGGCTTTTTTGCCAAACATGGAGTAGTTAAGTTTCTTTTAGGAAACTTCCGCATAATTCTCTCCTACTACGGTGCGGTTTGACTTCAATTATTTCAAGGGTTGCGCTTAAGAGGTCTACCGGTGGACCGTATCTTAAGTACACAATTGCAGGCATATTCATCAATAAACTTTGTTATTGCCGACTATCCCACAAATTAGGTCAATAGACGTTTATTATCGTGTCAATATGCACCGAAGATTTTCAAAGCATACCTGTCGTTCCCAACTGTAGCTTTACTCAGCAAATCCCTGGGTTTTGTGCGTTGTACCCTATATATAGTCATACAAAGTGGTGGTGAATTTCAGTTTTATTCGACCCAAATCTGAAATACTCGGCGGCCTATCTGAGATTCGAACTTACACCAGCAAGGTAGAGGCTTTAGTACGAAAGTGGCGTAGCACTTATCCAGTGTATTTATCGTTGGTGTGTCTTTGCGACTAATTCCGTTGACACTCCTTCCATTCATGTCTTACACCGTTAACGCCGACCCTGTGTGTGTGCGTTCGACTATCGATTTCGATGAAGTCCATTAATTGCACCAAAAGTTTGGTACAGAAGGTGACCTCCTAAGGGGGTAGATTATGGTGATAACGGACGTAGTTAGCGCCAACCGCACTCTTCACCTTCGCTCGGGGTCAAGAAGACCAAACGGAACCCGATGTAGGCTGTTTTCTCCAGTGCAAGCTAGGCACACCGCCCTACTTAGTCTTAAGTGACAGTAGACTGCGCCTGTACTACTGTACTGCCTACTCTCACTCACCCTTAGTACGTGTCAGGACAGGCTCACGGAGGCCGAGACTGATGCGGTCACTCCTATTTCTACTATTAACTACTAGTTAGAAATGTAGCTGCGCGTTAGTAGTACTGGTAATAAAACTGACGCTAAGATTTGTCAGAGGTGACGCTGGTTAAGGCCAACTCTGGGACTCATACTCGCTTGATTTCAACAGGGAGTGGGAATCTGGGTTTAAACCATTCGGAGTAAGTACATGCTTGGGGCCCTGAGCACGGCACAGCTTGCCTTGGTTTCCACCCTGTCAATTCTGTCCACCGGGCTGTGTCCGTTTCTGCTAGATTTGGACCATGATACTGCTGCTAGAAGTACATGACTATGCTAAAGTGCTAATTCTATTAATCATGCTTACTAAGACCAGTAGGTAGTATACTATAATATGGCCTGTGTGTGCTTTTTAAGAAGTCGGCACATCCAATCTGTATAAGTTAAAGTGATTAGTTTATGAGTTAAGTGAAGCGTTATTCAATAATCGCACAAATCCTACCATGTCTTTATGTCGTAAAGTTTGCCGTCTATAGATAACCTATAGGCCTACTACGTTATCTAGCTATAGCTTGGACTTAACAGAACGTCTACTCATATCCCCTCGATCGCAGCAAGGAGTGTAAATCTGGATTTATGGTATTCCTAGTAACTACATGTTTGAGGCCCGGGGCACTTCAGAGCTTCCTTGGTTTCCGTCCTCTCAACTCTATCCACCAGACTGTGTCATCTTATTAGTTAACGAAACCTTATTAAGTAATAGCTCCAGTTTTACTATGCCTTTATGTCGCATCGTGTCATTTACAGTTATGCGGATAACTTTGCAGTATGTAACTCTATCTTGAGGTTTAGGGGACATCTCCTGTCTAATAGGAGAGCGATCGGCTCCATAATCAACTAATACTGCTATATCCTATAACCGCGTCAGAAGCTGAGTAATAAGTAATAAGCATAACAGATAGGAATATGGAATTGCCAAATTTCTTATCTTCACGTATTTATTACGTAGGACACTTGGAATTTCCTGCGAGCATGTGGTCTCTTTGTAAGGGGTTTTAGGTCAGCAGATACAGGCAGATTACGCCGGACTACACGACAGATTCAAGGTTCCCACGAGCGATGTCACGCTGACCCTGATGCCCTTTTCATTGTCTATATTGCATAGGAAGTTGGGGGTGACGTATGATTATAACTTCCCTGTTATTTGTTTCGATGTCCATTCAGACCTCACCTCATCCCTTTAGGTGTCTGACGTTCACACACACCGATTGGAAGATCGCATGGAGTCATTTTTTTTGTCCGAAACTACCAAGTACCTCTACCTCCTCTTCGACACAGACAACTTTTTGCACACCGTCCCCTCAGAAGATCGCGGTTCCGGCATAAATTCAGCTTCTCCCTCGCCCACCTGGGCGTCATCTGAACAGCTGTGTGAGCCGGAAAGCGGCGGCTACATCTTCAATACCGAGGCCCACCCTCTTGACAGTGGCCTCATTCACTGTTGTTCTGTACAACGCATCCAAGCATTGGATGCTACAGCTCATCTAACCGCGCAGTTGCCCGAGCTGGATTTAAATCTGACTACTCTCGCTAGTCCTGGTGAAGTTGGTGCCGGTACTGGAGAAGATGAGGGCAAGACAGATGATCAGAGCGATAAGGAGGAAGCGCTACCTGGACCCGCGGCTGGTCGAAAAGTCCTAGAGGCGAAGTTAGCGGAGGAAGTGGACAAGACATTTGTAAGACTCCTTAGTCCTGGCGTGAAGTGGGACGGTTCCTCCTTTGCACTGTCTCGAGATGACCACCGTTCGGTAAATACCATGGCCGCTGAGGTCGGCAGCGACGAATGGCTGTCTTCCCTGTGGCAGGACATGTCTGGAATATTAATGCTCTCGCCGTCGGAGGAAAAGTATCCAACTGGCTATGTTCCACCTCTTATGCGGCGTTCACCGCCTCTCATGACCTGCCCCAACATTCCCTTTTCTGTACAACTGATGTCTTTCCAAGATTTAGATACGGTTGATTTGCGTTGATTTGTGTTGATATTTTGATGGACGTTAGCAATACCTTTTTTTTCTTTTTCTTTTGTGCAAACGTTCTTTTGTACAAAGCTTTAGCAAAAGTTTCAAAGTTCTGAATAGTATGGGGTTTTTGTCACGAAAAACACAGCAGTGTTATCCACGTGATGGAAGTGTACAACTGATGTCTTTCCAGGATTTAGATATGGTTGACTTGCGTTCATATTTTGATTGTCGTTAGAAAAACATTTTTTTCTTTTTATTTTGTACAAAAGTTGTTTTCTACAAAGCTGAAGCAAAAGATGCAGCATTCTGAATAGTATGGGGCTTTTGTCACGATAAACACAGTAATGTTATCGCACTGCGAATTGTCTCCCTGAAGGTACGTCGATAGATTCTGTAGCACTACCCGTTTGTAGAATGAGCATTTATTTGTCTGAATATGGGGCTCAATGTACCCAGCGATTTCCATGCATATTATTTACCGCAGTCCGTCACTCAATTACAATATGGCGGATGTTTTCATAATTAGGAACAAGTGAGTTGCATTTTGCTGTCCAGCTGACATATCTGTCGTTATAATTTATTGAATTGGCGTATATTTCATGCTTTATACTGAAGAAGGTACATTCTAGCAGAAAGACAGCTTTTTTGATACCGAATATGTATATCACAACCGGTAAAACCCACGTACCACTAATTAAGCCTAGAAAAGGCGCTGTGAAATAGAAAAAATGTCTTAACAAGGTATCTTACCCTGCAAAACTGACCTGTGGTCATTTTGCATACGAGTACCTGCGGAGTCTCGGCTGATAAAGGTTGTAACTATCGTTTCACGAAAAAAAGTTTTACTTGGTTAGGCATGTTTAACTCTTGCTGTTGCTCATGTCACCTCACAGTTACGTACTTGAAGCATCAGCGTTCCTTTAAGGTTCATAAATTCGCTTTTTACGAATATAAACTACCTTATGATTTGAGATGCTTGCACAAGTGAATAGTAGCTGGTATCGAAAACTCGGTTGCCTACACTTTTTATAATCATTGGGGATCATTTCCTACAAAAAAACTAAATTATATAGTTATTTTCAGACGAAAGCACTCCATCTTAGTTTCAGCCTGTTGGGAGCGAGCTTAGCCTTCTGCGGACCTAATTGTAACACTCGTCTTTACTACTAACCACATTTGAGTAAGCAGATTGTTCTAAACGTTTTTTAAATTAGCAGTCCCAGCTTCTGGTCTCCGGTCATCTTCTCTCACTCACACTCGACCTTGGATGGTCCCCGTCCAGTGAGATACCATAATCGGCACCTTTCTTGTACTGTGTTGTTACTGCGGCAAGCACAGTGAAGTGTCAGCGCTAAATTTTGACTGTCAATGACCTTGATCTCTGTTGTGTTTATTGCGATAAAGGAACAAGCATGACACAATTAACGCAGAGTGAGCACTACACATATGTGGACGCATGGGATGTGTATTCAGGCATGCGATTATTTATAAATATGCTTGATGCCGATATTTGTGAAATTATCAATACTAACACGCGCGATAGACCAGTGTAAACACAAAGAAACTAAAGTGAATGCATTATGCAGTGACTGCGATAATAATGAGAGACTACAGGAGCATGCAAAACAACACGAAAATGCGCAGTTTAGACGTGGTCATTCATTCTTAATAGTGAGTAAAAGAAATGGACGAACACATTCTCGGGCGAAGGATAGCGTCTTATGGAATAAAACGTGACTTTGAATCGCGCCCCTCCACCCTAATCAACATTATTTCCAGTCCCACCCAGACGGCTTATTCGAGTACGAATTTTCAAAAAAAGGTGTCTAGGAAAGGGCCGATGAGGTAGAACGAAATAAATCTAAGTGCTTGAATGTAAAGTACCTTTTCTCAAATGTTCCTTTCCTGATTCAGTAGCAGTATATTGAGGGATATGTAGGAAAATTCCTTTGAGTGCCCCATTTATACATATGTGCAGTGGTAGCAGAAAATTTGTTTCTCCGACTGTTGGCGAGGCCAGTTGTCCTGTCTCATAGGATGAAAATCGGAGCATACAGTGAAAAAACTCCTCAAGGAATTTCGGAGAAAAACTGCCGCTGTTGTGGGAGGAATGCGTGGGATTTAGGCGAAAAAGGGGTTCCAACGGGGGGGGGGGGGGCATTGAAAAGGTTTTCAGGAGCATCACCGTGTGGAAGCCGCGTCCTGATTCTTCCTTGCTGATTGCAGAGTCCGCCAACGGAACTGGAAAAACAGAGGCATCCGTCCAGATCGTCGACAGTTCGCTTTAGGTCGAAACAAAGGTGAATGTTTAGGCCGTCAGGTCTGACTGATAAGATCGCTAGCGGAGCAATCACGGTACGCAGATAGCGAAGTAGGGTAGACCGCTGAGACCTTCGCATGAATCTATGCGTGGGAAGGCGTTATAAATAGCAAACGTGAATGGATATAAAAACTAATAATACTGAAAAATTGAAAGTAGTATTATTATTTTAAATTGTCAGTTACGATCCATCGTTCACTGCTATATCGATCCAGTTTTCGCTTCAAACCCTCTAACGATTGCGACATAACGACGGCTTGAGGAAGCCATTCCACGCTCCAACCACCCTTTTTGAGAAGAAGTGTTTCCGAGCGCCCAGCCTGGCCCCTGTCACCTTTAATTTGAGAGGATGACCCCTCAGATTCGTGGTCGTTGCTAATTCGGAAAAATCCCCTGATATAAGACAGCAGTCTTGAAAGCGTAATACGCGGAATGCTAGTATCAGGTGCCCCCGAAGCTGTCTGTAGCGCAATGGGAAGAGGTTGACATTCGACAGCCGTGTTTCATAAGGCTGTGAGCCCTGCCCCATAACAAGTTTGGTTGCGCGCCGTTGTACCTTTTCCAGCATGTTGATGTCTTTCGTGGCCCAGGGTCTCCAAGCTTGGATAGCGGATTCTAGGTGCGGTCGTACGAAGGTTCCGAAGACTTGTGAAGCACTCCTCATCGAAGGTAGAAAAAGCTCGTCTGACGAGGTATAGGATCGACATCGCGGGCTTGGCTATCTTTGCGCAATGCAGGGAGGGTTTAAGCAAGGGCGTGATCCAGCCTCCCAAGTCTTTCTGGGCGTTCACTTCCTCCAGTGGTATGTAATTCAGTCGGTAAGCCGTGCCGTTTGAAGAACCGGATTTTCCGACTCGAATGGTTGTACACTTGCTCTCAGTGAACGGTAAGAGCCAGTCTGCCGACCATTTTTAAAGTCCATTAAATTTTCCTGTAAGTGCACTTCGTCAGTCGCAGTTCGAATTACGCTCCAAAGTTTTATATAATCGGCGAACATGTCGCGACCGCAATCCAGTTCGCGGACACAGTCGTTGATGTAGATAACAAACAAGATAGGGTCGAGAACGGAGCCTTGGGGAACAACACTCTCAACTTCAACCTTGGCTGACTGTTTGTCGCTGATGTGGACAGTTTGCGAGCGACCGATTAGGAAGCTTTTTATCTACGCAAGGAGCCTACCCCTTACTCCTATACGACTGAGTTTATAAAGTAGCAAAACAAATTTTACGTAAATTGCCATTGATAAATAGCTGAGCATAGGTTTACTTTCGATAAATTATCTTTAGGCCTGTACATTTATGTGGTAATGAAATAAATAAACTATGTTGAATGGTGGAAAGATGTTTTGTTGCCCATATACTGTTCTCAAATACACCCATCCTATACGAAAAAATAAAGGAAAAACTGCTATCCCAGACCACTTCTAGGTGCATCCATTCATTCACCTGCTCCTGTGGAACAGAGTATATTGGTCGAACGAGCCGGCTTCTGCTCAAAAGAGGACGAAAACACGTTCCGGTGAGGCAGCCTGAATTTGGTAGTGCTGCGCGCATTCACCCCTTCTCATTCTGCCTACCCGTTGTCTACTCGCGCGTCCAGCGCTGATTCACCTTCTTACTTCTGCCCACTCTTGCACTTTCGTGCCCCCGCTCTCGCCGAAGCTAATCGATTCTTTGCGAACTCTGACGTCAATACTCCCACACTTTCCTGATTGGCTGATTGGCTTCGCTAAACCCGCGGACATAGACACATTATTACACCTACGCAGCTGGACTTGGCGACAATTATTACGGTTGTGCTCATTCGTTCAATATTATCCCTCTTAACACTTTTGCGTGTTACGTCCTTATTATTTTGGGATGATACTCGCTAGGAGCTTCGTTAGTTAGGCTGGACGTCGAAACCCGACATTGGTGACACCGACTTTAGTACACTTTTGATTTCTTCGTCTCATCATGCCCAGCTCCTCTCAACAATCTGATGTGAACGCTCCCTCTCTTCAGGCCGTTTACGTCACTCTCCCTGTTTTTTGGGAGAATGCACCAGAACTTTACTTTATCCACATAGAATCTGCCTTTTATTCCGCAAATATTACAAAGGAGCTGGATAAATACCACAAACTCGTGGATGTTCTTCTGCCTAGTGTTATTGCGCAAGTCCAGTCACTTTTGTTCAAACCTCCAACCGATACGCCATACACGACACTAAAAGAGAAACTTCTCCGCATCAATTCTGTGTCCGACCGTCAGCGCTACCACCAGCTGATGAAAGAAGAAATTCTTGGCAATAGGAAGCCCTCTGAACTTCTTCGCCGCATGCAATCCCTACTTGGGGACCGCCAGATCGACGGGAAGTTGTTTAAGGCGATGTTTTTAGAACGTCTCCCTGCCGATGTCCAAACGATCCTGGCGTCTGTTTCCGATGATCTAACCATCTCGAAGCTAGCGGAAATGGCGGAAAGGATGATTGAAGTGCAACGCTTCAAGCCGCCCTGCATTGCCCCAATTTCTGCATCCTCTTCATCAGTGAACGAGCAGCTTGTGCAACAGGTTTCAGCCTTGGCGACCCAGCTGGCTCTCTTAAACTCCAACTTTCCCGTTTTGCCGGTCGTCGCTTATCCAGCCGTAGTCGCTCTTGCTCACGTCCAAGAACAACTGAGGTCTGCTGGTACCACACGAATTATGGGCCAAAATCTCGCAAATGTTCTTCTCCCTGTTCCTTTAAGCCTAAATCGGGAAACTCGTCAGCCAGAGAATAGACGCGGCCGTTTTCTCGGGCTCACTTGGCTCTGGTTGCACCTTCTATGTCTGTGACAGCGTCAGTCGCAGACGTTTCCTGGTAGACACCGGAGCTCAGTTATCGGCCGTCCCCCCAAGTCCAGCTGGCCGTAAATCTCCCAGTCTTGGTCTTCACCTTCAGGCTGCAAACGGTTCCCCCATCCCAACTTTTGGCAGCCGGTCCCTCACCCTAGACATTGGACTTCGAAGATTATTTTCCCCACGCCATCCTTGGGTCAGATTTTCTTGCCGAATTTGACCTTTTGGTTGACTGTCGCCGTTCTCTTCTTGTTGACCGCCTCACCGGTCTTTCTATTTATGGCCTGTCTCCATTCACGAAATCTTGCAATTTATCTGTCCTCGATACAGATACTGCCTGTTCTTTCCGGGACTTACTTCACAAGTACCCTAATATTATTAACTCCCAGTTTCGCTCTGGTGATTTTCAGCATGATGTCGTTCACCACATCCGCACATCAGGCCCTCCCGTGTTTGCTCGGCCTCGACGACTTGCTCCGGCCCGTTTGCAGGCCGCGAAGGCGGAATTCGAACACATGCTGCAACTCGGCATTATCCGACCGTCTGAGAGTCCCTGGGCCTCCCCTCTTCACATGGTGCCCAAAGCCACATCCGGCGACTGGAGACCCTGTGGCGACTATCGTGCGCTCAACAATGCCACGGTTGCCGATCGGTATCCCGTACCCCATTTTCAGGATTTTGCTGGAGCTCTCTTCGGCAAAACGGTTTTCTCGAAGATAGACCTGGTACGCGCCTTTCATCAGATTCCGGTCGCTCCTGAGGACATACCAAAGACTGCCGTTACCACTCTATTCTGCCTCTTCAAGTTCATCCGCATGCCCTTTGGCTTACGTAATGCTGCCCAAACGTTTCAGAGGTTCATTGACCATGTTTTACGAGGCTTGCCATTTTTCTATGCCTACATCGATGACCTCTTAGTGGCTAGTCAGACTGCTGAAGAACATGTGAACCAGTTAACCCAGATCTTCGACAGATTCGAGAAGTTTGGTGTTATACTCAATCCCTCAAAGTGCGTGTTTGGTGTGCCTTCTCTTGAATTTCTTGGCCACCTTGTCAGCTCCCATCTAAGGTTGAGGCCATTCGCGATTTTCCTCCACCAACTTCAAAGCGTCAGTTGCAACGTTTTATTGGCATGGTCAACTTTAACCACCAGTTCCTCCCAAACTGTGCCGAACTCATGCTGCCCCTCACCAATCTGCTGTCTGCTCCCAAAGGTCATCTTGCACTTACGGGAGAAGCATTGGCTGCTTTCGAAAGAATCAAGACTGCCCTTGCCGACGCCACCCTGCTTACGTATCCCGCTCCCGAGGCTCAGCTGTCATTGATGGTAGACGCTTCGACCGTAGCCGTGGGTGCAGTCCTGCAACAACACCTGCCTCGTTCGACTCAACCCTTAGCCTTCTTCTCAAAAAAACTCTTGCCCGCTGAGACACGCTATAGCACCTTTGGCCGTGAACTCCTCGCCATCTACCTGACAGTGAAACATTTCCGACACTACCTCGAGGGTCGGGACTTCACCATCTTCACGAACCACAAGCCGCTTACCTTCGCTCTTCGGTCCCACTCCGATAAGTACAACCCCAGAGAGATTGGTCACCTATACTAAATTTCTCAATTCATCACCGACATCCGTCACATTGATGGCACAAATAATGAGGTGGTTGACCTTATTTCTCGACCTTCCCTATCTGCCCTTCAATTCACACAGGGAATCGACCTTAGTGCTATGGCGGTGGAGCAAAAAAGAGTTTGCTGTCCCGACGACGAAGCTGTTACTGGTCTCCAGCTTGCGGACGTTCCCCTCACCACCTGAACTGGAACCATTCTTTTTGATGTGTTGACTCCTTTTCATCGTCCCTTTGTGCCGCCCTTGATGCGTCGAGCTGTGTTCAAAACTGTTCATGGACTCTCCCACCCTGGGATTCGAGCCTCACAAAAGTTCCTCGCGGAAAGGTTCGTCTGGCCTGGCATGAATAAGGACGTTAAAGCTTGGGCCCGTTCCTGCCCGAGTTGCCAGCGGAGCAAGGTTTATCACCACAATAAGTCTCCACCCAGCACTTTTCCCAGCCCTGACGCTCGATTCAGCCATGTTCATCTTGATTTCGTAGGCCCGTTGCCTCCATCCAATGGCTATACCCATTTTCTTAACTGCGTCGACCGCTACACCCGTTGGGCTGACGCCATCCCTTTGCCGAACGTGCAGGCAGAAACCATCGTCAAGGCCTTTGTCAGTCGCTGGGTCGCCACTTTTGGTGCGCCATCTACCATTACCACTGACCGCGGTGCCCAGTTCGAGTTCGACCTTTTCAACACTCTCGTTAAATTCCTTGGTTGCACTCGTATCCGGACGACAGCCTACCATCCCGCTGCCAATGGTATGGTGGAAAGATTTCATCGACAACTCAAGGCTGCCCTGCGAGCTGCAGAAGATCCAGGGAACTGGTCAGACAACTTGCCGCTTGTCCTTCTCGGAATCCGCTCGGCACCAAAGTCGGATCTGGATTGCAGCGAGGCCGAGCTGGTGTTTGGAACAACTCTCCGTATGCCCGGCGCTATGGTCAACCCGACTCCACTTGGTCCCGAAGAGACACCTGCCAACTTTGTGCATCGTCTCCGACAATTTATGCGCTCCTTTTCCCCGGTCCAGCCTCGTACTCTAGCGACCGAGCCTTATGTCGAGAAAGGCCTGGCCCACTGCACACACGTGTTTGTACGCTGCGACCGGGTGCGCAAACTCCTGGAGCCGCCCTACGAAGCACCGTTTCGTGTTCTCTCCCGTAATTAGAAGACCTGTCGAATCCTTTGTGGAGACAAGGAGGACGTGGTCAGCATAGATTTATGGTCAAGGCTGCTGTCACGGAAGAGCCACCGGACTTGCCACCAGAACAAAATTGTGCTGATTCCCTACCTCATGCTCCTCCACCCGTGCTCCTTCTCCTTCCTCTTCTGTTTCCGCTATCCCATCATCCCGTATCCTACCTTTTCCTTCAGTGTCTGAACACTCAGTTATTACTTTACCCTCCACAACCGTAACAACCACTCAGCCCGCCCGAACTGTTCCTCCCGCTTGCATTACCCGCAGTGGACGTCACGTTCACTTCCCTGACTGATTCGCCTCACATTACTTCTAGACTTCAGCATGTCCTCCGGCGTCGTTTTACGCCGCCTTTCGGTCTTGGAGGGGGGGGGGGGTACTGTGGCAGCCTGAATTTGGTAGTGCTGCGCGCATTCACCCCTCCTCATTCTGCCTAACCGTTGTCTACTCGCCCGTCCAGCGCTGATTCACCTTCTTACCTCTGCCCGCTCTTGTACTTTCGCGCCCCCGCTCTCACCGCGCGTACGCCGAAGCTAACCGATTCCTTGCGAACTCTGACGTCAATACCCCCACACTTTCCTGATTGGCTGATTGGCTTCGGTAAACCCGCGGACATAGACACATTATTACACCTACGCAGCTGGACTTGGCGACAATTATTACGGTTGTGCTCATTCGTTCAATATTTTCCCTCTTAACACTTTTGCGTGTTACGTCCTTATTATTTTGGGATAATACTCGCTAGGAGCTTCGTTAGTTAGGCCGGACGTCGAAACCTGACACCGGCGTGGTTAGAGAAGGGCCAAATAAAGAGCATTAA
Organism: Ligula intestinalis; assembly: GCA_036362985.1. NCBI lineage: Eukaryota > Metazoa > Platyhelminthes > Cestoda > Diphyllobothriidea > Diphyllobothriidae > Ligula > Ligula intestinalis. Next base: position 104,411,019 of record JAYGXS010000001.1, on the reverse strand, counting down.
TATTTCTACATTATCGCACACAGTAGACTCAAACTATCGCGTGGATTCCAGAGGGGCTTTCCGAGTGATCTACAAGGTGGCCTCGAACTATTCCAAATTACTTGGACAGCGTCTGTTGACTACAGCAGGAACGGCTGCCATCGAGCTATGCAGACCATGACTATGCGCTCAAAAGAACTTTGCAACAGCACCATGGGTGATAGTCACTAAGAACTGTACACGGCTTATCAATGGCCTCGGAAATGGGTCGCTTCAGAGATGGGAAAGTCCCCAATTCAACAATGCGTCAATTACCCCCACGGCTCTGACAACAACGTCAGGCGAATAAAAATATTGTCCCAGCGATCGAATTGTCTTCTACTTTTCAACCAACATAGTTTATTTATTTCATTACCATGTAAATGAACATAGTTTATTGATTTACTTACCATGTAAATGTACAGGTCTGGAGAGACTTCATCGAAGGAAAAATAAAAGTTGTGTATGAATAAAATTTAGTCTGTGCCATTTTGGGCTTGACAGTCATTTAGGCATACTTCGCTTCATATCAGAGAATAGACCACATACGTGGTTAGATAATCTGACACCTTAATCTCATCTAACGCAGTCTACTACCCTTACAGCTTCCAACACATTCGATATATTAAGTGCTTGCATTGCATATTACGTCGTAGGACGAAAATTGCTGACCCACCTACATGAGCACAAATCGGCGGCTTAGAGGCACGGATGAAATTCACAACTCGCAAAGTATATTGGAGAGACTAGTCACAGTTAGGATATTTAAAGAGCGAAAGGTTAGTTGATCTCCCGGTGACTATTTCTTTTATGATTCTGATACGTCGTTTTTCCACAAAAAAAGATTGCCAGACTGTTGGTGACTCTCAGCAGTTTCTTCGTCGTAGGTGCCTACGAATGCACTGTCTGACGAGATATCTTGCTTATTAGTCCCCAAGATGCTGCAGTTTTCGTATTTATTCATCCGGCGGCTAGCAGTCCACTATTATCTATAAAAAAATAGTGCCATAACACAACTGGTCTTTCGTACAATGCCTGAGCACCTTTTGCACCTTCAATGGAACCGTGTACGAGCAAATAAAAGGAACACCAATGGGGTCGCCGTTGTCCGGCCTGATTGCTGAGGCAGTATTACAGCGACTAGAGGCACTGGCTTTCGACCACTATCGACCACGACTGTGGATCCGGTATGTTGACGACACGTTTGTCATCATCAGTCGAGACAAGATTGAGGATTTCACAGAGAATCTTAACTCCTTCTTCCCTGACATACAGCTCACGATGGAGAAAGAAAAAGACTGCCAGTTGCCATTCCTTGACGTGCTGGTGTGCAGAAAAGGCAGTGGGAAACTCAAAACAACGGTTTACAGAAAGGCGACAATACCTCGCGTATTCTGAGTTACCTTAGCACTCATCCCGCCACGCGAAAACGCAGCTGCGTGCGAACGCTTTATCGCCGCGTAGAAACCCACTGCAGCGAACCAGCCGACAAGAAGACCGAAGTCAAATATCTGCGGAAATTTTTCACAATGAATGGTTATCCTGGCGCATTTCTCGAGAAATGCAGGCGAGGAGCCGAACAAAGAAAACCAACGGGAAGGCCAGAACCGACACGCTGGCGAGCAGTACCTTATATTGCTGGTGTATTCGAAGAATTCGCTCGACTGCTCAGCGAATTTGGGATTGGCGTTGCTCACAGGCCAGAAGCAACAATCCGCACACAACTTATGCGGCTTGAGGACCCAGTAACCGTTAACCAAAAGTCCCGTGTCATTTACCGCATCGACTGTCTTTGTGGTCAAGCCAATCATGTTGGCGAAACCGGCAAACGGGCTCTCACGAGAATGCACCAGCATGAACTCGCCGTGGGACGGAATGAAAAGTTTTCTTTGGTAGCCGCTCATGCATCCAGGCTAGGGCACAGCTTCGATTTCGAACACGTGCAAATACTGGGTCAGTCAGACAACCGAAACTCACGCCTCTTGTAAGAGGCATGGCGCTCGCACGCAGATTCAATTAACAGGCGTATCGATCTTCCTGAAGCCTATCTCGCGTTGCGCAAAAAAATCAATAGCAGAGCTGAAGGTCAGTTCCGGCATATTTGAGTTAAATACACACTGAGCTGTACATTTTATTTTCCCTTGACAATGGCCTCGAGCGAGAGTCCGAAACGTCGGGCAAATAAAATATTTGTCCCAGAGAACGTCTCGCCTCTTTCTAAAGAAAATAGTATGTTTTCGATTGTATTTGACAATTCTATTTATATTAGTAGTTAGAAGTTCAGTGATAGGTATTCACTTAGATATGTAGCGGCCGATTTACCTGTCTGACTAAAATTAAGTGCGTTGCTACCGTCAGAGTAAATCTCGTTAGTGAGGCCTATTCTTTCCCAATTACCAACACCATACTTATGTTGAAAAAGCTGATTTCGCAGCATAAAATTAATTGCTTAATTGCTGAAACGCGAAATTAAAAAAATTCGCAAATTAAGCTTACTGCTGCCTGTTGTGCAGTGTGCTAGCATGAGCCAAAATAGACGCATATTGTGGGCTCGAAAAATGCCGCTGCTGGAACAGCTGACTAACACCGTTTGGACCTCGTCTGATTATTCGCAAATTGAGCTTGCTGCTGCCTATAGTGCAATGTACTGGCATGAACCAAAATAGACGCCCTTTGGGGTCACGAAAATACGTCTGCTACAAGACCTGAGTAGCATTAAGATTCTTACTTACTTACCGGACGTAGACGCTCACCGGATGTTTTACAAATCACTTTCGATGAGGTAAGCTCATGTTCCCATTTGTTATGATTTTTGCAAAAGTGGGAGGCATGTCATCTAGTGATGCAATTGTAGGAATATGTTACTAAAATATGCAATCCACTTGGCGTAGTAAGTATGATTTCTAGAATAAGCACTCTTTATTGTGACATTTAACCTCTAGCAGCATTAAATACAGAAGAAAGAGCAGACAGAAGAATGCTTATTATTTCAAAAATGGCCACACTTTTTTGCATTCGGAAGCTTATAAAAGATCCTCTAAGTAACCAACTATGGTGGAAAGTAATCCGTTATTAAAAGAAAAGTGAGTTCTTTCACTTCCAACCAACTTGAATTGCTTATTTTTAGGTAGGTTAAAAAAGTTTAAAAAATCTCCAATTTCTGCATGACATTACGTAGGAAAGACACAGAAATTCGTCAGCTGAATATCTAATTAAAGCATTTTTCAACGGGGTAACCTATTATAGAAAGTTTTTTATTAATCTTCGGAATAAAAATATCCCAGCTATCTAGCGGAAAATGTGGTTTGCTGTTTTGAGGCATTTCTAAATACGATCCACATGGCCATCTTCATAAGAACTTATATCCAAAACCTCATTTTTTCGATAAATGTTCTTTATATATCTTATTTTTAAGATTTTCGTGTGAACATCGAACAGAAGATCAGTTTATGCATAAGTAAGTGAAGACAGTGAAAACGGACGAAATTACTATGAAATTTCAATAATGAAATTCAACAAAAAGGTATCCATTAATGGTAATCTGTGCAAAAAATTTTGACTAAAGAAAAGTTATTTTTAAATAAAGAAAGTGGTTACGTGAACGTTTCAGATAAATAGCATATTTAAATTAATTGGTTTAAATTATAGCTATTTTTTACGTTCCCGGAACTTAAGGATCATCGGAAAAATTTTACTTACTACCTCATATACTACTTTTAAGTTTTAATTTTTTTTACTTCTACGTTGTTCGTAAATGCGTTCACACCGATATGCGAGAAATGATCAAAATTTAACAAATTTATGAAAGTTTCGCGGTCTTTAGCGGACCCTGTACTTACCCGAAATAGTTAAAGCCAGATTCAAACTCCTTGTTGAGAGCAAGGGGACATGAGTGCTAGCGTTGGCTTAAACAGCTTCACCTCTGACAAGTGATTGCTTTAGTGCTAGCACCAGCACTACTACACCTCTTTTTAAGATTGAGAGGATAGGAGCCCAGTGCTGACTTTAATCAGCGTCACTTCTGACTTACAAAACAGTCAGTAACAGAACCGGCAAATACTATCATTCACCTGATCCTAGTTCGTAGTATTAGAAGTAGCAGTACCAATCCTGTCTTACTAGAGTCTGGCTAGACACCTGCACTAGGTGACTGAGGATAGAGTGCAGTAGTACCAGCACAAGGTCTACTGTCACCATAGCGTAAGCTAGGCAGTGCTTCGGCTTGCATTGGAAAAAGTAGCCTACACCGGACCTATTTCAGTCTTCGAGGCGCTGAAGGAAGTTGAGGAGTGCAGCGGCGCTAACTACGTCCCACTATCACCTTTAAGCTAACCACGAGATTGTTACATTCTGTATCAACCTGTCAGAGCGGTTGGTGGACCTCATCGTAATCGAGTGTCGAACATAAATACGGTGCAATGTACAAGCAGGAACTAAAATAAACGCCTATTGGAGACTCGACAATGTGGCTACTGGAAGGGCTGACTAACTTTTCGAGGACCTCGACTGTCGATTCGCAAAGTGAGCTCAACGCTGCCCGTAGTGCAACGTGCTAGTATGTGCCAAAAAAGACGCACACTGTGGACTCAAAAATGTGGCTACTGGAAGAGCTGACAAACTCCTCAAAGACCCCGTCGGGCGACATGCCAATTGAGCTTGCTGCTGCCTGTAGTACAATGTACTAGCATGCGCCAAAATAGACGCCAGTTGGAGTCTAGAATATACTGCCTCAGAGGGAGCTTCTGAACACCTGGAGGACCTCGACTGTAGATTCGCAAAGTGAGCTTTCTGCTGCAATGTGCTAGCATGTGCCAAAATAGACCCCATTTTGGGGCTCGAACATTCTGCTGCAAAGCGAGCCTTTTGAAACCTGGAAGACCACGTCTGGGGATTTTCCAATTAAGCTTACTGCTGCCTGTAGTGCAATGTACTAGCATGCGCCAAAATAGGCGCGCATTTTGGGCTCATGTACACTGCTGCAGAAAGTACCTTTTGACACCTCGATGACCTCGTCTGACAATTCGCAAGTTGCGCTTACTGCTGCCCGTAGTGCAATGTGCTAGCATGAGCAAAATTAGACGCATATTGTGGGCTCGAAAAATGCCGCTGCTAGAAGAGCTGACTAACACCTCTTGGACCTCATCGGGCGATTCGCAAATTGAGCTGATTGCTGCATGTTGTGCAATTTACTTTCATGAACCAAAGTAGACGGGATCTGGATTATACTGTTGCTGAATGAGCTCCCTAACAGCTAGAGGACCCTGTCTGTCTTTTATGCGTCCAAAGTCAAAATTGTTTGTGTAAGCTTTCCTTATTTCCAAATAAAAATCTTTTTATCACAATACAGTTTATGTATTTTGAGTGTGTGCTACTTATGATTAGATTATAAATTTCAGTATGTTTATTTTAAACGACACGAATACGAAGTACTTATTTGTTCAAACTGCGCATGTTTATCTCTAGTCAACCATTTCAAACCTTTTTTGAAACGAGGTGTATAAAGCGAAAGCGATGCTTCATATACTTGCGTTCAAAGACACGGACCGCATCACAGGGGAAATGTGACCACGGAGGTAATTTAAGCGCCAATCTATAGGTTTTCTTCTATGTGGACTTGAACATAAGTTTTTGAACATCTCTTTTCTGTACCCTTATATTATTAGTGACGCCTTTTAATTCTGGTTTGTTCAATCTCCTTTAGCACCTGTTTACTTTTCTAAAAAACCGATTTCTAACATAGAAAGAACCGGCTGTGGACGGCAAAATCGATACTTCTCACGAATTGTGACATCGAAAGCTGAACGATTTTATTTACTATACACTTTTTATAAATTCTTTTTCCCATCAATTAATTATTAACCACCCTTAACCATCGTCTTGTGTTCTACTTCATACGGCATTGGGTATAGGGAAGAATCCATACGGCCAGGCTATCAATATCGCGAAAAAATGCGTCCCCTGCGCATTTTTTTCCCTTGAAGGGGTACAAGTGGGCCACATCGATGAATTGCCCCACAATATCCCCGGCATTTACCACTCTCTTCCTACCCAAATCCCCCTCGTACGCCAGGAGGCATGGAGGGGGTTGGTGGGGCTGCTGCTGGCAATGATGTGTAGGAAAGTGTCAACTTAAGAACCTAAACAGCTTATTCTAGCCCACATGGTATAAGCAGATTATGTGATCGGTGCCAGATAAGTTTTTTTTTCAAGTGATCTACATGGTGCTCTCCACCTATTCAAAATTCTAAAAGCTTAATTGGCGAACACATTTTCGACAATTCAGTATTCGGCCAGTACAATCGTATGAACAAGGAAAAAAGAAGAGTTGGGCAGGGTGCGTGAATGTCTTATGATTACTTGAAGGTGTTTATAGCTGTAAGATTTATTGGTACCATACATTTCGGGAGAGCTCCTCAGTTAGAACCCCTCTTTGCATTAAGGTCCACGAATGAGAAAAGCACGAAATTGAAAATGTACAGAAAGGTCATAGGTCCTAGTCAGATAGAGAAAGAGGGTTAAAACAAATTGGAGGGAGAAAACAGGGAATTGAGGTGTGGGGAATATTGGGCTGGGGAATGTGCGAATCTGGGGCCTGTGGTTACCAAGGTAAGGCAAGGTTAACCACGTGCTCCAACTGTTTGCAGAGATCCGGTTTAAAGCGTCTAATATAAGCAGCTTCCAGGTAACACAAGATTCGAGATGTTTGTGCTCGAAAAAGAACTCGGAAAGAAGTTAAAGGATCTACCGAATGACTCGTGTCCAGTAGGTGTTCAGTGCTAGAGGAACGAGGAAAACGGTTTTCTTGCTTAAATAACCAGCAAGGTAGATGTTCCTTGGCTGTGGTTGCCAATTTTCTTTGCGTACGCCCTATGCACTTGCATCCACAAGTGCAAATGAATTCGTGAACGTAATTAGAGGTGGCGTGCAAAGGAAAGGCATCCTTGACATAAGGAGTCGGCATGGGCTTTGTTGGAGAGCAAAATATGAGTTCTGCGACGTAATAGGTTCTTTCTATGGTCTTGAGCAAGCGCCTCTTGATAGTGTTTAGGACGTTATTCCCCTTGAAGGGCAAGGATATAAATACTGGCTTCTTCGGGGCTAATTGTTCACTCATTTTGGGTCGTAGAGGTTTACTATATTTGTCTATAAACTGAGGTGGATATCCACGATTCAGTAAAGTAGCTTTGAGACAACCTAATTCTACGTCCAAAATATCCACAGAACAGATTTTCTAGTCCTCTGGAAAAGGTCACAAACCAGGTTACGTTTCCATTGAATGATAACAAAACTTAAAAAATGTAAGTACTGACCTTTCCAGGTTTTTTTTGAAAGACTCTCCGTGAAATGGAGCCATCTGTTTGTCTGGACAAGTGGACGTCAAGGAAGGAAAGTTGGTTATCACGTTCCAGTTCCATAGTAAATTTTATCTTCGGATGTAGCTTGTTCATAGTGGACAGCAATTCCTCGGCTTCTTTCAGGTTCTCCACCATCGTAAAAACATCGTCTACATGTCGTCTGTAGGTTGTTGTGTGGTTCAATTCTGCGAGTACTTTTCCTTGCAGATGGCCCATAAATATGTCTGCGACGGTTACTCTGAGTGGACTACCCATTGCGACTCCGTCAATTTGTCTATACAGTTGGCCATTGAACAGAAATTGGACATTTTTAGTCCAACGTTGTAGTAAGTTTCGTAGAAATTGTGGGGACAGACATGTGTCGGATGAATAAGCACAGATAATATCAATGGTTTCATCCAACGGCACGTTAGTAAACAGGGACTCCAGGTCCAGGGATAGCATGCATTTGTCTTGTAGATTGAGCTGGCTGATCTCGTCGATAAACTGGAAACTGTCTTTTAATGTAAATTTGGAAAATCTTTGGCGAATTGGTTCTAATTCCTTAACTAGCCAATGCGCTAGTTTGTGGAAGGGGGAGTTCGACATTGAAAGAATGGGTCGTAGAGGAATACCATTTTTATGGGTTTTTGGTAATCCGTAGAGTCGCGGAATGTGGGAACCTTTGGGTTTTAAGGAAGAAGCGGTTTTTGTGTCAATCAAATTATTATCCAACAAAAGTTTGATAGTCTTCCAGGCTGAATCTTCTAGGGCCTTAGTTCCATCTTTAACTTTCAATTCTGGCCGAAATTTGCTAGAATCATTTAAGATGGTCTTCATTTTATTGACATAGACCATGCGATTGAAGATAACTGCTCCATCCCCTTTGTCCGGTTTGGAAATAACTATTTCTTTGTGGCCTTTCAACTCGGAAAGAGCATTTGTGTGGTCTTTGGTTATAGGAGAACGTTGTGTCATTGGAGCTCGTTGGTATTGATGGGCAATGTCCATAGGTCCTAGTCAGATAGAGAAAGAAGGTTAAAACAAAATTGGAGGGAGAAAACAGGGAATTGAGTTGTGGGGAATATTGGGCTGGGGAATGTGCGAATCTGACAAGGACCTATGACCTTTCTGTATATTTTCAATTTCGTGTTTTTTTCATTCGTGGACCTTAATGCAATGAGGGGTTGTAACTGAGGAGCTCTCCTGAAATGTATGGTACCAATAAATCTTACAGCTATAACCATCTTCAAGGTCTCTCCGGGAAAAGCATGCTTCAAAGTCCTTATGATTACAATATCTCGTTTTTGCGCCGCCCGCATGACAAGAGCGGCATGTAGAGTGCGTTCCGCTGAGCGACGGGGGTAAAGAAGATACAGTATGTGACTACATACCGGCCTAGCCAAGACTAGATTGATTACGAGTTCGATTCTCGCACACCTTGTTGATACGAATCACCGAGGTGAGCCAAGCTTGTCGAAATTCACCAATGTAATCGCCCAGTGCTAATTACGTTTCCCGGCGGCTACTGCCCCGGACGCTGATCTGATTACTGATCCGAAATTTTGCCCCGCCCCTCTCACCTGGACAACTGCACAATTTTTCTAACAGCTGAAAAAATGTACTCAGTAGAACTCAGACGAGATCTGAATTAGAGGAGGCCGGCACATTGATAAATGCCATCAAATTGGAGTGATTGTTGCGGCTAGTGCTATTGATTCGTGCTTAAGTGTGTGCAGGTGTGTCCACGGTGCTGAGCGCTGAATGCAAGGAGCCTTATTCAGTATATTTGGAGTAAATGACCAAAACCCTTAAGGACTCCATTGAAACGGTACAGAAATGCATAAAGTGTAGTGAAATATGCAAAATATGATACAGATCGCTTTTGTTGTGTAAAATGACATCAACATATTTTGGAAGGGTGAATGGTTGATAAGATGAGTCATTTCCGGAATGGCAGCGTACAAAAATGCACTCTATATCCAGTATGAAATATTCGGCTGGACACCTTTAGTGTAAATAAATAACTATTAAAGTCAAGCGAGTAGTAGGTTCTTTTGTAGTCATTTTGTTGGGTGTGTGTTAATTGAGTCCGCGCGTGAATACCATGCTTCCTGCAGCAGGCGTGAAGTTCGGTCGTCTGACTGACCCAGCATTTGCACGTGTTCGAAATAGAAGCTGTGCCCTGGCTTAGATGCGTGAGCGGCTACCAAAGAAAACTTGTCATTCCGTCCCACGGCGAGTTCATGCTGGTGCATTCTCGTGAGAACCCGTTTGCCGGTTTCAGCAACATCATTGGCTTGACGACAGAGACAGTCGATGCGATAAAGGACACCGGGCTTTTGGTTAACGGTTACTGAGTCCTTGGGCCGCATAAGTTCCCTGCGGACTGTTGTTTCCGGTCTGCGAGCGACGCCAATCCTAAATTCGCTGACCAGTCGAGCGAATTCTTCAGAAACACTAGCAATATAGGGTATTGCTCGCCAGCGTGTCGGTTCTGGCTGTCCCTTTCGGTTTCTTCGTTCGGCTCCTTACCTGCATTCTTCGATGAATGCGCCAGCATAGGCATTAATTGTGAAAAGGTGCCACAGATACTTTACCTCGGCCTTCGTGTCGGCTGGTTCGCTGCAGTGGGTTTCTATGCGGCGATGTAGTTTTCGCATGCAGCTGTGTCTGTGCGAGACGGGATGCTTGGTGAACTGAGTTAAATATGCAGTGAGCTGCACATTTTGTTCGTTCCTTGACAATGAGCCCGCGGGAGGGTTCGAAACGTCAAACAAATAAACCCCTGGTCCCAAAGGACGTTTAACCTTCTTCTATTCAGTTACCTGGACCTCGCATATCCTCGACGAGTCACTGTCTGTACTACTGTGTTGCACAAAAATTATTATATAAACAATTTTGCTTAAGAATAAATCACCAAGCAGTGCGGTTGAGGAATACATGCATATTATTTCTAAATATTCAATTTCGAATGATTAATTTAGCTTTAAGAAGATCCATATAATTTTGGAACACACGTTATTTTCTAAATGCATCTTCTTTGGACGGCTGCGTTGGAGCAGAAATAAGTGCACATTTCGCTTGCTTTTTTCAAGTAATTATTAACCAGTGCACAGTGTTTGCTCTCTCAATTCCTAAAGCCTTTTTGGATCTTTTACATCACCGTCTACCAACAAATAACGCATCGGGGTTTAAGCACACTTTGGTGGATTTAGCAAATTATTAAACCTGATGTTTTTCGTCCTTCTACAAAGCTATCCTGTAGTCCCAAGGCACTCAGAGAATACTTCACCCAGAATACGGGGCACCCGAAAAACACTCCAATGCCCATAGAATCTTCACTGGAAGACTTTGAATTTTGGATACACGGGCATCTGAAGCCATTGCTAGAATGCGTTAAGGCTGCAAACAACGCCATGGGATTAGTGACCGCTATCGAAAGGATGTTTGCAACCCTCGAGAACTATTTCTCTTGTACAGTCGTTGGCACCTGACGCCTATGGCTCGAAAAATGACCGATGTATTAAGGAAGCCCTAGTAAGCTAGTAATATGCCTAAAACGCAGACTCGTTTGGAAAGACACGACTGCATTAATTTATTTCTCCTGGATTGCAGGAAGCAAAAAGGTGATTTTATGCACGGTCTTGATCAAGGATTGCGTTTTGAGGACATGGTTTAGTGGCACCTCTCATTTTGTCTTCGCGGACACGCAATGAAGCTGTGTAGGAAAGTTACCAATCTTAATCTCCGTCCAGAACGCTTCACGCAAGGGTAATAAAATAATTAAATAATCCGGCGCAATCCGTCGTGGAGGCAACGTTCCCCAAACTCCTCGAGAAATGCATGAATAATTACAATTGACCCTTGATGCCCCTCGATATTCTGAACTCAAACTGATACTACGTAAACTCGTTGATGTACCTGTGGTGACTCACTCCACATAGGCGAGCATGTCCGAAGGCTTGCTGCTGCTGACGCGTACGTCCGCACTAAAGGCGGCCTCTGCAACAGCCAATCACAGATCCGCAAAGGCTAGACGGTGAATAGGACGCAGGCGCTCCTAGGTCGATGCAGTTTGTACGGCCAATAACCTTCAAGGCAGCAAGAAAATGCCCGTTCTCACTGCCGCTTGCATGCCTGCTGCTGAAACCACACTTGGACTGTGGCTGGCTCTCCTGCTGGTCATAGGCTCGCCAAGTCAAATCTCTGTTCATCAATTCTTCGTTGCTTTGTATACACAATATACTCTTCTCACTACTCTGGCCTTTACCGACTTCTCTTCTGGACTTAGTAACCATGGTGTGAAGATCGCAGTTGCTGGGTTTAACTCACTTAACCCCCTGCGATATTGGTGAAATTCCGACGTGATATGAACACTCAACTTCTGATGTGGCCTGCCTTCCCTGCGTAGTTGCTGACTTCTTGACCTGTCCCAACGTCGATTTTCTACCCACACGCTGTTCAAACAATCAGAAGCCGACCTAGCCAATAAATGCACTCTCTCTCTCTCTATCTACTGGTCTGACTGCTGTAAAACTGGCACTTGGGACCCGGTCAATCTCCTTGGCGGTCGTGTTCTCCCAAGTCAGACTTCTTCCATCTATTCTCCTTTCCTTTGTGTACACAATATACGCTTTCCACTACTCTGGCCTTTACCAAATTCTCTTCTGCACTGAGTAACCATGGTCTGAAGATCGCAGTTGCTGGGTTTAACTCACTTAACCCCCTGCGATATACCTTCATCTGACCGCTAACTGAACTAATCTGTCCCGCTCTGCCATGGGCTTCGACAGAGGCCCCGACAGCCTTAAGAGCTGATTTTAGGCACGCGAGATCGGTGCTTATTGGTTAGGGCGTTTGACTCTGATAAAAAGGTTGCGAGTTCGAGGCTCGGTTGGGACAGCACTGGGGTCTGGGTATGACTAGCTGACGACGGCTAATGAGTCAGAAATGGCCATTCCAGTCTCCTTTGTCTTTGCCGGCAATACTATCTGCTTATTGTGTAAACTCCCTACAATAGTTATATGTAAAAACGATGCTACTAATAGGCTGTGAATGCTATATCAATTGTGACACATAATGCATGGGGCAATGGCGTCCTCACAGGACTGAGAACCGTGTTTTAATGGCTCCTTCTAATCTATTGGCACCGTCACCCATTTGGGATCCGAGTCGCTTTCGTTAAACGGCTGATGCGTGCCAGCTCGCGTAGGGCATAAACAGTTTACTCGTGTAACTCACTGTCCTATCTACTGCTTTCCGTCGCTATGAGATTTTATTGCAACCGGCGTGCCCCAAAGTCATTGTCTAAAACCCTCATGAAAAACTGAAAAATACAGAAAGCTCAGAAAATAAACTATCGTTTCAGAGATTGCGTGTTCCTTTTCTTTTTAAAGAACTTTGTTTATTTTGAACGATTAAGCTGGCAGATAATGGAAACTAAGTAACTCTTGATTGAAGGAAAGAGTGGAGGAAAAGTCTGATTGTGAGAGCTAGAAATAAGCTAAACTCCAGGTGGTAACTATGCTCGTGCCATAAAATTAAACACAACCCAAACCCCCTAGTGTGATTAAACTCACGGTGTGAAGCGCGACATTCGTAGCTCAAGTGGGCAGAGCGTTGGCTTGGCTAAAAGGCCACTCTCTTATGCGAGTTCAAATCCCGCCGAATGCCGCGAGTTCTTTTTTCACAATTGGGTCAAATAAAATAATTTATTCACATCCCTAGCCATAATGCTGAGCTTACTTGGAAATTACCACAAGGTTATCGGATGTACTACGGAGCCTGATCTGTCTAAGGATATTTTTCTGTATAATGTCTGCGTCACTTCCTTTTCCTGGCTGTACACCTTTCACATCTGGCGGGACAACCATGCCCATTCAGAATTGAGAACCGTGTTTTAATGGCTCCTTCTAATCTATTGGCACCGTCACCCATTTGGGATCCGAGTCGCTTTCGTTAAACGGCTGATGCGTGCCAGCTCGCGTAGGGTATAAACAGTTTACTCGTGTAACTCACTGTCCTATCTACTGCTTTCCATTGCTATGACATTTATCGCAATCGGAGCGGGTTTTTTGAGGGACGTGAGCATGCGACAGGTGCGATGCAAATCTGTTTCACCTTGGCTTGCGGCATGCGCAAATCAGGTGATGCAGAGAATGTAAAAATCAGACGAAGGCTGCCCTCACAAAACTCTCACCTACATAAAAGCCAAAAGGTGTGATCATATATGAGGTTAGGGAAATATAGCTTCTGTAGAATATTTGAAAGTTTATTGCAGCGGCCACTACAAGACAACCTAATATTCACACACCATCTCATGAACTGGCTGGATTGTCGCTTTGTTTCACGGGAAATCTTAGACAAATACAATCACGCCTTATGTGCATGGTCAACGCCCGTTCTGCAGGACAGAGGACAGCTGCGAAACGTAGAGAAATAATTCGCTGATCAGCACCTTCAGGCTGAAACAATTATGCACGGTCGCGAAATTTCGAATAGAGTCTGTGTTACAGCGTCCGGGGCAAAACTAGCTGTCGCTCGTTACCCAGAACGGACGTTAAAGTACCAACCGAAGAGGCGGAGGCGTAGCAACCTTCGTGAAGAACGGTTTGTATGTTTCTGAAAAAACGGCGAATCTGTCTTGCCAAGAAGCGGTATGGTTAACTGTAAGAGCAACGGGTTCCCAAAGCCTTGATATCTTAACTGTCTACCGACCACCAAGGAACAATCCTGCGGCCGATGCCCTATTGCTGGATGAGCTTAAAACCCTCGCTACGCGACCAAATACCCTTATTGTTGGAGACTTCAACGCTCCTAACATCAACTGGGGCTCCTCCTCAGCTGATTGCCCTGAATCGGCATTCGACCACCAGCTCCTGAATATAACTCAATCCCTGCTTCTCACCCAGCACGTCACATTTCCCACAAGAATTCGTGAAGGCCAGCGGATGAACTGCCTCGACCTTGTGCTCACTAAGTCGCTCGACAATATCGACATTGTGGACTGCTTACCCCCACTAGGCCAAAGTGACCATGTAGTTCTCATGTGGGAATACAGTTTATTTTCTTCGCCTGCCCAACCACAAGACCTCCGTCCTAATATCTGGCGTGGTGAGTTCGAGCAAATGAAACATGATCTCTGTTTCATAGACTGGGCATCCACACTCTCCGACAACGTTGAAGAAGCTTGGAAACAGTTCAAAGAGATAGTCCAAAATCTCATCTCTAGCCACTGCCCTATCACTCGCCGAAAACTTACGAACAGGCCTCGCTGGCTGAATCCATCCTTAAAAACTGAAGTTAACAAGAAGGGAAAACTCTTTAAAAAGTACCGAATTGAAAGGTCACCTGAATCTCTTAATAGGTACAAAATGCAGAGGAACCGGGTCAAACGTCTTATTGTCAGAGCTCGACAGCAGTTCGAAGAGGATCTGTTAAACCGAGCCATGGTTAACCCCAAAGTCCTGTACAGTTATATAAGACAGAGCACACGGAATAAGGATCCTATCCCCCTACTGCGAACTGCCGAAGGTGCCGAAATCTCAGACGACAAGGATAAAGCTGACCATCTCTCTCAGTTCTTCCGGTCCGTCGAAGTGACTGAACCCGGTTTTCTATCCCACACTTATGAAGACAATTCGATCCCATCTATTGATACAGTCCTCTTCACCGAAGATGTAGTTAAGAATGAGCTTCGTAAATTGAAAGAATCGACCTCCCCAGGCCCCGATGCAATCCCGGCCAAGCTGTTGAAGGAGCTAGCTTCTGAAATGGCCAAGCCGTTAGCCCTAATCTTCCAGGCGTCATTTGTTACGGGCTGCCTACCATCTGATTGGAAGACAGCGACGATCATCCCACTTTTCAAGAGTGGCAGCCGAGCGTCCGCAAATAATTACAGGCCGGTGAGCCTTACCTCCATTTGTTGCAAAATCATGGAAAAAATCATTAAGAAGGCGTTGATGCAGTTCCTTGAGCAGAATCATCTCCTTTCCGATGCCCAACACGGTTTTCGCAGTGGTAGGTCCTGTCTTACCAATCTGCTATTCTCACTTGATAGCTGGACCAAAGCACGTGACGAGGGCAAAACGGTGCATGCGATCTACATTGACTTCAAAAAGGCGTTCGATACCGTCCCTCATCAACGCCTGCTGCTTAAGCTGCGCAGCGCAGGCGTTCGCGGGAACCTCCTCCTATGGATCCAACACTTTTTGACAGGACGGTCACAAAGAGTCCAAGTCGGTCGCCAGCAGTCCTCAGGTTTACCTGTGGTGAGTGGCGTCCCACAGGGCTCAGTTTTAGGTCCCATATTGTTCCTCGTCTTCATCAACGACTGTGTCAGGGAGCTAGACTGTGAAGTCACCTTGTTCGCTGATGACATCAAATTATGGAAAGTTGTCCAAAGTACGGCAGACGAAAACCATCTACAAGCCAACTTGAACAGATTGGAGGACTGGTCAAAGCTTTGGCTTATGCCTTTCAATGTTAGTAAATGTAACTTTCTTCAAATCGGCAGTTTTAGAGCATCCTGCACGAAAGTCTATTCTTTAAATGGTACTCCGTTGCAACAAGTTGAGAGTCAGAAGGACTTGGGTGTGTGGATAACATCTTCACTCAAACCAACGCTGAACTGTACGAAGGCGGTGAAGTCGGCCAGATCTATGTTACAACTGATTAGACGAGCCTTTATGGGGTTTGAAAAAGACAGCTTTTCCAAAATCTTTGGAAGCTTCATTCGGCCGCACCTGGAGTTCGCTATACAGGCATGGAGACCTTGGACTGTCAAAGACTGTACTGTCTTAGAGAAGGTCCAGAGGCGAGCGACAAAGATGGTCAAAGGTCTAGGAACATTGCCCTATGAAAGCAGACTGTCAATCCTCGACCTATTTCCCCTTACCTGCAGACAACTCCGGGGGGACCTCATATTAACGTTCCCTATTATGAATAAGCTGCATTGTTGTTTCGTTCCTGATGATTTCTTTGCCCAGGCTAACACGCCAACTTTGCGCGGGCATTCCCTTAAACTACGCCCGGGCAAAGCAAGGATCGACGGAAGAAAATTTTTCTTTACCAACAGAATAGTTTCAGCGTGGAACGCTCTTCCAGAAGAGGTTGTCCTCTCCACTAGTGTCCATGCATTTAAGAGAAGACTGGACATGTATCAAGTGCAAACGCAACGAAGGTGAAAACTCCTTCATCAGATTCCAATGAATCACTTACAAATGAATGACATTGCTTATCACATTCACTGCATCAAATTATACTACTCGCGATTTGCGAGTAGCCATATATTTTTCTGTATTTTTCTGTTATATTTTTGTGAAGACTGTCTTTCCGGAACATGCAACTGTCGTAAAGTTTAAATTTTTCTTTGTATCAACTTATTTCATATCATCCTGTTACCAACAGGGAGTTCAAAGGCATTCGCCTATCTTTCCCTCAATAAACTGATACTGATACTGCAATAAAGCCATTCATCTCAAAAATAAATATTCCACTCGATCTAATCTCTTCCATTCCTTCTATTCATTTACCTTTAGCCTGAGGGCGCACAGAGAAACGATTTTCTTTAAAATTTACATCACGCATAAATGGATGGTGACTTTGCTCTTAAACCTTGGTAACTCAGCAGTATTGCCAAGTATTTATGCCTGTCACTTTATTGTATTGACGCTGGAAGTAATACGTGACGTTTAAAATTATGCACGAAGGCAGCTTTGATATAAATTCTTCCTGGTATGTTCAGTCAGCAGCTACAAAAAATCTTACTGTCATTGGGTGGAAGACACAATCCATCCATAAAAACGTGGAGCGTGATCAACTTCTCGCTGACAACCAGCACGGATTCGGTGGAGGAAAGTCCTGCCCGACGACTTTGCTCTATTGTCTTGAACGATAGACTCGGGTGCTGGATGGACGAAATACGGTGCATACAGTCTTCGTAGGCGTCGAGGAGGGATTTGACCCTGTAGCTTACCAACCTTTTCTATACAAGCTCAACCGCATAACGGTGAGACACAGCCTTTTGCAGTAGAGAAAAAACTTCTTGAGCGGTGGATCTCTGACCGTGCGTCTTAGGGGTAAATGGTCGATAAAGGTGGTGGTTGAGAGTGGGGTTCTTCGGAGTTCCTTTCTTGGCCCTATCCTCTTATTTTATATATTTTGATGACTGAGTAAGCAAATGAGACTGTGAAATCGTAAGGTTTACTGACGATTTTTAAACTTTGGAAGTTTATCTTCAAAGAAGATGAGGAATTTAATCTACAGGCCAATTCGCATAAACTCCAGCAGCGGTTGAACCGCAGGCTCCTGCCATTCAATGTGACCAAATGCAACACTATGCACTTTGGCCGAACCATGACTGTGCGCCGGACGTTCTTTTTAACCTAAATTACACACTATTGCCAAAGGTTGAGGCTCCGAATGATCTGAGGGCGTGGGTCACGCCCTCACTCAAGCCACCACTCCACTGCTAGAAGGTGGCCAACTCCGCAATGTCCAACCTGTATCTCATAAAGTGTGCTTTTTGGGATGTTCGTGAAACAACAACTAAAATTTGCCGTCAAAGCTTGGAGACCGTGGACAGTCAGAGACCGTAAAGTCCTTGCAAGAGTCCAACGATAGGCAACCAAGCTAGTGTAGTGACTAGCTCGCGTCGAAGTGAACTCTCCTGAAGCTCCGCAGCCGTTAATCACGGCGTCT
This sequence comes from Ligula intestinalis, assembly GCA_036362985.1. Lineage (NCBI taxonomy): Eukaryota > Metazoa > Platyhelminthes > Cestoda > Diphyllobothriidea > Diphyllobothriidae > Ligula > Ligula intestinalis. The sequence goes on along the minus strand of JAYGXS010000001.1, from coordinate 104,392,963 downwards.
GGGAACAGCCAATCACGGTTGCCGCATAGATGCCTCCTGAGCTGGCGACGAATAGCAAGCCTGCACGCGTTAACGCTTACTCTATGAGCCACGGCGATTTCCTGCAACTATGCCACACTTCGGATCACGCCGCTCTAGTGGAAGGTCATGCTCTCCGTAGCCCATCTTCTTCCTTATTATTCTTCGTTCCTCTGTGTACACAATAAACTGTTTCTACTACTGCTGGCCTCTATAGAATTCCTCTTCCCTCCAAAGTAACTGTGGTCCGAAGATCGCAGGTGCTAGGGTTTAACTTGCTAAATCCCCAGCGATACTAGTACGAGGCCAGGGGAACCTACCTTACGAGACACGCTTGTCCGATATTGACTTTTTTCCCCTGGATTGCAGGTCTCTACGTGGTGATCCTATACAGGCATTTTGCATTCTGCGGGGTCCAACAATTTCTTTGAACTGGCTATTACCGGTAGCTTGCAAGGACACCTCAAATTATGTGTGGCTTGGGCAAGACTAAACGGAAATTTTTTTTCTCTAAGAAAGTAATCCATGCATGGAATGCTCTGCCTGCGGACAGTGTCATCTCTCCATCGATGGACACCCTCAAGATATAATTTTACAAGCACGACCGTACTTGCGGCCTCGTTGTCTGAAACTTACATGAGCCTCTCAGTGTGGCCGGATGCCAAACAGCAAGATGCTACTAGCTATTTTTCAGTAGTACTGATGTTTTCTCTAATAATGTTTTCACCAAACTTAGGTATCTTCAGACTGTCTACTTGGATCTATGCGAATTTCAACGATCACATCACCCATCGGCGTGTTCTTCAAATATTCTCAGCAGCATGCCGGTCATATCTCGCACATAGCGAGTGCTTTTTTCTCCTGACATCTCTCAAATGGCATTCCAATGTCTAGAATGTTTGAATCATGCATAGGGCATTGTTTTTTCATCTTCTCCTTTCTGCTTAGCTGCACCTTCCCGCTCGTTTCAAGTGGCATCACCTGATCGTATTTTACATGTGATTATATTACGTAGAACAAATGAATAGTCGTGTTCGTTCACTTCTCATAACTAACTGACGTCTTGCGTTTCCGTTGGAATTATTAAAGCGACATCCTTTGATATCTTCTGTTGCACAAATGCATTCCTTAAGTACTGCAACTAATAGGAAGTGCAATGGCGTTTGCCTATGGCTCCCCTAATGGCCTCGAACGGTACAATAACATTCTGTCCTTTTACGGGTTAAGCCATTTTTGTTTACCAGGACGTCGGATGAGTACACTGAGCTGAAACAAAAATATTCTGTGCGAAAATAAAAATTTAATCGCACATCGAAGCACGTTTAAACTGCTAAGTAACCAATTTAGTCCGAAGGGTAACGTGAGCAGGTCAAGAATCTATAAGCCCACGGCTGGAAAGCCTCCCAGTCCACGTGACCTAATTTCCACTCACATTGTAGGCGCGTGAAGTACCACTGTTCCATGCAGTCGTAGGCCTCGGGATAGTAGTCAGCATGCATTTTGTTCGCAAAGAGATGAAAGGTTCGGCCGAGTTCAGGCACATGTGGGCTGCCAAGGATGCAAACCCATCGAACATACTTTGTCGGACCGAAGGAAATTGGACTATACCAGATGAAATACCTTGCTGGATAGCCCATACTCAGCTCAGACGGCATTGAAGTGTACAAGCAGGCGCCAGGTGCGCGGATGTGCGGGTTAAATGCTACGATCTGGAAGAAGAATTCATCGGGGTTTTGAAGCCTCTTGTTTGAGAAGATGACGTCGAGTAGGGGCTGTGTCGCAGAGTTGTGGAGGACAAAGTCCAGGAAGTCACGTCGGAAGGCACCATAGACGCTTCCCTTGAACCACGGCATCTACATCAACAGCAAAGATACACATTGTATTAAGCACCAATATGAGAAACTGGCGATCTGCAAATAAATACGCGACCGTTTGCCAATCGTTCAGCGCGTAACCCTTGGCTGTTAGTCCTTTGTATTATGCAACTGTTACTTTTAAATGGTTACAGGACCTACTGACGTCTGAAAATGATCTTCGTTCGGTTGTTTTATCGCCGGTTTTAAGCCCGCAAACTGTCACGCGACTTCGCTCTTCTATCTCCTTCTGGGACAACCAATCACAAGTGCAGTAGATTGCTATTGGCCGAGCAGTTGAGTAAGCAACCAGTGACTCATTCTCGCATGACCTTTATTCACTCACGCCCACACCACGCCCACAGACAGACGCGCGCGCCCAGGGCCCGAGGCCTGCTGCACGTCAGGGCTTCAGACCACGACTGACTTCCTGTAGACAATAAAGAACTCCTACTGTTCTTACCATTCTTTTTCCTATATGAACCTGGGCGCGATAATTGTAGTGCTCTGAGCGAGCTCACGGCTTAGACCCCTAAAGTTTCTTATGTTATAACAAAAAACTCCCTCTGAACTAACATCAATGAGCAGTTATTCAGAAAAAAACACCTGGTGTTTATGGTTACGGACAAGCCAAATGAAGAGACACATAAATGAATACATCAGGTACCTGGCTCGGTAATTTAACACCTTTAGTCCGACTGGCGTAGCGTCCTAGCCTTATACCTTCCAGCAGGTTAGATCCGTTTAGTGCCTGCATTGCTGCGATCAGCTCTAGATTCGTGCGAAGCGGCACCTCCTCTCCTACCAGATTCAGCAGGTATCCCCAGCCGGACTGCTTCAGGGCCACTTCCGCGCACTGAAGCTGCGGTGTAAGCACACTGGCATCGCCCCATCTTACCGCCACCCGGGCCGCCGTTGGCACTACGTGCACATTAGGTCCGAAGCAGGGCGCAATCCCGGTCACTGCTTGACTAAACGCCGGCGAGCTATGTCGGTCGATGTGGATGCAGTAGAAGTTGGCGGGACAATGAAGCATGCGCAGCAGACGCGCCAACTGGTGGGCATTTCTATGCGCGACGATGGTGAAGGCCAGGGGATAGGCGGCTTCCTGTGCGGCCACTGGCGACTCCTTGTGATGCAGGAATTCCCCTCTAAAGCGTCGAAAGTTTCTTTGCGAAGTAGAATTTATGCTAGCGAAGAAGAGATCCGTTCCTTTGGGGTGGGGTGTCGAATAATTGGGCAGGGGTTGAGTGCTGTCGGTGATTCTTTCGCAAAATGTCTTAAGATGGGGACTGGGCAGGGAGAACTCGCTCACCCTGGCGTTCGGTGGCATCAGTAGCCTCATTACAAGAAGAATTAGAAAGCAGCAGAGGCTCGCACGTAAGATTCTCCGTTTCAGCCATCTGATCGTTCGCATCCTCCGCTGACTAGGATTAAAATAAACCGCTTCAAAATGGTCAAAGCAGTGTTATCAGTCCGCATGCATCAGCCACCAATGTATTTCTGACTATCTAAAAGAACGCACGTGCTCTGGGTTTGGTTGGAAGTCTTACTGCACCACATTGATGGTTTGTTTCTCAAAAACGCTCACACATGCATACGTTCTGGAAGGAAATCTTCATGCGACTTTTGGAATTTGTTTGGCGCATTTAGCCTTGATGAAACAAAAAGAAGCCGAATAAGAATGCTTCATTTTCTTTAGCAAAGGCTGCAGTTAATTGGTTGAGGATCGTAGGTATTTTAATTGCATCTACAGAGCACACCGTTTTATGGGCAACTGCAGTTTAAGTAATACACCTCATATACCCTTAGACCCAGCATTTTTTTTTCTATGGAAACGGTGGTTATAGGAGTTTTATGGGTGTAGAATTAGGATAGGCAGTAGAATATACTTTACTAACTGCTACAGGAATTTTTAGTATTTTTTATTCAGAAAAGAGTTGGTTTAAATATGTCCGTTTTCCTAATGTGTATTATCGTTTAACATATTGCGAAACATTTAAAGCATCTTCTTTCCGTTTTAAATTTGAAAGTTGCGTATATAGCACGATTTAATAGAACCATAAATTTCGCTAGCGCTCATCAGCTGTATCCACTCGCTGCATAAACTGAGTAACGAAAGAAACAATACAGAATCAAAGTCATACAAAAAAATCGATACAATAACATCAAGGTCACGCGAATTGGCCAAGAGGCAATCAATAAAGTAGGAAAGTTAAACGCTGTGGGCAGCAGAAAACGGTGTAAAAAGTCTAAGGCAAAAAAGGTGGGCGGGGGAATATGAGTAAACAGGGAGCCGGTGCTATCACGGCAGGGTTAGATTCACCACATGCTCCAGTTGTTAAAATAGGTCAGGTTTAAACCGTCGTATGTATGCCGCCTCCAGGTAGCGTAAGATACGAGTTTTTCGTTCCCGAACATGTCCTCGGAAAGAGGTTTTAGCGTCTACAGAATGGTCCGTATCTAATAGGTGTTCTGTAATGGAAGAACGAGGAGTTCCATTCTCCTGTTTTAATAGCCTACACGGCAAGTACTCCTTAGCTCTGGCTGCCACTTGCCTTTGAGTTCGCCCTTTGTACTTGCATCCACAAGTGCATTTAAATTCGTATCCACAATTTGAAGTGGCGTACTATGGCAAGGCTTCCTTCGCAATTGGAATCGGAAGGTTCTTTGTCGAGCTACAAAATGCGAGCTCTGCAGCAAAGTAGGTCCATTCAATGGTGGTACGTAAGCGTCTCCTTATTGTGGTTAAGATGTTGTCACCCTTAAAGAGCAAGAATATGAAAACGAGCTATTTTGAACTAACTGTTCCGTCAACGTTTGCCCTATGGGTTTGTTATACTTGTCAATAAATTGAGCTGAGTAACCACGCTTGAGTAGAGTTTCCTTGAGGCTGGCAATTTCTGCATTCAATGTATCCTTTGAGCTGATTTTGTTAGTCCTCTGGAAGAGGGTGCAAACTAAGTTACGTTTCCATTGTATGGGGGATAAACTTAGATAATGCAAATACTGCCCTTTCCATTTATTCTAACTAGGGTACAGCTGAGTGATAGCATATACTGGTACTATTAGTGACTATACTGTAGGTCAGAAGTGGCGCTGTATAAATTCGGCACTGGGTTCATATCCCCTCAATCTCAACAAGAAGTGTAGATGTACTGGTGCAGGCAGTAGCGTTGCCATTTTTCAGAGGTAACGCTGATAAAGCCAACGCTAGGGCTCATACCCCTTAAGCTACACAGGGAGTTTGAATCTGGGTTTAAACTATTCCGAGTAAGTACATACTTGGGGCCCTGGTTCGGCAGGGCTTGTCTTGGTTTCCGCCCTCTCACCCCGTCTACCAAAAGCTGTGTCACATTTTACTAAATTTGGGCTAGGATACCGCTGCTAAAGATAACATATCAATGCTAAGAACGCTAGGTCTAGTAATCGTGCTTTACTAGGCCAGTAAACAATATACTATAATATGGCGTGTGTGCTTTTGAAGAAGGCAGCAAGCAAAATCAATCTGTGTGAGGTAGAATGAGTAGCATTCGGATAATAATAGAGCGTTCGTTAATAAAAGCACAAGTCGTGCAGTTTGCCGTCTATAGACTAAACTTAGGTCTACTACAGTATCTATCTGTAGCTTGGACTTTACAGAAGGTCTGCTCGTATCCCCTTCTTCTCAGCAGGAGATGCGAATCCGGATTAAAGCTATTCTGAGTAAATACCCACCTTCAGTAGCTGTCAAGCCAGAGTTCTAGAAACCAGGGCTGTTACTGCTGCTACTGCTAGTTATATTTCCAATACTACTAACTAGGGGTGCAGCTGAGTGATAGTATTTGCTGGCACTATTTCTGGCTGTATGATTAGGCAGATAGTGACGCTGATTAAAGTCAGCATTGGGCACATATCGGCTCAATCTCAGCAAAAAGTGTAGTACAGTGGAGTCCGGTTAATGTGGACACGGTTAATGTGGACAACCGCTTAATGTGGACAGTTGGCCAGGAACGGAATTTCTCCATAAAATCCTCCGGTTAATCTGGACAGCCACCGCTTAATGTGGACAGCACCAAGCTGTCAACCGGTCGTTCGACCCACAGATTTTGTCAAAAATCTAGTCCAACTCGCCCCCGGCGGGGAATTCCCGCGTCCTGTTCTGAAAGTTTTGCTTCAGATGAACAGTACACAAAGCTTTTCTGTTGGTTTGCCCGTCTCATCAAAAGAAATGAGGGCGGCATTGGCCGTACTTGAAACGGGGCATCGACAACAAGGTTTTGATGTGGAGAATTTTGACACTGTGATAAATAACTTTAGGAGAGCTTTAAGAGAAAAGTTTCCACCAAAGCAATCAAAACTGAGCATGTTCTTTCAATAAAACTTCATTCAGATGCAAAATTCTGTTTTTTATACGTAAAAACGACTGGTTTGGGGTCAGTTCGCTTAATGTGGACAACCGGTTGATATGGACAGTTGGCCTGGAACGGAGGTGTCCACATTAACCGGACTCCACTGTATTACTGGTGCTAGCACTGACGCCACCATTTGTCAGAGGTCAGACCATCATCTTTATAAATTGTGCGCTACAAGTACGGTACTAGAGGACAACTGTGTTGCTTAGACTAGCCTTTGAGGACTAGACTACATTATCAAAGCTAAGCAAATCTAAACTAAGAGACCCAACTGCCTAAACTAAGAAGTACAACTGTGTATAAACTGAGTAATGAAGTTATAGCCAGCTAGAGTTTAATGTAAGATCGAGTAGAATTATAGGTAGCTAATAAAGCAAATTAACTGCTGCGGTTAGGAAAAATTGGCTTTAATAAAAGAATTAAAAATGAGTGAGCTTACGCGCCTCCTGATTTGTAAAACACCCAGCGAGCGTCCACGTCCGCGATGGAGGTTTGCATGTTGTTTGACTGACATAGGCCCGGACATGTGATTCGCCGATGTTTCTGTTGCTGCTGCTGCTGCCTGATACAGCAATGAGATGTTCCGCTCCCTAGTACGCCCACCAGCGTATCCTAGGTGACTGCTGACACATAACCTCCAGATCATGATCGGGAACTAATTTTGGGAAGCAGTTAGTGTACAAATTGGAAGTGGGGTACATAAACATGACTTTTTATGATCCGAACCGAAATTGCCATGAATATGTTAGTCGAAAACGGGCAACAAGCACACATATGCCCATTTAAAAAAAGAAGAGGTTAACTCCTCATTTTTGTATCACAGAGCAGCAGAATCATCGACAAAACACGTGTTTCGGCTTTTAACTAGTACCTATGTCGGTAATATGGTATAACATATTTGTCGTATGTACTAATGTGGTACTATTCGTTTGTAGATTTAGCATTTATTTGTCTGAATTTGGGGGTCAATGTGCCCAACGATTTTGTTTGATCATTATTCACCCCAGTCCGTTACTAGATAAAAATATGGCGGATGTTTTGATAATTAACATCTTGCATCTTGCTGTCAAGCTGACATATCTTAACAAATAATTGAATTGGTGTAAATGTCCAAGGCTTAAGGTTGAAGAAATTGCATTCTCGCAGAATTTCAATCCATTAAAATGTCGTGACGCAGCTCCTTTCGACAGCAAATACGTTTATCGCAACCGGTAAAACCCATATACCACTAATGAAGCGAAGAGAGTGCTGTGAAATCTGAAGAAAAATCGTCTTTACAAGGTGGCTTACCCTGCAAAACTGACCTGTGGTCATTTTGCCTACGAGCATCTGCGGGCTCTCGGTTAATAAAGGTTGTGACCGCCTGTGCAGGAAAACAGTTTAAGTTGGTTATGCATGGTTAACCCTTTTGCTGTTGCTCATGTCACTTCACAGTTATGTACTTGGGGCACCTGCGTTCCTTAAGTGTCACAAATTCACTTTTCATTAAAATATATCACCTCATGGTTTGAGGGGATTGCATAATTCAATATTCACCGGTATTGACAACTCGATTGCCTTAACCTTTTTTATTATTATTTGGGAGTATTTCCTACGAAAATATTGTAAATTATGGAATTATTTTCAGATGAAATCAATGCTTCGTAGTTTCACCGAGTTGGAAGCGAGCGTAGCCTTCTGCGGACCTAATTGACACTCGTGTTTGCTACTAGACACGTTTGAGTAGGTATAATATTCTTAATAGTTTTCAATTGGCAGTTCTAGCTTTTGGTCTCCGGTCATCTTCTCTGGCTCCCATTTAAGAGAGTGTGCGTCTAGCCTCCTCGACTTTGGATGGTCTCTGTCCAGTGAGGTACCCTCACCGGCACCTCCGTAAATGGTACCGTCGTATCGCTACACAATCAAAGTGGACTGCCGGCGTTATTCTGACTGTCATCTGTCAATGACCACGACCTCTGCTGTGTTTATTGCGATAAGGGAACAAGCAGGTCACCATAAACACAGAGTGATACTAGATTAAATTCATCTGCTTTTGTCTCTGGTAGTGTATTCGAAATAGAATCAGAAAGGTCAGGCTAGTAAAACTCTCCGAATCAAAGAAAAGGTTCGCGTTCCAGGTATCTGCACGGATAAGGAAGAAGACGTGTCGAGCACCGGATCAATTTATCGATTGCCCTGAGCTTTAGAACTTTACAGGAGCCCATCTTCAAAGGTGCGAAGTAGCAACCAAAAGAGGGTAATTATAGTGGCCATAGGCCAATCAACTGTTAGAAATCATCAGGTTATCAAGGTGTTAGAAACAGCCATCACAAAGGATAGAGGAGGAAGGCAATTATCTGTCATTGGAGCAGGGGGTCATGAATAGCAGTAAGTGTGGTGCCTTGTCACCCAGTAGATAGTCCTCGTAACCCTGCCTCCTCTTCTGACTGGTTCGTTGTGGGTTCCGTTTTTGCTTGCCCTTCTCACGTTTGCTTTGGTTTTGGTTTGTCGTTTTTCGACAGAATGGGGGAAGACTTTGTAGACTGCGGGTAGGTCTAGATGCCTGTTGACAGAGCTGGCATTTAAGTACTATGCCTCAACCATCAGCCTTTCGGCTATTAAGGTTCCTCGAACTACGATGGTTGCTCTTTGAAGATCGAAGTCATGGCCAGTCTCTGCGACGTGTGCTGCAAGTTGAGAGTTTTGGTCTAGTCTGCGAGCTGCTAGTTTGTGCTCGTGAAAGCGGTTCTGCAATTTGCGGCCTGTTTCTCCAACGTAAGTGCAGCCTCTATAGTTGTCAAGTATCTTTAAGACAACTGCAGAGGTTACTGTATGAGGCAGTCTGTCTTTAGGTTGCATCACACGGCGGCGTATGGTCGCCTGCGGTCGATGGGCTATGCCTACGCCAGCAGCTTGCAACAGTCGTGAGACTGCTTTGGAGGAAATGGCTCTCCAGACTTCGGATTGTTGTTGCACTGGCCGTCGTTTGTTCACTCGGCGCATGCCTTATTTGATATTTGACTTCAGATAACCATTAGCTCGGAAGAGTTCCTGAAGGTATTGTTGCTCAGCTCTTCTGGCGGCTGGTCTACTGCAATGTGTTTCTACGCTTTGGAAAAGAGTACGAACGCAACTACTTTTGTGACAAATGGGATGACTGCTTTTTGAAATGTAGCACTTGATTAGTGTCGGTGGCCTTTTTGCATACTGTGGTTTGCAATATTGCAGTTGAACACCGGTGCACGAGAGTTATTGGTTGTATATTTCCGCACTCATCGTGAATCGCATATTTGGGTCAACCGAGAGCGACAAATTCCTGAAGTCTGAACGCATGCTCAAACTTCTACGACATTGCCTTAAAAACTACTTCACAGTTGGAAGGCAAATGTATGAGCAAATTAAAAGCACGCCCTTGGGCTTCCCCCTACCAGGACTGCTTGCTGAAGTGGTACTCCAACAGAAAGAACATTTGGTCTTCGTCAAGCATCAACCAACGTTTTGAATTCGTACTGTTGATGACACTTTTGTCATTGTCACCACATCTAACATCGAGCATTTCAGCTATTTACTGAGCTCGGTTGATGCAACTATCCAATCCAGGATGGAAGCGCAAAGAAACAACCAACTATCCTTCCCTGATGTCCGTGTGCGCTGGTGTTCAACTGCAACATTGCAAACCACAGTATTCAGAAAGGCCACCGACACGAATCCACTGCTACATTTCAACAGCACTCATCCCAGTTGTCACAAAAGCAGCTGCGTTTCTACTCTTTTCCAAAGAGTTGAAACACCTTGCAGCACACCAACCATGGCAGTGGAGAAGAGAGTGAGGTAGATGCAGCGAAAGTTTACTCCTGTTATAATCCAGCGCAAGACACCGCCCCTACACCATCCTACTGTAGAACACTAGATGGGTCTCGTTGTGAGCTGCGGTCGAATTCCCGTTAAGTAAGAATAGTGGACAGATCAAAACGTGTTATTAAAATATATAAAGTAGTGGTTCAATCAAAGTTAAAAACCACCAGGATGTGTTCGGCGAAACGAATTTTCCGCTTCTACCTCGAATCAATCCTCTGAGGCAGGCTTACACCAAGAATCGACACTGGTGAGCAAATCATGGCCGTGAACGATTCAAGTAAGGGCCTACATGCGAATATAGCGTCGACAATGACATCCAGCATTACTAAACGTAATTGACGGGTAGTGGCCCTGCAACTGCGTTCAGTAAATACCGCACACGTAGTACATCTATTCCATTTTCCTGTGACTGACTCTGTTTATAGGTTCGAATAAGAATGCGAAAGGTCAGGCTAATAAACTTCTCGCTCAGGCGATCACACCTTCTGAACGCAGAAACTATACGCTTTGCAGCGTTTAGCGTTCAGGGAGGAATATACCAAGATAAATGCGTTAGGGTCCGATGTCGTGGCGAAATGTGCATAAACCGATCTGTTTCAGGATGTATCCATCCTGGTTGATGTCTTTTTGCGAGGCGAAAGCATTATGTTCCTCGCTAAGATTTAGCAACAATGTATTGACTGACAAAGACAGGGGGCATCCACAAAGCCCTTTTCTGTCTCATTAGGCGTCATCAGGTGGTGATACCTCAACTCCAGTGAATGTACATAGGACAAAAATGACCAAGCTGATACCAAAAAGACGTAGTTCTACCGCCACTTATTGTGCATTTGAAGGTCACGGTCTGGACGAACATTTTCGGCTAATTTCCTTTATCGCCACCCCCCATGTCGTTGCGGCCACGAGCAGACGGTAAGGAACAACTTCCCGCCATGCGTCCCCCACACACCACACTTGTTTCGCATCTGCCAATCTATCCTTCATTTAAATTGCATTGACATTGCAAGTCGAAGAGAAGACAGGTATACACTGGCTTTAAATCGACCAGCCTGAACCGCGCTTTAGTAGATTGCAAATACTGATTGCCAGGGAATCGGCAATCGCATAAGAAATAACACCCCGGAAATCAAACGATTGCATTATCATCGCATCGTGACTATTTCAAATCATATGTATTTTCTTGCGTTTTCTCTAGCCACAATCGGCCAGTGAATTATCCGAATGAAGCCTTCTGGAGTTAAAAGCGAAAGCAGCGGCTGAGATGGTGTAAAACCACCGCATAATAAACTAGTTTGTAAATGAAACTGAAAGATTGCTGCAAGGCAACTTTATCATCACAATGAGCACGGATTTTCCACGTCCCCACCGACGCATTCATTCACTGGTTGCATTAAGAGGCACGTCAATTTTGGAACTGAGGAAGAGCAAAATGATACTGAAGCAGCTTTTTATGCCCGATTTATGCACACACCTTAATTGAGGTAATTACCAAACACCGGTGAAATTAATGCAGCAAGACGTCAGCATAAGATATCAACAATTGGGTGAACGACGGACATAGTCACATACATCAAAGCAGTGGATGAAGTGCTCGACTTGATCGACTAATGTACCAAGAATTCGACCCAGTTCGACTGCAGATTTCGCAGACTCCAAACGACGCACCCATCCACTGGTTTTAGTCAGATGCCCATCCCTTGGGAAGAGAAAATTTTCCACTTCACACAATAACTGATCCACCTTGAGAAACCTGATTTATGCACATTATGCCCGCAACCGCAGCAACTCTTGCTAATATCTTGATCTAGATAACCAGCAAACACTGGCTGTGTTAATGCGTAAACATGACTTTGGACATGGCCACATAGATTTTGTAAATATTTGTGTTGACAATAAAAGCACGCAAATCTTCACCCGGAAAGTCCCTTCAAAGGTGACAAAAACGAAAGCCTCTGATTTCAACGTCTTTATTACTTCCTCAGCCACCTTTTGCAATGATTGTAAGCTTTCGTCACCCTCCAGTTACGAGGCCAATTATGTGGTATGCAGCAATTGTCCTTTTTCAACATGCATTCCATGCAGTGCCTCATTCCGTAGTAGGCACACCTCATGCATTTTTCTGGCCGATATTCGTGGCACTGTCCGCGGTCACCATGAGCGAAGTCTACTACTGGCGTCTGGGCAGGTTCCTCAGTGGTGTTCGCACTCGCCACAGCGACCATCGCCAGAAGAAGAAGAAGAGTCAATCTGCGGGCAAGACGCACGTTGGTGAATTTAATGTATCTCGAACATAACTTTAATTTAATGACATTTGATGCAAACACCAGCATACTATAAACGCAGAACTCACTTCGTCATAAGAAAGAAAATTAAACCACGAGAGGCTGCTCACAGCTTGCCCTTTTTATACTTGCTATCGTCGGCAGGCTCTTTGGTCATCTTCAATTTGATTGGCTACTGAGGCCTGCGATCTAGTCGCACTGCCCTAATCGTAGTCCAGCTATCAGTAAATGCCGTTGCCAGCCAATCAAAAGCGGCCTTTAAGATGACAACAGGAAGAACCTTTTAGGGATGAAGCTGGTAATGAGAACTCAGGAATTTTTCCGTGCCCACTGAAACTACCTTGTTGTAGATTTTAACGCGATCATCCTGATCGTGGGCAGTATGTAGAATTGTGCAAAGTAGCCATGTGACATATTACACTTACTTGTAAGATCAGTAAATTGCAGACGTGCTTAGCAATAGTTTGCAATCGAATAATGCACCAAGTTTTCTACTTCCGAGAAGGGAAGAAGACTCTTGATGAAGTGCCGAGCTTTCGGTTTCTTAGCCAATCAACAATCAGTGAAGAATACACTGGGAGGAATGCAGTTTGCAGTAATGACCGGATCCTATAAAGATTGCAAAGTCCTGTGAAGGTATAACCCGTTTCTGCTACAGTTTTCGCCTAATGTTTCTGATGATGAATCCGTGACTGATGTCGAAAGGTCAGGCGAATAAACGTATTGTCCCAGCGATCGAGTCGTCTTCTTCTCCTTCATAGTTGTTGACTTATTCTGCGAAGCATACCAATTTGGTTTACAGAAAGGTGACACATTGTTGGACGGAGCTCTTCGCCCTCAGTTACTTTGGTTCACGCAAAATAAATTCCGCTGCTGCACAAAAGTTAACCGAGTTGGCATCGGTGATGTTGGCACAAACTTCAGGCCGTTGCACTTGCAGTAGCCGGGTTGTTAGGGCTTCTACAACCATAGCTGGCGCTTGTGACAGTTTCTGTTCCGAACTTGTTCTCTGCCTGGCTTGCCTGTGATGTTACAGTTATAAAATACGCACAGAAACTCTGCAGTAAATTCTAGAATATTTGATTTTGTCTAGAATTTACCGATACGGTTATTCTAAATATTGTCTGTTGCCATGAACGCTACGCTTATCATTGAAGAAGAAGAATAATAATAATAATAATAACATATGAACGCAGGGACAAGACGTTGATTTGCCTGACGTTTCAAGGTCCGCAGCGGATGCCTCATCAGGGACATTAGGGTAACCACTAGCAGAAACCGGTTTTAAAAATGACGTGATTATTCTTACCTTGCATCATCAAATTTAGTCAGACAGAGAAAGAACTGAATTGTTTACGTCGCTCACTAGGGCAATGCTAGAAGAGGGTTGCCTGTATTCAGAAGAAGTAGCTGCGATCGTTGGAACGCAAATTTTAATCTAGGACGTTTCGGATCGATGCTTAAACTAATCATCAGAGGCAGCATCATCCGGGTATTTAATGTACAAGGAGTTGCATTGCTGGTGAACCAGTGGGCTGAACAGTCAGCACGG
>JAYGXS010000001.1:104350113-104368247 GCA_036362985.1 Ligula intestinalis | reverse complement strand
CTGCGCGGTCAGCCCTTGTGGGTGGTGTATTGTGTTGAGTGGAGTGGGTGGGCGAGTATCCGAAGACCGGCAGAGCTAGCTGGCACCAACTAGTTAATCAACGCCGGGGTTATAACCAACTCACCTGCCGTATCGTGAATTACCATTAACAGGTATAGGATATATCCTTATCCTCAATGATACTCCCTATCAATTATAACCTGCATCACCTCTCTAGTTGCCTAGACTTGCGAAATATTATTTCTTTCCTATGTGGCATTGCTAGTCCTTCTGTTATTAGCAAAACAAACACTGTTAGCCGACACCACAGTCGTTGCAGTCGCTTCCGGCAGTCTGCAAAAATCCTCCGAAGAAAGCCCCGCCCACGGACGCCAACCGACAACGGAGTATGGGTAGTGCCTTTCAGTCGTTGAATGACTGGTTACCCCTCTCATGAGAGTGTTGGCCCAGGCTTCATGCAGGGCTGCTCTCACCCTTGGTTTGGATGCACATGCAATGCCAGTCTTCAGCAAACCACGGCCCCTACATCCTGGTAGGCGCTGGCACTTTCTCTCACTTCTGATTCCCTCTTGGTGACTGCGCTCGCGCTCCCACTGGGTTTCAGGCCCCACTGCGGGTGCCCGAAAAGCTAGGCGGACACTATGCGGTGGGGGAGAGAATGAAGTTGACCTCGGCGCGTTTCTTCCCTCACTATAATAAATTTGAATGCGCTTGAATCTACCATGGTGCGCTAAAAGCCGTGGCTTGGAGGGTTTGCCAACTGACGGAAAAACTCGGGCCGCCAATGTTGCTGCTCCTTTTGTACGCGTCTGTTTGTGTGTGCGTATGGGAGGAGAGGGAGGACTAAGAGTCATTCTGCAATGGCTCTTTCTTAATGTGGCCTTTATGGCGCTCCCGCGCAGACGGGAGCATACCTAGCGAGATGGCTGATGCAAGTGTGCGCGTGTTGAGTGGTTACCGCGCCAACCATCTACACCTTCCCTCATCCCCGGTCTTATTGACTTTGTCGTTAAAACGAAAACGGAGGTGGGAGTGGTGAGCAGTGAGTAGATTCTGCACGAGTCTGTCTAAAATCCTTTTTTCTTTCGTGCTAGCTCTCTGCGTTGCTCCTGCTTGCTGTTGCTTTCGTGTTGCTTGACCAGCTCACCTCAGTGTCTATTGCGGTTTGCTTCAGCGTTTGTTGCAGTTTGTTGGAGCGCGTGGTGCCCATCGTCGAAATCGACGGGGGAATTGTCGGGTGGGTGAATGGCTGACTGATAGTCAGCCTACAATGGCCCCTTCGTTATATAGCATTTATGGCACTGTAACACAGTTGGGACCTGAACCACGTGTGACTGATCGCATTGAGGTGGCTAAGGCTGTGCCAGCCGCCTGCGCCCGATCAAGGCTCCATTCTTCTTTACTTTGTCTTTACAATAAACAAAGTTGAGTGAGGGATGAAAGACTGCAGTTGATGTAGCACAAGTACCCTGTTGAGCAGCATACGGTGAACATTATGGAAACCGATGGTCGAACTGTTGACCTCAAATATACCCGGTCACCTATTAGAGCCTGGGCCGTTTCATAGCAGGCTCTTTGGTTTGTAAAGACCACCGATCAACTTTTATTCGTGTGGAGAATTATATTTTGGTCTCCCCAAATCCCTGCTTTTAAAGTTTTCGATTCACTCTGTGGAACACACTGCCTTGGGCTGCACGCTATTAGCAGGGAGGTGACACATTTTGCCCTTAGTTACTTCGGCTCTCACAGACCTTAATTTCGAGGCAGCATAAAGTACAGGTAATTCAGTTCCAAACGGCTGCGGTGTAGGTGATCCAGGTGACTTAAACGTCATTACGTCACCACACAACTAATGAAATCTTGCCGATTAACCAGCAAAGTGGATCAGAGGGAATATGTCAACTTGAGGCACTTGTTTAACTTGAAGGCAAGGGAGGTGTCCGTTTGCATAAAAATGCGCGGATTGTTTAACACAGTATCTTACAATAATCTCCTGTCTATATAAGGAGTAACATCCACACAATAAGCTAATTGTGTAAGTTAATTATGCAATTATCAAGGTAAGCATAATCTATGTAGCCAATGCAAGCGAACATGCGAGTCCCGAGAAGCCATTGAGAAGAAAACGACTCGACCTTTGGGACAATACGTTCATTCGCCTGACGTTTCGAAGTCCGTCGCGGAAGTATCATTAGAGAATTCACAGAAAACAGCAGCGGAAACGGTAATACATGCGCAAGAGTTTGCAATATTTAAAGGACATAATCATTATTGCAAACATACAGCAATTAACGTTAATTTTCGCTGTGTGTTTACAGTAATGACTGTGCCCTATAAATACTGCAAACTCCTGCGCATGTATTACCCGTTCTTGCTACTGTTTTCTGCTGAATTCTCTGATGATACTTCCGCGACGGATGTCGAAACATCAGGCGATTAAACGTATTGTCTCAAAGGTCGAGTCATCTTCTTTTCATAATCTTAATCTCGAGTTAATCGGGTTCCCCACTTACAGTACGTAGAGTGGTAGCAAGTTTGGTTTGCAAGTAAATAATTTCGAAATAGTACACGTTATTTTTCTCATTTGCTGATGCCATGCAGCCTTCCCCATTCGCGTTTACACAAAAGGACCTCCAACCTAAGGAACGAAAGATAATTATTCGTGACTGTTAGCCCTTTGATAACCAGGCTGCTAATTGCAACCGTGCGATGGGGTCAAACCCAGCGCCCCAGGAAATGAAGATTAGCCCGGATCCCCCAGCACTACCCTTTAGCCCTCCCCCCACCCCCTCCGCAGGTCGTTGCACTAGGCACTGCAAACAAGCCAATTAGCCGGAATTTAGTTATGGTGTCAGAGCGGTTTAGTAATTAATTCGGGCTTTTCGGCCCTGGGGGTACCAGTAATTATGAATTCCATTGGCCACTTCGGCAGAGACCTGGAGCTAGAACGCTCAGCAATGGTTTGACTAAAATGCCGGTCTGCCTACCGTTCTTTCTCCAGTCGCCGTAACCCCCAGTCTTATGATTAGATGAACATATTGTAGTGGTTCTTCTACAAAACTGGAAATTAAATTATAAACCTCTGTCAGTGAGTAAATAGAGTCAGTAAGAAGTGGGCAAATAATATGTACTAGAAACTGGACTGTTGAAAACATGAGAAGCCTCCGTCAAGAAGAGTTTATTTGCGACACTTACATCACTTATCCATCCCTAGAAACTTTTACATAGTTCTTATTAGATGCAGTATGTTGTCTAATGGAAGACTTGTAACTGAAGCATGCCTAGGGCTTGATTAGCTTCAGAAAATAATATTGCCAACAAAGAACAGAAGGACTAGAATAAACATAGTCGCCGTCATCAACCAACCGAAGATAATTCTGAGTGTTGCAATCCTTGAAGCTCGAACCCGTGACTCGCTAAATCAAAAGTCATAGTAAGAAATAAGTCCAATGGGACTCGTATATCCCAAACACCTGTGAATAAAAAATCTGCGGTTGAATTTAATCTACAGAAGCAATAACCGTATCTGCTACTGCTCTCTGATTATGTCGCTGATGATGAGTCCACGACAGATCTTGAAACATCCGGCAATTAAAAGTATTGTTCGAGCGATCGAGTCGTCTTCTTCTCAAAAATAAAACCCGTAAACACCACCCCCCCCCCCCCACTTTGCTCACCGTTGGTTTTCCATTCTGGCATTCTCAAATGTCGATTGGCTTTCAACCTCTGCGATAGAAAATAAGGGGCAACTCTGTTAAGAGGCAAGGAGAGCTGTTGATTACGTCAAGTTAATTCTACCGTGGCTTTCTGGTTTGCATTTGTGAAACCATGCAATGTTTGATGTAATGCATGCAGATCATCCCGTATCTGACCGGTTACTCATTCACCACTGGGGACGCTGCACATTGTCGCTTTAACTTACCATACCAATAGCCTAGATACTTGCTAAAAGGCCCAATAGCGTGTTTCGCTAGCATTTCGCCGCTGCTTGACACATCTGCGAGGGGTCCGGCTCAAAATGCTGGCAAAACACGTTTCAGGGCCTTTTACCAAGTATCTAGGCTGTCAGTATGGTAAGTTACAACGTCAATTTATACTACTAAAGACTTTCTGAAGACAGCAGGTATATATTTCATAGGGGTTGACGGGTTTCAACACAAATATACACTTACAATTTCGGTCTACGCCTATAGACCTTACATATACTGATATACACCGCGAACAGAAATTAATTTCTCAGGAGACTAAAAAGCTGACTTGCACATTGTGCCCACATTGTGCTAGGTAGCACTGCTGGGCAGAGGCAAACAAACTTTACCTTTTTCTATCCTAGAAAACACCTTGTATGTCGGCCATTCACTTCACCGTTGAACTGAAGCAAAGCATCAGTAAGCCCATCGCACTGAATGACGTAAAAAGTCTCAATTGTGGACACAAATCCTTTCCACATAACTACGCCGCTGAGTGCGTTGTAGTCGCTGCCGCCCGACGTCCCCCATTGCTTTGCCCGCCGTCATTGTTCAAGGCCAGCTGCCTCAAGGTCATCTAATACCTCAGTCAGCGCATACAGGCGCGCTGACCTACAGTGATTTGATTTACTTCCACTCGGACACACACACACACGTGCGTCTAGGTTTTAGCGACTGCCCTAGCACCACTCGAAAATGTCCCTTTCTTCCTACCCTCGGAAGCCACCTTCGACCGCCAAATATCAATTAGGACTACGGCGCTCCAGTGAAAGGACGTGTGCTCCGAGGTCAAAACTCTTTTCATCTGTTTTTCATTCCTTTTTGTACAGAATAAACTATTTCTACTATTCTGGCCTCCGCTGACTTCTTCACTTCTAACTTACCATGGTCTGGAGATCGCAGATGCTAGTGTTTAACTAACTCAATCCCTGCGATGCGTGTGATATGCTTCACAGTAATTCACGTCCGTTCAAGAGCTGTGTCAATGACAGACGATGGAAAGTAGAGTGAGGCAGACGGCTCAGCGCATTCCTTTCCTCACTGCAAGCAATCTGACGCCCTTAATACCACCCCCAGTGCGCTAAAAACCATGACTTTGAAGGATGCAAAGTGATGGGAAAGTTGGGCTGTGCGGTGCGCCCAGTGTGTTGTGTGGAGTGGCTGACTAGCCGACTGATAGACAGCCTGCAAAGAATCCTTCTTAGTGGGACCTTTCTGACACCCCAACACCGCTGGGAAGAGGGCCAGGTGCGGCGGTACACACAAGGGCAGCTGCGGCCGCGCCAGCTGCCTGCGCTAAATTCAACCTTCTTGGTTCTCTCTTGACACGACACAAAGGTAGGTGAGGGCGGTGAGAGTGCGGTTGATTCAGAAGACGAAGATGCGATCACTGGAACAAGAGTTTTATTTGCCTGACGTTTCGGATTCCTTCGGGAATCCTTAATCATAGGTGATGATAACACAATCATGGTCCTGCGCAGATAGGGTTGAGACATGCACAGGCTGCATGGTATTTATAGTTCAAAGTGGTCGTCCGCGTGTGTGTGATAATTGTTAACTTCTGTAGCCACCGCTTGGGTCTTAATTAATGCGGTACTGTCTTGACACTTCGCGTCCGACTCACTAATTGCCATAATTGCCACGTCGGCGTCAGCGTCAAATGCGGGCTAAATAATGGCCTGAAACTTATGCCTGTTGTCGTCAGAGTTGTTGTTACACCCAGCCCTTCCCATGTGCCTGATTCTCTCGTTCAGGCAACTTCTGAGTACACCATATGGGAACGCCAAATCGCTGCGCTTGTTGATGGACTGGGGGCCTGAGAACCATGACTGCAGCAGCTAGCGGCTGACGTGGTTGTCCCCTCTTGCGAGGATTTCAGCCTCTTCAAACTTGAAAATATGGCCGGGTCCCGTCAAGTGAGCTGCAACCTGGGAGTTGGCGTCCTTTTTTCTCCCCGCCACTGCATGCTCGCCCATTCGCGTCCAGAGTAATCTCCCGGTTTCTCTGACGTAGTTGCTTTGTCCACAACTACACCAGATCCGGTAAATGCCTCCAGCCGTTTTCTGCCGTGGCAGTGGATCTTTCGGTCTTATGACCCGGCGCCTGATGGTTGCTTCTGGTCTGGGAGCAACTCCAACTCCAATTGGAGTGAGTAGGCGGCTGACTACTTCCGATACATGTTTTACGTACGGAAGAGCCCGCTTAACTATTGGGCCGGTTTGAAGTGGCTTCTTCTCCCGTTTGCGTATGCATTGGTTGACAAAATTGCGCGGGTAACCATTGGCTCTCAGTACCCGTCGTAGATGTTGTAATTCAGCAACTTTGTCTTCCACTTCGCTGCAATGCGTCTCAACGCGCCCGTAAAGTGCTCTTACGCAGCTGCGTTTGTGGCCAATTGGGTGGTTGCTGCTGTAGTTCAGGACTTGCATAGTGTTAGTTGCTTTCCTGAACACCCTAGTTTTTACAGCAACTTGAGTATACTACCACCTAAATATAATCAGAAGGCATGTCACAGTCCGTGAATTACCTTGTTGTGAAGCATGCGTTGCGCATTATCGAAACCGGTTTTCGAAGCCGAATACCAAGTCGGATACTGGCCATCTAGAAGATAGCGCACCAAAGTACACCGATGTTTTCGAGCTGCCAAATGGCCTTTTGATTTCATTGTACACCGGCGTATTCGCACCACTTGGATTTTAAGGGCTGACCTCCTAATCCCCCGCCCCCAGATAAATTTTAATCTGCCAGCCTTGAGTGATTAAGAGGCTGCTGCAGATAAGACAAAGCCAAAAAGGCGACGATTCCGATGTTTACAATCTAGTTGCCTTAATAATACCACCTACTGACATACAGGGTCATGGGGATCTAACGTGACTTTTTGGACCAGCCTGCCTATCACTCAAGCCTGTCAGATAAAAGATTAAAATCCGGTGGCCGTTTTGCGGCGGTGAATATCGTTTGCAGCATGTTTCTTCGCTCCTTCAACTCTATACAACGTAATCGGAATATTGTTAGCGGGCTCGGAGATAATTTTGTGTCTGACCTTACGCAACAGCCACTTAAACTCCTCATGGTAGTGGTTAGTGTGGGTTCGATATCAGATATGCCGAGTCATACCATACGGTTGAATCACTCTATATTCATAATGGTAAAGAACGTCAGTAGCACACATTCGTAATGTCCAGGGTAAAGAAAAGCAATGAAGAGTGCAAGGTAGTGTGTAAGATCTACAAGGTTAAGCGCCCGACCCCAAATGTTCGTCGTACGAGCACATATCCGGTGTCCCAGAAGTAATTGACCCTTTTGATTTCCCAATAAAACAAAAACTATGAACGCTAGGATATTGAAACTTGTTTTCTTCGAAAGAAAAACCTTTTTATGTTTTATTAGAGCAAGGTTTTGAATATAATGTCTTTTAAGTGCTGGCCATGGTTATTTTGACAACTTAGGGTTCGTTTCTTTCTCCTTTCCATAACGCTTCTTAGTGTATCAGGAGATAGTTGTCTCATAACAGAAAAAATGTTTTTTTTTAAGTTCTTGATGATGATGATGATGATGATGATGAGGATGATGATGATGATGATGATGAAGATGATGATGATGATGATGATGATGATGATGATGATGATGATGATGATGAGAACTTTATTTTGATGATAATATCAAACTTTCAGCAAAAAATGGCTCCATTCATGGAGAGCAAGAACTAACGTAATTTAAAGGGTCCAAAAACTCAAGAGTAAACGGTCAAAGATCACAGAAAACTCAAAGGAAGAAGTCGACGCGGTTACCACATCAGTTAAGGAGTCAGGTCGGCCTTCAGCTTTTCAATTTCCGTTTTTTCACACGTAAGGAAGCGTGCTAAGAATGGGAGTATCGAGTTCTGGTAGGCTGATGTACGACATGTCATATGTCGGAAGTTTCGGCGCGTCGTACGAAAAGACTTCGCAGCCATTAGTTCGGAGTGGAGAGGGTGAGTGTCATCACTAAGAATACGGTCCACGAAATTCTTGACCGATTTGAAATGTCGCTGAATTATAAGGTCAGCTAAAAAAGCATAGGAATAGCCGGCAGCTGAAGAGAGCATGCGGAGAATACGTTCAATAATAATAGTCTTTTTTGAGTAGTGCTGGAAAGGTTACTGGAGAGAAGTAAATAATGATAGGGAGGATACAAGCGTCTATAAAACGCCAGGTGAGGGCTTGCGGGGTGCGATAAGAACGCAAGCGGGGGATAAAATATCAAAATTTTCGGATTTTAATCAAAAGATCTTCAATATGAAGAGTAAATGAGAGGTTGGAAGCTATTTTTACACCAAGGTATCGGAAGGAGGATACCTTGTTGGGCAGAAAGTCGATGGTTTCAGGACTGGAGGAGGGTTGCAGCCTGAAGATACCCTGGACTGACTTCCACTCATTGAGTTAAAGGTCATTTTCTGACGACCATGCTGTGACATGGTTCAATCCATCCTTCAGTGTTTGAAGATGGGTCTGGCTTTTGAGAGGATGGCCGACAACAATTTCGTCAGCATATTTGACAAACAAACACGAGTTTGGAGGTCGTAGGTCATCAGTATGGAGGGAAAAAAGATCAGGGGATAATATAGACCCCTGCAGAACTCCACAATTGTTGGGAAGGATCGTGGATTTTCGCACCCCGCTCTGGACGAATTGGGTGCGGGAAGTAAAATAGTCCCCAAGCCAAGAGACGGCTCAGCCAGGAGAGCCGCATGCAGAGGTTTTATTAAGAAGAAGATTTCGCGGGATCGTGTTGAAGGCTGAGGAGTAGTCAAGAAAGGCACATGCGTATAAACGACATCCCTTGTCCAAGTCTCTAAGAGCAGAGTGGACTACCAGAGCAACAGCATCTAGTGTACTACGCCTAACCTTATATGCAAACTGCAACGGATCATAAAAATTGGATGAAAAAGGCTTAATGATGTCCAAAGCTGCTCGTTCTGTAAGTTTGAGGAGTGCAGAAGAGCAGGCAATTGGGTGAAAGGATCAGGGACCCGTTGAAGTGGGTTTTTTCGGGATAGGAGTGATTTTGACCGAACGCCAACCGGCAGGAATCTTGGACTCCATGAAAGATAAATTAATAAGATATGCCAATACAGGAGCTAATTCAAAAGAGCAATATTAAAGGAGAAATGGGGCGACGCCATCTGGTCCGGCAGCTGTTGTACCTTTGACCTTGTTGAGGTGTTTCATGACTGTTTCAACGGACACTGGAGAGAAATCACTTGGTGGTAAGGAAATATCATTTGTCGGGAGGTAGGAGTCGGTGGGAGTGTGGATGAAGTTTGAGTTTAAACTGTCTACGTCAGCATCAACATGTGCCAGTGTATTGCATTGACCAGTGAGACGTTTGAGACTCTTCCATATTTCGGAGGAATTGAGAGGCGCGGATGATGTAGAAGAAGTAAAAAGCTGACTAACAAAAAGGTCATTCAGCCTGAAAATCGCACGCTTTATCTGGACGTTAAGTCTATCTCACAGACCTAGTTTATAGAGCAATTCCTTTTGACGTCTCAAATTTTTTAGGTGGGGAGAATATATTCTGTCAGGTCTAACCATGACAGTGGCAAGAGGACAGCAGACGTGTAAAATGTTGTTTAAAAAAATAGTGAGATGTCTACAACATGATTCGACATCTGAGTACTCTAGAAGGGTAGAAATATTGCCAGATATGACGGTCTGGAGTAATGAAATATTATACGACTCTTGCAGATTTGTTACATAAACCCTTGACTTCAGGTAGCCCCATAAGAAGAAATCACATGGGGTCAAATCTGGAGATCGAGGGGGCTAAGGAATGTTACCAAATCGTGAAATCAAATGATGTGGAAAGCACTCATTTAGCAATTTCATCGTTTCTATTGCTGTATAGGCCATGGCTCTATCCTGTTAAAACCAAGTATTGTGTAGGCCATGTCTCTCAATTTCAGGAATAAGAAATTCACTAATCATAGTTTGGTATCTTTCACCATTAACTGTTACTGTTGCGCCATCATTATTTTCAAAAAAGTATGGGCCACTCACATTGGGTGCAGTTATTCCGCACAACACAGTCACCTGAAGAGAATGCAGCGGCCTTTCTTGAATTTCTCTTGGGTCTTCATTGCACCAAATTTTAGAAAAGGTTTTCTTTAGGATAAAACAAGTTCCAATATCCTAGCGTTAATAATATTCGTTTTATTAGCAAATAAAAAGGGTCAGCTACTTTTGGGACATTCTGTAAATAAAACAATGTCTTCTGCAGTAAAAACGTCGGTTTGAGTAGAGGGTTGCCACAGGAAGAAAATAACGCGCCCACCGGGGGATGTCTCCGCATTACAATAGCCTCCGAAAATGACATAAAACGCCCGGTCGTCGCCCGAATTATGAGTCTTACTGCAGTCCTTGATTTAAATGTATGGGCAGTCTCCAGAAGGTGCTTCGCGATTGAACTCTTTGGTACTTTATTCTCCGCCCAAAGCAACCGCGTAGTCAACTGCATTTGCGTCCAATATATTTGCATCCGCAATTTCATATAAACTCATATGTGCAGCTTAGTGCGACGTTCAGATGCAGGAAGTAGTTCGTTGGTCCGAGATTTTAAAGTGCCAGTTGAGACCATTCTTCTGTTTATTTTAAAGCAATCACCGTGCGTGTAATATACAATGATAACAATTGACAATGTAATATGTTAATTTTGCTCGTATACAGTGTCATTTGATCTTCCAAAAATGCTGATGCCTCTGTATCAACCGCATGCATCCTCTTTGGATTCAAAATAGCTGAATAAAACAAAGAAAGGGCAAGGCTAAATCGTGCCTTTTTCCTCGTTTTCACAGCAGGGCCTATTAGTGTTTTTTATCGATAAATTTCTGATGCAAGCAAAAATGCGAGCCATCTTCTACTTCTCAGTCAATAAAGTGTTACGTTTTTGAGTAAGGAAGATGGAGAAGGAGTCCATTTGCTTAATTGTCTCAGCTTACACCTTTTTAGCTAACCAACGCTCAGGGAACTTTGCTAAGAGAGGACTGCAAAAGGGCTCAGTATGCCGACTTTAGGTCTATTGCCTGAATTATTTTCGGAGGGTCTGCCTTTAATCAGTTTTTGCCTGGTTTGTTTCAGGTGTGTGTGATTATCTTGTAGGCGTTCCCCCTCCACTTCAATCGTAAGACTATATCTGCGACTTCGTAATGGCAAATCAAATAGAAGTAGGAATACCAACTGCAGAATTAAAGGAACTACTACTAAAATGCACATTAAATGTGGAGTTCCTTTTTGACAAACACTTATAAAGACAGCTAGACGGCGTTGCTATGGGCTCGCCTCTCGGACCTCTTTTGGCTAACATCTTCATGGGCAAGCTGGAGAAGTCGCAACTCAGCAAGCAGATCCATGAATTAAAACACCATGGTCGATATGTCGATGACATCTTTGCCATCGCCCCAGTAGAAACCGACGTGAATGCGTTTCTTAGTACTGTGAATGAAGCACATCCCTCCATCAAGTTCACCTTGGAAGTGGAGACGGCAGGTTCGCTTCCTTTCTTGGATGTCCTTTTAAGTCGAAGAACCGACGGTAGCATCCGAAGGAGCGTTTATCGTAAGAAAACCTGGTCCGGACAGTACACAAACTTTAACAGTTTTGTACCTTTCCAACAGAAACGTAATCTGATCCGATGTTTAACGCAAAGAGCCAGGAAAATCTGTTCGGCAGACACTATTGAAATGCAGCTCCAAAAACTCCAGGACCTGCTTCGGGAGAACGGGTATCCGGACAGATTTATCATGAAGAATATGATGGAGAAAGAACTGAAGCCTATTACACCAACTGTAGAAAAGAAGACCCTGTTCCTCGAAGTTCCCTTTCAAGGGGACGCAGCAAGCGAGCTTCTCAGCATACGTCTTAACCAAGCCGTAGCACGAATCTTCCCAGCAGCGAACGTTCGGGTGTTATTCTCAACGAACCCGGTCCTGCACGGCGAAGGTAAAGATAGGCTGCCAACTCAGACCACCTCCATGTGCATATACTCATTCACTTGTTCCTGTGAAGCAAGCTATATCGGTCGCACGAGTCGGCGCCTATCAAAAAGAATACGGGAGCACCTCCCGGCATGGCTGGCCAAAGGCGAAGTCAAAAGCGTCAAAAGCTCAATCCTTGTTCACATGATTGACTCCGGACATCGTGTGGACCCCAGCAAAGCCTTTAAGGTAATTTACAAGGTCTCGCCAAACTACCCAAAGCCCCTGGGTCAGCGTTTGCTGGCAACAGCAGAAGCAACCGCGATCCGTTTGAGGAAGCCGGTTCTGTGCGCGCAGAAGAACCTCCTGCAGGCCCCGAGCTTGGCTTGGCCAGCGGTTACCTAACTACCTGCATCTTTCCCGCTTGCTGCCGCTTCACCCAACCCCACCCCCTTCCCCCCATCCCCTATCCGGACTCAACAAACCCTCATTACCGTTCTAATCAACTTAGTCTTGGGAATGGGGGCTTGTTGTTTGGGTTGATAAAAAAGGGGGTAGTGACAGGGTAATTAGGAAAGGGGGGGAAAGAACGCGTGGAAAATGCTGGAAGTTCTGCGGCCGTTGGCCATGCTAGGCTTGGGGCCTGAAGAAAGTTCTTCTGCGCGCACAACACCGGCTTCATCAGGCGGATAACCGTTGCCAGCTGTTGCCAGCAGCCGTTGACCCTGGGACTTCGGGTAATCTGGTGAGACCATGTAGATCACCTTAAAGGCTTCGTTCGGGTCAACACGGTGTCCAGAGTCCACCATATGAGCAAGAATGGAACTGTTGATGTTCCTGACTTCGCCTTTGTTAAGCCATGCTGGCAGATGCTCCCGTATCCTCTTGGATAAGCGCCGGCTCGTGCGACCTATGTAACCTGCTCCACAGGAACAAGTAAATGAGTAGATGCACATGGAAGTGGTCTGGGCTGGCAGCTTATCCTTACGTTCGCCGTGTAGGACCGGGTTTGTTGAGAATAACACCCGAACTTTCGCCGCTGGGAAGGTTCGTGATACGGCTTGGTTAAGGCGTCGGCTTAACAGTTCACTTGCTGCGTCCCCTTGAAAGGGGACTTTGAGGAAAAGGGTCTTCTTTTCCACGGTGGGTGTTAAGGGTTTGCGTTCTCTCTTCATCATGTTCTTCTGAATAAATTTGTCAGGGTACCCGTTCTCTCGAAGCAGGTCCTGGATCTTCGTGAGCTCTCTTTTGATAGTATCGTCCGAGCATATTTTTCTAGCCCTTTGCGTTAAGCAACGGACTAGATTACGCTTCTGTTGGATGGGTACGAAACTGTGAAAGTTCGTGTACTGTCCGGACCAGGTTTTCTTTCTATAAACGCTCCTTCGGAGGCTACCATCAAGTCGTCTGCTTAGAAGAACGTCCAAGAACGGAAGCAAACCTGCCGTTTCCATCTCCAATGTGAACTTTATGGAGGGGTGTGCTTGGTTGACAGTATTTAGAAGCGAGTCTATATTGGTGTCTGCTGGGGTGATAGCAAAGATATCATCGACATAGCGACCGTAGTGTTTCAATTCATGAATCTGGTCGCTAAGTTGAAACTTCTCCAGCTTGCCCATGAAGATATTTGCAAGGAGAGGCCCAAGGGGGGGAGCCCATGGCGACGCCGTCCATCTGTCGATATCGTTGTTTATCAAAAAGGAACTGCACATTTAATGTGCATTTTAGTAGAAGTTCCTTCAGGACTTCTATTGGAATTCCTACTTCTGTCTGATTCGTCAATAGGAAGTCGCGGATATAATATACTGTTTCTACGACCGGGACGTTCGTTAATAGCGATTAGACGTCTAAGGAGAGCATCATCATGCCATTTAGGTTTATGTCCCTGATGTCGTCAATAAATGTGAACGTGTCTTGATAGCTCCGTGGTGCTAGTTGCTGCTGCAGCGGTTTGAGTTTATCCGCTAACCACTTTGCTATCGTATGGTAGGGCGGGTTACGCATGTCCAAGATCGGACGAACTGGCAGGCCATCCTTGTGGATTTTTGGGAGGCCATACAGGCGAGGGATATGTGTACCTACTGGCCGGAGACGTTCGAGGTCATGGTCACTTATGAAACCTGCCTTTTGCAGTCTTCTTAGGCAGTTAGTCAAGTGTGCCTCTACTTCATCCGTGCGATCCTGCTCTTTGTCTACTTTCTTAAACTTCGTCTGGAATGACAAGATAGCATGCATTTTTCGAAGGTAATCCGACCTGTTCATTATGACGACACCTGCTCCTTTATCAGGTCTAGTAATCAGGATGTCTTTATTTTCTCGCAACTGCTTTAACTTCTCCATGTGTGCTTTTGACAGCACTCCGCGACTGATCGACTTATCGAATGGGGATTTTCGCAACGTTAAACCCTCATTAGCTGATTTCTACCAACCCCACACCCCCTTCCTCATCCCCATGACTAATTTGCGTTTTGTGATAACTTGATAACAAGCATGTTAATTTGCACCCCTCCCTTTATACTTGCAACGGCCCGATGAGAATTTATCGAAAGCTACGTATGCTCGCCAAACATTCTTCTGAATCGTAAGATAGTCCAGGAAAGGGCATCCAGAGTAGGCTGTATCTGTTCTCCTGAAATAGTGGAAGAAGCATTGCAGCAGCTATAAAACGCACTCCAGGAAAACGGTAATCTAGAAAGGTTCATCCTTCTTAACATCTAGCAGCGTGTCAAAAAGGCCGCAGTTGTGATGGCGAAAACGAAAGATATATTCATAAGACTGCCTTTTATCGGTGACGCAGCATGTGAACTGGTAAGGCGGCGCCTGAAAGCAGTGGTCACGAGTGCCTTCCCGACGTCAAACTTCACGTACTCCTCACGAACTCCCCTCTCTACGAATGGGAGGTAAAGACAGACTACCGGTTCAGGCCACATCTATGTGCATCGATTCATTCACCTGTTCCTGTGAAACGGGACGTCTGGAGACGAGCATCGGCGAACATATACCAACGTGGATCAGAAAAAGAGAGGAAAGACCGAACTCAAGCGCAAGTTCGCCCACCTAATTGACATTAACAACCGAGTGGAGGTGAGAGAAGCCTTTCGGATCATAAAGCACAGGCCCATAGAATATTCCAAAGGCCTGCGCAAACGGGTGTTAGCCATAGCAGAGACAGTGGCAATCCAGCTGGCAAAACTCAGCTTATGCTAACAAAAGGCGCTGGTACAAGCAACCTGCCTTCCTTGGCCGACCGAACGCGGAAGTACCACACCTTTTGAAGCCACGTCTTCTGTAAACACATAAAGTGAAGCTACAGAGAATAGTCAAGCGCAAGTGGAAGCAACCTAGGCGAAAACGGATTAAAAGCAGACCCTCCGAAGGTAATCCAGGCAGTAGACCTAAAGTCGGCGTGTTGCGTCCTTTACAGTCCTCTCTGAGCATGGTTTGCTGATCAGTGGTCAGCTAAGAAGGTGGAAGCTGAGATAACTAAATAAATGGATCGTTCTCAATCTTTCTACTTCAGAATCGTAACACTTTATCGTGTGAACAACACTTATAGGCTGTGCTGTAAAAGAAGAGGAAATAGGCATGATTTGGCCTGACCCTTTCTCTGCTAAACTGACTGATACCGAGAGTTACAGTTGGCTTTTTTGAATCTAAACAGCACCCATGTGTTTCATATTGAGGCAATTACTTAAACCTTCATCCTACATCCTACTTAAACCAACATCCAATTCACGATGGAAGCGGAGAGAATCAATCAACCACCCTTCCTCGATGTCCTTTTGCGACGATGTTCAACTGGACTACTGCAAACCACAGTATTCAGAAAAGCCACCGACACAAACCAAGTGTTACACTTCAGCAGCAATCACCCCGTGTGTCGCAAATGCAGTTGCGTTCGTACTCTTTTCAAAAGAGTTGAAACACACTGTAGCACTCCTGCGGACAGAAGAGTTGAACAACAATGCCTTTATGAACTCTTCCAAGCCAATGGATACCCGATGTCATTTATCAAACGCAGTTGGCGCCGAGTGAACAGACGACGGCCGATGCAAAAACAATTTGACGTCTAGAGGGCCATTCCCTACATAAAAGGAGTCTGTGAAGCAGTCTCACGACTGTTACAACCCGCTGGAGTGGCCATAGCCCATCGAACTGAGGCAACAATACGCAGGCGTGTGATGCAACCCAAAGACAGACTGCTCTCTACCGAAACCTCTGCAGTTGTCTAAAAGATACGTTGTAATGACAGCGACTGTAATTATGTGGGAGAAACAGGCCGAAAATTGCAGACCCGCCTACGCGAACACAAACGGGTGGTTCAGCAACTAGACCCTAACTCGTAGCTTGCAGCACACATTGGAGAAATTGGCCACAACTTCGACATTCAAGGAGCAACTATCATAAGCCGAGGAAACTCAAAAGGCGAGAGGTTAACACTTGAGGCATGGTACTCAGATGCCAACTCCGTCAACAGGCATCTAGACCTCCCCACGGCCTAGAAAGTTTTGCGCCATTGTGTAAGCGAAGGACGAAACAAGGCCACGCCTAACGTCAGAATTGAAAACGAACAGGAACCCGCTAAGAACCGGCCAGAAGGGGAGGCAGGATCACCGGGACCCTCTACCCTGGGGACAAGGCGTTACACTAATTACTGCTCATGACCCCAAACGACAGCCGTCTTCACTGACAGTTAATTAGCGTTTACCACTATAATTGCTCCCCCCTCCCCCCCGAACTTGATCCTTCTGGTTAATATGTCTTTTCCCTTGACGACCGCTGACAGTTGATTGGCCTTTGGCCACTATTATTACCCTCCATTTGGTTGCTGCTTCTTATCTCTGAAGATGAACTCCTGTAAGAGTTCGAAAGCTCAGGACGATAGACAAATTGATCCGGTGCTCGACAAATCTTCTGCCTCTACCTAAATCACTGTTTTAGGAGAAGCTTAAAAGAAACTGAGGACGAGAAAGGACAAAATGTCCCATTTTTTCGTGTCACTGAACATAACATGCACGGTGATCGCTCTTAAATAAAAAGTAAGGCAGCAGTAATGGCTACCACAAAACCCCGGACTCTTCTGATCTGATTCTATCTTCTGAAAAAGATTTAGAATACCAAATGGAGCACTGCATTCATTTGGTTACCTGGAAGCTTATTTCAGCTGTAATGTTTCAGAATCGATCTACTGCAATCTAGCATGCTTGTAACGCAATTCGACTATCGAACCCTCATAGAACGTCATTGTCGGAGGACTCAATCGGACTAAGTAAGCATGCTCCATTTTGATGTGACGCTGGTATTCATATGCATCCAGTACAGTGTTTTGCACTGATATTGAGGACATTAAGTAACCTGAAGAATAAGATGAGGAAATTTAGAGCTGGCTTACAGTTGAGCGTCCCCTAAGGCAATATTTTGGAAGAAAATGCTGCAGAATTCCCACCAACCCTTCAAATCAAACTTCCTACACATAGATAATGCCCTCTGGAAGAATAAGAAGAAGAAGCTGTAGTAGAAGTAGTAGTAGTAGTAGAAGTAGTAGTAGTATTAGTAGTAGTAGTAGTAGTAGTAGTAGTAGTAGTAGAAGTAGAAGAAGAAGTAGAAGAAGAAGAAGAAGAAGAAGAAGAAGAAGAAGAAGAAGAAGAAGAAAGCAACGGTTGCCATTTTACCGGATTCATCTAACGAAGTACTAATGGCGAAATATCGATAACAACAATAAGACATGACCACGAAGAACACCACAGCCTTTCTCAATTCTCACAGGATCCATCGGATGATACACAAACATTGCGCCTTAAGCGCAACTTAAAATCTGCAAATCTTCAATGCAAGCTACGTCCCATCACATCTCAAACTTTTTTTTGGTTGCTAGATTGAAGGTCACATTTGATTGGTTGTGGTGGCATTCAGGGAAAGCTTGACTACAATTACAGCAGTGCGATTGGAGCACAGGCCTCAGGAGCCAATCAGCTTGAAGGTGACCAAAAAGGTCGACCACTGTAAAAGGTATAAAAAGGGTAAGTTGTAAGCATTCACTCGTAGTTTACTAATGACACAGTAAGCCTTTTGCTTTTTAATATGCGTCGTTATCATAATGCAGCATAAAGTTTAACACTTTGCTTCTTTCCTTAGATTGACAATCCTTCTTCTTCTGGCGATGGGCGCTCTGGCGAATGCGGCTTGGACCACCACTGCGGAACCTGGCCAGA
>JAYGXS010000001.1:104329547-104348042 GCA_036362985.1 Ligula intestinalis | reverse complement strand
CAAGCGTAAACGGCAGAATATATTTGAAAGTTGCAAAAATTCCCATTAGATAATTCAGAACACAATTTTGGCGAGCGAACGCTTTCATTTACTTCTCATCAGGCCAAACAGTTAAAAAGGAGGTTTAAATTTTAAAAATCGATAGTTTGTCTTTCTTTACATGCAAGGTCCTATCAGAGCGCGGAAATGTGCAGCCAGTTAGGTAATCGTTGGCCATGCCAAGTTGGGGGCTTGCACGAGATTCTTTTGTGCACACAAAACCGGTTTCCTCAATCGGATTGCGGTTGCTTCTGCTGTTGCCAGCAGACGTTGACCCAGGGACTTTGGGTAGTTTGGTGGGACCTTGTAAATTACCTTAAAGGCTTCGCTTGGGTCCACGCGATGTCCGGTGTCAACCATGTGTGCAAGGATAGAACTTTTTATGCTTTTAGTCTCGCCTTTGGCTAGCCATGCCGGGAGGTGTTTCCGTATTCTTTTAGATAAGCGCCTACTCGTACGACCGATATAACCAGCTCCACAGGAGCAAGTAAATGAGTAGATACACATAGAAATGGTCTGAGTTGGCAGCTTATCCTTTCCCTCACCGTGCAGTATCGGGTTGGTTGAAAATAACACCTGAATTTTCGCTGCTGGGAAGGTTTGTGCTACGGCTTGCTTGAGGCGTCTGCTTAAGAGTTCGCTTGCTGCATCCCCTTGAAAAGGGACTTTGAGGAATAGCGTCTTCGTTTCCACTGTGGGTGTGGTGGGCTTTGTTCCTTTCTCCATCATATTCTTTATGATGAATCTGTCTGGATATCCGTTCTCTCGAAGCACGTCCTGGAGTTTCTGGAGCTCCATTTCAATAGTGTCAGCTGAGCAGATTTTTCTGGCTCTTTGCATTAAGCAGTGGACTAAGTTACGCTTCTGTTGGATAGGTACAAAACTGTTAAAGTTTGTATACTGTCCGGGCCAGGTTTTCTTTCGGTAAACGCTCCTTTGGATGCTACCGTCAGGTCTTCGACTTAGGAGGACATCCAACAAAGGAAGCGAACCTGCCATCTCCACCTCCAAGGTGAATTTAATGGAGGGGTGTGCTTGATTAACAGTATGTAGAAGTGCATTTACATCAGTATCTGCTGGGGCGATGGCAAAGATATCATCGACATATCGGCCATAGTGTTTTAACTCATGGATCTGCTTGTTGAGTTGAAATTTTTCCAGTTTGCCCATGAAGATGTTGGCCAAGAGAGGCCCGAGAGGTGAGCCCATAGCGACGCCGTCTATTTGTCTGTATAGTTGGTTGTCAAAACGGAATTGACATTTAATATGTATTTGAGTAAAAGTTCCCTTAATATGTCTGATGGTATTCCTACGTATATTTGGTTTGCCACCACGAAGTCGCAGATATAGTCGACTGTTTCTGTTACTGGAACGTTTGTAAACAGTGATGAGACGTCTAGGGATATCATCATCATGCCATTCAAGTCCATGTCCTTGATGCCATCGATAAATTGGCACGTATCTTGATAGTTATGTGGTGCCAGCTGTTGCTGTATGGGCTTGAGTTTCTCTGCCAACCACTTCGCTATTGCATGATACGGCGAGTTTCTCATGTCTAAAATCGGGCGAAATTTATTTGTTCCAATAAATTCTGCCGTTTACGCTTGCTTCAGATTTGTACCTGTGAAACAATGCTTTACATATATACATGCAGTACGCGCCAGAATTCATGCAACATGCCGACGTATGCGAGAGATGGATTTTTGTTGTTTACTATGTTTCAGTAACATAGTTATTCTAGGCATTACCGGCAGAAACATTGGGATTTGCCTTATACGTATTTCGAACTCATTAGGTCTCATCAGATGCAGTTACCCAACTCCAGTGTAGCCGCCGAAATTGCTGTAAATTGCTGTTTACAATACTTTTGGAAAGCTCCATGACCCATAGGCCCCCTACACAGGGCCCATCTCGATAGTCTCAAGGAGCTTTGCCGAAATGAAAATATATTGCTGACAAGACCGGACAAGGATTCGGAATTTGTGCCGATGGAAAAGAAAGATTATATGGCAAAACTAGAAAAATATTATCAGATCGCACAAAATTTTCAAAATCCGATACAGACAAGGATCGGACCGAGGCCGTTGAACACGAAGTGACAAAGTTACTTAACAAGCTCCACGAAGAAGGACTTTTATCTGACAAGGAGCTCAAAGGATTAGGGCCAGTTGGTGCTAAAATACCAAGAATGTATGGCATCCCGAAAATTCACAAACAATACGTGCCACTTTGTCCTGTCTTGGACATGAGAAACTCGCCGTTCCACGCCGTGGCAAAATGGCTTGTCGAAAAGTTAAAGCCACTTCAGAGCCGCTTATACCCCAGAAGCCTGAAAGACACGTTTGAATTCGTCGGGGCTATCAAGGATACTAACATTGGCGGCATGATGATGTTATCAGTAGATTTACCTTCACTGTGCACCAGCATACCGGCAGTTGAAAGCATAGAGTACCTATGTTACTTCATGTGGAAGCAAACTACCAATATGGATGACAGTGAAGATGCTAAAATAACTAATGCTGCACACAAAATGTGCAGTTTCTCTGTAATGGGCAACTGTACAAGCAAATAGACGGAGTGTCAATGGGCTCACCACTAGGACCATTCCTTGAAAATGCCTTCATGGGCAAGATCGAGGAAACGAAGCTCAAAGACACTATCAATGACATGAAGTTCTTTGATCGATACGTAGATGATATCTTTTGCCAGGCAAATAAAACCACTGATATTGATAGCCGAGCCCAAAAATTCAACCGTGGAAGTGGAGGCGAACAACGAACTCGCTTTCCTAGATGTCTTCTTACACAGACAAAAGGATGGCTCAATACAACGCCGAATATTCAGAAAGAAAAGCTGGACGGGGCAATATATAAATATTCACAGCTTCGTTTCCCTTAATGTCAAAAGGAACATAGTCCAGGTAATGGCAGCCAGAGTACGCAATATATGCTCTACTGAAATAGTGGAAATAGAATTGCAGGAGCTACAAAGCGCACTCCAGGAAAAC
Source organism: Ligula intestinalis (assembly GCA_036362985.1). Lineage (NCBI taxonomy): Eukaryota > Metazoa > Platyhelminthes > Cestoda > Diphyllobothriidea > Diphyllobothriidae > Ligula > Ligula intestinalis. The sequence continues at coordinate 104,344,996 of JAYGXS010000001.1, read as the reverse complement.
GGTTATCCAGAAATGTTCATTCTTCGGAGCATCAAGGAGCGTGTCACAAAGGCCGCAGTCGCAATAGCGAAAAATAAAAAGATATATTCACAAGACTGCCTTTTATCAGAGACGCAGCAAGTGAACTGGTAAGGCGGTGCCTAAGGACAGCGGCGCCTGAGGACAGCGATCACGAGTGCCTTCCCGGCGGTAAACTTACGCGTACTCTTCACTAACTCCCCCTTTCTACGAATGGGAGGTAAAGACAGACTACCGTTTCAGGCCACATCGATGTGCATCTATCCATTCACCTGTTCCTGTAAAGATGTACGTCTGGAGAAGATAATCTGGAGAACATACGAGCATGACTCAGAAAAGGAGAGAACAGATCGATCTCAAGCTCAATCTTCACCCACCTAGTTGATACGAACCACCAAGTGGACGCGAGAGAAGTCTTTCGGGTCATATACCGCACGCAAACCCACTACTACAAAGGCCTGTGCAAACGGGTGTTAGCCACAGCAGTGTTAGTGGTAATCCCGCTAGCAAAGCTTACCTTATGCTGTCAAAAGGCACTGGCACAAGCAATCTGCCTACCTTGGCCGACTGCATGCGGAAATCCCAAGCCTCCTGAAGCCACGTCATCTATAAACGAAGCTACAGAGAAAAGGCAAGCGCAAACGGAAGCAAACTAGTCGAGAACTGCAGGGCACACCTGCCCTGGTAGGTGTGCAGGTGTAGGGCAGGTGTGACCTGCATAGGATCGGTGTACACATATGTACTAATCTTTATCCCGATAAACAACCGGCAAAAAATTGAGCCCAATAGCTCAGGGGTTAGGGTGTTCGCCCCTGACTAGAGTGACGCGGGTTCAAATCTCGAGTGTGGCGGCAATTTCGGCGGCTACACTGGAGTTTTGTTTTGCATCTGATGAGAGCTAATGAGGTCAAAATACGTATGATGCAAGCCCCAATGTTTCTGCCGGTAATACCTGAAATAAATATGTTACTGAAACATAGTTAACAACATATACGTAGTCATGTGGTACATGGTTGTGTGATCAATTCCACCCATGACAGCTGAAGGGCATTAAAATACCAGGGCAAGTGTGCCCTGCATATTATCTGTGTACACATATGAACTAAGATTGATACTCATTAGTTGATCGGCGCTGACTCATGTTGTCATACTGATCATCTTGTAGCCTCTTCTGAAGTTAGTTCAGTCATGATAGGATGCGAGCTTGTTAAAAAGCTTTGTTCTGACCACTTTGATGCGTCAGGGGGGCACTATGTTATCCGGCGGCCGGCAATGTCTGCTGACTTTCAGCCGGTCAAAAAGCAAACCGATACAAAACGAAGGCAACTGCGTTAACAGGCCGAAAGGGGAATAAAAGTAGTCAATTTTACCGTGGTCATCTGGTTAGTGAAAGTGAGTCTATACTAACTTTGAAGTTGTGCATGCAACATAAGCCGTATTTGACTGGTTATGCCAGCACCACTGGGGAGACTGCAAATTGTGCCCACGGATGTCTTATAAGTCTGGGTAGCAACGGTGGGTGGAGGCAAACCAACTTTACGATTTACCATCCCGGGAAGAACCTCGCATGTCGGTCATTTACTTCCCTGATGAAGAGAAACAAAGTATTAGGAAGTTCATCGCACTGACTGACGTAGATGGCCCCTTATTGGGGTCGCAAATGCTTTCCTTATAACTACGTCAATGAGTGCGATATGCTTCACAGTGATTTAATTCCATTCAAAGGGTATGCGAATGACGGACGTGGGAACAAGAGTGAGGTATACGACTCAGTGCATTTCTTTCCTCACTATAAAAAATTTCATACACTTAATGCTACCTCAGTGCGCTGCAAGTCGTGATCTGAAAGGTTAAAAACTGACGGAAACTCCGACTGTGTTGTCAGTTCAGCGTGTGATTCATTGCGTGCAGTGACCGCAAAGACTCCCCTTTACTGTGGTCCTTCTGACACCTCCACGCAGCTGGGATCAGAGCCAGGTGTGTTGGCACGCGTAGGGGCGGCTTCAGCCGCGCCAGTTACCTGCACCCGATCCGGTCTTCTTGACACCGGACACAGGTAGTTGAGGAAAATGAGAGTACGGTTGATGCAACACGCGTAGATGATCACTTAAAACTAACTCAAATGCATGTCAGGAGCCCTGACCTACCCTCTTGTGAATAATACGTTGGACTTTATCGAAACCACTGTTCGAAACCGAATACCAAGTCGAAGATAGCCATCGAGTAAATTCAGTACCTAAGGACAACAATATTTCCGAATTGGCAATTGGCCTTTTGACTTCATTGAACGCCGGTGTATTTTTACCGTGCGGAGTTCAGGAGGTGACCGCTTATCCTCCGGACAACTTTAAGCTGCTATGCATGAGCTATTAGAAGTCTGTTCCAGATGAAAATACACCAATAAAGTTACCGATTCAGTTTATTAAGAACAAGTTGACTTAGTAATACTACCAGTTGACATACAGGGTTATGGGGAATTAACTTGACTCCTCAGAGCAGTCCGCTAATCAGTCAAGCATGACAATTTAAAGATGTTTAGGGGTTGATAGGCTCGCCACCGAAATCTGACGGCTGTAATACGGCGGTACATATCATGTGCAAAATGTTTTTCGTTACTGACCCTGCTCCAGAAAACACAACACCAACAACGACTGCTTTCGATGTTTACAATCCAGTCGCCTTAGTAGTACCACAAGATTCGGACAGGGTCATTGGGAATTAACGTGACTAATCGGAGCAATCCGCTAATCGCTCAAGTATGGCATGACATGGCATGGGGTTGGTAAGTCCACCAATGAGATCCGACGGTTGCATTACACTTGTGGTAAATATCGTCGGCAAAATGGTTCTTCGTTCCTAAACCTCTATACAATGAGATCAGCATACTGTTTGCGGGCTTGCACATAATCTGGTATATTGGCCATTAGCCTACCTGATGAACAAAAGCAAATTACGGGGAAACTGATCCCTTTCATCGCCAACGGAGGCTAGGCCAAACTGACCTTTCTCAGGCCAACAGTGCACGCGTTGAGATTGGTTGACTGTGTAGGTCCTAAGGTACAACTACAAAACTACGGTTGAATAATGCAATCCATAAATCAATCAGGTTTGGGCAACAGTAGCTTGTGTAGCCCTGCCCATTAATCCCTACAACCTGCATGTTTTTCTACGAAAACGGTGGTTATCGGTGGGAAATTAGGACATCCAGCGGAATATACTTTAAAAACTGCTAAATGCATTTTAATTATATTGTATTTAGAAATATTTTTGATTTATATCTGTAAGTTTTCCTAATCTGTATTATCGTTTAACTTATTGAAAAAAAACTCGATTATCCAACTGCAGATTCCTTGAATTTTCCAAAAAATTGAAACAGTGGTAAGGAGGTAGTCTACTTCAAATTATCTGTGGTCCACCTTACCGTTCTGGAGTTAGATTAGTATAGTCCGCGGCGTGAAACGCCGCGCACACCTTTAATTTACATGCGGAACAACCTGCTTCCAGTGGCCGTGGTTAAGCAACTTCGAATATGTTTGTTTACTTTACACTTATTTCTAAAACTTTTCTTCTCTGCCTCTCCTATTTCCCCACCCCACAAATCTCTATGAGCTCCGTTTTTGCAGGACAAAATGCTGGAACTAGGGGTATATGAGTGGGGCTACATAACCTACTTTTGCCCAGTTTTGTGAATGACGGTTTAAATAGAACATGCACGTTGAATAGTGGCCAACCTCTGTCTTATCTCGTCGCTTTTGGTTTGGTGAAGGCTGATGCTAGTGCCATTGCATGAATGGTCCCATGGAGCCAGTACTTAACCATCTCACAACTTGTCTATATAGGCATTCAGTAGAAAATCCAACTTTTTCTGCAATTGAAAATCATTGTTAGCCTCATTGGATTAGTGCAAAGAGATCGCAATCAGAACTGTTGGCAGGAATAAATTTATGTAGCATGCCGCAGCCGTAAAGTGCGGCTTTTGTTTTAAAATTATATTATTTAAATGATTTTCTATAGCATAACACGTGAAACTTATATGTGTTGTTCTGTGCTAGTATATAGCGTCGAAACTTTTTGTTTTGGGTACATCGAATCCTCCAATTTTGCCCAACATCTCCATTTTCCCTTAATAAATCACATTAGAAATGCGCTATTACTTAATTAACGTCCTTTCGTGTCTGACAAAACTTCTCAAAATAAAAATGGCGGTACCCAATGAACGCCCATAGAACGGTTCATCAAGACATATAACTAGTACTATCCTCTTCTGTATGATTCAGAAGTTGCCTTTTAATATTTCAGCTTCTGGTGACGCTATGCCGCTGGTTCTCGTGGATGTGTATAAATCAGAAAAGGCCTGTACGCCGACAGAAGTAGCTCGGTCAATGCAAAAACGGGAGACAAAGACGGAGAAATTAAATAAGACCTCCAAAAACCGGGTCGCTGGTTTACCTACAAGGGGAAAATCAAGCCGAGGCACGTTGAGATGCTTCGATTGCCATTAGGACCTATGGGGATGCAGTGCATATGGGCGGTGATTCTTGAAGGTCCATATTTATAAATACTTAGTTAATAGAGAAATACTGGAAGAGTTACAAACCATGGAATCATCCCCGTCAAGCCATAGTGAGAAAGGTCCGCAAAATGCTCGCCTCATCACTATTTACAGACAATCATCTGGAAAACAGCTTTGGGTCAAAGATGTGGTCGAACCACTTTGTCATTTTTTGAAACATGAAGTTCCATTCAACAAAACCAAAGCCGAATTTTTACTATCATTGGGACAGTTAATTCCATCTCCAGTTAGATGGACCAACGCAAGAGATGAATAATCCAGCTGACACCGCGTGCTCTCGCTCATTGTGGGGCGCAGGCCACAAAGTGTATTGCATCCCTTAAAATATAGTAAGTTTAGAAAACTGAAGCCCGACAGCGATCCCAACATGCCATTGTCACAGTAAATAATAATTACAATCATGTCAATCTGCGTATTAATTTGTGAAACGTCTTACTGTACCTCTTGCGCGTCAAAAAATATTGACCATTTAAGAACCATTGATTCCCTCAGTCGTCCATACGGTCAGGTGACCACTACGGCCAATTTTTACACTAAAACACTAACATATATTCTTAATCGTTTCCAGATCTACTTGGGAGGTCCAATTACAGCATTACGAGTGCTGCAAGAAACTTTCATGACGATATTTTACTTGTTAGTTTAGCATATTTTGCTAGGTTATTTTGATCGACTGAGTAGATTTAATAATTAGAAAGGCTTTAGTTTGGAAAACTGTCCTCTTAATTAAAATTATGGAGCAAAATAGGCACTCATTTTGGCTAAATCATGAGTAAGTTTATGTCGAACAGATTTCATATGTTATAAGGTATGACTCAACCAAACATTTTTATTAATATGCATTATGCTATGGAAGAATTCCAGAATAAGTAGTAAAAATTGGAAAAATAATCCCTTCCAGAAGTTAAAATTTTTTGAAGTTGATCAAATGGAAAGGAAGCCAAGTTTAAGCAATCGCATTTATCTTTAGAAATAAGCAATAGTTTAAGTTTTTAAATTATGCTCAGCAATCATGGGCAGGATTTTCGCAAAAAATGCAGTAACAGACATTTTTTCCTCGGAAATTTGTTTGACCGCACCGCTCTGCTGGCACTTTAGCAGTGTCGCATATGTTCCCGTGAATGTAATTTAAAGAAGGCCTTATCGAGAGTAAGTCATAAAGAATATAGTTTATTATAAATGATACGTTCCCCTTCTGTGTTATTTAGAAACAGAACACACAGAAGCATAATAAGAAGTTCAAAAATGACCATATATGGCCGGTGTTTTGATTACAACAGATCATGGAATTAATCAAATTATGTGAAAAATAATCCACTATAAAGTGAAAAGTAAGTTCTTTGATCTCCAGTCAAATTGAATCGTTTATTTTCAGGTTAATTAAAGCAATTGTCAGAAGTTTCCAATGTCATTGAGACATTACCTTGGAAACATTAAATATGCACAGTAATTCATCAGCCGAATATCTAATCAAAGTACGTTTTAAAGAGGTAGCCTATTAGAGAAAGTTTTTTTTATTAATCTTGGTAACAATAATATAAGAATTCCATTTCGGACATGATTTATTCTCGACAATATGGTTTTCTGTTCTGAGTCATTTCTACATATGAGCAAAATGGCCATCTTCATAAAACTAATATCAAAAAACACTTTCTTTCGTTAAATGCTCTTTATCTATCTTATTTTAAAGGTTCCGGTGTAAAAGTCGAACGGAAGCGCAACCTGTCAACGAAGACACTGAAAACGATTGAAATAATAACAGGATTTGTTCGACGATATTCCATAAATAGTTATCCACTAATGGTAGTATGTACAAAATATTTTGACTAAAGAAGCATTTTTTTATATGAAGAAATTGGTTCCATTACGTTTTCAACTTAATTAAATATTTACATTTATTGTTCTTATTTATAGCAATTTATTACATCCCCGGAACTTGGCGTATATCTGAAAAATGTCTTTTTCTTTACAAGCACTAAGTACTTCTTATACTTCCTTTAAGTACTTAATACACTTAATGCTGCTGATTATTATTTCTAAGTTTTCATAAATGCGTTTTCGTTGGTATACGAGAAATAATCAAACTTTTACAAATTTAGGTAAGTTTCTTGCAGCACTCACCATGCTGTACTTTGAGGACTGGCCTTCCATTTCTAACAACCTCAGTTTCAAGTTTGCTCAGGATGGAATTTATCTACAAAAGCAAGCTGTCCCTCATGGTCGCATACTATCAAACATTTTAATACGACTGAACTACATACCGATTCGCTCGAATTTGTACCTACTGGTTAATAGTTTAGCACGTTTTGCTCTGAGTCTGTCTGAGTTAGTGGACAGGATAGTCGTCAAACAAACAAGCAAATTCATTCGATTTCATAGCCATTAAAACCCTGAATAGGGCGACCCCATTTCTAAAATATTTACCTCGCCCCCACTCATCTCCTAAAACTGAACATTTTGCAGGTGACTGTGATGCAGTGCATGGCCACATTCCGGAAGACCGCACTCTTTAATGCTGGCTCATAAGTTAGGCCATCCTATGACCGTTTTACTTCGAAATCTTAGCTAAAGTCTTCTTCTGAACTGCATCCTAGAACTCGCATATTCAATTCTATTGGTATAATTGGTGAGTCGTGGTTATCTTCAGGCCATTTCAGGCCAGGTTAATTAAGGTAAATCTAGCCAAACCCCTCTGAACTGGTACTAAGAAATGCAGTGGCACAGCAAAGCATTTCAAAAGAGGTTGTTTCCATCATATCAGACAAAAAGTGAGCAGACGCCATTTAGTCGTAAACTGTAAACATACATGACTGCTCTCCTGTTTTAAAGTAATATAATAACATATGTAAGAATATTTACTTTCGCTGGTGATGGTAGTGCAGTGCCTGGCTACATCCTGGAATACTATGGCGTGCAAAATTAACCACCTTAACAATGCACGCCCCTTGAACGTCGCACATTCAAAATTTAGCTCTATTTGGTGGACATGTCCATGGATAGCCTTAAAGATCTACCGACGCGGTGCACACATAGTGTGTAATTCCTCCTGACTGGGCAGTTCTGCAGTCAGATAGGCGGCGTGGCGATGGGCTCACCACTTGGTCTGTTTATCGCAAATGTTTTATGGGCCATATCAAGAAAATAAGTCTAGGCGACGGCATCAATGACCTCGAATTTTTCGGACGATATGTGGATGACATCTTTTGTCGGCCAAACCATAATACTGATCTGGATGTTTACCGGCGTGCATCCATCGCTCAAATTTTCTGCAGAGTCTGAGGTAGAAACTGAAATTGCGTTCTTTGGTGTCCGTATATGCAGCTAAGAGGGTGGACATATCCAACGCAGGGTTATTCCGAAACAAAATCTGGACTTGGCAATGCATTCACTTTCACAGGTTTGCTTCCCTAAATAGAAAGCGAAATGTAATCCATAGAATAGAAGCTAGAATGCAACTAATCTCCTACCTTGAAACTGTCGAAACAGAACTTAAGAAGCTGCAGAACACACGTCTTGGAGACGGATGCCCAGAAAGGTCCACCCTCAGTAATATTGGCGAATGCAGCAGAAACGTCTGCCATTTTAACTGCAGAAAATAAAAGACGTGTGCATAAGATAGTCTATCCTAGGTGATAGAACAATTCAGCTGATAAGATGACGTCTGCAGACAATGATCACAAGCACTTTGACGTGACCTTAATCCTAATGGTAATTTGAAATTAAAGGATTTGGTGAGAGGATGAATCGGTAAAATTCCAAGCAAGGCATCATCTGGATCAAGCACAAAACTGCGGTCATATGTGCCCATAGAATTAAAAAGATAAAGGAAATGTGTGAGAATTAACCCTGGAAGCCGAGGTCACCGTTTCTTTATGTAACCCAAGATTGCCCAAAATAGCACACTCATATGATTACCAGCCCTTATCAACGCATATTTTTACCTACGTTATGCATTACATCGGCAAATGAGTGTTTGAGTTTCTCAATTTTACTGGCGGGCTTGGTCCACAGATTCGAAAGGGCTGTTTCCTTGCCCGCAAAACAAGGTTACCCATAGTCAATCACCCCACATAGTCTGCATCGCACAGATTTCTCGCTTTAAGTTTATTTTTGACTAAACGCAATTTATGACAGGCCAGAGTAAGAACTGAAAATGCAGATGTTCACATTCGAATGAATGTAGCTCCAGCGATCCAACTTAGTGTTTCCACTTGATCCTTAGATGACCAACGCTTAGAGGTCAGATCATTGCCAGAGTTAGCTGAACCCCGTGGTGTAGTCAAAGTTTCAACTGTGTTTTACGATCCTGTGTTGTTACCTACAAAATTTTAAAAAGACAACGCAATTTTAATTCAGATCTTCTCAAAAAAGATAGACAACACTCCCAACGCTACTGGCTTCAATGACGCAATGCATATGAGAAAGCTTGAACATCATGCCAGCAAAAATGAAACGGTGTGCAATGTATATGTCTTGGCCATTTTACGACAAAGATTAAAAACTGTCATGCGAAAGGAAAGAAATGCATGTAGCTGTTGCAGAGCCAGGGAGGAGTCGTCCTTACAGACAGCAAAGACTGCGTTCGGCGAAGTGATGAGAGTAAAATAACAGCGACGCTGCCTCATCCTGGCCAGCTCTGTCCATTGTCCGCGGGGGCTGCCAGCGACTGGCGGTGAAAACACCTCCACAACTTTTAAGTCATTTTTATTTCAGCCACCGGTGACCAGGATACGTCCGCGGAAGTCTATGGCTGCGAGTCCATCGCTGTCAACCCCTGCGCATTGGTTGCCAATCACCATCTGTCTTCATTTTGGGACCATGCGTTTGAAGCTTCTAGCTATCCTGAAGGCTACCTACTTGTCAAATCGAAAATTTCTTCATGAAAATGCCAACGATAGAGGGCCCTTTTTTATAAATTGCATCCTAATCCGTCTCCACCCCGTTTCTCTTAGTATCTCCAGGTTTCCCATCTGAATCCTCTTTTTCGGCTGCCTGCCATCCTGCCTTGCCTTTCGGCGTTGTCTTCATCCGGTTGTCCCTATACGTGGAAACGCCAAACTGCTATTGGGTTAAGTCAGTGTCCGACTCTAGCCTACATCTAAGGGCTCATTTACACAACCGTTGTCGAGCGCAGCCCAATCATATCCTTGTGCTCACCTACGAGACAGGCTGAATCCATAACAATGCTTACCACAGTTCCTGCAGATTTTCAACTGTCGGCCCGGAGGTGTTTCCCCTGAAGGTCTTCGCCTTCTCCTCCTCCGCAAACAGCCACAGCCATCTGCAGATCCCGCTATCCAAACTTGCATTCCCCTGTTGACTGCGGGTATCCCCGGGGCCAGCGGCGTCTGTCACGGCGTGGTCTATTTCATACGGTTAACCTTACCTGTCGTGGGTTTCTACTATATCCATCGGCAAGCACACCAGCAGAATACTAACGCATTTCATCTGGCAGTGCGGTCAGTAGGTTATGTGAATTGGCTCGCCGACGCAAAGCAGCACAAAAGGCGTATTTTGTCTCCTCTGCCCCTCCATTTTTACAGTCAGAGCGAAATAAAACCATTGGATTGACATAAACAAACGTTTGAGGTGATGAAATAATAGATGCGTACTGCTATTTCCCCGTTATTCCTCTAATACCATCCGTCTGGTTTCCGAAAAAAGCTGCCTCACCTCCAATCCGGCTTCACTGCCATGCTTCACTTTTCCCTCGCATACGACGCGTTGCATACCTGCAGGTAACGATCATGGCCACGCGAGTTTTGGTCTTAGCCTCGCAAGAGCTCGTAGCCAATTAATGTGCGGCATTTCCTCAGCGTTTTCCTGATTGGCTGCAGGCAACAAGGTGCAGGCGACCTGTTACAGTAACCGTGCGCTCACATACGTGCCAAAAACACAAACTGGTTTGGGAAGACTGTGAGTAGAACCTACTGTTGTAAGGCTCTTTCAGACAGTAAAGTCTGTTTAACGTTATAAGACTTCCCTGACTTCTGCTTCTTTCTAAATTCACCATTTTCTTCAAAGTTATTGAATTTTTTTAAAGACGAATGGTTGGTGGGTATTAAAAACTCTGCCTTCAATATTAATCATTTCTGCTGTTTATCTGGCAGCTCAAAAAGAGCAGCAACTGGCCACATTTGTCCCCTCTGTCATGGTATTTCACAGTGCTGAACATGGTAACGCTTCACCCGGAAAGCCTTTTCTGACTGGGGATCGTGGGCTATTGGTGTTTCTCTGTGAGTTGCAAGCCCTTTTTGAGCCGTTCCCGAGGCAAGGTCTTCCCTTTTGTTTCCTAGGGGATGTCTGTATCTGACATGGTGTAGGCGTCATGAAATATTGGCAGCTTTCCTCGTAGTGTCTACACACTGTCATCGGCCCCCCCCCCCCCCCCCCCCAATAGGCTTCACTGCAGACGCACTACACATGCCGTGCATATTTGTGTGATGGCATATCTTGGACCCCTCATACCTAGTATGTAATTACACCTCATCCCATCATATCCTGTTTGTGAGGTTCAGACGAGCGATCATCATAAGGCCATTTTTGCAGTGCCTCATTTTAGTTTTAATGCACGGTCTATTTAATTAAAGTGAGTAGTATGGCTTTAGTTAAATCTTTTGTCCGTTCGTTAAGGTTTTGTATGCTCGCGTTCACCGTTTAAAGGTGATGAAACAGGCCTCAGCAAACACACTCACAGTGGATGAATGCACAAAGAGAGTTCGCCTATCGAATGACTGTGCTAATTTGGGTGACAATTTTCCTTTTTCAACTGTCTTCTGATATTTGTTCTTGGTAACATAGTGGTACATAGGTGGCAGAGGAATAGAGCCACTGCTGGGGAATCCATCCCACAGCCACTTGCGCTGTAAGCCTGACATGCTTTGGATCGTTACTTGGAAGTTAACCGACTGCCGAGAGCCCTCACTCCTTTTCAAGACTGAGAATGAGATTGCATCGGCTTCGAAACGATTTACATTGAAGTCTTATACATGTTATCAGGACGAGTTCTTGTGTAGCCGCGTAGACGGCTGAGTAACTTTGGCATACATTGAAACTCAGCTTAATTTTGGCCGTCGTGACATTGTCGTCTGAGGTGAGTGCGCTGAGATGAGACGAAATGTTAGTCTGGCCCATAGTAAATGTCGTCTCATACGACGGTCGTAGTGTGGTACCTAGTGCATTATGATGGGTTTCGAAATCGATTATTTATATGCTGCTAGAAACAGAAATGATTAATTCTGATCATGCGAGTTTGTACTGAAAGCGGTAAGCAATAATCAGTTGGCTGTAAAAGTGAACAAACTTTGTGTTTTATTGATGATTATGGGCTACTCCATTCATGTAAATTCAATACGTGTGGGAGGGCGTCCCACTGTCCGAATTTTAAAAAGCAAACTATTCACTCTCCTTTTTGTCTGTCTCTACCCTTTTAATTTATAATTTTTCAAACGGACGGTATTTTCTGTGAATGCATATCTTTCGCCAGCCGAAGAAGACTCAGACTAGTTTCCTATCTCCTTTAGACCAGTAAGATTTCCGCTAGCCATAAACCACGTAAAGGGATATTGAGAATGCGCCAGCAAAGGACGCGAATAAGCAAAAACAGACAACTAGACCCGCATTTGGACCAATCTACAAACGAAAAGTTATTCCTAATTGCCAAAACCCTGGTTTTAGTTTCCTATCGATCAAAAGTTTGCCTTGTATTTCGAGCAAGTAGTAGCATCTCACTGATGTATCCGTTTAGCCCCATGTGCCGTTACGATACAAACGGATACATTTTGATTCTGAGTTAACTTTGTAAATATGCTTATCGTCCGTGCACAATGCAGACATTAATAATATTCCCCAAATTTCTGGCGTAAAGCATTAAAAACCTTTTAAAGTACAATGTGAACCCAATAAGACATCGATTTGCTTAAGAGTGCATCCTTTACTGCAATCGTTGGGTAGAATGGATGGCTTAAGCTAACTGATGGTTTGAGTAGTTGTATTTCTCTCTTTTACTGACCCTTTAAATTGTGCCATCTGCAAATGTTCGCATCCCAGACATGTGTGTAGATACAGAAGTAGAAGCCGTTTCGATCACCGGAATCATAGTTTGACTTGTCTGAGCTTTCGGGCTCTTTCTGGAGTCCATCATCAGAGATAAAAGGCGTCAACGAATGACAATCAACATCTATAGGAGGAAGGGGCCAATCAACTGTTATTGGGGGAGGGGCACTCAACCACCAGTGCCGTCAGTCCGCAGATGCCTGTGCAGGGCGATGTATGCCGGCGCCAGATCGATAAATTGGTTGACTGACTTCTCATTCGAGGCCCAAGCTTCAATCAATTCGCGGTCTGTTTTGTTGCGGACTTGCGCGATTACCCTCGCAGCTGCAAAATTGAACTTGCGACCAGTCTCGCAGGTCTGGGCAGCCAATTTTGACAATGCGGTACACCGTCGTACCGCCAGCTTGTGTTCCTGTAAGCATACTTCCCGTCCGTCCCCTGTAGTTTCGGGGACCGCTTAGACATGGTATGTGATACATTACGCTTGGCTGCTCACTGAGATTCAAGCAGTCTTTGATTCGCAAGACCCGCGGACGCATGGTAACTCACACAAGAAAAAACTATGATTCCGGAGATCGAAACACCTTCTACTTCTCGATCTGCAAATATTTCTGTCATTGAGACATTGTACATAAACAGTCAATTGCCTACCTGATACACATTGACAGTTCAAGCTGCGTCCTTCAAAGACGTACAGCATTAAAGAAACGAACGTTCCAAAAAGGGAGGCATATTGCCGTTTCTAAATTAATGTTACCTTGTTCGGTAATATTTAGTTGTTATAAAATTACAAAATTCTGCAAAACAGAAGTTAAACTAAGTAAGCAAAAGAGTTAAATGTACAGAAATTCTGTTCGTGCAAAAGCGATTTATGAAAGCTTACCAGGCAGAATTACGCATGTAAATAGTCCTTTTATGAGTTTCCCTGAGACTATCGATATTATGCAGTTTGACATCTGTCCGTTGGATATAACATTCAAATCATGTCTCGGTCTGTGTACATCGATCTTGAGGATACTGATCCAAATCAATTCCAACAATAAATTTCTAGGGAAATAAAAAACATGCATTACAGAAGGAACATTGGGAGACCCGCTGACGAGCCGGACCGCTCGCAGTTGTGTCAAGCAGTGGCGGAATACTGGTGAGACACTTGGCTGGACCTTTGAGCTAGTACATGGGCTGGTATTATGGTAAGTGTCAACATCAATGTATGCTAAAACAGGTTGCCTGTTGGCAACATGTGTATATTACGCAGTGAATGACGAGTCTCGGCCCAATTATACGCTTGTGGGATGGAGAAGCGTCGGGGTCAGCAATGTGGGATACGAGGGAGTCCGGCCAGATAATAGACGATAGAACTTATCCCAATGGTTATGAACTAGTTGATAATATAAGGCGTGGAAGGCCAAAATGTTATGGATAATTTAATTAGGTGTAACAGGAGTAGAATGGGAGTAAAAGATAAATGACTCCCAGAAAAGTGCAGTCCAGCCATGAGTAGGCTAGAGTCCACCTTCGCAGTCTGGCAAGTAGATCATCGGGTCCGGACGTCTGTAACCGAGAGTAGGTCGCCGGTTCTGGGAGTGTCTGAGCGCAAGCGGTCACCGCACATTAAGGTCCTTTGTGAACTGGCCTTGTGAAGTGGTTGGCCAGTTGACCAGACACAGGGTGACCTTGAACGGGGGTTTTGACATCGTCTCGTGCGCACGCGTGGTGGAGATGTCAGACACACGGCCTGTTCTTGCGGCGTCCGAGGAAAGTATGGCTTAGAAATGCAAGGTCGCTACACACTTACAATTTCGTTCTATGCGCATACTCCTTAAATTCACTGCGGTAATACATTTCTAAGAAAATAAAAAAGCTGCGCTTTCAAAACCGATATATCAACCAGAAAGCAAACAGGGAAAGCTGGAGGACCTGTGGCGTCGGCGCCAAGCCCGCAAGTCGTCACGTGACCGCGTTCGCCTATCTGCTTCTGGACAGCCAATCACAAGTGCCGTAGATTTCCATTGGCCAAGCAGTTGATCAGCCGGTCAGTGACTCAAACGCGCGTGTTGTTTACGCATTCATTACCACACCACGTCAACAGACAGGTGCGCGCGCAGGGCCGGAGTCTGCCGCGCGTCGGGGCTTCAGACTGCCTCTGACTTCCTGTACACAATAAACAAATCCTACTGGTCTTACGCATCTTCTTCCTGTACGAAACTGGGCGAAATAATTGTAGTGCTCAGAGTAGACTCACGGCTTAGGTACCTACATACCTACTGATGAGCCGGACCCCTCGCAGCTGTGTCAAGCAGCGGCACGATACCGGCGAATCACGTGTCTGGGCTAGTGCCCATGCTGTCAGTGGGGTAAATTATTATATTATATTATATTATGGGAAGTACGGTTGTGGCGGAATGAATATTCAAACATTATTTTCGAGCACTGCCAGTTTTTTTCGTGTCTGAGATGCGTTGAATTAAGGCAAACAGGTTTTCGCTCTTATCTAGTAAACGGCATAGTGTGGCTCAAATTTATTCAATAAACGAAACAAACCACGTCAAATGTTTGTTAAGTTACACCCTCCTATTTCGATATTGACAGTTCATGATTTAGGCAATATAATATTTACGCAGTTGGTGAGCTAATTCGTGCAAAGACATAATCTTAATTAGTTGTTAGTTAAGCGTAAATTCCGTCGCGTTAGTTCTACCTGATGAGTGACTTTAATCCACAGAAAGCCAATATTTTCATAATTGTGGCATTTTGCAAAAGCTAGAGCCAGAATTCCTTTAATAAAAGTCAGTGTCGTACA
>JAYGXS010000001.1:104316385-104329447 GCA_036362985.1 Ligula intestinalis | reverse complement strand
AATGTGAAAGCCCCCATCTCTGTCACTGGTACACTGATTTAAGGCACCCGAATTGTGTCGGATGGTAGCTAGTGGGACCTCGCCGAATGGATGACGAGGTCAAAGCGTGAATTTTGCCTTGCCACTGTCTGCGAATGAATGACGCGCATGTGATACTGAGTTCGAGCTTTAAATAAGAAACGTCAGCAAAAAGAATACCTTGCTCAGCTGTTTGGGCCTTCACTTCAAGTGTTGGCACATTCGCGTCTTCTGTTGACGAAGCCTTAACTGTAGATGCTGGCACACACTTATCGTTTTTGTTTTTGTCTACTGTGGGGTTATTCAAATTTTCCTCATCTGCGGCACTTTGGCCAACGTTGGAGGCCATCACCCTAAGTGTTGACTCCCTTGTATCTAATTTGCTGGCAGAGAGGGTTTTCAAATTTACCTCAACTGCGTCTGCTTGGTCAGCTGTTTGGGCCTTTACTTCAAGTGTTGGCACACTCGTGTATTTTGTTGTGGAAGTCTTAACTTTAGGTGCTAGCACACTCTTATCGGTTTTATTGACTGTGAAGTTATTCAAATTTTCCGCAGCTGCGGCAATTTGGCCAACGTTGGAGGCCTTCACTCTAAGTGTTGACGCCCTTGTGTCTAATTTGCCGACTGGAAGGTTTTTAACATTCGCCGCATTTGCGTGCAGTACTTTCGTCCTACCAGAACGCAGTTGTCTTGGCGCAGATATTGGGCCCTGGGCAACTTCTTGTTCCTCGCGAATTTTTATTCGTGCGGTTTTGTCGATTTTAGCCCTGGATAAGGGTGAGATCGATTCTGCGGGTGGACGTTTTATCCGCCTTTTGGCAACTTTAACGGTCCTGGGGCTCAAGCTTGCCTGACACTGTACACTCTGGCACGTTTGTGTATGCTTGTCCTCCGATTTGGGCGTGTCTAGACCTATTAGGTGTTGGCTGCTAGCAAGCGCCCTTAATGTTGATAAGACCTGTGGATTGCAACTTGTTTCGTCAATTGGCCTTAACTTGTCGAGTTTAAGCAGTTCTGCAAGTATTTCTGATAGTAGGTTCGTAAGACACTCTAGTCCTATTACTTTTTGCCGCATCTCTTTGCAGTGATTATAACCCTCTAGGCATATTGTGTCACCAGTGTTAGTGCACGCAACTGTCGGTGGCCCTCGCAACTCAGTTGCGGTAGCCGAGGTGTTTAAACGGTCGCCCCCTGGGTCGCGCGTCCGCGGTTCCCTGCTACCTCGAGGGTTAGTGCACGTGACTTCCGGCTGCGCTCACAGCTCAGTTACGGTGGCCGAGGTGTCTAGACGGTCGCCCCCTGAGGCGAGCGTGCGCCGATCAGTGCCATCTCCAGACGCGACTTTTTCCTCACGCGCGACAGTTGGGTCGTGAATGTCTGCGTTCCCCATGGGGTTGATTTTGGGTTTTGCGAGGACAGATGGCCTACAGTTATGTTGCACTTGTATTCTACTCTAATATCCTGGCTAAGGTTACGATGTAAAATCTATATTGTCTATACTAGTAGAAACTATTTCGGGTTGACCAGAGCAGGAAAGACAGCAAAAATATAGGTAAGCCAATACTTATGTAGTGCTTGTCTTCTAATCTGATATCCAAGCTGTGGGTTAAAGTGTCAAATTCAGTATTCAGTATCAGTATATTGAGGGGGGCATTGCAAAGGTTCCCAGGAGCATCACCGTGAAGAAGCCGCGTCCTGATTCTTCCTTGCTGATTGCAGAGTCCGCCAACGGAACTGGCAAAACAGAGGCAACCCTCCAGATCGTCGACAGTTCGCTTTGGATCGAACCAAGGGTGAATGAATAGGCCGTCAGGTCTGGTTGATAAGATCGCTAGCGGGGTAATCACGGAACGCAGATAGCCAAGTAGGGTAGACCGCAGAGACCTTAGCATGAGGCTATGCGTGAGAAGGCGTTATAAATAGCAAACGTGAATGGATATAAAAGCTAATACTGCTGAAAAATTGAAAGTAGTATTATTATTATTGCAAATTGTCTGTTACGATCCATCGCGCACTGCTATATCGATCCAGTTTTCGCTTAAAACCCTCTAGCGATTCCGACATAACGACGGCTTGAGGAAGCGCATTCCACGCTCCGACCACCCTTTTTGAAAAGAAGTGTTTCCGAGCGTCCAGCCTGGCCCCTGTCACCTTTAATTTGAGGGGATGACCCCTCAGATTCGTAGTCGTTGCTAATTCGAAAAAATCCCCTGATATAAGACAGCAGTCTTGAAGATGTAATACGCGGAATGCTAGTATCAGGTCCCCCCGAAGCTGCCTGTAGCGCAAAGGGAAGAGGTTGAGATTCGACAGCCGTGTTTCATAAGGCTGCGAGCCCTGCCCCATAACAAGTTTTGTTGCGCGCCGTTGTACCTTTTCCAGGATGTTGATGTCTTACGTGGCCCAGGGTCTCCAAGCTTGGATAGTGGATTCTAGGTGTGGTCGTACGAAGGTTCCGAAGACTTTTGTGAAGCACTATTCATTGAAGGCAGAAAAAGCTCGTCTGACGAGGTATAGGATCGACATCGCGGACTTGGCTACCTTTGTGCAATGCAGGGAGGGTTTAAGCAAGGGCGTGATCCAGCCTCCCAAGTCTTTCTGGGCGTTCACTTCCTTCAATGGTATGTCATTCAGTCGATAAGCCGTGCCGTTTGAAGAACCGTATTTGCCGACATGAATGGTGGTGCACTTGCTCTCATTGAACGGTAAGAGCCAGTCCGCCGACCATTTTTGAAGTCTATTTAAATTTTCCTGTAAGTGCACTTCGTCAGCCGCAGTTCGAATTACGCTCCAAAGTTTTATATCAACGGCGAAAATGGCGCGACCGCAATCCAGTTCGCAGACACAGTCGTTGGTGTAGACAACAAACAAGATAGGGCCGAGAACGGAGCCTTGGTGAAGACCACTCTCAACCCCAACCTTGGCTGACTGTTTGTCGCTGATGTGTACAGTTTGCGAGCGACCGATTAGGAAGTTTTTTATCCACACAAGGAGCCTACCCCTTACTCCTACGCGGCTGACTTTATAAAGGAGGCGGTTGTGTGGCACGCTATCGAAAGCCTTTTTGAAGTCAATATAGACAGCGTGCACTGAGTTTCCACTATCGACTGCATCATTCCACCGTTCTTAACAGTAGAGCAAATTTGTTACGCAAGACCTACCGCTACGAAAACCATGCTGAGCATCCGATAGCAGATGGCTTTGTTCCAGGAACTGCATAACTTGTTGCTTGATAATTTTTTCCATGATTTTGCACCAGATTGCAGTAAGGCTGACCGGTCGGTAGTTATTCGCTGAGACCCGGCTTCCCCCTTGTATAGCGGCGTAATCCTCGCGGATTTCTAATCTACTGGTAGGCATCCGGTTTGGAAGGAGGTTTGGAAGAGCATAGAGAGTGGTTTGGCCAACTCATTGGCGAGCTCCTTCAAAATCTTAGCTGGTACGTTGTCGGGACCTGGTGACTTAGATTCTTTTAAGCTTAAGAGTTCCTTAAGAACAACAGCCTCGGGGAATTGGACAGTCTCAACTATTGAATCCGCTTCGGTGTCGTCGGTGGGGTGATCGTATGCCATTTCCTTTGTGAAGACTGACCGGAAAAATTTCGAAAGATGATCAGCCTTTGCTTCATCATCTATCAAGTGTCTTCCCTCAGCGGTCCTCAGCAGGGGTATCGGATCCTTGTTTTTGGTACTCTGCCTGAGGTAACTGTAAAACAGTTTGGGGTTCACTGTGGCCCGGTTTAGCAAGTCTGCTTCGAAAGCCCGCCTTGTTTTGAGAATAAGACCCTTGAACCGGTTTCTCTGAGTTTTGTAGGCACTGACAGATGCAGGAGTCCTGTCTGCTAGCATTTTTTTCCACAGCTTCCGCTTTTTGTTCACTTCTATTTTTAAGGCCTGAGTAAGCCATTGCGGTTTAATGATCACCTTTTTTCGCGAAATTGGACAGTGGTTGTCGATGAGTCTGTGCAGTGTGTTCCGGAACGCTTCCCAGTCCGCAGTTATGTTTCCAGAAAATAGAGGTTCCCACTCGGCGCGCGTGAGTTCGGTCTTCATTCGATCGAAATCGCCTCGCCAAATATTTCGTCTGGCTGTTCAAGCTCTCTCCGGTATTGAGAATAACGAGTACTCCAAGAGCAGTACAACATGGTCACTTTTACCTAGTGGTGAGAGACGTGACACTTCGTCGAGGCTGTCTTGCGATTTCGTGAGAACGAGGTACAGACAGTTGGACTGTTGGCCATCGCGCATCCTTGTCGGAAAAGTGACGTGTTGCGTGAGAAATAACTTTAGAGTCATGCTCAGAAGGCAGCTGTCGAAGGTTAGATCGGAGCTATGTGCTCAGGCCGCACCCAAGACGATGTGAGGCGCGTTAAAGTCCCCCACAATCAGGATGTCCGATCGTGCAGTAATTTTTTCCAGCTCCTCTAGCAAGGAGGCATCCACTACGGGCTCTCTTCTCGGTGGTCGGTAGAGTGTCAGGACATCGAGGTTGGGTGCACCTGGTACTTTAATGGACAGCCAGATGGCCTCGGAAGTAAATGCCAGTTTATCCGTTTTGTCTAAAACTGTGAGTCCATTTTTCACGTATGTTGCTACGCCACCGCCTTGACGACCTTCTCTGTCTTTTCTGAACAGTTGATAGCCAGGCATGGATACCTCGCCGTCGGCTACCTGCTCAGACAGCCAAGTTTCCGTTATTGAAACTATATCTGGTGATAATTCAAAGGCATCAATCTTTAGCTCGTCTAGCTTTGATAGCATACTCTGTGCATTTGTGTTCATGAAAGTTAAATTTCTGTTTGCTCGAGAAGTGGTTACAGTCAGGCTCTCCTCGCCCCTTACCGGGTCGACTCTACGGTCATCCGGGGAGGATCTTTCCCGGGGGAGAACAGTGGACGCTGGATCACTTTGTTGTTGTAAATAACCAAATGTTTTTCCCCTTCGTTCTGCCTCTGTATGTTTATCGATTGGGCTAAATCCTCCCTCTACTGTGCCGACTGTGTGGTTATCCGGAACGGACCTATCCAAGGTGAGAACAATGGACGTTGGATCACTTGGTTGTTTTAAATAACCAAGTTTTTTTCGCCCTTGCTGACCCGCTTCCTCTTTTTTGTTCCGTTCTGCAGCTGAGAACTCCTGCTGAAAAAAACTCCCCTGTCAGAATCTTTTATTTTAAAACGCCTAGATAGAATAAGCTTGGCGTCTTGGCTTCTTGTCATGACCAATTTCAGAGGTCTGGGACGTGCCGTTCCATTTGGGCTCTCTGGCCATTTGCCAAGGCGGAAGGCCTTTTCGCACTCTAATGGTACATTGGGTCCCAGTATTTTGTTCATAAGTGCATGGAAGAATTGGACATCTGCGGAATGCCGGTCCATGGGAGTGGCTGCGGTCGATTCCGTTAATCCCTGTATTATGATGCTGGCTTCTTTCTTAGTGCCATTTTTCGTGCCTACGACACTGTCGTTGACTTGCTCGTTAAAAGATCTTGTGCTGCTATTATGACCATCTTGTGTGCGACCGGAGTCAATGGTTGATGTACTGCCCTCCTTTTTCTACTGTGGGCTTCGGGGTCGGGCCTGCGACACTGTCACCCACTTTCTGGTTAGTAGCAGAACTGGCAGTGGATTCCGGTAGACCTTGTATTACGAAACTTTTGCCCCTATCGGGGACTTTTCGCGTCCCCTCTACGCCGTCGGACAATTCCTGGTGCAACGCTTTCGTGTTTTCCTTCGTGTCTTTTTTGACGGCAGCCTGTACTTAACGTGGCGAACCAATCGTGTTTTTGCTGTCTACGGCGAAATTGTTTAAACTCGCCTCAGCGGCGGCTGATTGATCGACTGTGGGGGCCTGCACTGTAAGTATGGGCTCCCTCGTTTGTTTTTCGGCGGCATCCTTCGCTTTCATCGCTTTTGGTGCATCGGACCGCAGTTGTCTCGGTGCAAATACTGCCCCTTTTTCTTCTCCCAGCTCTTCTTCGATCCCCTTTCGTGCGATTTCACTAGTTTTGACCTGTAAAGAAGATGAGACTGGTTGGTCAGGTAGACGCTTCCCTCTTCTCCTGGCCGTTTTGATGATCCTAGAACCTGAACTTTCTTGAAACGGTAGATTAGGGCTTGTTTGTATTTGCTTCTCCTCAGTTTTAGTCGCGCTTGGACCGATTGGCTGGTGCCTGGTAGCTAATTCCGTCAACGCGGATTCTAGCTGCTGATTTCCACTGGTTTCATCTAGCGGCTTTTATGTGCCATGGTTGAGAAACCATGTGATAACATCCCCTAGTAAATCTATACGTGACTCCAACTTTGATATTTTTGGGCAATGTTTGCAATGTTCGCATGCCGTCGGACAATGCGTGTCATCCGTGTCACTGTTCTTACCTTTATGTGACTTCTGCGAGGACGTCATGGTGGCCGTAGGGTTTATACCCTTGTCTCTTCTGTCGCACTGTTTGTCTCACGGGACAGTTTGGTCGTGGAGTTCGTTGGCAGAATTTATCGTGTCAACCCTGTCAATGGATTGAACTTTCTGTGACTCGCATAGCTGGGTTGCAAAGGCCGAGCGGCCAAGACGTTCGCCTCCTGAATCGCAGGTCGGGAGATCGACGCCGACTCCGGAAAGGACTTTTTCTTCACCCAGGACAGTTGAGTCGTTGGCGGAATTTATCGTGTCAACCCTGTCAATGCACTTAACTTTCTGTGACTCGCATAGCTGGGTTGCAGTGGCCGAGCGGCCAAGACGTTCGCCTCCTAAATCGCAGGTTGGGGAATCGACACCGGCTCCACAAAGGGCTTTTTTTCCACCCACAGTTTGGTCGTGAACTTCTACGTTCTGCATGCTATAACTTTAATCTAAAAGGTTATACTTATAAACTATTGCGGCGTTGGTCAGACTTGACGTAGCAGCAACCGAGAAAGTGTAGTCTAATAGTTACTACCAGGAAGTATATTGGCGCAAGAAAAATACAAACGATAGGGTGGCCTTTAATTATATGAATAAAGTCTTCTAGCAATTATACACCGAGACAGTGTAGTCTATTAGTTTCCAACTGGTACTAATTTGGGTTGAAAAAAGCAAGATAATAAACGATAGGGTGGCCTTTACTTAGATAATTATAGTCTTCTAGTAATTATACACAGCAGTTTATAAATATAATGACTCAGCCTGTCCGGGATATTCCTCAGAGCCCTGACGAGACTGATTGGGGCAAGTAGACTATGTAGACCGAGCCAATATTTCCAGCGAGATCCCCGATTTGGAGAAGAGTTCCTCGTCGAGCAGTGGGGGTATCGAAGGAAATTGGCCGGAAGATTGTTTAGAATAATAGGTTATTTTGATTCAATTTTTGTCCAAAGACGGTATCTTTCTGTAAAGAACTTGAAATATAATCGCCTTGGTCTTGCTCAAAAATTCAAACCGCGCGGGTTCAATTCAATTATAGTGTCAACTGATAGTGTCTACGCTAGTAAAAACGGTTTGACAGCGTAACTACAAACGAGATAGTCTGATCTGTGAGTGTGGAACAATTATACACAAGCAGTATATAAATTAATGCACAGCAGTATATAAATTTTAGACTCAGCCTCTCCGCAGACATTCCTCAGTGACCCTGAAAAATTTGATTTGGACAGGTAGAGTGTGTAAAGCAAGCCAATAATCCCAGCAGGATGCTCGATTTGGCGAAAAATTCCTGGTTGAACAGCGAGGGTATTGAAGGAAATTGGACGGAGGATCGTATAACACAGTGTGTTTTTTATTCAGTTTTACTCTGAAGACAATTTATTTCGCCGTTGAAGTCGAAATAACTTTGCCTTCGTCTTGCTCAAAAATTCAAACCGCGCGGGTTCGATTCAGTTGCGAGAGGTGTCGTGATAGCACCTGCTTTATCGTGACTGCGAGTGTTTTGCTACTTGTGTGTTGCAATTGCTCGAAGAGAGCGTCGCGTATGGAGATCGCTGCTGCATCGGTTGAAGGAGGCGCGTTGAAGTGGCTCTTATGCAGGCGTGATTATTTCGACGAGCGCGTATGCGCGCACGTGTGCGCGCATGTTTGTGTGGGTTAGCAGAAGTCAACTGTGGGAGCCCATGTGCTTCGGCGGAACGCCCGTTAGTCGTATGGATTGGCTCGGCCGTTGGGGTGCTGAAGGACAGGAGACACTCGCGCAGCTGTTATCTGTTACCCAAAGGGTGACCAATGAATCAGCTGCCAGGTCAAGCTTTTGGGGCCGGGGACGCAAGTGAATATAAGGTTTGGAAAGGCTGCCTGCGACTTTGGGGCAGCTGGCTGAGAGAACGAGGGGGCAAAATGTTTGGACGGCCGCAACAGATACAATTGACTATTTACTCTATATAAGTTTTGAGAGGTTTAAATATAAAGCCACGTAAAAATACTTTTTCGCTCGTTTTTAAATTCAAAATGGCATCAAAGCCAAGGCCATAATTCGGCCTCAATAACTGAGGTTTCCGGGCAGATTATACAACATGGTAACCACTACGAAACAAGTCGACATTTATTCAAAATAAGTGGTTGTACTGCCTGAAACGTGACTGTCACCGTATGCTTAAGTAAATTCTACTTCTGACTTGATGATACAGACTCAGTCCAAAGCAACTGCAAGCCAATATAATCACGGATTTGGCACATGCTTCATCACAATATCTTTCATATTTCAATCTTCAAATGTGCGCTTGTTATCGTTCATACGAATTTGTTCTGCGCTTTAGAAAATGTGCAGAAGAAAAGTCAGGTGATAGCTCAAACATTATAATATTAAACAGAAACGGCAATGAACTGCCCAACGAGGTTCTAATTGTCAAGTAAGCATCGATTCATTTTAACAGTCATTGCCCATAGACAGCGCATGCATATGAATACATACCCTTAACTGTGCGTGATTTTACCCTAGTTATGCACTAGATCGACTAATGAGTGTATGCGTTTATTAACTGAACAGGTGAGTTTGGTCTAAATAGTAGAGAGGGCTATTTCCTTACCCGCAAACCAAAAAACTCGCCATTAGTCCATCCCCCCACAGGGCAGGCATCACAAATACCCTCGATATTTTAAAATAGAAATGACAAAGCAGGTTATCTTTCCAGTAGTTTATTTTTAATTAAAGGCAATATATTATAGGTCAGGGTAACAACTGGAGACGCAGACTTTCACACGCGAATGACTGCAGCTCCCCATATCCGACTAAGCGTTTCCACGGGATTCTTAGAGGCCCAACGCCAAGAGGTCAGATCACTTCCGGAGTTAGCTGAACCCTGCGGTGCAGTAAGAGTTTCAACTGTGTTTTTCGGATCTTTGTCGTGACCTTCAAAATTAAGATAAAAATTAATTCTCATTAAGGTCTCCTTAAAACAATTTGCCACAGAGCAGGTCAGAAGAATAAAAAAAAATAAACAAAGCACTGCCGGATTCAATGTCGTAGTACATATTAGAAACTTTGAACAGCAGGCCAACATTAATTAAACGGGCGTGACATGTATATGATAAGTTGTATATTTCAGGCCCATTGGGCCTCATCAATATGCCTTAGCCATTCTACCAAATAGAATTAGATTGGCCGGTCAGAGAAGCAAAATGGCATACGAAAGAAAAGGAATGCAAGTAGCTTCTGCTTCACTGCAGAGCCAAGGAGCAGGCATCCCTACCGAGAGCAAAGACTGCGTCAGCAGAGCTGAGCAGTGTGAAATAGTAGCGAGGTTGCTTCATCGGCGCCAGCTCTGTCCACTGGCCGCGGGGGCTGCTGGCATTTGGCGGTGTGAACATCTCCACAATGATTAAATCATTCGTATTCCAGCCACCGGCGACCAGAATGCGTCCTCGGAATTCTGTGGCTGCGTGACAGTCCCGCATAGACCTCATGGGGGCAGCCAGCTTCCAAAAGTCTCCAGTACTGGCAGTAGTCGCTCTGGCCTGCCAGCCTGCACCAAACTGACAGAACTCTACTGAAGATAGATTCGAGGAGCCATTATAACCACCAAAAACGAAGACACGACTGTCATTGGGCAGACAGGCAGCAGCTGTAGGGCCTCTATTCTCCCGCAGATCCGGCAGTTTGAACCATCTGTTGGGGAGGGTGGAGGAAGGGGTCAATTGAGATACATCGCAAAATCTTTTCAAAAATAAAATGCCACTAGAAGTGTGTTCTCACCTATCCTGACTGACATCGTATACTTCACAGGAAGAAATTTGAATCGGCGAGTTGTTTCTATTGTTTCCTTCGAAAATGCCGAGCAGCGTCTGGCCCGCACCTCCTACCCGTACGACTGCGGCAGCATGGCGTTGTCGCCCAACAAGAAGGGGCGCCCGCCTTTGCCAGCGGCGTTCTCTAACTAAGAACTCTTCGACGCACGTTGAGTTGCGTTGTTGCGCAGTCCCGCCTCCAACAACAAAAATGCTCTCTTCCGTCGAGGAAATAAAAACACCATAAGGTGAGCAGAGCATTCGAATTTCAAAAAAGAGGGTCACGATCCAACAAAAAATGCTTCCTTACGTGGGGGGGGGGGGTGACATTAAGTGTCATGCTGTAGACTTTTAAAAACAATACCCACCCCGCAAAAAATCACGTAGATCGCAAAAATACGAGTATATTTTACTATTGATTGCGCGTGAAACAGCAAAAGACGTAAATAAAGACATGATTGGACAAAATGCCCGTAAAAATTGAAACAAACGAGCGGGAAAAGCTTTGGCAGAATATTCCTTAACATCGCCCTTTCCTGTTTATAATATCTGCGATTTATACAGGAAAAAATTAATGACGCAGAAAATATAAGGCTTACGAATGTTACTATAAACCCATGTATCATGTAGTGACGCTTATAGTGATTAAAAATTGCATTTTAATGGCTTAAAAATGCACAAACCGAATTGAATGAATTTAAGAAAGCAACAGATCTGCTAAACACTTAAGCAGCTAACCGTCAATGACACTGTAAGAAGCGTATTCACGCTTCTCCATCTCGGCAACACGTTCTTCCTTGCGCATTTCCGAATCAAAACACAGGACAGACCACTTGCTGTGATCTTTATCCTCTCCGAAAAGCACAAATGATGCCGAGTGCGGTCGAATTTCTCGGAGTTGTTGCATTTTATGCGTTCGATTTTGTGGATTAAAGGGGCACAGTGGCTTGTCCTCATCTGGAGCGCCAATCCACTGCTCAACTAAACACAGAAGGTGCCTTTCATTGAAAGAATAACCAGATTGAATGGCATCTACTTACGTACAACTGAGACTATTCTGAAAAATGGCATGACTTTGCACTAGGCGAATTCGAAATTGGCGAGTCGTTTGATGCCAACGCACCTCCCTTAGCATCGCCGGCGCGTGTAACTTTAGCCTGTCATTGACATCTTCTTTACCGGGGCCAACCCAGCATTCAATAGCTGCAAAGACGTTCTCCTCAGAGTTCACCTCCAAATTGTCGTCTCGGAGCAAGATCAGCATTATATCCACTGGAAGACGCACAAAGAGGTCACTACAGACGAAACTGTTGAATTGCGTTTTCATCAGATGCATGCACGTCTTTTCTAGTGGTCCGATGTTGAGAGATCTGGCAAAGTCCCAAATCGTTGCCAGATTATCTAAAGTGACACTGTAGAGCAGACAGTTAGAGATAAATTATTCGGGGAATATGTACCTGCTGGTCATGAAGCGCACACACCCATTCTCGAGGGTGGACAGTTTCATCATTTTTGCGAGTACAACCATCCCCCTCACATTGGCTTGCGTCATTTCCACACGCCCAGTGTACACGTAATTAAAGAATGCCGATGCGATGCTAAAACGTGCATAAACGATAAGTATAATAATGATAATTGAACCTTAGAGGCACTGTCGGCCACCTGAGAACTAAATTTTCTTCAGGAGAGGGGCCACGGAGAGCCTCACGCAAAGAAGGTACGCGAGCTGCTACTATTATCCGATGAACGTACAGCCGACCACTGTCTTTTAACTGTGATATGCATTTTGAGAGTGAAAACAGGACGGGGAGTTACCTCTATGGTAAGTTCTTTAATCTCCTCAGCAAGCCGAATTTCGTTGAGCGCGGGACAGCTTCGAAACAGCGGTATTTCATCCTCAAATAATTGTCCTTGGCGAACGCCATATAGAGTGGTGACCAACGTAGGAGCTCCAAATATCCGCCAGTTCTTTGGCGACTGCCTTTATAGTACCAGCACGCTTGAAATCTGTGCGCATACAAACACTGGTGACCTTCGACTTCTGATTGGTCGAAGGCGGTTATTGGCAGAGCTATGGAGTCTAAAGATTGAACAAAAAATCCGCGGCGGGAACTGTTCTTCTGGCACTGGTTTGTTGACGACAGGATTCATGTCATGAAGTGAAAAAGGATGGAGGATTTCAATAATCTCCAATTCCTAATCGTACCAATAAAACATTTCACGAGGGTAAAACAAAAGGAGCAGCAGCTGCCCTTCCTAGATCTGTTCATCTGACAGAGTAGCAATATAGACAAAGGATTTCAAGGAAAGGCGTCCTTTGGGAAGATGAGTATATTTATGCAGTAAATTTTCGGTACTGGATTCTCAAATCGTCGTCAGACTTGAGAAAAATGTGCAAAAAACAGTTTTTTGCCTATTTGCACTCATCTTCCCAAAGGACACCTTTCCTTGAAATTACTTTTCTTGGGATGCCTGCTTTCCAGTTTATACGAGAAAAAGAAAAACCATAGGACGATTAAAGCTTGTTACACCTTCGGAGCTGCCATCCTCTGCAGCAGTGTCCACCAGTAGTACGGTCCGGATTACCATCTTGTGCCCAGGCTTGGAGCTTTGGTCCGCTGCTTTCTCTGGGAGTGGTGCGTGCATGCGTACATACGTGAGACCACGTCCTCTCGGCAAATGTCTGTCCATGTACCAGGCTGTAAGGTCAGAGTAATCCAACAACGGTGTCGCTGCGAATGTGCTCGATAAATGCGGAGGACGAGGTCAACTTTTCCCATCAAGTTTATGCACCTGGCCATTCTGGCATGTACTCACGCCGATAGCAGCAAAATCAGGGCAGCAAAAAACCATTTGATCT
>JAYGXS010000001.1:104295153-104316285 GCA_036362985.1 Ligula intestinalis | reverse complement strand
GGTCTTTTTAACAATCAGCGTGGTCGAAGGTGTGGTGAGGGATCAACCAATAGTGCAGTTTTTGTTGGTTTTTAGGTCAGTAGAATGATACTTTCACTTAAAACGCTTCGCGAACTTTTTTGAAGACGGAGACTGAGAGCGATTTTGCGTGGAGTGACAGACGTGACCTGCG
The DNA here is from genome assembly GCA_036362985.1 of Ligula intestinalis. NCBI lineage: Eukaryota > Metazoa > Platyhelminthes > Cestoda > Diphyllobothriidea > Diphyllobothriidae > Ligula > Ligula intestinalis. The sequence continues at coordinate 104,316,113 of JAYGXS010000001.1, read as the reverse complement.
GCCTCTCTGGGAACGTCATACCTGCCCGGATTTAAAGCCACAATTGGTAATCGTATTTCCCCTTCATTTGTGTCTACGTCAGCACAATCATATCTTCAACAGTTGCAACAGGAGTGGATTCCTTTTTTAGAAGTTTCGCGTTAGGCGTCCCTAAGTAGTTCCGATAGGACGGAACCACTCTAGTTTGTGTGTTCTGTGGTATCCTCGAAACGTTATTGGCAGGATGATGGATTGTTCGAACTGAGAGAGTCCGTTTGATCCCTTGATCTCTGTGTGTTTCGAGTTTGCCTGAATTAAGAAAGGCTGGCACAAACTGTTTTTCGATAGAATAGCCCCGTCCCTCGAACAATCTGCTCAAAATTTACTTTATAAGGGCGTCTCTTGCTTTACGCCAGTACGGCGATGACGATTTTTTATTTCTCCTGACTTAGAGAAGTTCATATTTAGATGTATTGAGCTGGTGCCCACATAAATCGCCCTCCGCAAGCATATCCCCACGGCCGATAGTGATGAATAATGAGTTTCCTCCGCCCCATGACGGTTGATTGGCCCCTGCCCCCTATAACTGTTGCTTGCGTTTCATAAAAGCTTTTACCCCTGAAGATGGACTCCCGCAAGAGCCCTAAAGCTCAGGACAGTAAACAAATAGATCCGGTGCCCGAGAAGCCTTCTTTTTGTTCTTCCATAGGAAGATATTTTCTATCGACTATACCATTATTCGTGCTGTTTTTACAGCCTTCATGATTTTGATAGAATTTAGTGAAACGCTGATTCGGCGGTGTGACATTTTCTTTTGAGTGTACCAGAAAGTTTGCATACTTCGTTCGGACCAGCCGTGTAAAAACGGAAAAATTTTAACCCACGACCTAAAGGGCAGGGTTTGAGTACAGTTAATGTTTTAACCACCTGAGGTACGACGCCCCGTCACCCGTGCAGTCTACGGCAGTGTGTAGAGTGCACCAGTTCTGACTGTCGTGTCGTGGTTTTCGTCGAACACTTTATTCTTATCGCCTGTGGGCCACTTTTTGTCTCCGTGTGATTACGAGCCGCTGACTGATGGCGCAGGTGAAAGCTGCCTCTCTCTCTTATCGATCCACGCTGCCGCAGCCACGACACTACAATTCACCAGGCCTTAAAACCTGGTAACTGCGCTAGCTGGTTTATGCGACACGCAGGCCTGGCGCGTGCACTGACGCGTAAGCCTGGCGTCAGTGGATGCACCCGCAGAGGGTTGGGGGGGGTCAGGCGTTGATCGTGGCGTGGCTTGGCTTGGTGCGCCACCCGGCTGCTAACTCTAGGGCCCGAGTCTTGTCGGGATAGTGCTTGAGTGTTTATTAAAGCCTACTCTAAATCGAATGATGTGTGTCTTTCGAATAGAAGCGAATATGCGTGCCCCAGGTTCTTGTTGTAAAGAAGAAGAGGAAGACGCGATCTCTGGAACGATAGTCTTTTTCTCAGCTTTCGGCTCCACACGAGAAGTCATCGTCAGAGTAAATGAGAAAACAGCGAACGTTCGCCACGCGTAAATGACGTTGTTAGGGGGTGGTAATGATTGATTGGTCCCTGTTCACGCCACGTCCATTCTCACGCTATCTTATCTTGTGTCTCCGAAGTGCGCCCCTTGAGTAACGGCGTGTGACCTTGACGTGGCAGCCTGCATGCTTGTAGAGGAACTGGGCCCTGGTTTCTGGTCACGGGCACGGATGGCAAAATAATAGGGCGGTATATCCGCATGCCTGTTTATGGAGTTCGGATCTGTAACCCAGGCCTCCAGCAGTTCGCGTCCCGTCTTATTACCGGCTCGTGCCATTTCCCGTGTGTTCGAGAAGTCGAATTCGTGGCCTTTTTCCAGAGTGTGGGTAGCGATCTGAGACAACGGTTCGCCTCTCCACACTGCCCGTTTGTGTGTTTTTATTTGGATCACCAGTGCAGATCCCCAGTTCCGAAAACTTGAATTTGCTCACCCTGAGGGGGAAATTTGAAAAAAAAACAGTTAACAGCCGAACGCCTTGGAGAGCCCTAATAAGGCACCATGTCCTTTTTCGGCTTAGAATGTGACCCCCTCCGCCTTGGCGTGCTCCAATTTACGTCCATTGCTCTCGTCAGGCCTTTCCCGTCAGGCCTTTTTCTTGTATACAGTACAACAGACGCCACGGATCACGCAACATTTCGACATAGGCGAAAGATTGATACTCTTTCGCTAATTGGCATTGACTCAGGTTGTGATACTGATTATCGTGTCGTCTATTCTGAAGTTATTTCAGTCATTATAGGATGCGGGTTTTTTAGCAAGCTTTGTTCTGACAATTAAGACAAAGTATGTACTGTTAAGAGTGACTACTAAAATAGTATGTGTTTTTATCATTGATTTTGGCTGTCTTTATAAATTTAAATATATTTTATGAGAAATTTGCACGAAAAGATTTTTGATGGTACTCATTTGGTAGCAGATTACACCTACTTTAAATTTTATGCTTAAAGAAACGGTATCTTTTGGTTTTAAAAAAGTTTCTAACTTGCCGAATAATTTCTTAACCCATTGACTACTATACTGGAATTCAAGGTTTACAAACTGCGCGCTATGTACATCCTGTTTAAGGAAAAGTACGATTTTGGCTAAGGTTTGAGGAAGAATTCACATAGTTCTCATGGAATTTTCGCAATGGATGTGTAGCATGCTTTATACCGTATAGGCAGCATTAAAAAGTTGATGGATATGATGTATTTTAAATGAACACTTCATAATCGTTAAAAAAGCTCATAATTCGACATTTTAAAACAGAAACGTACGCTTTCTCTTTGTATAAAATTTAAAGAAGGCGTAATTTTCTACCAAACAAGTACAACAAGTAATCTTTTCTTGCATGTTATCCATAAAATATATTTGATTTTATAAGGGCAGTCAACATCAATGATAAAAACGCATACCATTTAAGTAATTACTTTTGCAGTACAAACGTTTTGTTAGTGGTCAGAACGCAGCTCGTTCAAAAGCCCGCAACATATTATGACTGAAGTAATTTGAGATTAGTTTACACGATACTCACTTTAACAACCTGAGTCAATGCTAATTAGCGCAAGAGTATCAAACTTTCGCATATTTCGGCATTTCGCATGGTTTCTGGTGTGTACTGAATGCAGACTTCGTCTCTACAGTGGTCGACTCGCCAAAGAGGCCGTCCTCCTACTGCTCCGTGTAGGCCGCCATCCAAAAATTTTTTGAATGCTGGAAACAGTAAAACAGAGGAGCACTCCAACACCATCTTATCTTTCTTTCTTTGGCATCTTCTTGTGCCAAAGAACAAGCAGGGGCTAACGTGTTCCGCAAATAGCAAATTCCCCTCCGCCCTGAAACAGTCGTCGAGATCATTTAGAACACGGGAGTATTTTTGCCACGTAAGTTCCCTCTTTTCCGTTGTATTAAGTACAATGCGGGTAATGTCGATCTAAGTGTGGTTGAACTCATGGCGTGAAGCGGGCGTTTGTAGCTTAGCGGTAGAGCATTAACCTCTGGCAAAGGCTTTCTCTGGTGCGCGGGTTCAAAGCCCGCCAAACCCCTAGAGTTTTTCACACTTGGGTCAACTCAAATTAAGCAAATCTGCCAAACCAACTTAATAATTAAGTCAGCCTAGTGGTCATTCTGGTGGATTCTAGATGATTGCTTAGGAAATCCTGCTTGGGCAGTCAACTTGCTCCCATATTGGTGGATTCCATATGAGCGAAAAGTTGAGCGGGTAATATCGATCCAAGTGTGATTAAACTCATGGCGTGAAGCGGGCGTTTGTAGCTTAGCGGTAGAGCATTAGCCTCCAGCAAAGGCTTTCTCTGATGCGCGGGTTCAAATGCCGCCAAACGCCTAGAGTTTTTCACACGTGGGTCAACTCAAATCAAGCAAATCTGCCGAACCAACTTCAAATTAAATATTGTCTTCCAATGTCTTGGTGTTAAGCACCGCTTATTTTTCTTATACCTCACCTAGATGGCAGCAGAAGCATATTGTGTTCCATTGACGCGTATATGACGTTTTGTTAATTGTGACATTTTTCCTCCCAGGTATTGCTGCATTTTAATAACGTCCTGATTTGTTTCATAAATTAATATTTATTTATCTAAGCGTAGAACATTGCCCTTGCACTCTTGTGTACTAACCCGATCATTTTCATCGACGGCTAGTGATGTTAGGGGCAATATATGTCGTGACATGGCGTGCGTCTTAAGTCTACCCACAACTCTCCCAACTCCCCCGAGAAGTTAATAATGGCCTATGCGACACAGCAAATATGACCCTGGAAGGTATAGTACCACCTGTTTCATTTGGGCCTAAAGAAAAGTAAAAAGCCTCTATTTTTTCGATGCTCAATCCCCTATTTTGCAGCCAAACTGTAAAAATACGGTCGACTAACGACCATGTAGACTTTATCCCCTGCTCCTTCCAATCCACTTTCTCTGAGAACAGTCAAGATTATTATGGGAAATATAGGATAATGCCTTTGAACCCCCTATTGGTACAGAGCAGTGAAGGTATGCATCGGTATAGGCGAACATTTTAAAAGAGGTCGTTTACAAAATGGAAGGCGATGACTCACTTATTCCAGGAAATATAATCACACGTGATGATGTCAGTTAACACGAGCCAGCAACTGTAACTGATCAAAAAGAGCAGACAGTAAAGCCACTCCTGAGGCATGGCAATGATGGAATGTCAGTTGTGAGCTTAGTAGGAGAAAAGCTACCGCTCGTGGGAAGAAAGGATGTGCTCCTGAGAATGTTTGCGGCAAGCCATCGTGAGCTCTTGGCGTTTAATAACTTTATCCGAAGGGCTATATGAGGAGGAAACTGCAAAGTCACGAGGACATCCCAACGAGTCGGCCATGCGACCATGATACGGCCTTGCTGTCTGCCGCGTCCTTCGATATGGCGAAGAAAACAGAGGAACTGGCAACGGTCGTCAGCAGTCGGTTTCGGGTAGATATGAGGAAGAACGTTACTATTCCATGTAGTGTAGGACCATAGGTGCGGTAGAGGCGACTGCCGACGCGCTCGTTGCAGTTCGCATAGTAAAAATAAGGCAGCGCCAAGTTATTAGGCTACGTATGGATGATAAATACCTTGAGTTAACCATACTTATACCGAAATATAGCTAGCAGTTTGTTAATGACATGTAAATATTTGGTCTCAGAGAAGCTCATGGTAGTTTCAGGTAACGTGGCGGTACATAAGGCTGTGCTAGTCAAACCTCATCTTCAAAATGTCAATGGATGGGGACATTAAAATGCCCAAAGGCAGAGCATTCCAGGTCTAAAGGGGGTGTTAACTTGCAATTGAATTATCTGATACTGACGGGAGATTTGCACAGAATCTACCGTGTTAATTCCCGTCTCACCCTCCTGAGCTCGGTGTCAAGACAGATTAGGAAATTCCGGAGGATCTATCGGACCCACAGAGGACGAAGGAGCTCGTCGGCACGTGACACACGCACCTTGTCAGTGCAGAATAAACCAGAATTTGACCGAAAATACAATTACACCTCGGATTCTATGTAAGTGGTACTGCCATAGAAGGGAGCATTGCGGCCTGACTGTTCATCCTGGGAGACGGGTGGGGGAGGATCGTGCGATCTCATCAGCTGAGGATAATCGAATCCAGTTCCGTTAATGCGCCATGCTATATGTGGACTTCTCATTTTGTTTGTTGTGATAAACATGTGCGGAGAGTCACCTCACTGTTTTTCCTCTTTTTTACAAACATGTCAACAGTTCGAATTGCTCAAATAATTAATGCAGAGATTGGATGGGGGGAATGAGGTAAACATCATGTCTACACATACCATACCTGCTGCGTGCATCGCATACGGACGCAACCAGTATTTACACTTTTTATCGACGATAATCAGAAAGCGGGCTTCTGGGATATCTGTAAAACACGCTTTAAAATTGTTCTAAAGTGTTGCCCAGTATTATTTCCACTATAGATGACCCGTGGAAAAAGAAGATTTCTATGTAGAGTGACGTTTTGTACGCTTATTCCAACGTTCAATATTTTCCATAGACTGTCTTGTCGAATTTTAGCTTACATTTTTAGTTTATTTCTAGGCCTTAAATTAACTTCAGCACTAAAAACCAAGACCCCCTCAACCGTAGGTCAAAAGCATAATCTTGACCGTAATATTTAACTTAGCACTACAAAATAACCCTCAACACAAGCCTAAAACTAACGGTAAGGTGAAAACGTGCCTGAAACATTAGACTAAAACTAACCGCAGAACTCACCCTACCTCTAAAACTAATCCTAAATGCAAACACGAAACTAAGCCTCATCCGAATAATAACCCCAACTGCACGCCTAAATTGAACGACAATTCTATAACTAACCCTACTCGTAGGTCTAAAACTAAAGCAAACCGCTAGCAAAAAATTAAGGTCTATAACTTCTTAGGTAAACTGTTAAACCAAACGCCCCACCTATCTAGGGTTGAGTGGCCTGGGTGACAGGAAATCGTATGTCAACCCGCGCAAGGTAGAACGGGTCCTTTCTATGGCCATCATGGTTAGTCTATCTTAGTTTCGTTTTTTAACTCGCCAAAAACGCCTACTGATAACAATTTAGGTAGTCAATGTAAATAAAAAGGGGTTCGTGTATTGTGCTTCCACCGAAAAATACGTATATTTGGAAGGAGCAGACCGCAAGATAATCAGATGAAGGATGTAGTCCCCCCTTAACTAACCGGCTCCACTTGAAACAGGAGCACGTTGACCTCGGTGCCTGGCTTTTCAGTTGCTTATACATACCTGGCTTGTCAATACAAACAAACATACGAGTCCCTGGAAGTAAGTGGGAAGAAGAATATTCGATCGCTGGGACAACACCTTTATCCGCCTGACTGTTAGTCTACCCTCGTGGATTCTTTATCAGAGGCATGAACAGACAATATTAGGAGAAAGCCGATTATCCATTCAGAAGTCTTTTTCGCACAAACATTGTGGATATCAAGGAACCTTCAGAAGCATATGACGATACTCACGGTTTAACATCCCGCAAACGGATATTTTGGACCCATAACGTTAACACCACGTTCCTAGTCGTCAGAAAAGACCTGCTATTTAATTTCCATTAATTGTTCAACTTAGCACCCTTGAATATACCATTCGTTGTGAAAAAAAGAAAGGGGCAACAGTTACCCTTTCTTAACATGCTCATCAAACGAAGTACCAACGGCAAATTAGACACAGCAACTAGCATGAGGCCGACAAAACCCAAACACCTTCTGATTTTCGCAAAAATTCCCACTCTGTATTTTAAGATTGAGAAGTCCTGTTGGAAAACAGCTGTTTTCCATAATTCATCATCAGACCTTTACGTTAACATGGAGAATAGCATAGAGAGAAAAACGGACAGTTATGTACTGTGTTTTTATGTATGTATATATGTGTTATATACCGAAAAACACAGAGCACACTCACGAAGCGCTTTTCTGCCTCATTGGGCGTCATCAGGTGGTGGTAGATAAACTCCAGTGTAGCAGCGGAAACTGCCGCCACACCCAAAATTCGAGCTCACGTCTCTCCGGTCAGGGGCGAACGCTTTTACACTTTAACCCTTCGTCAGTGTGCTCTGTGGTTGTCGGTTACTAAAAGTTAGTGAGTAAAATACAGAATTGGGGTTCCAATTTGCTCGCAAGCAAAGCATCAACCAGCATGAATTCATCCTTGAACAGATTGGTGTACAATTACCCAGTATAATTATAATGCCAGCATATCAAAAGCGCATGACTTACTGTGTCATTAGTAAGCAAAGTAAACCAAGCAGTGTTGCTTACAACTTACCCTTTTTATGCATGTTGTCGTAGTGAAGCTCTTAGGCCATCTTCAAGCTGGCGATGGTGATAACGTCTCCGATGATACTAAACGCCTGATGATATCCATTAGATATTTTTCAGCCTATTAGCACGAACATAGATGCCAGAGCAAAACTACTTAAGTGAGATTAAAATGCTGATGATCAGGCAGCATAATACCGGGATATTTCAGTCGTGCTAGTATGCCCGCAATTGAATGCACGTATTTTGAGCCTTCTGAAAACCCTCACTAGATAGAAAGGGTTAAATTAGGAATTCCGCACTTCTACATTGATTTCCATTCTCGGAATAAATTTACACAGATTTTATTGAAGATATATTTCGTGATATCCTTTTGCAGTAAATCGCATCTTACAGTTTTACATTCAAAGACTGGTATGCTTAGGTTTTAAATTTTTTTAAATTCCCGATTTATTTTTAGAACGACCTTCAGTTGCAGTTTGCGTTTGGGGTCTAGAGTTTCCTAGCTGTATATTTTTCAAGCGAGGAAAATCATAAATGCCTGTATGCCAATAAGAAAGTATTGCATACGATTCATACATTCTTACTTTTGGTGTGGCCTATGTTGTGTATTCATCATCAGGAGCAGTGGTTTCGAGGACTGCCCTAATGGCAATGTTCCGGAACCAAAGGAGAGAGTGGTTCCAGTGGAAAAATGGTCTCACTTTGGTGCCACTTTCGTCCCACTGCGCCGTGATTGCGTAGATGGGCGGTATCCCGTGCACTGGCCGGGGTAGTCTACAAGCTGTCATCGAAATCGATGATCGACCACCCACACACAAGCTCCCACGTCCACCTGAGAAAAACCCTACGCACCCGCACGCCTCCTGCATTTGCTACCTCTCCCCTCTCCAAATGCGGCGCCTGGATCGATGCCTTGCTCTGGCAAATTTTGCTGGCGTATGCCTAGGGCGAAAAACCCGTGTTCAGGGCACACGCGTTCAAATAGGAGGGAGGGGTGTCTGGGGTAGAGGTGTAGGGGGCAACTACGAGCCTCAAGTGCAGTCTGGTCAGACTCAGTTAAGCCACATATTTACGCAGTAGTCGTTGGTTATTAAGCCCTCCTCGGGCCCAGACCAAATTGGGCTTAATAAGCAGCGGGCGCATTAACCGGAGAGTCCTATTTCTTGATTTTGCTATGTAAAATTCCGTCCCAAGCTGAACACGGGTTTTTCGCCCTAGGCATACGCCAGCAAAATTTGCTAGAGCAAGGCATCGATCCAGGCGCCGAATTTGGAGAGGGGGGATGTAGCAAATGCAGGAGGCGTGCGTACGCGTAGGGCTTTTCTCAGGTGGACGTGGGAGCTTGTGTGTGGGTGGTCGATCATCGATTTCGATGACGGCTTGTAGACTACCCCGGCCAGTGCATGGAATACCGCCCATATACGCAATCACGGCGCAGTGGGACGAAAGTGGAACCAAAGTGGGACCATTGTTCCGCTGGAACCACTCTCTCCTTTGGTTCCGGAACATTGCCATTAGGGTGGTAAGGCTAAGAAGGTTAACTCTAATGGTTTCGATTTTCCAGGCCAGATTTCTTAGGAGAATAGAGACGTCGTGGGGAGGTTAGAAAAGTAGGAAGAGTGTATTCTGTACAGAGGGGTTGAAGAATAGGTAGGATGAGATATTACTTGGACAGTGCAGGTCTGCACCCGATCGGGGCAGTGTCAGAAGTAGTGCCTGGGAGCAGACATCGCATTGTGGTCTGTGTCCACACGGAGTGAGGCCAACCTAGTAAATAAGGCTAGTCTACTAACGTGGGAACCTCACTGGACGGATTGGGGTCAGGCCAGTGTGGATTGAGGCCAGGAAAGTGGGGGCAAGGTGTGCACGTTCGCGTCTGGTCCGCTACGACATCAGCAGCAGTGGAGCGCGATAATTCAGCGGGTGGCAGACATTCACCTGCGGCTGATTATTGGTTCCAAGTAACGCTAGCGGCCGCTACAGTGGAACATGGACTGATACGACGATAGTTAAACGAAAGTTTCATGGTCTGTAAACTGTCATAGTAACAAACTTTGTTGAGCCAAAGGATACACTTTCCTCGAGTATCATGTTTGCATAAGACATAATTTTCTACCAGTAAATGCATAGTTTTTTCCACCTTCTCTATAACATATAGTTGTAATTATAAACGCACATAAAATCAAGGGAAATAAATGTATCTGGACGTAATTTAATTACTGTATGCATGTTATTCCAGACGGTAGAAAATAAATGCGAATCTAGTGCTGTGTTGTCAGAAGACGCTAAAACAGGTACTTTCACTTCCGTGGCCGGCTCTGAAGCCAGGTGGCGATCGCACATCACCCCCACACCCTACTGACAGTCGTTCGTCCCGTGCAAATGACAAGAGTTATCGCTCCACTTACCTGACCCCTAATCAATGCCCACAACCTAACGCAATTCCTCCCCCCTCTTCCCCAGCACAGATTCCCCTACACGCCGATTTCGCCTCATGGGTGGCATGAAAATGATGAGCTGTAATCAGATTCCGCTTGTTAACTCTGGCAACTGTACAATTTTCATAATCCCTGCAAATGTACTGGCCTGTTGAAGGGTTGCTGAAAGCAAGCTATTCAAAATTTATTGGACAGTGTCTATTAGCTACGGCAGAAGCGGCGCCATCAGGCTACGCCGACCGGTCCTGTGCGCCAAAAAGGACCTCGTCGCGACATCGCGGTTACCATGGTCGAAAGACGCTAATCCAACAGCTAGCCGCTTATCACCTCAGCCGACTACCAGTCCCCCCTAACGCTGATCAGATTTTGACCCCGACCCCCTCTTCTCCCTCCCCTGACAACCGTACTATTTTTTTTCTACCAATCCGCATAGTCTATTTACTTAATTACCATATAAATGTAAAGGCCTGATGAGAAATATCGATAAAAAAGGTAAGTTTGCCAATTCATCTTCTGAAAGCATATTTTTTCTAAATCGACTTTTCGAAAAGAAATGCATTCGAAAACTGGCATATTGATGTGATTTATATACCTCAACTTTACTCAGTAAGGTGATCAATGTTGGAACCTCGCTCCTTCCTAAAAGGAAACTTATTTCAGGAGCTGAAGTTACCTTTGATTAACTTCATCCCGGACTGTATATGTTTTACAACATGCCCTAATAAATGTCGCTTGAATAAGTATGATTCAGTGACAGTCTTTCCGGCGCGGACAAAACGCACCCTTTTCAGCTTGTACTCCGAGGCCAGTAGTGATTGGCTGTCAACTGCCCACAGAAAACGTGGAAGCACACACGCGATTGGCGGAGGTTCTTCAAGGACCAATTGTTTTTGCGACGAGCCAAGGGATCAACCGATTCAGAGCATATAAAAAAAGAGAAGGAATAATAGCACTTAACCAAAATTTGATTTACTCTGTGAGAATGAGGTGAGTAACTGGCTGTGTATTCCTTCAGTTAACACTTAGCTACTGCATTTTACTCACGACGGGGTTTCCCTCTTTTACACACGCGCAGAATCTTGGTGTTTCTTGCGGTGGTCGCTGTTGCGAGTGCAGCGTTGAACGCCACTGAGACCCTCAACGAAAAGGAGGCCCATAATAAAACGGAGATACCGGACATTGCCACAGCTAGGAGCGACAAGTGTCACCTCTACGATCCGGAGCAATGTCACAAGTGTGCCAAAGACGGCGTAGAGAACTGTGTGAAATGCATGATGGAGGAGGACAATTGTTGTCTGTTACCGCACAAGAGCATTGACTGGAAGACGAAAAAATCACGAGAGTATTGTAACAAGTGGTTAAAAAAGAATTAATTAAATGATGAATAAAGGCCTTTTTTATATTCCGGATCTTTGGTGGGGGCACAAAATTAGGATTGAAAGTTGGGTTTGTAGCAAGTTATAGGGTGTGAGCATTAAACACTGTCACAGTATCAGTTACATTTACCAACCGACTGAGCATTTAATCATTTTCTTACTAGAGATTATGATTTTCAAATTACTCCAGAGCACTATGCGACTATGGAAGATGGCTATGTTCAGGTGAAGCCTTGGAGCAATGAACCGGATCTGGCAATTAGTTGTGTCAGCGATTCAACTCGATGCTGTTTCAGGAAACGCCACTATCCCACGGGTCCACTGACGTATTACCTTTTAGAAACTGGCAACATCCTATATTGCCTTAAAGCTGCCTTAAACCTGAGCTCTTTTTTTCTGAAGACTAGTTTAGCAAGCGAACGTATACCTTCGATAAATTCTCTTCAGGCCAGTAAATTTATATGGGAGCGGGGTGCAAGTTAAAACATGTTCGTCTTTTCGTGCAAGTGAGTCGTGGTAATAGGTGGGGGGTTGAAAAGAGAAGGCTGGTTATGAGGCCAGGGTTTGGTGGAGCCTTCTAGGGGACGGAGAAAGGGGGCGGTATAGGTAGACAAACAGAGCGCGGATGAGTGCATGTCGCTAAGTAAATACGGGCCACGCCAGCTGCAGTGCTTGTACGAAGTTCTTTCTATTAGGAGTGTAGCCTGACTAAAGGCTAGCAACCTTTTGGGCTCCCCTGAGACGTCGTGTCTGCCGCCGACTGCAACAATGAATCCTTTGTCAACATGAGGGCTGAATTCAAGGTCATATGCCTTCGCGGGGGTAGCGCCCACGCGATGGCCTTAACCTCTGGAGAGGACACAGACGCACGCAAGCCTACGCGCCTGCCATCTGGTGGCGTGACCCAAGTGCTCAATGATGCCACAAGCGAACGCGCATGGCGATCCCTTATAAGCCATTGTCACCTCTCAGCCAGTGAGTTGCAACACGGAGTGCAAGAGCTCCGCCAGTCCCGAGGTCGGGCTAGCCCCTAAGCCAGGACATTCAGCGCGGTGGAGATCACCCAACAGCCAAAGTCACCCGAGAAAGCAACTCCGGGTTTTGTACACATAAAACCCTCCTTCGGGTGGAATAGCACTTTTACGTCCATCTAATTGTGTTTTTCTTTGGGAATTCCAACGGGCGTAATAAGATGGTGACATCACACAAAGTGCTACCGTTAAAACACTTCGTGCACTAAATGCTGGCTTCCTCATCCTGATAGCGGTCGGTTCTGATGTTGCCAGAAGGCGCTGACCCAGGAGCTTTGGACAATTTGGTGGGACATTGTAGATCAATCGGAAGGCTCCGTTAGGGCCCATCCCATGTCCGGAATAAACCATGTGCGCAAGAGTAGAGCTGTTCATGCTCCTGACTTCACCATTACTTAGCCATGCCGGGAGGTGCTCCTTTATACTTTTGAGTAGGCGCCGACGTGTGCCACAAATATAACCTGCTTGACAGGAGCAAATAAAGGAGTAAATACATAAATTATTCAAAAAATCCCATTTGGACAACTTTCCAAAGCTCGAATACGAACATCCTCCGCATTTCTGCAGGTAGTCCAAGACAGGAATTTCGTGCAAAGGTACTAAGCAATAGACAGCTCAACTACTAACCTTTCTACAAAAGTTTGCTCGCTTTAGACCGCCTTCAACGGGTGGACCTTCGTTTATTGCGATAGAACTTACCTGTTATCGATCTCCTTTTAATATGCAAGAATGCTGTTATTTAGCTTTATCTGCATTCCTGCCAACTTCTCAATAAGCGCTTAAGTGTAAAGGCTTTAAAATGCAAGAGGTGTGCTATAGCATGAAGTTTTCAACGAAATTAAGAATTTTTTCAGCTGTAGAGCATTACAGTAGTCGCCGGCTTTTAAGACCACCTCGGGCCCGGACTAAAATGGGCTTAATAAGCGGCGGGCGCATTAAGCGGAGTGTCCTAGTTCTTAATTAGCAAACGCAGGATAGGCACTATACATTATATGCGCACTGTATTATGTGTAGAGCCTGGTTATGTACAAGAAAAGAATGGTGTCTGTCTGTATTTTACGTAATAATAAAAGCAAAAAATGGTTTGCGACACGTTACCAGGTGCGCACGCAGAGGGATGATAATTTTACTCTATCCTGTTGGCAAACTGGGCTTTGTAGCCGGTGACTGGGCTTATTAGCTGGCGGATTTCGCCACGTTAAATCCCGTTCCAAGCAGCAAGCGTTCCCAAAATTCAGTATGACTTAAGGTAGTCACAACAAGCGTTCACAATTGCACTTCGTGTGAAGCTAGTCACTGGAATAATGCAGCCTAATCCCACTTCTAGGTATCGATTTGAAAAACATAAAGTTTTAGAAGTGTTTTCGATGCTTGTATGAGTTCCCTTGATATAATTGTGCCGATTTTGAAAGAATTTCGGCGTTGGGGGGAGTCGAACCCGCGTAGCAGGGAAGGCCTTTACGGAGCCAACTTTCTAGCCCTTGAGCTACGACGCCACGCCCTGTGCCGTGAAGTTACTCAAACTTTACCGTTCGTGTGGAATTCATCAATACGGAACAGCGAGCTGACTGTCCAAGCAGGATTTACTAAGCAATCATCTTGAATCCACCAGAATGACTACGAGGATGACTAAATTATTTAGGGGTTTTCTGCGCCATGTGATCAAATTCACGGTGCTCGACGTGGCCTCGTATCTCAAGTGGTTGAGTATTGGCTGTGTAAGGGACTTCCCTGCTATGCGGGTTCGAATCCCACCAACTCCGTGAGTTTTTTCACGATTGGGTAAATTAAACTGAGCAAATCTGCCAACCCCCCCCCCTTAATAATTCTTTTGATACTGCTTTCTCAGTAGCTTACGTCATTTCAAAATTTTACAGTTGGATAAGAAGTGTGTGTCAGTTTGCCTGTAGTTACACCGGCATGTAGGTTTTCTAAACTGCATGCTGTATTTCTTCCTTCTAAGGAAAATTACGCAGTTCTGTTCGCAGTGAGGAAGACGTCGATTATGGCTCATACTTCCCCTCCTTCGTTTATTAGTTATGCTTGACAGGCTTTACTATAAGATGAAATGTCTTGCTTCGATAATTATCCTTCTCTCCTCTGCCCCCTCACCATGCACCCGCATCTAAGACTAATACTTTCCACTCAATTTACCCATGAATTCTCAGCATTCAAGCTCATCACTTAATTCAACGGTTTCTTTTATGATCCCGTTATAAAGCCGATATCTTGCCATGACTGAATTCCATTATGCGTAGAGAAACCTGGGGAGAAGACACTGAGCTGAGCTTAAAAATCATCGCCAACCCCCCCCCCCCCCCCGCCCGACCAACGGCGAAGTTTGGTTGATATTTCATGAGATAGCAACTCAATCTCAACGTGAACCCTTTTTATAATACTTCAATAAGAACCCAAGTTTGTGTTCATTTTTCCTGGGAAAACCAAGGCCATCAATATCGGAAATGCATAGTTGACCAGAATACGCGGTGAATAAGCAGTCTCTGTTGTCGGTAAGATCAATATTGGTGGCTGGCAGGGTTGCAAATTTTTTTAAATCAATGCAGAGTTAGCGTTTGGGTATACTCTATTCTTCTGCTCATATCTAGGGATCAGGTTATTTTGATCGGTAAGTTCGGGGCTAGATCGAGTGGATGCGAAAAGAACCTTTGACTTGACCCGAAAAAGCCAAAAAAAAACATATGTATATCTGGTCAACCTGGATCATTTTTTGGACGCCAATAAAGCTTTCCAAGCAGTCAGCATAATGCTGTTGAAGGGACCGAAGTGACTGTGGCAGCACTTATCGACGGTAACGGTGGCGATCACATTTTCGACTAACTGAACAGCATGCTAACTACCTCTAGTGCTGTTTTTTTAGTAGCCTGAAGATTTATTTTAGAGAAGTGCTACGTGTTCGCATAGCATAGAAACAACGGCTTGAATGAATATTTAAAAAATGTGGTTCGTTGCTTAGCACTCTGAGATCTCTTACGGAAGTCAGTCGTCCCGTACTGCCTTGGGGTTCAAGCTCGAGTCCCGCTGGCAGCCGCACAGTGGCTAAAATTGTAGGTGGATGAACACGGCTAGCAAAGACATTGGAGACTGAAAAAGGCGTTTCTGGCTACTTACTCCTCATCAGCCAGGCATACCTATCCTCAGGTAGTGCACCACTCTAGGTTCGGACCCACAACATGTTGATCAGAAGTTCAACGCTCTAACCGTTGAACCTCGGGCTCGTTGTCTTGCCAGTTTAGATCGGGATCATCAACCATTGTTTATGAACGCTCATCGATCGCTTACGAAACTGAATCGCCCCCTACTACATTGTGGCTCCTTCACTAGCCCCGCTAGCAGCCACACAGCAGCTAGAAGAGTAGACAGCGGTCAGTTTTTCCCGTACCGACATTCTTGTGAATTTAAAATGCATTCTTACCTACTTTTCAGCTTGTAGTCCAAGGTCATAAGTCGATTGGCTGACGGCAGCCTACCGAAAACACCAGAGCAGACACATATATTTGATTGGAGAAGATTCTTCAGCGGCCAATCGTTTTTGTGCTGAGCCAAAGGATCGACCAAGTCAAAGGCTATAAAAATGGAGAGCTGGAGAAATGCCATCTAAGCCCAGTTTGATTTCCACCGCAAAGATGAGGTGAGTAACTGGCTTTGTCGTCCTCTAGCTAACGCTTAAGGACTGCAATTTAACCACGCTGTTCTCTCCTTTATTTTACACACGCACAGATTCGTGGTTTTTCTTGCAATGGTCGCTGTTGCGAGTGCAACGTTGACCTCAACTGAGACCCTCGATACAACGGAGGTTCACGGCACAACGGAAGCCCACGAGACAATGGAGACCCACGGGACAATGGAGGCCCACAGTACAACGGAGGCTGTGGAAATTGCCATGGTCAGGAACATGATGTGTCAAAAGTACGAGCCAAAACTGTGTCAATCCTGTGCGAAGAAGGACATGAAGGATTGCGTAAAATGCATGATAGAGGATAACAATTGTTGCTTGGACCCACATAAGGGCTATAAGTGGATGAAAAACCACGCAGAAGACTACTGTAAAAAGTGGGTAAAGATGCACTAAAAGGCAAACCACCGTTTTTTTTCATTTTATGGACAGGAAATTTGGGATTCAAAGAGCAGGGCGCAGCCACGGAGCGAGAAAAGCACTCTATATGAATATAATTAGGATGTAGAAACGTGTAATGTTGACTAAACACTAATTATCGTTCAGTGGTTGGGAATATCAAAGAGCAGGGGTCTAGGGGAAAATGAAAGAAAGTCAAGTAACCTTAAACCGACCTATGTCTACTATCAGAATTTAAGGGAAAACATGTTTGGCTTCACTCGCCTCCTTTGAGTGGGGAAAAAATAAACAGTTTCATTTTTCGGGCTTCCGTTTGTGAGCAGGACACTCGTCTGTTTTGCTTGAGGAGTATTTTAAGGATAGTTTTTGTCATTAGACATTATTTGACTTGTTGGTGCACACGCCCAGATTACCAACATACCCCACACCTACTACGGCACCATCTCCGAGTTCGTACTAACCCACTAAAGTGTGATCAAGGCAAATTAGACTTTATTGGGTAAGGATTTCTTCAGTGGTCGCTAAAACGGAACGTGGTGACAGTAACCCCCTGCAGTAGCGGTGGTTTCGTGTAAAATTCCGCTGGAAATACAGTTCTGGTTACGGCTAGCGTTAAGTCCAGGGTCAGATCCAAGGTTCGGGTAAGATTGCCGTTAAAGTAAGCGTGAGTTAAAGGTAAGGGATAGAAGACTATTAATGCGCCGACTATAAATGCGCTTTGACCTGTGCTTTATCATACGTTTCTATGATTGTTCCTGATGATTGATTCAGGCCAGAATCTGAAGCTTTAGTTCAATAAACTTCTCGTTTCAACGACCGTGTCTTCTCTTTCTGGTTAATTTTAATTTTTGTAGGAGATGCGTTCTCGTAATGTTAACTAAAGAAGCCCCTAGTCTTAGTCATCTATATCTTTATCTATATACTGAATAAAATTCTTGCCTGTCTCTGTGTGGAACTCCATTACCGTTGGTCCCAGGGGTCAGATTAAAATGCCTTCTGCACCTTCTGCACGCAGGGATGCGCGCCTGTCCGTATGTCAGTCATACGCGACGCTCCCCCCTCTCGCCTTTCGCGCGCCAGTCTGTACGTCGATCACACAGTGGACAGTGCCGGTGTCACTGTGTCTGTGCTTGTCCTCTTTATCTTTGGTGGCATGCAGCTGTTTTAGACTCGCGATTGACACCCGACGTGTTAGGCAGACGTGAATACGCCACGGGGGTGGGTGGGGGTGGGTTGGAGGAGCAAAAACGACGAGGCCGCTAAGATCTCGAGGACTGGGGGACGCCGTCTACCTCACTCTATGCATGAGAAAACTCAGGATGCGTTGGTTTACGTTAGACATTTTGGACGCCCGGATCTATTCATTACTTTTACCTGCAACCCATCATAGCCTGAAATTACTAATGAGCTGCTCCCCGGTCAAATGCCAAAGGATTGCCATGATTTGTCCACGCGGGTATTCCAGATTAAGTTGAAAACCATGATGAAACACAACACAAAATTCAAAATTTTCGGGGATGTTCAGTATCATACGTACACTGTAGAGTGGCAAAAGAGAGGACTGCCCCACGCTCACATTTTGGTCTGGCTAAAGGAAAAACTGCACTCTTCTGATGTCGAAAAATTCATATACGCAGAGTTGCCTTACCGGTCCGTTAACCCTGTTCTGCTTGAAGCGATCAAAACTGAAGTGGTGCATGGCCCATGCGGTCAGATAAATTCCAACGGTCCTTGCATGAAGGACAGTAAATGGAACAAGAGATATCCCAAGCGATTCCAAGGTGCAACTCAGACTGATGGCGATGGTAACCTTCTCTACAAAAGGCGACGACCTGAGGTTGGTGGACTCGAAGCAGTTATCAATGAAAGGCGAACCGATGGGGTTGTAATTGATTACCGTTGGATAGTACCGTATTGTCCCCTATTGTCAAAAGTATTCGACGCCCACATCAATGCTGAATTTTGCAACTCAGCTAAGTCCATCAAGTATGTCTGCAAGTATATCAACAAAGGTTCTGCCCCTTTAACGCAGTTTCAGTACTGGCCACGCCACATGTTGTGCATCACAGCTATGAACAAATAGGGATTTCAGTGGTATTTACCTATATTTCCCTAATAAAACTGAACTGAACACAATTATTTTAGAAGGTTCTCATATAAGGTTTGCCTACATAAGGTGCAACAACATGTAAGGAAGCCAAATGCGAGGCTGGGCTTCCACGCTAGTGTAAACTAAAGCAAAAGGTTTAGTACGCCACAGTTTTATATTAGCATATAAACTAACATAATATTTTATAAACTAATGTAGACATTATGCTTTTCTTGGAGACTAAGGCTAATATCTTCATAGTTGATTGCACCGTGACAAAATATCGATGGTAAGCAGTGACAGCTATGCTGCTGTCCAGGCCTTCCATTGAATGCGACAACAACTACATTTTGAAGAGCCCGCAACGCGACTATGCAAAGAGAATTTTTTTCTTGAATAAAGTCAACTAGAAGGAGAAGATACGATCGTTGGTGTTAGAAAGGCTCAGCACACGAGTCTTCACTCTGGCCATCCTGAGGGAAGGAGAACGAAGGAAACCGACAGGCCAGCGAGGGAATTCAGAACGGGCCAAGACGTGTGACCTTCAAGGGCCGAAACGCGAGGATGCAAGGACAGCCGCCGGCCGGATTCTGAGGTCACGCATGACAAGGGGCCACGTAAGGACGCATGCATATGCGCGTGTCACTAAGGGTGTGACGTGTCATCCTGAGGACAGCCCATGATGGCTGCCTGCCGAGAGGTCAATAAGCAACGAAGGCCGCTGGTCCTTTAACAAGCTGCCACTGACACGAGATGGCCCACTGCTAAGGGCGACACGGGACTCTGCTGCCGAGACTAGACCGACGACAGAAGACACGCTGCTGCCAGAACCACAGAACATAGCCTTGATGTCCAAGCAGAAACAGTGACAGTTAACTATTATCTGCTATCCCGTCTGCCTTCTCTTCCTAACACGCAAATGGGGAATATAACCAGTGTTGACACAGACACATCCAGGGTTGGAATAATGACTTTAGTGGACTGGGGTTTTTAATTCTGGGACAAGCAAAAAAGGGGTGATAAAGGCATGGGTTACGGGATATTTTTAGTCTGTAGCGAAAACACGACGAATTACGTAATATAATTAGCAATTCTCGTGATCATGGCTTGCAGTCGTGAATGATACGACGAGAGCTTCGTAGTCCGCTCCCCAGTCATTTATCGTCCCGCGTTCGGTGCTAGAATTACGCGACAATTAGGCTCGTAGTCATCGAAATTGTCGACGAACGTGCCCACCCTTGCTCAGGCAAATTCACACTACAGAACATGGAAACGGCAAGTCATTGTGTTTGTTAATGGACTGTGGACCTGAGAACCATGACTCGAGCAGCTCGTGGGTGGCGCGTTTGTCCTCTTTTGCGAGTATTTTGACTTCGCTAAATTTGAAAATACAACTTGGCCCTGTTTAGTGAGCTGTAATCTGAGAGCTAGCGTCTGTCTTTCACACCGTTGCTTTGTGCTCGGCCATTCGCGTCTGGAGTAACCACCCGGTTTCTCCGTAGTAGTTGCTTTGTCCGCAACCGCATCAGATTCGACAAGCCCTCCAGCTGTTTCCTGTTGTGGCAGTGGGACTTTCGGCTCCATGACCTGGTGCCTGATGGCTGTCACCGGCCTGTGTGCAATTCCAACTCCAGATGGAGTGAGAAGGGGGCCGACTCTTTCCGAGATATTCTTCACGTACGGAAGAGCTCACCAACCGTCAGGCCCGCTCGGCTATAGTCTCTTGTTTTGTTTGCATATTCACTGGTTGAAAAGAGTTCGCGGGTAGCCATTCGCTCTCAGGACCCGTCACAGATTTTGTAATTCAGCATTTTTGTCTTCCTTTTTGCAGCAATGCAGCTAAACACGCCGATATAGTGCTCTTACACAACTGCTTTGTGACTGATCGGGTGGTTGCAGCCGGGTTACCTTGGTGAGTCTCCCTAGAAGCAAAGTGTGTTTGTCCGGCCGACTTCCTGATTATGACGAGTATGATGCTAATGATGATGACGCACAACAAGGACAAATACAACTGTTAATGTTATTCACTTTATGGATAGAACTAAAAAAGCCGGCGGGATCACATGACAGAAATTCCCGATCGCAGCAGATGCATTTTGGTCCATTTTAATGGA
>JAYGXS010000001.1:104261497-104285196 GCA_036362985.1 Ligula intestinalis | reverse complement strand
GAAGAAGAAGGAGAAGAAGAAGAAGAAGAAGAAGAAGAAGAAGAAGACCGCTGGGATAACACTTTATTCGCCTGACGTTTCGACATCCATCCCGGATTCTTCATCAGAGACATCAGCAGAAAACAGTGGCAGAAGCGGATGCTACATGCAGATGATGTTGCAGTATTTATAGGGTACAGTCATTACTGCACACCTATGACCGTGAAAAGTAGCGACAACTGCCCTCTTTTGTGTTACATGCTTGTTTGCAGCATGCGTATTGGAAGTGGGCATGAAGAGTGCCGTTTTACAAACAAAGAGACACTTGGTAACTGGAAGGTGTCTCAACGAGAGTGCCCTCATACGGAAGGTCCGTGTGACGCTTAAGGGGGTTGCGGGGAGTCGGATAAGTCGGGCAACTAAGGCGGACAGAGAAGAATACTTAGGAGACCAATCTTACCTGTGTATAATTCACAGCACACTGGAAGTTAACTGAACGGCTTAACAGTAAAATGGAAGTAACTCAAAAATGGATTTTGATTATTCCGGTTCTATAGCCCAAAATCACCGAAAGTGCTGCCCGGACGAAAGACTGTTGGAAAATTGAAGAAATCGAACGGGGACCCGATTATTTGTCAACGCAAACAGGCTAGCGTCCCTTTGAGTAGGTACTTACAACCGCAGGGCCCTGGCCACGCTGTAAACGCGCTGGTTAATTAGAGCTGTGCAGAGATTCCTCATTCTCTTACAATTTCACACACGGGAAGGGGGCGTTGTGCCACAGCTATGCGTAAGCTCCTCGCAACGCCAATCTTGGCATCCGTTGACCAACAGGCTCGGACCAGTGCATGAAAGAGGAAATTGTGTGCGAGGTCACCTTTGGACCAATCCTTCCCCTTGGCATTTAAAGACATCAGTCAGTGTAAAAATTCTGACGCGTCTGAACCCATCACAGTGTGCTAAACGTTACAGCTTGGAAGGGCGAGTAGGAGGGGATGGCACCCAACTGATTGCGTTTTCTCAGGACAGATAGCCGCACTGCAAGGGCTCCTGAATGTGACCTCTACGGCATTTCCACTCCCACTACGAGGGGTTCTGGACCTAGCAATTCTTGTTTCAATGCGAACCTGTTACCATAGAAGGATGCAAGGTCGTGCATGGCACGTATAGACGAGCCTGCTTATGGTCGTCCTGACCCTGTCGTTTCACCATGTCCGGTTGAACGAAGATTACTGTTCGGAACCACTACGTCACCTGAAACTACCATGAACTCAGTTTTGTCTGACAACGAACACTTTATGCTATAAACATCCTACTAGCTATTTTTCAGTAAATTTATTATCGCCCTAGGTCCGGAGTTGGCAACCCATGGCTTGCGAGCCAGGTGTGGCTCTTTTGGTGATTGCATCTGGCTCTCTTAGATAAAATTGGAATAAGAAACTTCAGATTTTGTGATTTTGGTCCCTCCAATGACGTGCCGCCGCTGAGACGCTTAGTAGAATCATTTTAATTTCGACCAATCTCTGGCGTTTCGGCCCCCCAATGTTTTACCTAGCAGTTGGTTCAGTGTTCCCTTTCCGGATAGACGACAGCAGCTGCTTCCCAATTCGCTTGCATGAAGCTTAACCTCACCAAGTAATAACCAGACTACAAAGCCATCAGCGAATGTATGCAGCACCGGAAGTTACATTAAAAATGAGTTTTATAAGAATATTATTTGAAAAAATAAACCTATAGGCTTATACTCACATTTGATTGAATTTGGCCTTAAAATATATTATATGGCTCTCACCGAGATATGTTTCGGAATGTTTGCTTTCTTGGCTCTCTGAGTCAAAAAGGTTGCCGACCCCATGCCGTAGGTGAATACCTTCGTGCTGTCTTCTTTTCTCTGTGTCAACTGCAACGATCGCGCTGGCAATCGTCTCTACCACACCTGTGGTCCTAGAGTACACGGCATTGTAACACTCTTCCTTATATCGACCTGCAAACGACTGCTGACGACAGTGACGGGTTCCTCTGTGTTCGTTCCCTTACCGACAGGCCCGGAAAATAACAAGGGAGTATTACGGTTGCACCTCCAGCCCTTCGGGATGTTTTCGTAACTCTGCGGTCTCCCCCTAATGTGACCCTTCGGATGAAGATACTCAACGCGATGGCTCTCTGGCTTGCTGCAGACATCCTCAGCAGCACACCGGTCCTATCTCGCACACACTTTCCTCCCATGAGTGGTAGCTTTTTCCCTTAAAAACCCCACAAATGACACTCCAACTTCTAGAATTTTTGAGCCATGCCTAAGGAGTTTTTTCTTCACTGTCTGCTCTTTTTGCTCAGTTACGCCTATTGGCTCGTGTCAGCTACATCATCAAATTTTTTATACTACTTAAAACAAGCAAGTAGCCATGTATGTGTACTTTTCCAAATTAACCGGCTTTCACCCGTAATTATGTAAACGACCTCTTTTGAAATTTTCCGCTGAACTGACGCATTTCTTCCCTACTGTGTACCAGTAGGAAGTTCAACGGTGTTGGCCTATATTTCCCTTAATATACCTGACCTGACCTGGGATATGCTACAAAAGCCTGCTTTCATTATAAACTAATTCACGGTCAACTAGCCGCACTGCATCCACTACAGTGTGGACCACACACTGCGGATATAGTCCTTCGCTATGGCTGCACTTTCAATGCCTGATGACAGTCATATCTGCCTCGCCAGGTATCTTATGAATCAGCCCAGATGAAATTTTAGGATGCGCGTAAGCTCATTTATGTTTAACTCTTTCATTATAGCCAAGTTCTCCTAACCGCAGCACTTAAATTGCTTCATGAGCTAAACATAATTTTAATCTAACTTACCTCATAATCTAACCAGCTGCAACCACATTACTCAGTTTAGAAACCAATGTACCTCTTTATATATACGGTCGTGTCTCCTAGTTTAGATTTGCTTGGCTTTGATAGTGTAGTCTATTCCTCAAAGCCTAGTCATAGCTCTTAAGCCTATTGCAGTCTCAGCAACACAGTTGTCCTCTATTACCGTACTTGTAGCCCACCCATCTAGAAAGATGATGGTCTAACCTCTGACAAATGGTAGCGTCAGAGCTAACACCAGTGCTACTACACTTCTTTTTGAGATTGTGGGGATATGAGCCCAGTGCTGACTTTAATCAGCGTCACTTTTCGACAAATAATACATCCAGAAATAGAACCAGCAATACTATCACTCAGCTGCACCCCTAGTTAGTAGTATTAGAAACATCAGTAGAAGTACCAGTCATGGTTTCCAGAACTCTGACTTGACAGCTATTGAAGGTGGGTATTTATACGGAATAGCTTCAACCCACAGTCACACTCCCTGCTGGGATCAAGGAGATAAGAGCAGAGGTTCTGTAAAGTCTAAGCTAAATATGGATACTGTGGTAGGCCTATAGGTAGCCTATGGACGGTAAACTGCATGACATAAGGTCATGGTAGGACTTGTACATTACTTTACAAATACTTATCACTATTACCTCCCACAGGCTGGGGGTCATACTGGGTGCGACTCCTTTAAAAGTACACACAAGCAGTACTCATATTATACTATCTGCTGGCCTTAGTAAGCATGATTACTAGAAATTAGCACTTTTAGCATAAGCACGTACCTATAGTAGCAATATCGCAGTTCATGCAGCTCAATGGATAGATTTGAGAGTGCGGAAACTAAGGCAAACGCTGATGCGCTCAGGACTCCAAGCGTGTATATACCCGGAATAGTTAAACCCAGATTCACACACCTTGTTCAGATCAAGGGGATATGAGCCCTAGCGTTGGCTTAATCAGTGTTACCTCCGACAAATGACAGCGCCAGTACTAATATGCTTCTTGTTGAGATTGAGGGGATATGAGCTCAGTGCTAACTTTAATCAGCGTCATTTCTGACCTACAAAACAGTCAGTAGTAGTACCAGCAAGTAATATCACTAAGCTACACCCTAGTAAGTAGTATTAGAAGCAGCAACAGTGGGAGTTGCAGTACGAGCCCTTGCTTCTTAGAGTCAGGCTAGACACCTACTATAGGTGAGTGAGGGTAGACAGTGCAGTTGTACCCGCGCAAAGTCTAATGTCACTAAAGATTAAGTTGCGCGGTGTTTCTGGCTGCATCTGGAGAAAGCGGCTTAAGCCTGATTCTTGCTAGGTCATATCGACTTTGTCTTGTTACCGGTTAAAGCGGATGAGGGTTTAGAGTGGGGTGGATGGCGGCTCGTCTACTTTCACTATACCTAGCCACATTCATCGTTCCTGATCTCAGGCGACTAGTAGATATCACTGATTGCGGTGTTCGAACTCACACTGTCAAATTTCCGTGACCAACAATAGCAGCACAAACGAAATGTATCCAAAGAAAGTGGATTCATAGTTTCATGTAACCTCATTGTCGCACAAGACCACCGAGGCCGTGTAGCCTGGAAAATTTCGTCCACACCCAAATAATAAATGTCTCCAGTCGCTGCTTACATTTTCTGACCCTTTCGCCTCTGCAACTCGTATACTTTGTGTGGTACCATCTTTGTCAATTGGCTTAGAACGGTAGAAGAGCCTGTCTTTCCTATGTGCCACCGAACATTCCTGTCACATAATGCGCTAATGATTCTCTGCCAGTCATGAGCAGTTATCGTCAAAGAGGTTGGATTTTCAGAGAAATGTAAACTCGGTTGGTGTGTTTTGTGTTCCTTATTGTGATCAACAGTTGATAGCCAATTCAAGTCGAATCCTGCGTAACTTTTGTCAAACTGAAGTTCAAAGTAGAGAATTCATAGCTTCCAGGTTGGCTAGCCTATCTATTACGGCACATTTAGCGGGCCGTTATCTTAACTGGAGGGTCGCAAGGAGCCCTGAAACTCAATCAACATTTTTCTCACTTTTTAGACCTTAAAAGTTTAGTGACGCTTAGTATGTAAACAACTTTAAATCAAATTATATAACAAAGTGTTCCCAAAAAGATTTGCTATGAGTATACCTATCTTGACTTCTATGCCCTCATTTGACTTAAGTTTCCTTGCCATATTGAATAACACGTCATAAAGATGGAAGCTGAGGCTGAAACATCGCTCAACTGAAGACAACTTAGTCAGGCTCAACTCTCATACCCTCGGGGTTCGGGTCGGAATTTCTAGGATAAACAGCAAACGACTAAACTAGTGGTTATTGCTGTAGTGTTCATGAAACCATTTTTGACTACAGACTCATGTGCGCCGTTTTGCAAGACCCAATCACAAGTCACTGGGATCTGTCCCAAATTAGGTTAGATTATCAAGAACCGCTAGCTTCATAAACAATCTCGATTGTGGCCAATAGTGTGGACACCCACAGTCGGGTAATATAACAGCCAAGTTAAATCAATATTTCAGATCTGTTAAGCCATTATATTATGACGCTATCGACTCACAAACACAATTGTTTTAACGATAAACATTTCAAGGTACTTGTCCGGTTCGTAGCAAAATTCATTAAGGATCGTATCCGCAAACACAGGCCAGGGAATAATTGTAAGCTAACTTTCAAAGTTTGTTTGTTATCAGTGTAGCAGAAAAGCTTGTGGAAAAGTTCGATGTGAAATAGGGTAAGCAACCCGCCAAACAGCTCAAAGGAAAGACTACGTGAAACATCGGCGAAGCATTTGTAAAACAGTCCATCTCATTTCACGCTCAAAATCTGTTACCGTTCCGTTTCGCTGCAGTAGGAATTAAAGACTCGCTAAGTGCAGGAAGTTCTGCTTGCTACTATTCACAGTTTTCTTCATTTGAATCAGAAATTATGCTGGTTGTCCTGACAACTGAAGCTGCTACGACAAGTCAGCTTGCGACTTTTCTTGCGCTGTTATACAATACCAGCCAGTTCACACGTTTAGGGGTTTTAGAGATGCAAAGAGTACGAATGATTTCATTCAGATAGACTAAATCATACAGCTGTTAGAAAACAAGTCAACTCGAACTGCCAACCATCCATAAATTTTGCCTGGATCTAAAGCCTCATGTCGCCTTACCCGAACGAACCCGACCAGCATTGCAGCTATGAATTTAAACGCAATACAAATTTTTAACAAAAGCATTTGAACAGATGCACATTATCTAATCATGTTGCTAAAAAATTTCAGATTATAGAGGAAGTTGCATGAATGTTTGTCGTGATCAGAATAAGTCTGTCAATTTTCACGCATAATATTTCCAAATTCGAAGCTGATTAACGAAATTTCTGTCTCCTGTGGCTGATTAAGCTCCTCCACGATGCCTTTGTCAACAAACCTTTTTCTAATTATTCTTTATATATTTTTCTAGCCAAATCATGGCAATCTACCTCGAGTATATTCTTCGTCAGACAGGATTCTTAAACAAGACTTTGCAGCCTTCCTGTGCTATACCTATGTCAAGATGCACAGCGGCAATTCGTGTATGAGGAAAATTATATGAATATTGAACAAGTCTGAAACATGCGCAGATAAGGGGTATCTGCGCATGTCTCAGACTTGTTCACGATTACCTATGACTAAGGATTCCCGACGGAATCCGACACGTCAGGACAATAAAACTCTCCTTCTTCTTCTTCTTCTTCTTCGGAATATGAATATTTTGGGTTATTTGGTTTTTATCTATTTTTCTTGCGAATGCTTTTTTCTATTAACCAAATCTTTAAAATTTTTAACTCGGACTATCCGGAGAGTTGATATAATTGCAAACGGTTTTGAAAATGACGATCTTACTTTAACAAAGTTACCATGAATAAATGTGTAAAATGAAGCCCCTTCCCGTTCTCTCATAAAAATGTCCACAAACAGACTAGGAGACGGTTCTATATAAAATAGTGAATAACAGAAAACGGATTCCCTGCATAAGTAAGCTTAAGAGACAGCGATAAAGTTAAGAAATATACTCCGTCGAAGGAAGTATTATCTACAGACCTTCGAGAAAGTTCTTCGGCAAAGGCGTTTGTCCAATCATAAAGCCGCAAGGCCCAGGGTTCCCCACCATCGATACCATCTTTTCCATAATTCTTCACCGCTCGGGTGATTTCAATGCGACAAGCCTTCGTGCCAAATTTTTTAGCTATGGCGCTTGGCATGTCTTTGGCGGCATTCGCAATTTTTGGATTACAGCCTTGATAGTAAAGGACACAAATTGAGATTAGTTAAGGTAAATCAAAAAGGCTTGAAGCAAGAAATTGGGCACTCTCATTGCAAAACTGACTTAGAATAAATAAATAAAATAAGGTTAAGATTAGCTCTTTTTATGGAAATGTTCAGTTACGTTTAAAAACACAAGACTGTTGATATGATATAAATACTAAACACCAGACTGCCTATCAGCCAGTATACTAACTTGCGCGGGCATCTAGCCGGAAGAAATCGGTCAAAATACTTCGGAAGAAAACGAATACAATTTTCTAGGAGTTTTCGATATTGTAAAAGTACGCTTGACATGAACTCTTTCTGCACATTGTATGATCCCTATCAGCACACGGCCCCAGCGTAGATGGGGCCCCAGACGGGGCCAGGCGGGGCAATCTGGGGCTAAGGGTTAACTAAATGTATTGTAAACATTTCTCTAAATCTATTTTTTGTCAAAAAAGTATCAATAACGATTATTTTGCATCTTCTTCTTGGGTAAAACAATGAAATCGGGGCTTGAGACGGGAAAACGGGGGTGCACACTACGAAAATATTTTCCGTAGGTGGGGCTTAACGGGTTGATTGGGCCCCGTCTAATTCAGTCCACGTGCCACTGAAGTAGACGTGTCCAAATTCAACCCGTTAAGCTCCACCTACAAAAAATATTTTTGCAGCGTGCACCCCCGTTTTTCCATCTCAAGCCCCGATTTCATTGTTTTATCAAAGAAGAAGATGCAAACTAATCGTTATTAATACTTTTTATGAAAAAAAAATCGATTTTGAGAAATTTGTACAATGCATTTAGTTCACCCTTGTCCCCGGCTGGTGCTGACACGGATCTGACTGGTTCAGCTACACATACTGATCCTTTTAGGAGATAAAGGCTCAAAGGGGAAAGAAACTGTTTGGCGCTTTAAAAGATCAGTGTTGCCAATCGGTGAAGAAGGTGCATGGATGCCCAACGTACGGAGTGTCCTACGGGGTCTTCATAAATGATGGTTCAACATATGATTACCCAAGTCCCACGTAATCCCGAACTTACGACCAATCCCGTAAATTTTAACTGAAATTCTGCAATGTTTTTTTCTACAAGAAAGGATAACTTCAATCTGTGCGTCATAATGATCAGCCTGTAGCATAACCCTATGATATTTCACTCGAACGAAGATAGCAGTTTTTGAATTTAACTATATTTGGCCGGCTGAAAAGTCAAAAAGCGTCAAAACAATGGCAGTATGAAATCCTTCACAAATTTCCGTGGTCCTCGTAGACAATATTCTTTCGTGTACTCTATTGGTCGATATTTACGTCTGCTTCGAATTTTAGAAGCGAAGAAAGGGAATATTCTGGATTTAAACAGCGATTTTTTTAGACTTTGAAATTTTTAGTCAATAGCTCTTTATTGATTACCTTATGTATTATGCGTTATATTCAATAACAAGTGCAAGATTTTAGGAGTACGATATGGTATTTTCCAAATGGTATAGACGAATTAGTGTTATTGCTTACAGCTTGTGAACTCTAAATCCCCAACGTGAATGTAAGGACTGATCGCCTTAAATTATTCAAGAAAGCAAAGGCTAAATATGAACTTTAACATAGACTTTTATATTGACTTTAAAGCACATTTGATTTTTCACCAAATGCGTATAAGAAAGTACATTTTGCTCCATGTTTTCTAGAAAATATATTTACATTAAAAAAGGCATTGAAAATCAATAGACAAAAGAAATTAATCAAACACTCATGTTTTACCATGTTAAGGCGCATTCAAAACCGAAATCATGGCCTGACTAAAATATCTTGAGCTTAAACTGCACATTAATCAATTTTGTAACCAAATTAAATAATCCTTCCTAATCAAAACTCCGTTTCAGAATGTTGGTTAACATTTCACGAGACTGCAACTTCCTTGTGTTCTCCTTCCAAATCCCGCCTCTTCCATGTTGCTCACTTTGTGAATTCAACTATCTCCGCCCCACACGCAGAACGTTTAACCTCTCCTAAACCAAGCACACATCTATGTACGTTGGCTAACTTTTCATTTAGGCTTTCGTAAAAATCAAAGATGAAAATGTCTGTGGAGTTTGCTGCAGGTTTCTCGGAGTTTTGTTGCCGAAAAACTATTTACGTCGTTGACGAAGAAATTTGCAGCAATCGGCGAAGCCCGCCGCAGCCAGGTGAAGCGGAGTATTTCCCGCGTTATCGACCTATGTTAAAGTTGGAAGAAAAAGAATAAATGATGAAGATAATGAATGGGAGGAGATGAAGAAGGAGGAAGAGAAAGGGGATGAAGCAAAAAAAAGACGGTCAACTTCTAGGGATATCTACGATTAAAGCCAAATAATGGCTTTGAAATATAGCAAACAAGAGCAAGGGGTTAAAGGTGCTAAAATAAATATCTGAAATGTAAATGTGAAACCACGTAGTCATTTACTCCAACTTTTAAAAAATTAATGGCAGACAGGACTAAGCATTACGATATTTCCATCACTGAGCAAGGTGACAGTGGTCATTTTCGGCTAAAAATCAAGTGTCTGTAAAAGATCGGCTCTGTTAGGGTGGATCCAGAAGATTGTGGCCTGTAGCAATGTTATATTTATAATTATTAGACATAAATGCTATGCTAAGTGCTCAAACACACTCATTCCCAAGGGCTGCATGAAGAAATTACTTGATATGTATTATAGGTACGAACTACGACTGATTTTATTATCATGGTTTGTGCCGAATTGCTACCAATCACCAGGATATGATGCAGGTAGACATGCCTCGTGAATATTGGAAAAACAGGTTGTCTGCGACCTCACTGCCACAGATCATGCCACTTTTAGACTCGCAAAATATGTTATTTTGGTATTTTTTGCAGTCCTCGATGATTTTCAGAGTTTCGTCAAAAACGTCAGAGTTAATCTCTTAAAATCCTAGGTGGATTATTTGAGAATTATCATCGTCGTCAAAACCACCGTCTTACTAATATTTTAGTTAAAAAAAACTTGCAAATGAATTGCATTAACCGGAAGCGTAAGGCTTCTCCCGCGATACATTTGTCTGGTGCCTGTATCAAAATACATGAAACCCCTGCGTATGTGTATGCGTAACTGAACAGACAATAATAAAGTAATAGTACAAATTATAGGATCATAAATTATGAAAATTAATACGGGAGATAAGCACAATTTTGCCTGTGAATGAAATTTATGGGTATTGGGAATACATTGAAGTAGTATACTTCATCCCGAATACTGTAGCTACGCTCACTATGAGAGAGGAGAGCCCTGCTCTTACACACTGGAATAAAACAGACAAACGAATATCCAGCCTGCTTTATTGTCCTTATCAGTTCAGATGAATAGTGCAGTAAACAGAGGGGGGTAAATGGAACGCGTTTTGGCAGCCCCTATTTGAAATAGCTCAGTAATGTGAAACAGCAAATACCGCCACTAAGTTGGTTGGCTTTATGCACGACACCCACAGATATCGTCCTCAACCCGCAAACTGAAGCATTAGTGATCGTTGCTTGATGTGGTCGCCTTCCTGTGAAGACGACAAAGTCTTAGCAGCATAGGCAAGTTGGAAGTAGTCGGCTGTCATGGAAACCTGGTATCTTGCGCGACCCTCCACCAAAAACTTGCGTTTTTGATCTGAACTACTGTCAAGGTTCGGTAACATGGAGGATTAGTTCTTAGTCTGGGAAGAAGATCCACTGTTTCACCTGTGTGCGATCTAAAACAAGTTAACATAGGGTTTTCGAGCGTCGAATGGCTGTTGGCCAGGGAAGTCGTCAGAATATGCTGCGGTGTTCTAGCCGACCGTGCGAGTTTACTTGGCTCATGAAGATGTCTTTTATATACGTTTGTGATAACAACAAGTCGTGGTATCTCAAGCATTAGCTTTGTAACAAAAGTCAATCCCATATTATTAGGATAAAACATAACATACAGCATTCAGGTTAGCTCCCAGACCATTAAGAAGAAACAGAGGGCTGTAGTTTCCATTTGCTGCTGCCTCGTGAGCCGCAGTTCTTCCATTTGCGTCAACAGCATTCACGTCGGCGCCCCTCCTTATCAGCACAGCCTCAACGACTCCCTTTCCAGATGCACATGCCTCTAATAACGGTGTTCGTCCGGTAACCTTGGGGTATTTTTAAAAATCAATCAGAGCATTTGATGCTACACGTAATTTAACAGTAAATTATATTCGACCTAAGTTAGGCTGATTTATATCTGATACCGACCACAACCGTAAGTATGCTATGTTTCTGTTCCAAACTAGAGTACTTTTATAGCAGCAGTCTATTCGATTTCCTTCGCAGGAAAGCAGAAATAGGCAACACGGGTAAGGGACGTACCTGCAAATTAGTTCCAACATTTTAAAAGAGCTATGATTAAAAACGAGTTTTTTTGCAATTAAGCAAATAAATATGCAATATAGATCTATTAGTTTCTAGTGCATTTGGACATTAGAAATGTTCTTGCCCACAAAATTTACTCGGCAATGATCCTGGTGGCCTTTGCAATGCGCCTCCGTTTGACCCTCCCGCCAAGAGCGGAGGTTTTTTCTCGTAAACCCCACACCTCCTTCCCAAAAGAGTGAGAGCTTTTGCCCTGAAAAGCCCTTAGGAGTTGTTTTCCCTGTCTGCTAACTTTTTTTCAAACAACTATGTACCACCCCATGGCTCATGACAATTGGCCTCGCTTACAAACTGAGGAACCATTTTTTTGCAGCCACAACGCACATGGACAAATATATATGAAAAAACAATATTTAGTCCTTAAGTGCGTAATAGTTTCCTCTAAGTGTTAGTTGTTGGCAGATATAAGCATATGTCTGTACTGAAAGTTGACAGCGTGTGCAATTTATTTAAAAAACGCAAATAACAGGCGAAAATTAATTGTGAATGCATTTTAAAAATAGCTCTACGTTTTTATTACTCTAACCAATTTCGTTTTTTCGGAATATTTCAAAATGTGATTAAATATGTATTATTAGGTGTGTGTTTACTGGTAACTGCATCAAATAACTTTGCTTTTACGCCTGATTCTACCTTTATTTTAATTTTTCTAAACCTGAAACATGATATCTCTATAAATTAATCCCTTATTAGCTGTGCTTAATCCTAGCGTAAGGCTATACGAAACTCTACAGTTAAGTATTCATGTTAACAAAACTAACGATATCGATGCAGTAACAAAAGATAAACTGTGGAAATGCGACTAAGTCTTCCATAAAAATTAACTGTTTTATTTAAAATTTTACTCCAATAACGGCCATGTTTCAAGTATCAACTGGAGCAATCAAGTAACATTATATGCACATTTTCATATGGTAAATGGATAAAAATATTTGTAAATACGTAAATGCATGTTAAAAGCACAAGCGATAAGTATTTAAGGGAATACGGAAGCCATTGACAGAACTGAGGGGAATTACAAGTAAAGAAAGGTTTAACAGTTACTTTATGTTCTTTTTTCTCCTAAATCCCACACATTACCCCCCACAAGAGCGACAATTTTTCTCCGAAAAATCCCTGAGGAGTTTTTCACTGTCTGCTCCTATTTTCATCCTATGACACAGGAACTGACCTCGCCAACAGTCTCAGAAACAAATTTTCTGCTTCCACTGCACATATGTACAAATAAGGCACTCAAATAAAGTTTTTCTACATAACCCTCAATATACTGATACTTATATGTAGTAGCAACTGCTTCTGTCAGATCAACTGGTAATCACTGCACTTAGCACATTGTGTTTTTTGTCTTAAAATCTCCCTATATGGTATTTTTTTCAGTTTTATGAGGATAATCCGTTGTGTTTGTCTTCAAAGCCGTACTCTGGGAAACATTTTGATGCTTTTTAGCATGTTTAATCCGCTATTTGCTCGGGTTAGCCAGTCACTAGTGATTGTTTCTGATCAGTGGCAGATGAAGTTCATTTCTTATAAGGATAAGAGTCAGTATGGTACGCTGAAACCAACCTCGACCATTGTCGGGCCAGAGTATGCCTTGTGCTATTAGCCTGCCTTGCTTGAGAGTTTCATTCCAGAGCTAGTCACGTGAGTGAAAAAAAACTCATTTCAAATTCATGGTTCTTTTAAAATGAAAGTCAGCGAAGTTATCCTTTTTTTAAATTTCACATTTTTCTGCTTACACGTTAATGTTATACCGATTGTAAGTTATGGCATTCGATATTTTGATCAGTCCAACGCCTGATACAAAATTCGCAGGCAAATAAGTCCCCCGTTCAATTTTGCTGATGAAAAGTGAAGAAACTTAAACGGGATCAGCATTTCTGATCTAATTTACAGGCAGCTCTATTTGGCATTTATCTTTTTCTAAAAGTGAAATGCTAACAATTTCATCAAGAATTCAGGAACTTAGAGTCGTCAATCTAAGAGAGCATTAATTAACTCCTTGAACGAATACCGAAGCAAAATTTTTTTCTTTATTTCACGCTTCCTATGTGCTTTTCAAAATTTTTACTTACGTATTCATTTTGCAGGCATTTTTGTGGTCATGCGTCTCAAACATCTGTCAAGCAGTTTTTTTGCTAAACAATGATGGACGTCGAAAAGATTCCAGTAAGTGGGTTTTATGGAAGCTTCAAGAGTAATCAGAGTAAAAAATCTGACCTATGTTAACCCAATGTGACTCAACTGGAATAAGCGAAGCCATGAATCACTTTTCTAGAAAAACGCATTTTGTTTACTTCCTTCATGTTGGTTCTTCCTAATTTGATTGAAAAACTGCATAAGCGTTGAAGTTTAAAATGGTCTAAAAATTGGCAATCGAAGAAACTCTATAGGTAAATATTATGCAAAAATTAATATGCTGATACTGATCTTGACGCATCTCTTACAGAAAAAGTAGATTATGTGCTTAGGTGGATAATTGCAATGTTTATCTTTAAAACAAGAAAGAGTCCAAAAGCAATTCCTTTTCCAAAATTTATAGAAATTTCTCATTTCTTCATGAGAAACGGTGTCATGTAAAGGTGCTTTACGCTAGAAACACCGGTCCGGACCGCCACCGGACGATGCATTGGCAGTTTGTTAATGGAGCTCACGATAAATTTGATCTGGAATAAACTTTAATTAGCTCTTTGTAGTGAAAAAAAACATTATACACACCCGTGTTTTTCTCTCTTGATACTGGCTTGTAACATATGCATGAAGAGGGCTTTAATATTAGAATCTACACAAATATAGTCAATCGAAATATGTTGTGTGCAAACCCAAACCATGAAGATGAGGTGAGATATAAATTCACAAAAAAACTATTAAATAAGACTGTTGAATTGCAGTCTACAGCGACAAAATGCAACACTTGTGCTGAAGATAATATTCCGTTCGATGATGGTCGACCTAACACTCATTATTAAGAATTGCCATAATCTTAATTGATCTAAATCAACACAAGATGTTCATACGTATAGTGCTAAAATACTATTTGGGGAATTAATTGATTTTAATCACTACAATCAAACTCATTAGACTGCGATTTTGTCCGGAGTCGGTTTTCAGGAACCTATATATATATATATATATATATATTGCGTTGAGCACTCGGCTGCGTTCATTTGTAGTCACGATACGAACCGTTTTGATCAACACATTTCAAGAGTTTACTTTCGAAAGCAAACTATTCAAATAACCTGTAGGGGAAAATCGCTCAAAAGTAATACGGCTTCAGTGTATACTTACCGAACTTTGGTTGAGAGTGCTGTTATTTTCAATAAGCATCAAACAGTGGGTCTCCAGTTCAATTGAACTTTGACAAGCCTTGTGCAGAGCCAGGGTTCCATCGTTGGCAATATTGTTAATATTAATGTCACGCTTAATCAGATGTGAGAGACAGCTTATATGGGATCCGGTAGCTTTCAAGCAGTATGTAACAACATCTGAAGTAATAGGGGCTAGTCATGTTTACTTTCCGAATTTCTGTCCAGAATATTTATATCTGCACCCATATTTAATAATAATTCTAGAGCTTCGAGATTTCCATTTTCCGCTGCAAACATCAACGCCGTTCGGCCATCACTGTCAGCTCCATCTATATCAGCACCGAGGCCAATTAAATACTAGACAGATAACATAAGGCAAACACGAACCTGTAAAATTTTGCAGTCATTACGTTTTGCAGCAAATCCAAGTGGGTGAGAGCCCACTGTTACACTATTATAATTAACTATTCCAGGTACTCCATATGACACGATCCTTTTAATCATCTCAGCATCGCCATCGTTGATACTTTTGACAAGGCGAATGTATTGCAAATACTCCAACCTTTGGTTCATATCTGAGGGTATATTCAAGGTCATATACAATGTAGGCGTCGCCTCAGTAGTTCGAACAAAGTCTATGAGGTATGGTCGTCAGGCTTATTGAGATAATGCAGACCATCAACAATTATTTAATCTTTTATACCAAAATAACCCAATTTTACTATGATATTTGCAAAAGTAACTCATTTTTAAGCTACTGATGAAAAAGCCAGAGGCACAGTTGTCATGCCCGTGTTATCCAAGATTTGTGTGAAGGAATACTTAAAATCAGTAGCAAGTCATAGTTTAGTTGTTAAATTGGACGTTTTTTGATTGAAGTAGTCCAATTACCGATGGTACAGCTACTGAGAAATGAAAATGAATAAACCATGAAAGCGCACGTAACAGGGTTAGAAATAATGTATTTAGTGAGGTTCTCAACAAAAAAACTTATATGTGCGCTGGGATAACTGTGAGCTGCACTGCTGATGTTTGATCTGCATTCAGTTGACAAAGTGTGGAATTAAATCGAGCGAATGGATCATAATAACCTTATAGAATATTATCTTTAATGGGAGTTCTTACACTGAAAGCGCAAATTGGAAGTGGTGTGAAGCGATTAACTGGAAATGATTTAGCGGGCGGAGGCATCTGGAGAAAATAATGCCACGTTAACTAGTAGGTGAGACGGTGGTAGTTTTCGTCATACAGCTGATGCAGAGCGTTTCTGGACCTAGAGCAAAGTCCCATAGGTTGATCGCGTCTTCGCATATTTACGCCAATTGGCCTATTTTCGTTATTTGTAATGCGTACTCACCCCCGCATACCTATATTATACAATTCTTTTATAGCGGTACAAGGCCGGGGTTATTACAAATGAAAATTCCTCTTTTCGCTTGTAACCACGACCTTGTCAATATGTGTTTGACAGGGCCTAATCGAGGATCAATAATGACGCCCAAGAGATGTAGATGAAACCTATCGTAGAGCTGACAAGAAAAGTAAAAAGAAG
Organism: Ligula intestinalis; assembly: GCA_036362985.1. NCBI lineage: Eukaryota > Metazoa > Platyhelminthes > Cestoda > Diphyllobothriidea > Diphyllobothriidae > Ligula > Ligula intestinalis. Next base: position 104,268,798 of record JAYGXS010000001.1, on the reverse strand, counting down.
CAAGCGCTGAAATTAGAGGTCTATCAGGCTTATTTTTTGGATTGTGCCCCGAATCCATCGTCAAAAACCGTTACAGCTAAGGGGAGAGAATGTTCTTGAACCTCCTGTAGTTCATGAAATTCTAAGACGTCTTAAATAAATAAATTAGTCATATGTTTAAATCCCAAGGGGCGCTTTCATTACAAACTTGGGGCAGTGGTAAAATTAAATACAAAGTTGGAAGAACAGCTGCACGTAAGCAGCTGTATTAAAACAGACATGAGTCAGGACCGATTTACAACGTTAAATGTCATTTAAAATAACAATCAACGTTATTAAGTAAATGTGGTGAACTGAGGAACCGGCAGTGAAAAACCTCTGATGGAAATCGGTGGCAGAGTTCAGTGAGCCAATGATTTCAAATAAACATAGAGGAGAAAAAACTACCTAAATATTTAGTTAGATTTATATGGTAAAATACGATACAATGAGATGCGATCCTGAAATTGAGGATTCGTAACGCTCCTTGCCATGAGAAAAATCACATAGCATCATCGGGGTGAGACAAGAGGAGCTTATCTGGAATAGCAGGGTCCAACCGAGTTAATTAAAATCAGTTCATTTTTGAATACCTCCAGTAGTTGGTATATAGTTACTCCTCGTTTTTACTTACTTCATCTTTTAACGGGAGGAAGCTTCATAAAGGCACAGCTCAAGAAACCGGTTAGTAACTAAGAAATTAACAACTGCAGTCATAAGCATACCATTCACCGTGGATGAATGGAACGCTTTCTCTTATAACATTATCATCTTTATTGATAAAAACGAACATGAGAGTCTCAGGAAGTAATTGAGCAGTAGAAGAAGACTCGATCGCTGGGACAATGTGTTCATTCGCCTGGCGCATCGAAATCCATCGTGGGTTTATCATCAGAGACATACTCACAGAATGGTAGAAGAAACAGATTGCGTGTGCACAGGGTTCTGCCGGAAAATTTAAACGTGCAGAAAAAATCAATTAATGCCTTTGTGCGCTGATTCGTTGTGTCAGCAATTAACATCTGGCCTTGTGGCGTTGGCATAAAATGATGTGGTGTCCTGTGTGTTCCCCGAGCGGTGGCTTGCCTTGGCCAAATTTTGTCACCAAAGCAAACCGCCACCCGCGGAACACACAGGCCACCACATCATCTTATGCCAACATCACAAGGCCAGGTTGTCATTGCTGACGCAACGAATCAGCGCTCAAAGGCATTTATAGACTTTTTCTGAACGTTTAAATTTTACGGAAGAACCCTATGCACACACACACAAACTGTTTCTGCAACCGTTCTGTGAGTATCTTTCTGATGATAAATCCGCGGCGGATTTCGAAACGTCAGGCAAATAAACATATTGTCCCAGCGATCGAGTCGTCTTCTACATCTCAGTTATCATCTATTCTGACTACGATGATTTAGCTCCAAGGCAACAGGTTTATAAATGACTGCAAAAATTTACGGCTGTTGTATGTTTTGACGTCTGGTTTTATGGAGATGACAGGTTGGGTCACATTTTTAGACCATGAAACCGAAGCATGAGTAGCTTGTTCGAAATCGGAAAAAATCACGGACCTATGCATTTGATTAGAATAGTGAAGTGACGCGTGTAAATGTCTGGGATCATTAATATATGCATTTATTTTTTCTTAATCTCACAAATGCTCATCGGCAATGGGTAAAATAATTGTATATACTACTTCGTGGGTATTTTAATTACTTTATTGGGAATGGTCTCCAACCTCCAGTCAGTTCTTAGCCCAATCCCACCCCGGTCTTCTTGATTCTGTTATAGTACCACGGGTGGGTGGATGATGCATGATTGCGACAGACGCTGGGCAAGCCTAATATCAAGTAAAACTAATTTACGGACAAAGCCCTGTCTCTGCGCCCACTTTGTAATGAAGAACAGTGTGGATATAGGCATTCGCGATGATCGAACTCTTCAGTTGCTTGCATAGGGCCTCATCAGAAGGTAGGCAATCAGTATGCCCACTGGTTGAGTGGTCGGTCGAATACGAGGCCTACAGCTGGTATGAAATCTGTCCACTTAACTTATCCAAGATCCGTGTGCGGTCGAAATCGAAATTATAGTCTGCTTAAGATCAGTAAAGGACGATTAATAGCTTCATCCTACAGTCACATAATTTTCATGCATTCTTGCCTTGACTTGGTCATGTCAGATCGGGTTCAAGCCAGTTATGCAAAGGTATCCCTAAAACAATCGGTGTCTAATGGGGAAAAACGGTAAGCCTAATTTTTAAACTACACCAGGGTGGTGGTCCGGGCGCTCTGGGTGGACATCCCAGAGGATAATAGCACCGTTGAAAGCAATTTTCGCCCAATAAAAACGACATAAGGCAAGGACTGGCACGATTAAGGATGTAAAGCAAAAGACCAAACTTCCAGTTAAATGGCTCGGGTAAAAATGTATTTTTTTTCGAAAAAAAAAGGAATTGCATCATCCGGAGACAGCTGAAGCACCATGACAGTCAGTGGGCCCAAAACGACATCAGGACACATGGACCATTAGGATAGTGGTTGTTTCTAAGAAAAAAAACCTAGCGCCGAATGATAGTGGGAACCACCTAGTCAGTTTCCAAGGGCAAGAGTTGGGAGGAGTGGGAACTGCATTTATGTCAGCCCTTGTAGAACTCCTCGTGCTCGGGTGACTTGGGCTTGATGACTACACGATCCGTCAGGCTAACCAACCAGCCGGGCTCCAATCCATGGAAGATCTGCCAGGGTTGTTTGCGAACAAGAGCCAGATCCTTGAGAGGACCAGCGGACGGATCGGGGATGGCCTTGTAGCCGTACTTCTCGGCAAGCCAGATGCGAGCGCTGGCAACTTCCTGGGGATCGGCGAGGTAACCGCGGGAGGCAGCGTTGGTGTAGTACTCGATGGCATTCTGAAGGCAAGAAAGTTAATGCAATAAGTCTGTGCTTGTACACTCGTCAGATAATCATGGAATCTAGAACTATACAGTATGGCCTAGAATTCATGTAACATGCAGACATATGCGAGAGATTGACACTCTCTCACTAATCGGCATTAAGTATGGTTGTAATACTGATTAGCATGTAGTCTTCTCTGAAGTCATTTCAGTCACTAAAGGATGCCGGTCTTTTAGCGAGCTTATTTCTGACCGCCAATTAAACGTATGTACTGTAAAAAGTCACTGCTTAAGTAGTATGCATTTTTATCATTGATTTCGACCACCTTTATAAATTCGAACATATTTTATGGAAAACATAAGCGAAAAATTTGCTTCTTGTACTCGTATGGCAGAAAATGATGCCTCCTTAAATCTTCATACTTAAAGAAAGGGTATCATTATGTAGAGAAAGCACTTTGGGAAAGATGGTTTTATTCGGTGAATTTTCGAAGCTGTAGCCCTGCTTCGTCTTCAGACGTACAGAAAAAGTGAATGGGCCAAAAAGGGGTTAACAACAGCGAAAGTCCGTGGGAAAATCAATAAAGCCGTGGTAACGCGGTACTGGCGCAAGCGCCTAATTGGAAACGTCGAAGAGGGGGTCAACTCAAAACGTGGCTCGACTCAGTCCGTCAAGACATGGAAGCGGTTCTTGGACCTTCGTTATTTGGTCTCCGGCGCAGACGAAGAGAATGGCTCGAACTGTCCGGGTCTGCGGCCATGGATCGTTGAGCTTGGAGAAGCACTATTCGGGACATAATTGAGGCCGGCTAGATCAGTCATGATCGCAGCTGTAACAAGTAAGTAAGTATATGTCGGCATGTTACACGAATTCTTGGCCGTACTGTAGCATATGATAGTTCGGCCGTCGCACCCGACGAGGTCTACCGTGTGCCTTGCAACATGGTGGTGCAGGGACGGTGACTTGTACGTGAATTACTTTTAGGAGATAGTAGACTAGCTATGCATTTACCACGCTATTCCTTCACTCACCTGTGCCTAGTGGCAAGACAGAGTCAAGAATTGGGGCAAATGGTCGCATTCCAGGTATGTGTGTAGATAGAGAAGGAGGCCTTTCGATCACCAGAATCATAATTTTATTCGTCTGAGCTTTCGGGCTCTTTCTGGAGCCCATCGTCAGAGATAAAAGGCGTCAACGAAAGACAATCAACAGCTATACGAGGTAGGGACCAAATTGGTGCGTAAAATCCAACCCCACCTCCACGCTGGTGCGCGCCGGAAACTTGCTTTTGCTTGGCTAACGGGGCTCTGGTAGGGGAGCAAGACCGGGGACCTAGCGCCAATCCCCTTTTCTCCACGAAACACGAAATTGACTTTCTATACTTTCATGAATCACAACTATACGCAACATACGATCTCTGCTACGGCGTCCGCGGGAACCGACGCGCCCCATCCTCTTGGCATCGCGGGACGGATGTTAAATCTGCGAGCTGATGCCGGATTGCGAATTGCAGGCTGGAATGTTCAAACTCTGAGGGATGACGGCGCCCAACTGTTAACAGCCAAATCCCTTTCTGAATACCGTGTTGGTGTGGCGTGTCTCTCTGAGGTCCGCCTACCTGGCACTGGCCACAAACTGCTGCAAGTACCAAGAACTGACTCTGCGTACCATCTCTACCACAGTGGTGTGTCCGACAACTCTGGACTGTATGGTGTCGCTATAGCTTTGGCCGATGGATTTCACTCGAGTCTGCTAGAGTGGGAGGCTGTCTCACCGCGGATCGCTTGGGTCAGTTTGAAAAGTGCCCCAGTCAACGTTTCCATCATCTCGGTACATGCGCCTACTCTGGCTGCTGATGGCAGCATAAAAGATTACTTCTAAGGTGACCTCCAGCGAACAGTTGACCGCATCGCAAGAAGCGATCTACTCGTCATTGCCGGTGACTGGAACGCCCGACCAGGTGTGTGTGACGCTGGAACCCGTCATGTGCTAGGCAAATTTGCTGTCGGAGCGCAGTGTGCCAACGGTGAGCGCCTTGTCAACTTCGCATCGTCTAACCGCCTCGTTGTGTCAAGCACCCGTTTTGATCATCCGCGCCACCACCTTGTCACTTGGTACTCAAATGACGGGCATACCCAGGCCCAAATAGATCACATCCTTGTCCGAGCACGGTGGGCCAGCTCGGTCTTGGATTGTCGAGCCTACCGCGGTGCTGATACAGGAAACGCTCATGCATCGGACCATGTCCTACAGCGGGCAACCCTTCGCTTGCGTTTGAGAGCTATTCACAGACCCTCCCGACCACAGCGGATCGATGTCGCAAAGCTGAAGTCCTCTGCTGGCGACGCCTTCCACTTAGCACTCCAGAACCGTTTCGACGGCCTGTACCCTGACGCCCGAGCGGACCCAGAGCCCGCGTGGCAGTCCCTGAAGGCCGCGATGTCAGAGCTGGCATACACCCATCTGGACAAAACCCGACGGCGACATCGCGACTGGATCACTAGACCCACGCTTGAGTTAGTTGAGGAGGCCGGCCGAGCCAGACTCACTGGCTCCCCCACTTACAGAGAGCTGCGGCGCCAAACGACAAGGGCCATCCGAGCCGATAGGAACGCCTACTGGAGCGACTTTGCCACGGAAACGGAGCGAGCAGCTACCAGAGGTGACACCCACAAGCTCTACCGACTCTTAAAGCAGGCCAGCAGAGGTTCGGGGAACACCACCGAGACTTTACTGGATTGCAACGGTGCTGTAATCACTAAGATTGATGACCGGTTAGAGAGATGGCGCAAGCATTTCTGTGACCACCTTAACCATGATCCCCCTGTGATGTCTGACCTGTCGCCCAATGCGGACGATCCTCATCATCTGTATGAGTGCAACACAGAGCCACCCAGTGTAGAGGAAGTTGTCTCCATTCTCTTGAGGCTACGCAACAACAAGGCACCTGGTGAGGATGACCTCCCGCCGGAGCTCTTTAAATGTGCACCCGAGGTTATTGGGCCCTGGCTACAACAAATATTTGCCAAGATATGGGACAGCGAAGTTGTGCCCTCTGACTGGAGAAAAACAGTGATCCTCCCCTTGTTTAAAAAAGGCGACAGACGAGCATGCAGAAATTACAGAGGCATTAGCCTTATCGATGTAGCGGCGAAAACATTCACGTCTCTTCTTCTCAAACGTTTCCGAACTGCGAGACCAGCGCACCCGCCCAAACCAGAGTGGATTTCGACCAGGTCGTGGCTGCACCGACCAGATCTTCAATCTCTGCCGTGTACTGGAACTGAGATGGGGTCACCAACAACCCACTGTTCTATGCTTCATCGACTTTGCTGCCACATTTGACTCTGTTGATCGCAGTTCGCTGTGGAACATAATGAGGACGGACGGCCTACCACCTAAGCTTCTCAATCTCATGCAGGCATACTATCGTGGCACTTCCACACGGGTGAGGACGCAGAACGGTGACACGGAAGCCTTTAGCGTCAGGACGGGCGTCCGCCAAGGTTGTGCCCTTTCACCAACCCTGTTTAACTATGCGGTGGACTGGATCATGACCAAAGCACTGGATGACTTCCCGGGAGTGCAGTTTGATCGCTCGAAATGGGTGACTGACTTGGCGTATGCTGATGACGTCGTCCTCTTTGGCGACAACTGTAATGCAGTTCAGCAGGCGTTGGACAAGGTCAATGAGCGTGCCCGATCCATCAGATTACGCCTAAACGCGACTAAGACCCAAGTCATGCTCTCCTGTGTGCCCCCTATATCTGTCACTCCTATTGTTCTCGACGGCGCTCCTCTCGAAAAGGTCGACTCGTTTAGATACTTAGGCTCTTTGGTCACGGAAACGGGTCAAGGTGTCGACGAGGTTGTATCACGCATCAACCGTGCCCGATCTGCCTTGTACCGTCTGTGCTCTCCTCTATGGAATAGAAGGGAAATATCACTACGCACAAAGTCCCGTGTTTACCAAGCAGTGGTTCGATCTATCCTGCTCTATGGCGGAGAGACATGGCCTATGCGTGTTGAGGACATGAGGCGCCTTGAGGTGTTTGACAATGACTGCCTACGCCGCATCCTTCGTCACCGACGCGTCGACCGAATTCGCTGCTCCGATCTCCGCCGACGCTGTCACCTGGACGCTCTCCCTCCACTCCTGCTTCAGAGACGACTTCGGTGGTTCGGACATGCGTCCCGGCGTGATGATGGTGAGCTGATTCGTGACCTGCTTGTGGCGACGCCTCCCCCCACCTGGCACAAACGTCGCGGCGGGCAGATGAAAACTTGGACAGCAACGGTCAAGCAGGATCTGTCGTCAGTTTCCGGCCCATGCGTCTACGGCCTACGCCAGTGGAACCGTGAATGGATGGTGCTCTCGTGTGAACAGGCGCA
>JAYGXS010000001.1:104237283-104255443 GCA_036362985.1 Ligula intestinalis | reverse complement strand
CTATAACTAGTTTTCTACATTCAGGACAACTTTCACGAATTTTGGGTGCTGACTCGGTGGAATCTCTCTTTCACTCTGATGGCGTTCGTGGACTTTGAACCCCGCCAGGCTTCATGCTGAAGATAATGCTGCTGAAGCAGCAGCCCGCAGTCTACTAAACCTTTAGCCGATAGCGCGCAACTTTTGCCGACAACCATTGAAGGAAGACTGAGAACACTGTGTTCTTGTGCCAACCCTCTCCGTCTGGAACTAATGTTTTTAACCGATACGAAACAGTTTTCCTGCTGATGAGTCGACTCAGCTTACAACTGTACATTTATTCCGTTTGAATCATACCTTTGAAGGCAGGTTTTGTTCACTTGAAACAAACTCCCTATCTCGCCCAGTACTGACAAAACAAAAAACCTTAAAAAAACCAACACTGGCTGCAACATAGGGAGTTTGTTTTAGTTTTTTTCCGGTCTTCGAGGTGTTGGAAGGCGCCCAAGAGATGCATTACCAACTCTTTACAATTGCCTGTAAACTGTCATTATAAACATATTATTATTATAAGTATTATTATTATTAGTTCTGGACGGGGAGGATTGACACTGGAACATAGTGTTCTCAGTCTCTCTTGAAAATTTGTCGGCGAAAAGTTGCCCACTGTCGCCTGAAGAATTAGCCAATTGTGGGCCGCAACTTCAGCACCATTATCTTCAGCATGAGACCTGGCAGGGTTCAAAGTCCGCGAACGCCATCAGAGTGAAAGAGAGATTCCACCGAGTCGGCGCCCAAAATTCTTGAAAGTTGTCCTGTATGGAGAAAACTAGCGATAGCTCTCTTAACCAAAGGGTAGCTTTGCTGATTTTTAATACTTCTGGGCAGCATTGTCATTGTCATATCGTCATGCATAGTCACAGGCGGCTGTCTCCGTCTGGCCGAACTTAAAATCCTTAAACGATATCATCGTAAGCACACATGCACGAACACAGGCGCGCAGTTGCCAAAAAGGCCACCTGAACACACAGGGGCTATGCAGCAGGGAACCTCTACATGAGACATCCCTTGTGGCAATGCAAAACAACAATATATATCCAACTGAACTCCTTTCAGACATGTAAAAGTAACTGATGTCATCACACCTATCACATTCTGAAACAAAGTACACACTGTCAAGCAATCTCCGATGTGAATGGACGTAGTCAACACCAACCCTGGCTTCGCTGGTGCCCACTGATGCCTGAGACAGCAACTTAGGTTGATGTTCACAAAAAAATCCTTATTCTGCTGTCTTCTGCCTTTTACCAGTAGCCTGGGGTTCGAGCAGAGGATTTTAGTGCTCTAAGGGCAAACACTTCTTTCAAACCATATTTCTACCTTATTAGGACGGCCTTACAACAGCCCTAGCAAGCAGTAGCTTTCAAACCATAGCCGCACTCCAGGCAGGCTATTGATCGGCCTATACGGCCGAATGTACACAGGCCGTCAAGTAATCGATAATTTAAATTTCCAGTTGCAGTCAACCGTCGAGTCATTAGCCAATCGCACAGGTGGCCAATCTAGAAGAGAATCTGATTGGCTCAAGAGACATCGTTAACACGCTTTTGTTGCGCTAAATATGTTGTACCTATGACACAAAAAGTCTTCTGTTGTTGCATACTTCTTGTCGTGTTCTTCCTTTGGGGACTCACACAAGGCCTGATTGGAGCTGATATCTCGGCCTCGGCTTCTGTTACAACATACACCACTGCACGTTGACCTGCACCACATGCGAACCACGGGTCCTCGTGTGTTTTCTGGACCACACCCTCTCGCGTCTGCACGCTTAACTACCAATAAGACTGAGTTCGAGCACATTATTCAGATGGACATCATACGTTCATCTAACAGCGCATGAGCCCCAACCGTTCATATGGTTCCCAAGGCCGCCACTGATGGCTGGCGTTCCTGCAGTGACTACAGGAGTTTGAAGCAGTTCGTCAACCCCGATTGTTACCGCTCCCCGCATGTTCAGTACGTTGCCTGTGGCCTATTCGGCAAGTTTGTATTCTCGAAGATCGACCTAGTGCTTGCCTTCTCGGAGATCTCTACACCTCCAGATGGCTTTTTCAGAAGGCCGTCGCTATTGCCTTTGTCCTTTTTGATTTCCTGTGTGTGCGGCAACGCCTTCCGAATGTTCAAGAGGCATGTAGGCAGAGTGCTTTATGGCCTCCCTTTCGTTAAATCTGCATTGATGACATTTTGGTTGCCAGTTCAGCCATCGCCGTCCACATAAAGTATCTCACAACGGTGTTTTACCGCCTTCAGCAATTTGGTGCAGTCCTCGGCCCGTTCAAGTGTGTCTTTGGCATTCCTCCCCTCGAGTTTGTCGGACAATTGGTCGACACCAATGACATCGACCCTCTTACTTTGGACGTTGCTGCCGTCTGTGAATTCCTACGTCCTTCTTCCAAGCGTCAATGCCAGCGATTTTTGGGCACGATGGCTTTCTACCGCTGGTTCCTTTCTAGCAGCATTAATACCATTCCACGATTCTTTAACCTCCCTTCGGGTCCCAAAGGTTCGTTCGAGCTATCCGCAGACGCCCTCGCCACGTTCAAACAGGTCCCTGCCCTAGCTAATCCCTCCCTCCTGATGCTTTCTTCTTCCTCATAGTTGACACTTCCAAGGTCGCGGTCAGCGTGGTTACCCAGCAGCAGTTAGACTCAACCTTCGTCTTCCTTAACTGGAAAGTTCGAACCTGCTGAATTGCAATGCAGCACGTTTAGACGGGCATTCCTCACTGTCTACCCATCCGCGCAAAACTTCCGAGACTTTATCAGAGGCACAGAATTCATTGTGTTCTTCGAACACAAAAGTCTATCCTACGCTTTGAAATCACACTCACAAGTTGAACACCGGGAGCTCCAACAACAAGACTTTATCTCGCATTTCACCTCAGACATCCAATATATCGAATGGTCATGTAATTAGGTGGCTAATGCACTGTCCAGAAACTTTATTCAACCTCAACTTATTTGCGTGATCTATCTCGCTGAGCTTGCCGCTGAACAACGTCGTGGTGGTTCACCCTATGATGAGAGTGTTTCTGGACTTCAACCTCAAGACCTCCTACTATAGGCGATCACACCATCTTCTATGACAGCTCCATCGCCTCTTATCGTACCATTGTGCCGCTACCTAGCCGACGAAATATATTATGAACTTGCACAATCTTTCTCACTCTGAGAGTCGAGCTACCGTTAAGCTGGATTGTAACGGTCTTGTCAGGCCTGGGATACATAAGAGCGTGGAAGCTTGGACATGACTGTCAACGATTAAGGTCCAACGGTGGAATAAAATTCCTATTGGCGAATTCCCCAGGCCCAATGCAAGGTTCAATCACGGCCACCTGGACATTGTTGCTCCCTGCCTCTCTCTGACGGCTGTTCCCATCTCCTCACCTGTGTGGATCGATTAACTCCATAGCCGAAAGGTATCCCGATGATTGCTGCCATTGATACACTAGTGGTCAAGACTTTTCTCAGTCGTTGGGTTTCAATCTATGGCGCTCCCTCCAAAATCACCATTGACCACGGTGCACAGCTTGAATCCAACCCTTCAAGGTCTCCTCCCTCCATTTAGGCTGCACTCGCATCTGCACTTTAGCCTATCATCCGGCTGCCAACGGTATGTTCGAGCGTTTTCACCGCCAGCTGAAGACATCCCTACTTATCGCGGCCAATCCGACGAACTGGACATACAACATCGCCTGGCCTTATTGGGCACCTGCTCCGAAATCGGACATTGATTGCTTACTCGCTAAACATGTCTTCGGCGCCACTGACCGAATGCCCGGTGAAATGCTTTCGCCATCTTCTCTGGGTACGGTCGAGGATCCTGCAAACCTCTCGCATCGCCTCCGGCAGTTTTTACGGACGCTGTCCCCTGGTTACTCCAACGCATTTGGTCTCAAATTCTTGTCTAAAAAAGACTTAGCGATATGCTTTGACATATTTCGACGATGTGATAGAGCCCATCAGCCGTTAGAGCCTACATACGGCGGCCCGTTTTGGGTTGTTTCTCGAGGTGAGAAGACCTTCCCCATTCTTCGCGGAACACGAGATGTCAGGAGCGTGGACAACCTCAAAGCTGCTGTCGTGGACATTCCGCCAGACGTGTTGTGACTCACTCCACATAGTTATAAAGTTTATTGTTAGGACACATCTTGGGCACCGTCAAAACCCTTGGAAAACAGGAAAAAACCTAAATCAAACCCCTTCTTTTGCACACAGATATTGGCTTTGTTGTTGTTTTGTGCTTAGTCAATAGTGTGCAAGAAAGGGAGTTTGTTCTTAGTGGAAAAAAACCTGTCTGCAAAGGTAAAATACGATCAAAATTGGAAAATAATATCCATGCAATAAATATGTCAGAGGTTTCAGAGTAAGAATATTTGAGGTCTGGAAACGGAATATCATTTGTGGATTTGTGATTGATCCTTCTTCAGAGGTATATTCAGCCGCGGTCAGTTCGAAAAGTTATCCTGTAACGAGCCCAGGAAACTGAATGGGTTTGTTCGACTGAGGTAGGACTTGTTTACGCGCGAACCTGGGATGAAGATGTGAAGCTCGTGAGTGAGTGAAAATGACTGGTGCCCCTTCCTTTCAACTGCGAACCCTTCCCACAGTCCCAGAATTAGCTCTATAAGGCGTTCTAAACAGGCTCTCCTGTTTCCAACTGGCTCTCATCGTGCCTCCCCATAACTGGCTGAAACTATGCCCATCCAACGACTCCGGCTTCCAATCCTCTACCTGCAGTTGCAACGTGCTCTGTGCTCCCCACCGGTTAGATAGCTTGTTTGACAGTAACGCTCTATCCAGACGCCGTAACTTGTCCTTATGTACACCCCTTTTCCCCTAGGTATTCTCCTCTTATTGCTCTTAGTACATGCTTAACCTTCTTCACAGAATTACCGTCTTCTATCGTATGTATGCGTTGGGACGACTTTGACAGTTCCGTTCAGACCTGCCCTAGACCGTACTTACCACTGGCATTCGACGTTACACAGTGTATACCAGCTATCCCACAACCGTGACCAGCAGGAGCATTACAATCCTCTTGAGACAGGCATCAATCCAGGGTGAGATTTAGTGTTCGTCCTGCATTGCAGTATTGCGCATTGTAAAATTTCGGCAACTACCTTTGAGGGCAGTTCGGACATCTAATACATTTTTGCGGAGCATCGTCGTCATTCCGCATCGAATACCGAAAACGACAACCTAAAACTGGGTAAGGACAACAAAAAATTTTCTATGCTATATTTATCTATACTATACTACTTATAAATGAGACAAAAAACACATTTTGCACTTATGGTTTGATTATATCCCTTAAAGCTCATAGAATTATATTTGCAATTTTTTGCTACCAGAAAACACTAAGAATGTGCAATTTTATTGAATTGAATTTTTTATTTTTAAGTCGGAAAAAAACTTACTTTTATAAAATAGTTATAGTGCTTTTTGCAAACCGTAGGTCTGCAGGCATCTATTAGTGCTATGGTCTTGTCTGTCATCTAGCTAACGCCGTTTCCTTATGTTTTTCTAGGTCTAGGACTCGAAAAGTATATTCGCTGAATGGAAACTTCCCGTCGGAAAATTGTAGTGGAATATGGAGGACAGGACGATTCGATTTGAGATGTAATCATAATGTGCTAGTTACCTACAAATACCAGGTACTGATCCAGGCGGATGATCTGTATCAGTAACTCGGCATCAGGAGAAATCAGCTTGTGCAAAGCTCGTGGCAGAATTTGAGGCTGTTGGACAGGGTGTTATTAGAGGCCCTTAGTCCCTATTTCTCTATCAAAGAACTGACTTGAAAAGTGTCCTATCTTATTCAAGCAAGGATGTGTCGTGCTACTTAACAGAAACTTTTTATTCTTGTTTTGAATTCTACGGGAGTTCGAATTTTCCGAATAGATATAGGAAGGGTATTCCATATTGTCCAAAAATCAAGAGATGACATTTTGTTGGTGAAAATGGCATTTGCTATTTAGAACTCCAGACGTTTAGTTTTGTAAGATCTGACTCTATCGTTTTATGCACATTAATTATTGAATGCTTATTATATGCATATGCGAGTTTTAAGTCGTTTGCACATAAAAATATTTTAGCAGAAGTTGATATAGTAGATAACTCATGAATGCAAATGAGAAGTAAGAGGGGGCCTAGGATAGTGCCTTGAAAAACACCACTGCTTATATGAGCTGGTTCCGATACTATATTTCAAAGTTGTACTACTTGGAATCGGTTTTGAAGATAGGATTTGAGGAAATCAAGGAGGGGGGCCGAATCCCGTGACTCACTAGTTTCACGATCAGCCTTTTATGGGGAACTTTGTCACATGGTTTTTTAGATCAAAGAAAATTGTAACTATAGTGTTCCCATCATCTCTATTTCTGGAGACGAATTCCAAGAAAGTGAGATGGCAGGACTGACATTACTTTTTAGGTAAAAAGGCATGTTGAGAAGGAGGTATGAGATTTACATTAGTCAGATGGTCTAACATTTGGTTATAAATTATTTTTTCGAAGATATTTAACTTTAAGATAGGCGACCATGTGCCTAAACCCACCGCTGCTAACGAGTGCGCTTGCACTGAAGGCGGCCTCTCAACAGCCAATCACCGATGCCGCAAAGCTGGTCTTGCCCGGCGGCGAATAAGACGCATGCACGCCTACGTCTATGCAGTCTGTCTGGCCAATAACCTTCAAGGCCCACCCAGATAATGATCGCCCCTGTGTCCGCTGGCATGTCTGCTTGTAGTGGTCCTTTCTGCTAGACGCCCACCTAACTCTTGACGTCAGAGACAAGGTCACTCAGAGCAGGCCCTTGCGCGAATGTACTATTCGGCCTGCCTCCGACCAGACGCAAACTGGCGCATGAGACACTCACCACCCACGCCAGTGTCTACGTTTGTGCGGTCCAACCAATCACCATCAAGGCCGCGAGACTGAGCGAGGATTCGGCAGCCGCCCCGATGACTGACGCTAGACTCAGTTGGAATTCTGCTCCCTCGAGGGGCGTACGCGCCGCCGCTGCTCTCTCACACTGCTCTCACGGTTGAAGGCACGCCAGATCGAGTTAACCCTTCTGCTAACTATTCTCCTATTTATTCTGTACAGAATACAATCTTTCTATAGCTCTGGTTTCTCAAGACTTCTCTTATCTCCTAAGGAACCGGGCCTGGAAGATCGCAGTCCTTCGGGTTAAACCTTAGTAGCCTTAACACATTTGCGATATGCTGCTTACCCCGCACTTAAGACCCGGCTAGACTCCTTTGGTCGTGTGCTCCAAAGTAAAGCTTCTTCCTGCTTATCCACCAAACCTCTGTATACATAATAAACTATTCCCAATATTCTGGCCTCCACCGACTTCTTATAAGGAATCATGGCCTGAAGATCGCAGTTGCTAGGGTTAAACTCCCTTAACCCCCGCGATTGACGAGTCCTTTGGTCCCATTTCCCTTGCTCCCCGACCTTATATCCCCTCGGCCCGTTTGCTACTTCTTCCACCATCTCCAGTACTATCGACAGTTTCTCCTCCGTCGTTAGCCTCCTATACTTCGGTCACAATCCATTTTTGCCCTGCGCCTCCTGCATACATTACCCGTGGTGGACGCCGCATACCCTTTCTTGACCGCCTAGACTTGTATATTTGTGGTGACTCACTCCACATAGGCGAGCATGTCCGAATGCCCACTGTTGCTAACGCGCACGTCCGCACTGACGGCGGCCTCTGCAACAGCCAATCGCAGATCCGCAAAGGCTCGTCTCTCCCGCCGGCGAATAGAACGCAGGCACTTCTAGGTCGATGCAGTTTGTCCGGCCAATAACATTCGAGGCAACCAGGCAATACCCATTCTCGCTGCTGCTTGCATGCCTGCTGCTAAAAACGGCACTTGGACTGCGGCTTGCTTTCCTGCCGGTCGTAGGCTTGCCAAGTCAGACTTTCTCTATCTATTCTCCTTTCCCCTGTGTATACAATATACTCTTCCATCTACTCTGGCTTTCAGGGACTTCTCCCCTGCACTAAGTAACCACGGTCTGAAGATCGCAGTTGCTGGGATTGACTCACTTAACCCCCTGCGATATATTTCCTTCGGCGTTTTTTTTGCCGCCCTCGGATCAGCGCAACTATCATTGAGTCATCATGCTTTTGCCCGCCAACCATGCGCACGTGACTGCCCGCCTCTCGTTCCTTGTCGGAGCACCTGCATTGTCCACCTCTCGGTCGCGTCTATGCCTCAAGGTTGTGTCGATGCCTTGCCTTTGGCCAAAAAATATGTGCACCCTTTCCCGATTGGGTGCAGGGCGCCCTAGGAGCATGTAAGCCGCGCGCACATGTACAGAACACACACACACACATCAACTGGCTTGATTACTGCGAGCAGCTTATTTCTGCAGAACCTTTTGTTAGCTCCATTTTTACATTATACTGTCCAACCTAATTGGTCTTACTGACTTCTGACTTGGGGTAGCTTCTGTAGTCAGCGGTCACTGCTTTCAACTAGGTCACTACAATCCTGCCCTCACCATATACAGCGGACGTTGTTGTATGCGACGGTCGAACTGTCGGGGAGAGGAGTTTTCGTGGGTCTGGAGTGCATCGTCTTGTCAAAGATTTGCATGCAGGGAGGCAACGGAGACACTAATTACCCGATCTCAGTGGAATGGAGTCGTGAGTAATAATCCTTCGCCTCCAATGCCCACACACGCACTCAAAAAACAGGTCTATTCGGCCACGCGCTCAGAATAAACCGCGAGGCCAGTATGCTTAAGACAACATGCACACCCATCAACACTCCTATCTCAGCGCGACCGCCTACTCAGTATCTCTCGATCCATCATAGCCACACTTCTGTCGAAGTGGTAGTTTCGACACAACGAAGGCCTCCCAATCAGAAGACTGTGAGAAAGAGCTTTACAGAGGACTCTGTAAGGCGCTAGCAACTAGCTGCATTTTAAGGCTAGTTGTCTCAGTCTGTTTCGGCTATTGGGAAGCCTTGACTCTGGGACGTGTCCTTAGTCGCCTACGTCCAATAAAGTAAAGTGGAACCTGCTATCTTCGGCTGAACTTTTTTTGAAATCCTGTTCTGTCTGACCTACAAACGACTGCTCCTTTCCTCCAATGATGTTGTCCGTGCAGTGACTGGCTCGTGTCGAAGTGAACTCCACTAGAATCTCACGACTGCGGTTCTCGACGCCTGGAACAGCCAATCGCAGTTGCTGTAAAAACTGTTTTCTGGCCTGGCGAAGAATAGCAACACCGCACGCATGAATTGCTCTCTCTACCCACTGGCCTGACTGCTGGCACTTGGACCCGGCTGGCTCTCCTGGCTAGTCATGTTTTCCCAATCATATTTCTTCCACCTATTCTCCGTTCTTCTGCGTACACAATAAACTGTTCCTACTACTCTGGCCTTTCCAAGACTTCTTCTCCTCCAAAGTAACCATGGTCTGAAGATCTCAGTTGCTAGGGTTTAACTACCTCAACCCGCTGCGATATCCGTCGCTTGTTTGACCACCTTTCCCTAACAATGCAGTCCGCCCCTTCCTATGCCTTGTACAATGTCCGCTGCCTGAAGAGGCAGCTGTTTCGACTCACTAAGCCGAAGATGCGTGACTGACTTTGCAGCGGATAGCCAACAATGCTGTCCGCCCCCTTTCTTGTTCAACGTCCGCATGCCTCGCACAGACAGCTGTTTGCGTCTTGCTGACCTAAGGATCCTTGACCTACTTTCCCGGACACACCCACGCGTGCAAACAGGTGCAGGCCCCGCGTGCACACATCCGAGAAAAAATATTGGCGGCCACTGGGACACAACACACCCCCTCCCGGCCCGGCCGACGCAGCAGGGGCCACTGTATAGGACACCCGTTTCGGGCAATGCTTCATACCAATCGGACACAACACGGCGGCGAACCCCTATCCCTCACACACACACACACTCTCCCAGGCCTGGCTTCGCGCTGCACACGTGAGCGTTATTGGACATACATTTTTCTTTTGTCCAGTGTCAGGCGATATTTGGCCGACTCCCCTGTTATTGACTAGGTGTATCCACTATTAAGGTGTATACATTGTCTATCCTTCACGGTTTGTTTAATAATATCGTACTACATGGATTGTTGCTATCAGCGGGAATTGACGTAAGCGTTACGACCACATACAGGATACAACAGACTCGAAACAGCGCGCATTGATTGGCTTCGAGCTTACGCGCGCCGAGTCGACCGGGAGCGGAGGAAACAATGAGTCGGGCCTCTAGCAGCGATTGAAAAAGAGCGTGCGGGGAAGGTTGTCACGCGCGAATATCCTAAGCTCAGAAAGATGAATCAGTGTAGTGGTTCTGTGCACGGACTGTCATACTTCCACCGCGTCTCCATATCTCCCTTTGGTCAATCACTTGCGAATCTAGCGCATGGAGACTGATTAATCAATGTCAGGGACCCCGACACACATTTGTCCCTTCCGCACCACTGTCTACGCTGCTCCACACTTTTGTTCCTATTGAACAACATGCGCCCACACGAAAACCTGCAATAAATTATCGCAGACTCGGTCATATCACACATTCGCCCCACCAATGCATGTACTTTCCTGTCGGCAACCAATATTGACACCTCTCACGTAAGTGAGAAGTGTGCTCCTCTGGCCTTGGCTTCTCAGCTACATGTTAAATCCATTTAGGCAAATCTCGGCCGCGTATAGGATGGCCTATAAGGTGTTTACGGGGGCCATGTGGCACTTTGAGATCCGTGTTTCTGCCGAATTCCCCTGTTGTTGAGTCCTGATCAAGTGTTTGCTGAGGATGTAGGAGCGTGTTGGTATGATTGGGTCAATACTTCCGCAGTTTCAGCCACCTGCATTCGCTCATACCTCCGGTTTTCTTGACTTCTCGGTTCGAGGAGGGTGCACGGCAAATGTAAAGCAAGTCTACAATTACATTGAATCTAATCCATGCGCAAGTCACTGCGTTTGCTTCCAGCCCTTCGTGGAACACGTGGTGGACATCGTAAAAACTGAAGGTCAGGACTAGTACTCGTGATTTGTTTTTAAACGACAACCTAAGTTCGTTGCGCTGACAATACACTGGGTCCGGAGAAGAAGAATAAGGTCGATCCGTGTTTGGAACGATTACTGCTAATATGGATGTGATGAAAAGACTTGGGTGCTTGCGTCGTCGGAGCGATTGTTTTTAGTCTCTTCATGCCTTAGCAAAAATAGCCATTCCAGCTTTTAAGTATTCGTGCTAGACCTGCCGCCTCGAAAGATGTGTATGGGGTGCACCGATTTTCATGAGTGGGCTTCGGATTCTGAGCATCAGATATCAGAATGTGTAGACTTAACCCCTTTGCCTTAGTAGGGTCCAGCAGTCTTAGCTCGACGGAACTTATTGAACGAGAGCTGACTTCAGCGTTGAAAAGTGATCCATTTTTGCAACATCATCATCAGGCGCTGCAGTGGAATGCTAACTGATTGCATAGGGCTTCCAAACGAAGATATCTTCTTATCAGGTCGGACAAACCACCTACAAGGTCTTATCGCAATCAAGTTTACTAGATGCACATTCGCGGAGACACGACCGCTTGAAAAAGAACATTTATAGCCTGACGGGCTGGATCCTCCCTCGAATGTATTACCAAGATACAATCAGATAAGAGTAGTTGATTTCATAGGTTTGCAGTGCTTATAAGTGTCTCGGTGTCCCATTGTGAGTGCTGGTCGTCTAAGGAATAGGTCCGAAACATCTGCCATTTCAGTCCCTGATGAACAGCGTTGGCACAGTTTATAGAAGTGCCATTTGACCCAGACGATGGTCGAATATGCCAAATTTACGCTAGCAAATGGCTGCGCCTGATTGTTCTGAGACGTCCGTCATGGCAGCTAGGACCCATTCCAAGCATTTTTGGCAGTTTTGAAATTGCAGTTGTTCATTGCACTTTTCCTGTTAGTCCGAAGACGAGTTGGGGTGCCAGACTCGAAAATTCACTCATTAAAGTTACTTTTTATCCCAAAGAACATCTTCATGTTTCATCCGCGGTCTACCCTACTTGGCTATCTGCGTACCATGATTACCCGCTGGCGATCTTATCAGCCAGACCTGACGGTCTAAACATTCACCCTTGGTTCGACCCAAAGCGGACTGTCGACGATCTGGACGGATGCCTCTGTTTTTCCAGTTCCGTTGGCGGACTCCGCAATCAGCAAGGAAGAATCAGGACGTGGCTTCCACACGGTGATGATCCTGGTAACCTTTGCAATGCCCCCCCCCCCAGTGGGAACCCCCTTTTTTCTCCTAAATCCCACGCATTACCCCCACAAGGGCGACGGTTTTTCTCATAAAAATCCCTGAGGAGTTTTTTCACTGTCTGCTCCTATTTTCATCCTATGACACAGGACAACTGGCCTCGCCAACAGTCTAAGCAACAATTTTTTTGCTCCCACTGCACATATGTACAAATAGGACACTCAAAGGAATTGTTCCTTCATACCCTCCGTATACTGATACTGATCAATAGAGGGTAGGGAACGGAACAGTGAAAACCCTTCTTTGGAGCCACCGGACATATGGGAGTTTTCAGGTTAGACCAATCCCCCTGCCAAGGCAGGGGCACTCCCGTGAACGGTACAGACCACTGTTCGAATAAGACATCGTATTTCTTCTTGAACCCGGCAACTGTGTCAGCAGCAACAACATCTGTGGGGAGATTTTTCCATGCATTCACGGCACGTCTTGAGAGTAGATAGATGTGCGGGAGGCCATCTGTTCTTTGTACCACGAATTCAAAGCATTGTCCGCGCGTAGGCATGTCAACGGCCAGTTTGAAGTATTGTGCTATCATCGGGATTTCGCCGCAAAAGATCACTTTGTAAATCATGATTTGGTCGCCTATGGAGCGTCGAAATTCGAGGGTGAACTGGTCCAGTGCTTCACAGCGCTCCGGATATGTCAGCCACCTTATTCGGGCACCATTCTTGACCCCAGTCGTTGCGCATGTTGGATATCGTTCATCTCGCCCTTCGTACACGGGAACCAAGCGGTAGATCCATACTCCATGATCGGGCGGATGAATGTGACCATAAGCTTACGGAATACCTGCATAGACGAGGAAGTGAATGCTCTTTTGAACATCCAAAGTAGTGCCAGTCCCTTGCGTCTCGCCAGATTCTAATGTTCGCGGGTTTTGAGGTCGTCTTGAATGATAACGCCCAAGTCACGAGTACGCTTAACAGCTGCCATTGTCATGTTACCCATTGTATAGGGTGGGCTGTCCCGGTTTCTCCCAATTATTAGCAAGTGTGATTTGTTTACGTTGATCGGTATCTTGATCTCCAATGACCATTCATGGATCACAATAAGATCATTTTGGAAAACCATTGTATCTTCGGGGCTGCGTATAACATGTCATACCTTGAGGTCGTCCGCAAACAGAAGGCATGGGGACGAAAGTCTTGATGGGATATCCGAAAAGTATATGGAAAATAGTCTGGGACCCAGCACCGACCCTTGGGGTACGCCACTACGAGCTTCATAGGCAGAACACCTTTCACCGACCCTGACGCGGTATTGTCTACCGAAAAGGTACCCTTTCCTCCATTTGACTATAGTTCTTGGGATGGGCTTATTACTAAGCTTAGTCAGTAGGAGCTCGTGATCGACTTTGCAAATGCTTTGATGAGGTCTATTAAGGCCGCATGAACCGGTAGTCGTTTTTCTTTCGCTTCGCACCAAGCTTCGCGTGCCACCATGTGGTTAGTAGTGCACGAGTTGCCTTTGATAATGCCGTATTGTTTTATCGGCAGGATTGTGGATGTCCCAATGTGGGCATCGATTTCGCGGCAGATGAAGTTTTCCAGAACTTTCAAAAACACCGAAGTCAGGCTGACTGGTCGATAGTTTTGAGGCAGAAAACGGTCACCACCTTTGTATCTCGGAGTTACTAGGCTCTGCTTCCAGTCATCCGGTATCGTGACAGTGGCTAGCATACAAAGAAACAGTTCTCGGATGCTCGGTGCGATTAAATACGCAAGCTCGCGAATAACCCTCGGATTTAGATTGTCGGGTTCAGCGGCCTTAGTAGTTATCAATCTACTTAGTGCATTCTCCACATATTCAATGGTGATTGGTATGCCGCTTTCAGTTCGGTCAGGGATGTCGTAGACTTCACTGTTGGGCGCTGGTGACAGGTAGACAGTGGAGTGTTGTTCAGCTAAGAGTTCAGCCATACATTACTCATTCGTTTGGAGCACACCATTTGTATTGTGGAGACCTTGAATGCCCGGGGTTGCACGACTTTTTCTTTTCAGGAATGAATAGAAACGATTGGGAGGGTGACGACGTTTCGCACCAGATCTTCTTCGTATGCTACTTTCTTCGACCTCATTATACGCTTGCATTCATCTCTGATTGCTTTGTATGTCGCTTTGGCTTCGGCTGTTCTCAAGATCATGAAGACCTTGTAGGCACGTTTCCTGGCCTTGAACTTGCGCTTTGTATCGCCATCGATCCATGTGGGGCGACATGCTGCCCAGCCACTTCTTGGGATGCGTGTGTTACAGTTTATATTAATGAATTATAGGTACCTCAATGCTGACCGATGGGATATATTAATTAAACTTTGGTTTACATTTCTACTCACCCATACTTCTACTTTGACGAGACTTGCCGACCTTTATTATGCGCACTATTATGCTGCACAGTTGGCTGAACAGGCTTAAGAGTAGAATCGGAACCAGTGCTGTAGCAATATCCACTGTCTTATTCACTCTAACTGCTTTCATACAAAGCAAACCGTTTGCAAAAAAGGTCAAATTTATTATTCAAACGAATGCCTTATCGAACACAGGCATTCACGTGCAGGAATAGAAGATCCGTGGTGATAACCGCGGAAAAAGACGAGTCATCGAACTCCCCCATCCTGTGCACAGTGACACTTGACATTGAGGGCACTGGCAACTTCACATTGTTATGACAGCAGTTTCGGGGAAATTGGGTCAAAAGAAGGGATAAGAGTTTGCAACATTCGATAGGTCGGCGGCTTTAATAGCATTAGCTGTGAGATTCTGGAAAAGTTTAAAATCATGAACCATTTCCTCAGCGGTTTCAATGTCTAACAGAACACTCGATCCACGGGAGCTAGACTGGTACGACGGCAAAGCAAAGTGTATGACCTAAGGCAGCCTGCGATACATGTTTTGACGAAAACGCCAATCAACTGAGTAACACCATCCCACAGTTGAGAAAGCAAAGAAAGCACTGAGCCGTCTTCCGACTAATTCCTAACCTACTATGCACATCAACAAGCTTGAAGACAATTTGTAGAATTCCTGTGTTCATTGAACGATATAATTTTTACCATGAGAAGAAACTGTAAAACACTATTTACTACGCCCGGTAATCCTTTTTGTGAGCAGATAGCGGGACTTGCTGATTCCAATCATCAGAGGCAATCGAAGATGAGCGTCGCCAGACAAAAGGATAACAGTACTTAAGGGATGCATCTGTCATGCGTAATACAATTACCAGCATCCGCGATCATAGTCCATTTGTGTTAACGTGGTGATTGCATATCGGTCCCCATCCGAATGGTTGATCACTGAAATGTAATTCTGTTCGATATTAACCTGATCATCACTCGACAATTTGGCCCGCTCTCACTGGACGTTCCCCACACTCATCTGCAAATGTCTTTGAATATAGGTTCCAATCAGAACCTGACATAACACCAATAAACATATGACGTGTGCAAACTTTCTAATCATGAATTCCACCCGTCCTACTTGAAGCTACTTGGGTCGTCAAATTGACAGCGACGAATCCCGAGGAACGCCTTTTCCTGATCAGAGACGCAGCCCAAAGTCACTTCTACTTTCCTAGGCTTAAGGGATAAGCCATTGATTTAGCGAATTTATTCACTGGCTATACCGCAATCTGCAGGGTGAAGCTTTCAATGTGATTTCGCGAAGGGATATACATTGAGCCGTCAAGAAGGCATTTTCTACTGCCAACATCACTATATGACACTCACCCAAATGTAGTCAACGAACGCTCAGAGATGATAGTCAGCGGCATATGCAACTGACGTGCCCCCATCGCATTGTTTTTCTGCACCTAAACACGCGCAATGGGTGAACATGAGGGCAGTTTCAGCATGTTCGATCACCTAGACTCATCCGCGTGTGAACGTCAAGCCAAATTTCTGGGACTGCAGCTGGCCAACTGAATTCCTCCAATATGTAAGACAACACGCGACGGAAGAGATGAGGAATCAACGAAATAACCTACACAGGCCGGTAAATCCTTGTAAGTATAATAACTTTCCGATTTTTAATTGGTGCACAAACTAAGAACAAGTACGGCACCCCCAGACATGAGATTGTGCCAGCCAGCTATTAATTTCAGTAAGCACTGGAAAAAAATTGGACTCAACAGACGCTTAATGAAGGCATTCTTCTGGGAACTGAAATATTATCGGCTTCAGCAGACAGAAGTACTGACGCAGAAGTACATCGAAGTGTGGTGAGGCCACCTTTCTCAGACTGCCTAACGGGATCGCAGAATTCTCCTGACTATATACATGCACTCAGCAGGTTGTACGTTATACTACTAGAAAAAACTAGCTTGCTCTTTATTCCTGACATTTCCATGACCTTAAAAAACTCACGCCACGCGTACAACAAATTCAACAAGCTTCTTAAAACCTACGAGTTCGCCCGACGTTTAGAAAATGGAAATCGGTTCGGATCATAAGCTACGGATACTGTGCTGCTGTAAAATCGCGAAACGCGACAACCGCGCACTATTGACTTGACAAATATCAGGGCTACCAAAAGCTGGTTCACCCGGAAAAAAATTCGCAGGCTACGTTATGAGTGATCCGATGTCCTTGGAAGAAAATTGACAGATGCTCTATGGCTTTTTTTACGAAGAGTCCTCGTGAATGAGGACCGTCAGCGACGCACGCCATACAAATATACATATACATGTATTGTGTTCACTCAAACTCAGCCGGATAATATACTAAGCACAGCAGTTTTCATGCTGAGGAGCAGATCCCTGGTGTAACTGTATGCAACTAGATTGGACATGGTCAAACTTGTAACAGATAATTGATACGGTGTTGCAAACATTAGTCCTAAACCGATTATGACTTCAAATACGAATCATTTCAGTAAAAATACATTTTACGGAAAACTACATGTACGACATACACGATGGACCATGAAAGTTATTAGCACCGTCAATACCGAATACTCGTCGATCGTAGCACGGGGATGACACATATCACAATGTCGAAAAAGCGATAATTTACGACTGTAAGTATGTAGTCAGACATCAGCACAAGGGGAATAAGAACGTGTAGAAGGCATCATATGATCAGCAAACGCTGTTGTATAAAGTGCACGAAATGGGAAACGGAGACAACATACGAGGACTGCCAGAGCTTTCATGAGTGTTCTGGTCAGACCGAAGTGTAAATAAGGCACATGAACATAACGCGATAGCAGTGGACCCAAAAAGTAAAGGAATGCCAATTGAGACGATAGAAAAGAGTAGATTCCTACAAAGTTACTTTATTTTACAGTACCCATTCGGGGAATTCAATCTGCACATCCTTCCCAGAAAGCTTCTTGTAAAGCCCAGTGATGGTCTTCAACTATAGAGAGAAATATGCATATAGATGAAAATAAGTTACCTTGTGTTCAACATAATTCCTCTGCGCGATATCAAGGTGGCATTTAATCAACGAACTACCATCAACTCTCACTTGTGTGCGCTTGCCAACGATTTCTGCGGGGAAAACGATATCGGTCAGGATGGACTGATGCACTGAGGTGAGCGTTCGGTTGCGTGGCCTCTTCTGTTTTGGGTTCGTCTTGCACTTTCGACGGGGCTTAGGCAAAATCCGTCTGAAAGCACAGATGAAAACCTGAGCGCCACGAAGCTTCTTTTCAAGCTCGCCCACCAGACGGTTGTGAAGTTGGTGGTATGTTCTCAGCTGTGGAACAGGAACATAAATCACAATGGCTCTTTCGTGGCCTATCATAAATTCCTGCAAAATTGCATTATAAAAAGCGTTAAAGAACCTTGGCGCCGCAGAAGTACAGCATCTTAATAGACTCCGACATGG